>OY482675.1:34588065-35317565 GCA_960531455.1 Urophora cardui | reverse complement strand
GTAGTGCTCGTGGTAGCGAGGAAAATCTTTCTTAGGGGTCTTCATATTTGGATACGGAAGATGCATGTGCTTTGATTCCCTTAGCTTCGAGTGTGACTTCTTCCGTTTCATGGTTATATGATGGCCATTTTGCAGCATCGTTTGCTAGCCAAGAGGGGCCGTGCCACCACAAATCATTCGATCGCAACGCCTGGGGATATACTCCTCTGCTTCCAAGATCAGTAGAATTATCCTTTGACTCGATGTGATTCCAATGCCTCACATCTATGTATTCCTGAATCTTTGCCACTCGATTAGCGACAGAGGTGGTCCAAGAGCTAGGTCGCTTTTTTAGCCACGCTAATACGATCGTGGAATCCGTCCAGCAAAAGATTTTTTCCACTTTGAAAGGAAGTTCGCTTAGGAGCGCTCTAAGCATGTCGACAATAAGAAATGCACCGCATATTAAAAATTAACTATTTTCTGCAATTGCCACAAAGTAGTTACTTATAAGCTAGCTATTTTTCGCAATTGATATTTCTTTACTGCAGGGTATGTATACGTATGTATGTATATGTGGTGCCTCCACCTCAAACTAACTCAACTCTCAACTCTGTTCTATAAAGTTTCTCTTTAATATGTTATCTCTTATTTTATGTCTTTTACTTTTTATCATTGACAATGTACATAAATGAACTATGTAACTTTTCATTTTCTATTCCGTTATTAAATAAACGACAGCGAGCCTATGTTGTTTTTGGTCACATAGCGATCGCTCTCATAACATTGACTGAAAAGTACAAGGTCAATGCAGTGACAGGGCAGCTTTGATGATTAACCAATTTTTAGTCTCGCTCGACTACCAAAATGAGCACACGTAAGTTGGAAATTATTTGGATTAGTGTCTACCAAACAAGTGAAGGTAACAACAACACTAAAGTGGTGACCCCGAGTTCCAACCATTTTAAAATAGAGAATTATATTTTTTTCGAATTATAATGTCTAAACCGGAAACGGGCACAATGGCCCTGGATAACGGCGCTGGAGGTACATCAGAGCCCCAACAAGAGGCAAAGCAGCAGCCACATGGTTCCACCGACGCAGTAGGTAATCCGCAAAGCCTCGCAGCCAGCGCTGACGTCAACGCAGTTACGGTAAAAATTGATATCCCGCCAATCGACCGGAGAAATATCGAGGGCTGGTTTTTAACCCTCGATTATTGGTTTCCAGCAATGGGCATAAAAAGCGATTCGCAAAAATTTAACACGGTAATGGGAGCACTAGGCCCAAAAACCTTACAAGATTTTTTAACATCGATCGGGAAGATACCAGAACAAGGCCGCTATGAATTTGTAAAACGTCGACTAATAACATTCTGTACCGACAGCCAACAACGTCGGCTTAACCAGATGTTGAACGAAACGCAGTTAGGCGATCAACGTCCCAGTCAGCTCTTCACAGAAATGATGCGATTAGTAGGCGACACCATGAGTGAATCAGCGGTAAAGAACATCTGGGCAAAACGACTTCCAAAATACGCATAAACTGCAGTAGCCGCTTGTTCTGGACCAGCAGCGGAATACTTAAAAATCGCAGACGCTATTGTGGAAACCATCAGCTTACAAGTCACTAGCTGCACAGCTGTAAATACACAAACAACGACGACAATACCAAGCGCTCCGCCAGCCAACAGCTAACCGAAGGACCAGTACGCTGAACTATGTGGTGCCATAAACGAATTAACAAAACGCGTAGATAGAATGTACACTGATCGCGGCAGAGAACGCGACCGCCGCCAGCTAGGATATCGAAGTCAATCACGCGAACGACGACGTAGCAGAACACCAATGAATCCCGACGAGTACTGGTATCATCGAAAATTCGGTTCTATTAGCAAGAATTGCCGTCCACCGTGTAAGCACCATAAAGGCAGCACGAAAGACGCAACTTCTAAATGAATCGAATCGGTCGCTGGCGACACATACCAGGCGGTCGCCAGCGTTAACCGCTTAACCATCGACGACCGAAAAACCGCCATTTCATTTTTAATCGACACTGGCGCCGACATCTCTGTTTTACCGCGTCGCTACTCGCAAGGCACTAAGCCTACCCCTGTAAAATTATTCGCCGCCAATGGTTCACCTATCGCCACGTATGGACAACGATACCTTCGCCTCGACCTTGGGTTACGCAGACCTTTCGAATGGATGTTCACAATAGCCGAAGTACACACACCAATAATCGGCGCGGACCTAATACGTCTCTACGGGCTCCTAATCGACCTGAAAAACAGTATTTTAATCGACAAGGAAACAAACGTGAAATCAGCATGTAAACTGCAAAAGGTAAGCGAAATAGCGTTACGTACTTTCGATGGTACAAGTAAAATAGCTGAACTATTGGAGGAGTTCCAAGACATCACACGCCTACCCGCGACAAACGAACGAAAACTATTTTCAACGCAACATAGAATAAAAACCACTGGTCAACCAGTGTTCGCGAGAGTAAGACGTTTAGAGCCACAAAAGTTGCAAGCAGCCAAAGAGGAGTTTGAATTTCTACTATCGAGCAGTAACTACGCTAGCCCACGGCACATGGTGAAGAAAGCGGACGGCTCTTGGCGACCTTGCGGCGATTACAGAAGGCTAAACGCTCAGAGTACGCCAGACCTGTATCCTATACCTTATTTACAGGACTTTACAGCAATACTCGACGGTAAGAAAGTCTTCAGCAAAATCGATTTGCAAAAAGCCTACCACCAGCTTCCGATACACCCTGACGACGTACAGAAGACGGCGATAACGACCCCATTCGGACTCTACGAGTATCTATTTATGCCATTCGGCTTACGAAATGCCGCTCAATCCTTCCAACGACTGATACACGAAGCTCTCCGAGGGTTACAGTTCGTATTTGCGTATATCGACAACATACTCGTCGCATCACGGGATGGCGAAGAACATCGGAGCCATTTACGCTTAGTATTCGAACGACTAAGAAAATACGGTTTAGTCATAAACCCAGCCAAATGCGAAATAATCACAAAACTCGGTATCCCCCCTACCCGAACGTGTCGAAGCGATCAAAATATTCGAAAGACCTACAGTAGCTCATCAGCTGAAGAAATTTTTGGTCGTGGTAAATTTCTACCACAAATTTCTTCCACACGCCGCGCAATACCAAATGACGCTAACAGAAATGATCTCTGGTAATAAACGAAACGACAAAACACCACTCGAATGGACCAGCAAGCAAATAGAAGCATTCGAAAAATGTAAGCACGAGCTCGCTAACGCCGCCATATTAGCACACCCTCAACACGATTCCATTTTATCACTCGTCACCGATGCATCAGACCTTGCCGTAGGTGCGGTGCTTAATCAGTTAACAGAAGAAGGCCCACAGCCACTTGGTTACTTTTCCAAAAAGCTCACACCTACAGAACAAAAGTACAGCACGTACGACCGTGAACTACTTGAGATATATAAAGCCATCAAACATTTTAAATACATGCTTGAAGGACGAGAATTTCATATATTAACCGACCATAAACCGATTACATTCGCCTTTCGACAAAACAACGAAAAAGCAACACCCCGCCAACAAAGACACCTAGATTTCATCAGCCAGTTTTCTACCGACATCCGACATATAAAAGGCGCTAGCAACCATACAGCCGACCTCTCAGGGATCAACGTCATCAACGATAAACGCGAAATCGACTACACTTCGATAGCAAAGGCTCAACAAAATGACGACGAACTAAATCAGTTGATGGGTAATTCAACATCCCTTAACTTCAAGCTTTTAGAAATTCTAGGTGACACGAGCGAATTGTGGTGGATATATCAACACGTAAGATTCGCCCGTTTATGCCGACACCTTTTCGGAGGAATATATTGAACCACGTTCATTCAATGGCACATCCAGGTACGAAAGCCACGGTCAAAATGGTTACCGAACTTCTATATGGTACAACGCTAAAAATTCCAGGCGAATTCGCCATATGATGTACTACAGAATCTACATCGATCGATGAAAGCGTTGCAACCAACCCAAATGCAATTTCATTCAACGCCAACGCCGTACATACACCCGGACTTAACTAAATGTTCCCACGTCTTCGTTCGAAATGACAGCGTACGTCCTTCACTCACGTCACCTTACGAGGGCCCATTGGAAGTATTACAACGTCACAAAAAATATTTCACAGTCAACATCAGAGAACGAAAAGTACAAATCAGTTTCGACCGCCTACAACCAGCACACATCTGGCTAGAAGAAAATGAACCAAACCAAATGAACGAACGCCAAACGCAACGAAAAACAGAAAATCGGCAGACGAATGCATGACATCAAATAATATAATAAATGCAATTGCAATTTCATTCAACGCCAACGCCGTACATACACCCGGACTTAACTAAATGTTCCCACGTCTTCGTTCGAAATGACAGCGTACGCCCTTCACTCACGTCACCTTACGAGGGCCCATTCGAAGTATTACAACGTCACAAAAAATATTTCACAGTCAACATCAGAGAACGAAAAGTACAAATCAGTATCGACCGCCTAAAACCAGCACACATCTGGCTAGAAGAAAATGAACCAAACCAAATGAACGAACGCCAAACGCAACGAAAAACAGAAAAACCGGCAGACGAATGCATGATATTAAATAAGACGACAAAACAGCGCATACATCGAAGTCGATAACAACATCACAAAGGCCCAAACGCATAATACGGAAACCCGTACCCCGTATTTGTCGGAACTGGCCGAATCGGACCACTATAACATATAGAAAACAACCGATTATTCAGATATACATGAAATTTTTGGATGTAATTTGTGCATAACTTCCCCATTTAAACAGCTAAGGACATGAAACTTTGAAGTAGACGTGCCCATTTGGCCCAAACAAGGTTACCGAAAATTGTGAAGATCGGACCACTATAACATATAGTTCCACAACATCCGATTATTCAGATATACACATTTTGGTGTATAACTCCTCCATTTTAACAGCTAACGGCCTGAAATTTTAAAGTATTTGTACCCATATGGACCCAAACGGGATTGCCGAAAATTGTTAAGATCGGACCACTATAACCTATAGCTCCCCTACAACCGATTGTTCAGATAAACACATTTTGGTGTATAACTCCTCCATTTTAACAGCTAACGGCGTGAAATTTTTAAGTATTTGTACCCATATGGGCCCAAACGGGATTACCGAAAATTGTTAAGAACGGACCACTATAACCTATAGCTCCCCTACAACCGATTGTTCAGATATGGACATTTTGGTGTATAACTTCTCCATTTTAACAGCTAACGGCGTGAAATTTTTAAGTATTTGTACCCATATGGGCCCAAACGGGGTTACCGAAAATTGTCAAGATCGGACCATTATAACATATAGCTCCCATACAACCGATTGTTCAGATATGGACATTTTGGTGTATAACTCCTCCATTTAAATAGCCAAGACACCATTTTTTCTAATAAACCTTTCCATAAATAACCCACAGAATTAAAATTATAAATTAAACTTAATCCGGCTATGTACATACATAGGTAACTTTTCATTTCCCCACTCATGAAAGGTATGAAGTCTTCGGTACGGCCGAAGACAGCCGCGCTTTTACTTGTTATCATTGACAATGTACATAAATGAACTATGTAAATTTTCATTTTCTATTCCGTTATTAAATAAACGACAGCGAGCCTATGGTGTTTTTGGTCACATAGCGGTCGCTCTCATAACATTGACTGAAAAGTACAAGGTCAATGCAGTGACAGAGCAGCTTTGATTAACCAATTTTTAGTCTCGCTCGACTACCAAACCGAACACACGTAAGTTGGAAATTATTTGGATTAGTGTCTACCAAACAAGTGAAGGTAACAACACTAAATATATATGCCGAATTATGCACGTACGAACTTTGCCAATTCGAAACCGGTGAAAGAAAAGGAAACAAAACCAATTCTTTGTTCTCACTGATTTTAATAATTATAAAACTCTTGAACTTTCGACTTATCAATTTTTTTTTTTTTTTTTTTAAATTATCGAATGAAATTTGTGTTATTGTTATTGTTTTCTTTCACTGATTTGGTTTTGAACACTTTAATTAAATAAATTAATAGAAACACTTTTTTTCACTTTTTATTATTAACAATTTTTTGCTCAACAACTCAACTCTATGGCCGCTGTGGTGCAGTGGGTAGAGTGCTCGCCTGCTATGCCAGAGGTCTCGGGTTCAAACCACGGTCCGAGCCAAACAAAATTTTCTAATTAGTAAAAATCCAATTATTGGGTTTTTTAAGAGCAGCGGTCACCTCTCGGCAGTGGGCGGCATACCCCCCGAGAGTATTTCTGCCATGAAAAAGCTTCTCACAAAAAATGCATTCGCCGTTCGGAGCCGGCATAAAACTGTAGGTCCACCCAATTAGTAGGAAAAACAAAAAGGAGCACACCTCGAATTGGGAGAGAAGCTCGGCCATAAAACTCGTCAGAGTTATAATAGCGCCATTGTATTATTATATTATTATAACTCAACTCTATTGTTTTTGCACGTACCTGTATATATGTTTGAGTGTATGTATTTCTGTTGAGTTGTTTTTATGTATCCCTCCTTGATTTGTTTGTGCAATTCTTTGTTGGATGACAGGTATTTGTTCCTACAATGTATGTTTGTTGAATCCCTTGCGAATCGATCCGGCTCGTAAGGACCAAATGTGTGGGCACGAGAGCCAAATGAAGAAAGCTCGGTTCGAATGCAAGGGGATCGAATATCCAGAAAAGAAAGAAAAAGGCGTAAATAGGATTTTGAACTATGTAATGTATATTAAATCAGTAAGATATATGCACATATATAAGCGGTAAGAATCGCTAAACCTACATATGTACATATGTAGGTAGGTATTAATATACAAAGGAAACTTACGTATAGCTGTTGTTGTACCTGCGATTGCTGCTGCTTGTCTGGCTGCTGTGGCTGGTTGCGAACTAGTCGAAAAATAGACTGATTGAGCCGGACAAGCAGAGCAACTAGCGAACTTAAATTCGAAAGAGAACCAACGCTAAATTTCCAATAGGGTTAAATTAATATCGAATGATATGTAGGAAATTTACTGGTGATTCCTAATCTTGAAGGCTTTTGGCTTCAACAACAATGGACGGTATCCATACACGCGTACAGCAGAGAATAATCGATCTAAATGAGTAAGCTGTTTTCGTTCCTTGTGATAATCATTCTCTAAATTTGGCAGGAGTACACGCAGTCCAGTTCAATGTCCGTGCAGTAACATTTTTTGGAATAATACAGCGTCTCTTCACTTATTTCTCCTTCTCTACTCGCAGATGGAACGTCCTAAAGAAATACGTGACTATAACGGTAAAAATACATTGTGAAACTAGGTAGAGCTCAGAAGCTGAAGCTGTGAAACCAGTACCAAGACAATTAGAAGGAGTTATTTCAGCGTTGGAACACTTGAGAGATACCACCACAGAAAATATTGATACCAGACAAAATGCAGGATTGGTTTCAATGCTATAGAAACATTTGATTTCATTACAAGTAACCTTCATAGAAGATTGACATAAGCATCTCAAATCATCCGTCAACTGCGACCACCTAGCTGTTCGAATAATGCCAATGTTTCATAAGTGCTACCAAATTTTGGCAAAGAACAGGGTTGCATTCCCTTAACTGCAACTGAAAGTAGAGTTAAGTGGAGTTAACGGCGATTTTATCAAAATAATTTGTATGGTTACCTCGGAGTTAAAAGTAGAGTTAAGTGGTTAACTCGAAATTGTCACTTAACTCCAGTTAACCCTAGAATAGTAAGACGATTTTACCATACGTTATTGTAAGACTACGTAAATTTTAGGTACTACATCATTTAGGTGTGCTATTTTAAATAAATGGCTAATAAACCCTTATTTGCCGGTTTATTCATTTAATTCAACGAAAATTTCAAGTTTATTATTAAAAATATTTATAAGACATTCTCACACTTCGCGCAAATTGCATGTAGCGAAATAAGTAGTTGTCATGCTATTTTTATACTAGGCTGTACATTAGGGTGCTTTTAATTTGTATGAAAAATTTTAAAGTTCATAAAAAGACTGTATCGCCCCCTCAATCTGTAGTAACATGGCCAAAGATATCACACATAAATTTTGGTCCCGATTGGTGGCGGTTAAGGCGTGGCGCATTGAGGTCAAAGTTCAGAAAACTCTATGAAGGGTCAAAAAAACAAAATATTTTTTTTAATTATCAAATACCTAAAATTAATACTTCTATACCCAACGATAACAAATATAAATTTTGGTTCCGATTGATGACGGTTTAGTGGTGTTTTAAGGGGGTCAATGTTCAGATTGCCATAGAAGACTTACATTTTTAGTGTCGCATATGGTAATCTGAACTTTAACCCTCTTGAAACAACAGTAAACCGTCATCAATCGGGACCAAAATTTATATTTGTTATCATTGGGTATAGAAGTATTAATTTTGGGTATTAGATAATTAAAAAAAATATTTTGATTTTTTGACCCTTCATAGAGTTTTCTGAAATTTGACCTCAATGCGCCACGCCTTAACCGCCACCAATCGGGACCAAAATTTATGTGTGATATCTTTGACCATGTTACTACAGATTGAGGGGGCGATACAGTAAAATATCGTTAATTTGAATTTTAAACGCACTCTACTGTACATAGTACACATGTCACCTACCCTTTTACACGAACAAAACAATGCCACGGCTTAATACAAAAGGGCAAAACAACAACACTAGGTGACAATAACTAAAACGAATGCACCGACTCTCTCAGTGGAGACGGGGTGGATACATAAAATAAATCCAACAAACAAACTAGGTTAGGTTAGAGTGGCTGCCATAGGGGCACACTTAGGCCAGTGCAGAGGCCCATTGTGATACCACAAGAAGAAAACAGATTACTCCTCCTTTTTAAACCAGTTTGATAACCTAATGAAATTCACCAGGTCCTTTATGTCGACAACCGCGACTTTAGATAGGCTATCGAGGAAAGGTGTCCCAAGAAAGCGTCGTCTGGCGCTGTTAAGAGCCGGGCAATGGCAAATGAGGTGTTCGATTGTCTCCTCTTCCTCATCATCTTTGCAGCTTCTGCAGCATCTACGGTAGGGTGCACCCAGTCTCTCTGCGTGTCTCCCGATAAGGCAGTGTCCTGTGAGCACCCCCACAAGGTTCGAGATTTCCTCTCTCCTTAGAGTACATATTTGACGAGATCGCTTGTGGTCCCAATTCGGCCAGGTTTGTCTTGATGTTCGACATACTGGGTTCTGTTGCCATCTATCGCTTGCCAGTTTATAGATATGCTGTTTAAGCATTAGCTTGAATGTGGCAACCGGCATACCTATGCGTTCTTTGTCAGGAAGAACCTGCTCGGTAGTGCCTTGCCTTGCAAGCTCATCTGCCCTACAATTTCCCTCGATATTCCAAACAAACTAAGACCAACCAAAAATAAAATACCAACAAATTTTTCCAAAATACCCAAACTTTGACAAACAAATGTTTTATGGGTGCACCCGAGGTGAGGTCCAACCGGAAGGTTACGAACCCACTCGCACAGTTCCTGAGCTGCCAGGAACAACTTTAACCCGCCGCCAAATGACTGGGCTCTGGGTGCGGGATGCTAAAAGGATGGGTTAAAGAAATCGGGGAACGAAACATAGAGGCGACAAACTCTACAACAACAACAACACAGAGTATACTTATCAGAGCCGGAGTGTGTTCAGGCTTCAAAATCTCCGCGGTGTCCACCACCAACTCGCCACGATCCACCTTGATCCTAAAAAATTTCACTTTCTTTTTTTCTTTGTGTCACACCCTAACCCACACTTTCCTTCCGCACTTAAACTTCCTTTTTTTATTTAACTTTCCCTCAAAACTTTTCTCTAACTCCTTTTTTTTAAAAAAACCTTTAACTAAACCACTTGACCACTAGCTTCATATAAATTTTTTTCTTTCAAAACACTAAAAACTATTTCCACAAAATCGATCGCACAGAAAAAGGATGTTACCGCACTCGCATACAAGAGTATTCTGACGCGCACCCGCGAGCCAGACCGAAGGCTGCGCGCCAGCATATACTTTTTTTTGTATATACCCTCAGGCTGTATGTGTGGGTAACCACTCGGTCGCACCGAACCACTAACCTGTGCGGTCATCTCCGATGCCCCGACCAATGATATACAACCACACACACATAAACTGCCTTCATCTAGTGGATGCCTAAATGCACCGCAAAAGGGACGAAAGCGATGACACCCCTTTCTGCGCCCTCCGCGCTCCTTGTTTTTTTTTATTTACATCCTACATATTTACATCTATATATATAAAAATGGTGTAAAAAATGTTACTAACCTCATCAGATGAGAACGGCTGGGCCGATTTCTGTAAAATTTTTTGTCAGTTGTTCGTATTCTCGAGGAGATGGTTCGTACGGAAGAAAATTTTGGAAAATCCCTCCGGAAAAGTCCGAAAATTGGAAAAATCTGTGTGTATGTGTGTATGTGTGCATCTATGGATGTGTTTCCTTTATAAACTCCCAAAGTAACCAACCGTTCTTTATGAAATTTTCACAGTAGATTCATGTGGGTTCAGTGCACATAGTAGGGTATATAGAATTTCTAAAAAGTGGAAGCTTCCCGGATGTCAGGCCTAAATGAGGACCCAGATCGATCCAGAAAGTCTTCGAGCAATATTGGTATCAAATGAAAGGCGTTGAACAGGCCTTCAACATAAAGTTATTTTCATTGCGATAGCTAGGCCGGGTTCCCAGATATGGGTTAAAACGTGGGACCGAGTGACCCTGGAAAGTTTCTGAGCGATATTGGTATCAAATGAAAGCTGTTGAGGAGGACTTCAGCAAAGAGCTTTTTAAATAGTGATGCCTAGGTCGGGTTCCAAGATTTGGGTCAAAGCGTGGACCCGGATAACCCCTGAATGTTTTCGAGCGATATTTGTAGCAGTGATAAGAATAAGGATAAGGATAAGGATAGGGATAGGGATAGGGATAGGGATAGGGATAGTGATAGTGATAGTGATAGTGATAGTGATAGTGATAGTGATAGTGATAGTGATAGTGATAGGGATAGGGATAGTGATAAGGATAAGGATAAGGATAGGGATAGGGATAGGGATAGTGATAGGGATAGGGATAGGGATAGGGATAGGGATAGGGATAGGGATAGGGATAGGGATAGGGATAGGGATAGGGATAGGGATAGGGATAGGGATAGGGAGAGGGATAGGGATAGGGATAGGGATAGGGATAGGGATAGTGATAGTGATAGTGATAGTGATAGTTATAGTGATAGTGATAGTGATAGTGATAGTGATAGTGATAGTGATAGTGATAGTGATAGTGATAGTGATAGTGATAGTGATAGTGATAGTGATAGTGATAGTGATAGTGATAGTGATAGTGATAGTGATAGTGATAGTGATAGTGATAGGGATAGGGATAGTGATAAGGATAAGGATAAGGATAGGGATAGGGATAGTGATAGGGATAGGGATAGGGATAGGGATAGGGAGAGGGATAGGGATAGGGATAGGGATAGGGATAGGGATAGGGATAGGGATAGGGATAGGGATAGGGATAGGGATAGGGATAGGGATAGGGATAGGGATAGGGATAGGGATAGGGATAGGGATAGGGATAGGGATGGGGATAGGGATAAAGATTGAGATTGAGACTGAAATAGAGATAGGGATTGAGATAGAGATAGGGATCGGGGGAAGTAGGTTTGTCGCGGCGAATATAACTATAACTTTAATTCAGAGAATATAAAATTTTTCATTATTCGCCGTCATTAAGATGGACTCTAAGATAATGGTTAGCAATACGGTAATCAAAGACTTTTCTTTAGGCTTCATAGGAATAAATTTTCGCAGAACAACGTCTGCCGGGTCAGCTAGTATATGTATAACAATTTGGTGGGGAACTCCGATAAAAGGCAAAAGCTCGCAACACACTCCGCCAGTTCTGCCCATCATGGCAATATCATATAACTATATTTGTCGCCGCTAGGGTGCGCTCCCCGTTGGGAACAAAGGATAAAAGGTAAAAAGGTAAATAAACAAAACAAATGAAAATTTGCTCTGCCAGTGCATATATACATAGTGGGAGTAGCAAAGAGAAAAGTATTTTGTCGCGATCAGACCGCGACAACTCCACCCTTTCCTCGTGAAAGAAGGAAACTTCCTTCTTTGGCTCTAATGCTACCTATCCCGATACGGCCTTAAATCTCTAACATTCCATGTACCCTTCTCCTTATCATTCTCATCTACTAAAACATATGTCCAAGGAGATACCCTCTTCTTAATCACAAAAGGCCCTACATACTTAGGCGCTAACTTCGCTGCAAAATAATTAGCCGCATCGGACAACGCAAAATTCTTTCTCCACACTAATTCTCCTGGCATATATTGTACATCTCTCCTCCTGAGGTTATACTGCTTAGCTAACTTAGCTCCTGCCTGCTCCAACTTCAATCTTATGTCTGCTCTAATCTCCACTAACTTCCTAGCTCTCTCCTCGCAATTCAATTGTTCCTGTTCTCCTAAAGACCTTATATAACCCTGACTACCTTCAAGCACCAACCCTACCCCCACGTTGGGTGCCAATTTGTCACCTACCCTTTTCTAAAAACAACACAGCCACGGCTTAATACAACAAGGGCAAAACAACAACACTAGGTGACAATAACTAAACTGAATGCACCGACTCTCTCAGTGGAGACGGGGTGGGTACATATAATAAATTAAACACACAAACTAAAATCAACCAAAATACAACTTCGAAAATTTTTCACAAAAATACCCAAAGATAAGACAAGCAAATGTTTTATGGGTGCACCCGAGGTGAGGTCCAACTGGAAGGTTACGAACCCACTCGCACAGTTCCTGAGCTGCCAGGAACAACTTTAACCCGCCGCCAAATGACTGGGCTCTGGGTGCGGGACGCTAAAAGGATGGGTTAAGGAAATCGGGGAACGAAACAAAGAGGCGACAAACTCTACAACAACAACACAAAGTATACTTAACCAAGCCGGAGTGTGTTCCGGCTTCAGAATCTCCGCGGTGTCCACCACCAACTCACCACGATCCACCTTGATCCTAAAAAAAAAAAATTCACTTTCTTTTTTTTTTTTTTATCACACCCTAACCCACACTATTTTCCTTTCCGCACTCGGATTTCCTTTTTTTTCCTAATTTTAATTTCTTCTCAAAACCTTTCTTTAATTATTTTTTTTTTCAAAACCTTTATCTAAAACACTTGACACGCTGACACCACTAGCTTTATTTAAATTTTTTACTTTCCAACACTAACAACACCGCTTTTATAATTATTCAAAAAATCGCACGCACAAATAGAGATCTTCTCACTATCGCATACAAGAGTATTCTGACTACCTTCAAGCACCATGTCCCGACCAAAGTTAACAAAGTATGGTGTAACTCCTAACACCTCATGCTGTGATGACCTAATGCAACACGCTACCTTCTCTAACTGTTGATCCCATGACCTCTGGTTTTCTGAAACGTAAGCCCTAAGTGTAGTTTTGATAATTTGATTTATACGTTCCGCTGGATTATCCTGCGGATGATAATGCGCAGTGTATCGCAACTGAACGCCGTAGACACCGCAGAGACCCTGAAGCTCACGACTTTTGAACTGGGGTCCATTATCACACACCACGGAACTTGGAACGCCAAACAATAGAAAAACATCGTTTTCAAGAAATTTACAGACACTCTTCGCCGTCGCCGTGCGCAAAGGAAACAACAATGGAAACTTCGAAAAATAATCCAAAACTGTAAGGATATACTGGTAACCTTGAGTTGACTTTACTAAAAGGACCAACCAAATCCACACAACTCATCTCCCACGGTTCAACTTCCTTAGACCTCTCTATCATTCCCGCAGCTGGCTGTTTATTATCAGGCTTTACCTGCTGACATGTCTTAAAAGTTCGAATATACTTGGCGACATCGGACTTCATTCGCGGCCAATAAAAGTTCTGAGCAACCCTAGCGAACGTTTTCCTCACACCCATATGTCCTGCTAACGGACTATCATGGCAACTTTTCAAAACATTTTCTCTCTGAGAATTTTCGATAACCATTTTCCATTCGGGCCCCTCCCCGTAAATGGATGGGTACGGCGATTTAACATATTTGTAAAGGACACCATCTTCTACTCTCCACTCAGGGTACGACAAAGGATTCTTTGACACCGATTCAATCATTTTCGTTATCCAAGGGTCCGACGTAGAAATTACAAATATAACAGGAACATTTCTCGACAACAAATCTGGGACAACATGTTCTTTCCCTTTCCTATGGATAATCTCAAAATCATATTGCTGAAGCTTCAATGCCCAATGAGCCAATCTACCACAAGGATCTTTCAACCTATTTAACCACACCAAAGAATAATGATCCGTAATAACTTTAAATTTCGTTACTTCGATGTATGGTCGCAACTTCTCTACCGCCCACAGGTCCGCCAAACATTCCTTCTCTGTGGTGGAATAATTTTTCTCACCTTTATTCAGGGATCTACTCAGATATGCTATCACCTTCTCACCGTCTTCAAAATCTTGGGTCAACACAGCTCCTATGCCAAAGTCTGACGCATCCGTTTGTATAATAAAGGGCCTATCAAAATCTGGGCAACTTAAAACGGGCGCCGTAACTAAACGTTCCTTAGCTTCTCTAAAACTCCTATCACATTCTTCACTCCAAATGAACTTTTTATTTTTCTTAGTTAACTCGGTGAGGGGTCTAACTAACTCTGAAAAATCTTTGATGAATCTACGGTACCAGGACACTGTACCTACAAAAGATCTCACTTGCTTAACATTTCTCGGGACTTCTATCCTAACCATTGCCTCTACCTTTTCAGGATCAACATGTAGGCCGTTCCTATCTACGACATAACCTAAGTACTTTAACTCAGGCCTACAGAAACTGCATTTCTCTCTATTGAGTTTTAATTCTGCCTCACCTAATCTATCCAAAACCTCTTTTAGGATTTCCAAATGTTTTTCAAATGTTTTTGTTACGATGAGTATATCATCCAAATATACAAAAACATGGGGCTCTAACTCTGGTCCTATGACCGAATCTATAAATCTCTGCCACGTTGCAGTTGCATTATGTAAACCGAATGGCATTCTCTTAAATTGGAAAAGACCTCTACCTGGCACCGTGAATGCCAGTAAGCAGACTTGATGTCTAAACTTGACAAAAATTTCGCATCCCTCAGCTTATCCAAGGTCGCCGACACATAAGGAAGGGGGTAACTATCCTTCTCGGTACACTTATTCAGAACTCTATAGTCTACACAAAACCTATATGTACCGTCTTTCTTCCTTATCATGACCACAGGGAAAGCCCATGGATTATGAGACGTCTCAGTGACACCCTTGCTGAGCATATCCTTCAACTCCTCGTCCATACGCGACTGTATGGTAGGCGATACCGGGTAGTACCGCTGCTTCGCAGGCTCAACTCCTGCCTTTATCCTTATCCTATGCCCAACAAGATGGGTTCGACCTAACCCGTCTGCCATAGTCTCAAAAGCATTCCCAACTAATCTACCTAAAGCTTCAGATTGCCTAGTATCTAATTCACTGTGGTCCATAATCGCTACCGACGCCTCCTGTTCCGGTCGAGAAAACGACCATACCCTGCCCCTCAGATCCGGGATTATACCCGCCTTGCTCCAGAAATCTACACCAAGAATAAGAGCATGAGGTATACCAGGAACAATAAGACAATCTACGAGGACCAACTTGCCCTCCACCACAATTGGTAACGAAATAGAACCTAACGCTGATACTCGACCACAATCCGCCAAAGTAACTTGAGGAATATTTTCCGATGCAGAAATTCTTATGCCATAAGCCTGTAACATACTCCAACCAATCCGACCAATAACTGTACGTGAAGCCCCAGAATCCAACAACGCTCGAAAAGAAAAACCAAACACCGTCACATCGATATGTGGACGCTGATCATGGCCGCTTGCCACCAACGAATAACCCATATAAGAAACAACTCGACGATCCCCTATTATAGCCAGCTAGGAGTTAGCAGGATTACTAACTCCTATTAGACCACCTGACCTGCCGTCTCAGGTTCTAATTCGCGTTTCCCGAATTGTTTGTTGCGACATTGGAATTATTGTTCCTGTCAGAATCAGGCCTGAAGGGGTTTGAAGACCGCCTTCCCTCTAGACCAGACCTACCTCCACTTTGGGTACCACTCGGCTTTGCTGTACACACTGGACAGTCCCGCTTCATGGCACCAATCCTACCGTATCCAAAGCACTTGATTGTTTTCCTACAATCCGCCGAAACATGACCAAACCGCTTGCAATTAAAACACCTAGTATTCGGCCCATACCTATTCCTCGGACTGGTTGCCGACTGGTTCACTGACGCAGCCTCACCACCAACAGACATGTATGCCAAGTCTGGCTCCAACAAACCTCTAGCCCGATGGTTTGGAGGGGGTACAAATGCATCAACCGACGACCTAACCGCTTCCAATTTCCTTCCCAAAGCAACTAACTCTGAAATCGAACCAGGTGTGACTAATCCCAATTGGGTCTGATAGAAAGGAAGAAGATTCGCCCTAATTATGCCCAACATCCTACTTTCTGAAATCGGCTCCTGTAACCTACCAAACATAATCCTCATAGCCGCAACATAAACTCCAATTGACTCATTTGCTCCCTGAGTCCTTCTTCGAATTTCCGACATTAAAAGGTCATCATAATTTGGTGGGAGAAATTCCAATTTAAGCTCCCGAACCAATTCTTCCCATGTTGTAATCGAACGCCTAATTGACCTAAACCAGAGTAAAACTTTTCCTGAAAATAAATCGACCGCACCTCTCAACAATTGAGTTTTAGCAACACCGCGTGCTTCACTAAGCTCGTCAACACGCTCCAAAAATGCGTATAGCGATAATTCGGATCTTTCCCCGTCGAATTTTAAGTTCCATTTAGCCAGATTCGGTGGCTCCTGCGAAATCCTACTAACTAGGTCTACTTGCTCGGAAGTCCTTACTGACACTGGTCTCACATCTGGTCCCGGTGAGACCACTTGCCCTGGTGATGTAGCACTGGGTTGCTCACCATTTTCCGACTCGTGTTTGTCGTCATTCATCTCTTCCAAATAACCCAGCATCAAAATTATTCTATTCCTTATCTCCGCCTGTGACGTCATATCGTCATCATTTTCGGGTTTAGCTCTACCGATCCTGTTCAAACTCCAGTTTTGTGGTCGCCTTAATACCATCTGATGGCTTTCCTCCATTATTAAGATCAGAAACTAACTTCCCTATCTCTACTATTTTTGCCTCTACCGCAACTTTATCTTCCTCAAACGTAAAAGGATAATCCTTAAATAAGTCTACAGACCCACGACGTTCAACAGCCCGCGATGCCCTTAACGATTTCCTCATAGATTCCACCGATGCTACTGCTAATCCCCGTGCCTCCATCTCGTAGGCCAATTCTTCCTGGGATAACCGATTTATTTCCATTATATTTATATTTAAAAAAATTCCAAAGCAAAAAAAAATTCAATATAAAATTTCCAACTTAGAGAAAAGAATTTATCGCCGCCAAGCCGAATCGTAAAATTACAAAAAAAAAATTTCCAAAAATTAAAAACAATTTAAACAGCCAACACAAAAATCTCAAAAATCGAAAATTTATTAGGACAAAATTTTTCACGCCAATTATCGCAAACCTAAAGATTACAAAACCCCAAGATCCGCACAATTCAAAAATGTATTTAAGAAATTGCCAATTTAAAGTTTTCATAACAAAAAAAAAATCGCAAATTAAAAATTACTTCTAAATAATTAATTAAGAATCAAATCCACAAAATGTAGAAATTATTTAAAAAAAATTTACTCGCCCAATTTAAATTTTCAAAACACAAAGATATCCACAGGTTTCCAAGAGTTACAAAAATTTGATTTGTTTTGATTTTGAAAAAAAAAATTTTTTTTCCTTTTATATCTACCCAATTTAAAATTGATATCGAGAAATATTACACCAAATTTAAAATTTAACCCAAAAAAAACTCCAATTCCCAAATCTAAACTTGACACCCTAGTATTTTCCCAAACTCTAAACTTTTAGCTCCACCCTAGCACTGGCGCAGCAAATTTGGGAGCTATAACAAAAAACAATAGAGCCTATTACAAATGTAACAACACTAACAACACTACCTACTGGGACAACACCAACAATAGCTTACGTACCTTTTTATACTCAGCTGTACTAGTACACAGAGTATTATAGTTTTAATCACATAACGGTGGATTGTAACAGAGTGAAATAATCAAGATAGATATAGACTTATATATATCAAAATGATCAGGATGAAAAGAGAAATCGATTTAGCCATGTCCGTCCGTGCGTCCGTCTGTCCGTCCGTCCGTCCGTCCGTCTGTCCGTCCGTCTGTAAACACTCTAACTCGCGCAAAAATTGAGATATTTTGATGAAATTTGAAATGCAAGTTGGTATCGAGACTGGGACGGTTGGTATTGAAAATGGGCGAAATCGGACCATGACCACGCCCACTTTTCCTATATAGAAATAATCGGAAAATTGGTATCTCAGTCACTAATATAGCTGGAGCGATGAAATTTTACCCACGTGTTTAGCTCAGGCCCCTAGGAAGAAATTTTATGAAATTTTGGAAAATGGGCGGTGCCACGCCCACTTATTAAGGGTCAAACCTTGAGAGTTTTATATGTCATAACTCAGAAACCATTGAAGATATATCGACAAAATTTGGTACGCGTGATTTACTTACTTAGGCATACGTTTGGACGGAAAATAGTTAAAATCGGTTGACGGCCACGCCCACTTTTATATATGTATATTACAAAGTGACCTAATAAAAACATTTTAAGCGATATCTCTGTCAAATATAAATATCTATCATTGAAATTTTGTCGCGTGAGTCCAACTGCGGACATAAAACGAAAAACACAAAAATTTTGGAAAATGGGCGGTGCCACGCCCACTTATTAAGGGGCAAACATTGAAAGTTTTATGAGTCATAAATCAGAAACCGTTGAAGATATATCGATGAAATTTGGTACGCGTGATATACTTACTTAGTCAAATATTTGGACGAAAAATTTCCGAAATCGGTTGAGGGCCACGCCCACTTTTATATATGGGTCTTATAAAGTGACCTAATAAAAACATTTTAAGCGATATCTCTGTCAAATATAAAGATATATCATTGAAATTTTATAGCAAGAGTCCAACTGCGGACATAAAACGAAAAACACAAAAATTTTGGAAAATGGGCGTGGCACCGCCTCTTTTTATAAACAGGAATATACGAGATTTCTGAGCCCATAACTCGACAAATAATTTAAATATAATGACGAAACTTGGTGTGTGCACTTTCATTACTTGTGGTAATACACGCTCAAAATTTTAGCGAAATCGGTTGACGACCACGCCCACTTTTATATATGAGAACTATAAAGGGGCCTAATAAAAACATTTTAAGCGATATCTTTGTCAAATATAAATATAATTCATTGAAATAATAATTCACACAAATAATTGAGATTTTATGACGAAACTTGGTTTATACACTTTTATAACTTGTGTTAATAGCCACGCAAAAATTTATTGAAATCGGTTTATGACCACGCCTACTTTTTAACAAAGATATTTCTGGAACACCCTTTTGGAATTTGTAACGTGACATCTTTGTAACTAGAAGTCATAAAGGAATGAAATTTTGCACAAAGTATAATATTGATATGCTTAGTTGGATGACTGATAAAAATTTAGAAAATGGGCGTGACTACGCCCACTTTATGCAGCACTCGCTTTATATTAAGTGCACCGTGTTTCCATCAAAAGCAAACAAACAATGAAAGCATACAGCTGAGTATCTAATGTTCGATTCCACTCGAACTTAGGCTTCCTTACTTGTTCTTATTGTGTGTATGTATGCATACTCGAGCCGCTCTCGCTGTCTAATTTGACCGCAGGTAAATATACGTATGTATGTTTATGCGAATAAACGTGTAAAAGAAATGTGCAAAATGCAAAACTTGACAATAGGGTGGCCAGTAAAAAAAAAATGTTTGCAATAAAACTAAAGTAAAACTCAGAACAATAGAAAATAATATTTTATTTATTTATTTAGTAATCTCCAACACTGTAATCGCCCAAAAGATGTTCTCCGTTATATGCGTATACAAGGCTTCTTCCTTTGCTCGGTTAATTTCCCTCTCCCTTGAAAACTTCTTCTTCCACTCCGATATATGTATGTCTTCCAAATATTTCCTGATCGACCGCTTTATGTTATATCGATATATATTTCCTGTTTGTTTATTTAATTATTTATATACACACAAAAAAAGTATTGTAACTCTGGGAAAATTTGTCCTTGAAAAATGTGGCTCACCCTAATGAGATATTAACAGAAACGACTTTTTGCGTGTTGTTGTATGCAATGAACAAAAAATTTTCTTTGTCTATTACCGCGACCTAACGCAATTTATATACGTAAATATGTATTTATATATATTTATACGTATGTATATATTTGTTTATTAGCGACTACCTGCAGATTTGTACTTTTACCCTTTTCCTCAAAGTATGTATGTATGTATGTTTCCCAGAGAAAAAAAAGCTCTTCGTTTGCGACAAACTCCGATTCGACCAACTTACACTTTTGAGTACCAACAAAAAATTCTCAATTCTCCGACTCTCCTAGATCGAGAAAAATAAATAAAAGAAAGAAAAATGGGCAGCAGAATTATTCTTGTTCGAAATAAAGAGAAACAAAAATCCGACAGGTACACAAAAAAAATTTACCAACAACACTGTATATACACTGCTACAACAAAAAAACCACCACTTCACGAAATTTTTCTTTTGTCACAAAAAGACAATTTACAAACTCTTTATTTTTTCGAGCCTCACGTTGGGCGCCAATTTGTCACCTACCCTTTTACACGAACAAAACAATGCCACGGCTTAATACAAAAAGGGCAAAACAACAACACTAGGTGAAAATAACTAAAACGAATGCACCGACTCTCTCAATGGAGACGGGGTGGGTACATAAAATAAATCCAATACACAAACTAAGACCAACCAAAAATAAAATACCAACAAATTTTTCCAAAATACCCAAACTTTGACAAACAAATATTTTATGGGTGCACCCGAGGTGAGGTCCAACCGGAAGGTTACGAACCCACTCGCACAGTTCTTGAGCTGCCAGGAACAACTTTAACCCGCCGCCAAATGACTGGGCTCTGGGTGCGGGATGCTAAAAGGATGGGTTAAGGAAATCGGGGAACGAAACAAAGAGGCGACAAACTCTACAACAACAACAACACAGAGTATACTTATCAGAGCCGGAGTGTGTTCCGGCTTCAAAATCTCCGAGGTGTCCACCACCAACTCGCCACGATCCACCTTGATCCTAAAAAATTTCACTTTCTTTTTATACTCAGCTGTACTAGTACACAGATTATTATAGTTTTAATCACATAACGGTGGATTGTAACAGAATGAAATAATCGAGATAGATATAGACTTATATATATCAAAATGATCAGGGTGAAAAGAGAAATCGATTGAGCCATGTCCGTCCGTCCGTCCGTCTGTAAACACTCTAACTCGCGCAAAAATTGAGATATTTTGATGAAATTTCAAATGCAAGTTGGTATCGAGACTGGGACGGTTGGTATTGAAAATAGGCGAAATCGGACCATGACCACGCCCACTTTTCCTATATAGAAAAAATCGGAAATTTTGTATCTCAGTCACTAATATAGCTGGAGCGATGAAATTCTACCCACGTGTTGAGCTCGGGCCCATAGGAGGAAATTTGATGAAATTTTGGAAAATGGGCGGTGCCACGCCCACTTATTAAGGGTCAAACATGGAAAGTTTTATATGTCATAACTCAGAAACCATTGAAGATATATCGATGAAATTTGGTACGCGTGATTTACTTACTTAGACAAACATTTGGACGTAAAATAGTTAAAATCGGTTGACGGCCACGCCCACTTTTATATATGTATATTATAAAGTGACCTAATAAAAACATTTTAAGCGATATCTCTGTCAAATATAAAGATATGTCATTGAAGTTTTGTCGAATGAGTCCGACTATGGACATAAAACAGAAAACACAAAAATTTTGAAAAATGGGTGGTGCCACGCCCACTTATTAAGGGGCAAACATTGAAAGTTTTATGAGTCATAACTCAGAAACCGTTGAAGATATATCGATGAAATTTGGTACACGTGATTTACTTGCTTAGTCAAATGTTTGGACTAAAAATTGCCAAAATCGGTTGACGACCACGCCCACTTTTATATATGTATATTATAAAGTGACCTAATAAAAACATTTTAAGCGATATCTCTGTCAAATATAAAGATATGTCATTGAATTTTTATGGCAGGAGCCCAACTATGGACATAAAACGAAAAACACAAAAATTTTGGAAAATGGGCGTGGCACCGCCTCTTTTTAGAAGCAGGAATATACTAGATTTCTGAGCCCTTAACTCGACAAATAATTGATATATAATGACGAAACTTGGTGCGTACACTTTTGTTACTTGTGAAAATTTTGAAAATTTTAGCGAAATCGGTTGACGACCACGCCCACTTTTATATATGGGTATTATAAAGTGGCCTAATAAAAACATTTTAAGCGATATCTTTGTCAAATATAAGATAATTCATTGAAATTTTGTGGCATGACTTCTACAATAGACCGGAAACAAAAAATAGAAAAATTTTGGAAAATGGGCGTGGCACCGCCTCTTTTTAGACAAAGGAATATACGAGATTTCTTAGCCTATAACTCGACAAATAATTGAGATATTATAACGAAACTTGGTTTATACACTTTTATAACTTGTGTTGATAGACATGAAAAAATTTATTCAAATCGGTTTGTGACCACGCCTACTTTTTAACAAAGATATTTCTGGAATACCCTTTGGGAATTTGTAACGTGACATCTTTGTAACTAGAAGTCATAAAGGAATGGAATTTTGAGCAAAGAATAATATTCATATGCTTAGTGGGATGACTGATAAAAATGTTGAAAATAGGCGTGGTTACGCCCACTTTATGCAGCACTCGCTTTATATAAAATACACCGTGATTCTATCAGACGAAAACAAACAATGAAAGCATACAGCTGAGTATCTAATGTTCGATTCCACTCGAACTGAGGCTTCCTTACTTGTTTTCTTTTTTTTTTGTCACACCCTAACCCACACTTTCCTTCCGCACTTAAACTTCCTTTTTTATACCTTTCATGAGAATGAAATGGTATTATAACTTTGTGCCTAAAATCAAATCTTGAAAGTACTAGAAGGAGGCATGACAGACCCATCAATATATATACCGATATAATCAGAATCATGAGCTGAGTCGTTTAAGCCATGTCCGTCTGTCCGTCCGTCCGTCTGTGTGAACGCAAACTAGTCCCTCAGTTTTTGAGATATTTGATTGAAATTTGGAACACGGGTGAGTTTTGATGCTTAATCGATCATTTGTCGGAATTGGCCGAATCGGGCCACTATAACATATAGCTCCCATACAACCGATTGTTCAGATTTATACATTTTGGGGTATAACTTCTCCCTTCTTACAGCTAAGGACACGAAACTTTGGAGTATTTGTACCCATATTGACCCAAACTAGGTTACTGAAAATTGTCAAGATCGGACCACTATAACATATAGCTGCCATACAACCGATTGTTCAGATATACACATTTTGGTGTCTAACTTCCCCATTTAAACAGCTAAGGACATGAAATTTTGAAGTTTTGTACACATGTTGGCCTAAACAAGATTACCGAAAATTGTTAATATCGGATCACTATAACATATATCTCCCATACAACCGATTGTTCAGATATACACATTTTGGTGTATAACTTCCCCATTTAAACAGCTAAGGACATGAAACTTTAAAGTACTTGTACCCATATAGGCCCAAATAGAGTTACCGAAAATTTTCAAGATCGGACCACTATAACATATAGCTGCCATACAACCGATTGTTCAGATATACAAATTTTGGTGTATAACTTCCCCATTTAAACAGCTAAGGACATGAAATTTTGAAGTATTTGTACAAATGTTGGCCTAAACAAGGTTACCGAAAATTGTCAAGATCAGACCACTATAACATATAGCTCCCATACAACCCATTGTTCAGATATACACATTTTGTCGTATAACTCCTCCATTTAAATAGCCCAGACACAAGTTTTTCTAATAAACCGTTCCATAAATAACCTACAAAGTTGAAATTATATATATGAATGAATTGAAATTATATATATGTACATACATACATAGGTAGCTTTTCATTTCCCCACTCATGAAAGGTATGAAGTCTTCGGTACGGCCGAAGACAGCCGCGCTCTTACTTGTTTTTATTTAACTTTCCCTCAAAACTTTTCTCTAACTCCTTTTTTTTATACTCAGCTGTACTAGTACACATAGTATAATAGTTTTGATTTCATAACGGTGGATTGTAACATAATGAAGTAATCGAGATAGATATGGACTTATATATATCAAAATGATCAGGGTGAAAAGAGAAATCGATTGAGCCATGTCCGTCCGTCCGTACGCACTCTAACTCGCGTAAAAATTGGGCTAGAGTTTCGACGTCGATATCCACTTTTTGAAAATGCGAAATAATGGCAATTTCACCACGAAAACCAGTTACAATGTGACTAAAATGCAAGTCCTAGCTTTAATTTAACTAAATAAATCGTTTTCACAGATTTTTTAATTACACAATTCATGTAATTTATTGTTAAATTCACCCTTCCCAAAAGCAAAATTTCATGTGGGAAAATTGATTCAACTGCCTTTGGAACGATACTTTTTATACAAGTTTTCACTTTTATAACTTTTAATTACATTTAAACATTGATTTTATTTATATTTTCGGGAGAATTTTACGTTTTTATTATAAAAAAACTCGCTTTTATTAACTTGTTTACATTTTTTCACTAACCGCGACGAGTTATGTGTGCTTCTGTGTTTCTGACTACATGTAGGGTTGTCTTATACAGTACTTTTTGTGTTGCCATATCGAGGTAAGTAAGTAAGAAAAAGGCACCTAAATATGAAAATTTTTAATAACAAATCGCGCGGAGTACTACGCAGAAAGACATCACCGTGGCGGCAGCCACGGTTAGGTTGTATATCCGGACTTTGGTGGCGTAGCCCAGGGTTATTTTAAATAAGCGCGGCCGAAGGCCGCCAACGCAGAAAAGTGTTTGACAATTTTTATTTGAAAATACCAAAACTTACTACGCAGAAGGACATCACCGTGGCGGTAGCCACGGTTAGGTTGTATATCCGGACTTTGGTGGCGTAGCCCAGGGTTATTTTAAATAAGCGCGGCCAAAGGCCGCCAACGCAGAAAAGTGTTTGACAATTTTTATTTAAAAATACCAAAACTTTATAAAAATCGCGCGGTGTATTACGCAGGAGGACATCACCGTGGCGGTAGCCACGGTTAGGTTGTATATCCGGACTTTGGTGGCGTAGCCCAGGGTTATTTTAAATAAGCGCGGCCGAAAGCCGCCAACGCAGAAAAGTTTTTGATAATTTTTATTTAAATTTGGTGTTACACCATTTTCCCCCAAACGGCAATACCCAACACAACACCCAACGACAACCCTGGCGAGTGTTCGGTGAAATTTATATGGGAAATATCGGAACTTTAACGACGTATATCTCGGGAACCATAGGCCTCCGGAGGGTGGGGTCTTCAGTTTTGTGATCCCCTCCGCCCCCCTACCCCCCTAAAAAAAACCGTTTTTTTCTAGCCGGGGTATCGACGTCTAAAATTTTACCAAAAATTGAGATATTTTTATGAAATTTGAAATGCAAGTTGGTATCGAGACTGGGACGGTTGGTATTGAAAATGGGCGAAATCGGAAATTTGGTATCTCAGCCACTAATATAGCTAAAATGATAAAATTTTACCCACGTATTGAGCTCAGGCCCCTATGAAGAAATTTGATGAAGTTTTGGAAAATGGGCGGTGCCACGCCCCCTTATTAAGGGTCAAACATTGAAAGTTTTATATGTCATAACTCAGAAACCGTTGAAGATATATCGATGAAATTTGGTATGCGTAATTTGCTAACTTAGACAAATGTTTTGACGAAAAATTATCAAAATCGGTTGACGTCCACGCCCACTTTTATATATGGGTATTATAAAGTGACCTTATAAAACCATTTTAAGCGATATCTCTGTCAAATATAAAGATCTATCACTGAAATTTTGTGGCAGGAGTTCAACTACGGACATAAAACAAAAAATACAAAAATTTTGGAAAATGGGCGGTGCCCCGCCCACTTATTAAGGGGCAAATATTGAAAGTTTTATAAGCCATAACTCAGAAACCGTTAAAGATATATCGTTGAAATTTGGTACGCGTGATATATTTACTTAGCCAAATGTGTGGACGAAAAATTACCAAAATCGGTTGACGACCACGCCCACTTTTATATATGGGTATTATAAAGTGACCTAATAAAAACATTTTAAGCGATATCTCTGTGAAATATAAAGATAATTCATTGAAATTTTGTGACATGAGTTCTACAATAGAGCGGAAACAAAAAATAGAAAAATTTTGGAAAATAAGCGTGGCACTGCCTCCTTTTAGACAAAGGAATCTACGAGCCTATTACTCGACAAATAACTGAGATAATATGACGAAACTTGGTTTCTACACTTTTACAACTTGTGTTAATAGACACGCAAAAATTTATTGAAATCGGTTTATGACCACGCCTACCTTTTAACAAAGATATTTCTGGATCACCCTTTTGGAATTTGTAACGTGAAGCCTTTGTAACTAAAAGTCATAGATGGATGCAATTTAGCATTAACAATAATATTTATATGCTTATTTGGATGATTGATACAAATTTTGAAAATGGGCGTGGCTGCGCCCTGTTTATGCAGCACTCGTTTCATATAAAATACACCCTATATCGAACAAACGCAAACAAACAATGAAAGCATACAGCTGAGTATCTAATGTTCGATTCCACTCGAACTTAAACTTCCTTGCTTGTTTTTCAAAACCTTTATCTAAACCACTTGACCACTAGCTTCATATAATTTTTTTTCTTTCAAAACACTAAAAACCATTTTTTATTTTACAATTTTTCTCCACAAAATCGATCGCACAGAAAAAGGATGTTACCGCACTCGCATACAAGAGTATTCTGACGCGCACTCGCGAGCCAGGCCGAAGGCTGCGCGCCAGCATATACTTTTTTTTTTATATACCCTCAGGCTGTATGTGTGGGTAACCACTCGGTCGCACCGAACCGCTAACCTGTGCGGTCATCTCCGATGCCCCGACCAATGATATACAACCACACACACATAAACTGCCTTCATCTAGCGGATGCCTTAATGCACCGCAAAAGGGACGAAAGCGATGACACCCCTTTCTGCGCCCTCCGCGCTCCTTGTTTTTCTTTATTTACATCCTACATATTTACATATATGTATAACAATTTGGTGGGGAACTCCGCTAAAAGGCAAAAGCTCGCAATACACTCCGCCAGTACTGCCCATCATGGCAATATCATATAACTCTATTTGTCGCCGCTAGGGTGCGCTCCCCGTTGGGAACAAAGGATAAAAGGTAAAAAGGTAAATAAACAAAACAAATGAAAATTTGCTCTGCTAGTGCATATATATATAGTGGGAGTAGCAAAGAGAAAAATATTTTGTCGCGATCAGACCGCGACACACAGAGTATTATAATTTTGATTTCATAACAGTAGATTGCAACTCCATGAAATAATATAGAAAATTTTAGCGATATCGACTTATAACCGAGCCTACTTTTTAACAAAGTTATTTCTAGAATGCACTTTAGAAATTTCTATAGTGACATCATACAGGTCATACAGGGATGAAACTTTGCACTGACAAGAATATTTATGTGCTTGGTGTAATGATAGATAATTTTTTGAAAATAAGCTTTATAAAAATACACCGTGTTTCTATCAAACGCAGACAAACAACTAAAGCATACAGCTGAGTATCCAATGTTCGATTGCACTCGAACCTAGACTTCCTTACTTATTTTCTTTAATTTCACCCTGAAATCACACGGATATTACATTTCATCCACAGATATTTGCACGTTATTTACAAGACCACTGAAATTTATTAGATCTAATACTTACATTATCAGTAAGACTACGTAAAATCTACGTGCACACTTTTTTTTGTAGTAATGATTAAAGCAAACTGCGGACTGACAACCGATTAATTATGCACTTGTTAATGCCATAATAAAATAAAGAAAGCACTGCCGAGGGCACACAGCGATTGGGCAAAAATGGTAAAAAGTTACACGAATTTTTGTGCGGTGTACACGTAAAATTTTCGTATATTACGAATGCAGGGTTAACCCTTTAACGTGAACGTAGTATAAAGCAAAATGTAACCAGTTGGGTGTAAGCACCGTCAAACGAATTCGAAAAAAGCGAAATATGTCAGGATAAATATTTGAAGATTCTAAATAAAGATCCGAAGAAGAAATGCGCCGATCCCTAATTGAAATTTTGGATAAACTTTCAATGGAAATATCCACACTAGAGTGGCCCTTACGCCTATGGAAAAAATTTTTTTCTACTTTTTTGAGACGTTACCCCCTGAAATGGTTTCATTTACGAAGAAAATATTCCCTGTTTAATATTTTCTCGATTGGTCAACGTTAACCCGTGCCACAATGTGTTGAAATAATGAACCAAAGGTTATATGGTTCGGTGGACGTTTATATTGGACGAATTCTCTTATATTTTTGAAGTTTAGTAGATTACAACGTTGTTATTTATTAGACTCCACAAATAAATGATTTATAAAGAAAAGATACTGATATTCCGTATATTGAAGTAGTGAAATGTCACGGATACTTATTTTCTCATATATACAAACAATTTAAGAAAATTGAAATTTGTAATGTACATTTTGCATGTACTCGTACATACATATTTCTATGGGAAATTTTAAAAATAAGTGCCCTCTATTAGTATATTTGTATATTCTCGTACATGCATACACAAATAAGAAATACAATTCAGAACTTTAATTCTCTGGAAAGTCCATTGAAAGCGTTTGCGAAATAACTCCACAAGAAAAGGAATTACATAACTCTCAAAGAAGGAAATGAAATAAGTTCCAACATAATGGGAGTTATTTCATAAGGAAATAAGTTCTAATTGTTGGGGTAAGTGGAAAAAAATTCAACAACTATTTACAGCGAAGGTTGAGTGTATAGCTATTTCACGAAAAACCATTTTCGATCATCAGCACTCTTTTCGGAAGTGGATGCACTGGGGATTGAACCCGAGTCCATTCCATCTTCAGCCGCAATGACCCAACGCATAAACACACTCGGCCATTGAGACTCTGTGCAAGCTGTTGGATTTTCCCCACTTTTGCCTTTTTCATTTTCAACATTAACGTTAGTGTGTATATGCTTTTGCATATATTCTACCCAAACGTGCTGAATTTTTGTTGGCAGTTCGCAATGAACATTTGTTGTTGGTATGTATTTTTTTATATACCAACAACGTTAACAATTTTACTTGAAAGAGTTTTTAGTGCTTAGCACGAAATTTTTATTTTAATTAAATTTTTTTTTTTTTAATTGTTGGGGTAAGTGGAAAAAAATTCAACAACTATTTACAGCGAAGGTTGAGTGTATAGCTATTTCACGAAAAACCATTTTCGATCATCAGCACTCTTTTCGGAAGTGGATGCACTGGGGATTGAACCCGAGTCCATTCCATCTTCAGCCGCAATGACCCAACGCATAAACACACTCGGCCATTGAGACTCTGTGCAAGCTGTTGGATTTTCCCCACTTTTGCCTTTTTCATTTTCAACATTAACGTTAGTGTGTATATGCTTTTGCATATATTCTACCCAAACGTGCTGAATTTTTGTTGGCAGTTCGCAATGAACATTTGTTGTTGGTATGTATTTTTTTATATACCAACAACGTTAACAATTTTGCTTGAAAGAGTTTTTAGTGCTTAGCACGAAATTTTTATTTTAATTCAATTTTTTTTTAATTGTTGGGGTAAGTGGAAAAAAATTCAACAACTATTTACAGCGAAGGTTGAGTGTATAGCTATTTCACGAAAAACCATTTTCGATCATCAGCACTCTTTTCGGAAGTGGATGCACTGGGGATTGAACCCGAGCCCATTCCATCTTCAGCCGCAATGACCCAACGCATAAACACACTCGGCCATTGAGACTCTGTGCAAGCTGTTGGATTTTCCCCACTTTTGCCTTTTTCATTTTCAACATTAACGTTAGTGTGTATATGCTTTTGCATATATTCTACCCAAACGTGCTGAATTTTTGTTGGCAGTTCGCAATGAACATTTGTTGTTGGTATGTATTTTTTTATATACCAACAACGTTAACAATTTTACTTGAAAGAGTTTTTAGTGCTTAGCACGAAATTTTTATTTTAATTCAATTTTTTTTTTTAATTGTTGGGGTAAGTGGAAAAAAATTCAACAACTATTTACAGCGAAGGTTGAGTGTATAGCTATTTCACGAAAAACCATTTTCGATCATCAGCACTCTTTTCGGAAGTGGATGCACTGGGGATTGAACCCGAGTCCATTCCATCTTCAGCCGCAATGACCCAACGCATAAACACACTCGGCCATTGAGACTCTGTGCAAGCTGTTGGATTTTCCCCACTTTTGCCTTTTTCATTTTCAACATTAACGTTAGTGTGTATATGCTTTTGCATATATTCTACCCAAACGTGCTGAATTTTTGTTGGCAGTTCGCAATGAACATTTGTTGTTGGTATGTATTTTTTTATATACCAACAACGTTAACAATTTTACTTGAAAGAGTTTTTAGAGCTTAGCACGAAATTTTTATTTTAATTCAATTTTTTTTTTTAATTGTTGGGGTAAGTGGAAAAAAATTCAACAACTATTTACAGCGAAGGTTGAGTGTATAGCTATTTCACGAAAAACCATTTTCGATCATCAGCACTCTTTTCGGAAGTGGATGCACTGGGGATTGAACCCGAGCCCATTCCATCTTCAGCCGCAATGACCCAACGCATAAACACACTCGGCCATTGAGACTCTGTGCAAGCTGTTGGATTTTCCCCACTTTTGCCTTTTTCATTTTCAACATTAACGTTAGTGTGTATATGCTTTTGCATATATTCTACCCAAACGTGCTGAATTTTTGTTGGCAGTTCGCAATGAACATTTGTTGTTGGTATGTATTTTTTTATATACCAACAACGTTAACAATTTTACTTGAAAGAGTTTTTAGTGCTTAGCACGAAATTTTTATTTTAATTCAATTTTTTTTTTAATTGTTGGGGTAAGTGGAAAAAAATTCAACAACTATTTACAGCGAAGGTTGAGTGTATAGCTATTTCACGAAAAACCATTTTCGATCATCAGCACTCTTTTCGGAAGTGGATGCACTGGGGATTGAACCCGAGCCCATTCCATCTTCAGCCGCAATGACCCAACGCATAAACACACTCGGCCATTGAGACTCTGTGCAAGCTGTTGGATTTTCCCCACTTTTGCCTTTTTCATTTTCAACATTAACGTTAGTGTGTATATGCTTTTGCATATATTCTACCCAAACGTGCTGAATTTTTGTTGGCAGTTCGCAATGAACATTTGTTGTTGGTATGTATTTTTTTATATACCAACAACGTTAACAATTTTACTTGAAAGAGTTTTTAGTGCTTAGCACGAAATTTTTATTTTAATTCAATTTTTTTTTTAATTGTTGGGGTAAGTGGAAAAAAATTCAACAACTATTTACAGCGAAGGTTGAGTGTATAGCTATTTCACGAAAAACCATTTTCGATCATCAGCACTCTTTTCGGAAGTGGATGCACTGGGGATTGAACCCGAGCCCATTCCATCTTCAGCCGCAATGACCCAACGCATAAACACACTCGGCCATTGAGACTCTGTGCAAGCTGTTGGATTTTCCCCACTTTTGCCTTTTTCATTTTCAACATTAACGTTAGTGTGTATATGCTTTTGCATATATTCTACCCAAACGTGCTGAATTTTTGTTGCCAGTTCGCAATGAACATTTGTTGTTGGTATGTATTTTTTTATATACCAACAACGTTAACAATTTTACTTGAAAGAGTTTTTAGTGCTTAGCACGAAATTTTTATTTTAATTAAATTTTTTTTTTTTTAATTGTTGGGGTAAGTGGAAAAAAATTCAACAACTATTTACAGCGAAGGTTGAGTGTATAGCTATTTCACGAAAAACCATTTTCGATCATCAGCACTCTTTTCGGAAGTGGATGCACTGGGGATTGAACCCGAGTCCATTCCATCTTCAGCCGCAATGACCCAACGCATAAACACACTCGGCCATTGAGACTCTGTGCAAGCTGTTGGATTTTCCCCACTTTTGCCTTTTTCATTTTCAACATTAACGTTAGTGTGTATATGCTTTTGCATATATTCTCCACAAACGTGCTGAATTTTTTGTTGTAGGCAGTTCGCAATGAACATTGTTGTTGGTACATATTTTTATTTTATGTATATACCAAACAACGTTAACAATTTTACTTGAAAGAGTTTTTAGTGCTTAGCACGAAATTTTTATTTTAATTAAATTTTTTTTTTTTTTTAATTGTTGGGGTAAGTGGAAAAAAATTCAACAACTATTTACAGCGAAGGTTGAGTGTATAGCTATTTCACGAAAAACCATTTTCGATCATCAGCACTCTTTTCGGAAGTGGATGCACTGGGGATTGAACCCGAGTCCATTCCATCTTCAGCCGCAATGACCCAACGCATAAACACACTCGGCCATTGAGACTCTGTGCAAGCTGTTGGATTTTCCCCACTTTTGCCTTTTTCATTTTCAACATTAACGTTAGTGTGTATATGCTTTTGCATATATTCTACCCAAACGTGCTGAATTTTTGTTGCCAGTTCGCAATGAACATTTGTTGTTGGTATGTATTTTTTTATATACCAACAACGTTAACAATTTTACTTGAAAGGGTTTTTAGTGCTTAGCACGAAATTTTTATTTTAATTCAATTTTTTTTTTTAATTGTTGGGGTAAGTGGAAAAAAATTCAACAACTATTTACAGCGAAGGTTGAGTGTATAGCTATTTCACGAAAAACCATTTTCGATCATCAGCACTCTTTTCGGAAGTGGATGCACTGGGGATTGAACCCGAGTCCATTCCATCTTCAGCCGCAATGACCCAACGCATAAACACACTCGGACACTAACGTTAATGTTGAAAATGAAAAAGGCAAAAGTGGGGAAAATCCAACAGCTTGCACAGAGTCTCAATGGCCGAGTGTGTTTATGCGTTGGGTCATTGCGGCTGAAGATGGAATGGACTCGGGTTCAATCCCCAGTGCATCCACTTCCGAAAAGAGTGCTGATGATCGAAAATGGTTTTTCGTGAAATAGCTATACACTCAACCTTCGCTGTATATAGTTGTTGAATTTTTTTCCACTTACCCCAACAATTCAAAAAAAAAAAATGAATTAAAATAAAAATTTCGTGCTAAGCACTAAAAACTCTTTCAAGTAAAATTGTTAACGTTGTTGGTATATAAAAAAATACATACCAACAACAAATGTTCATTGCGAACTGCCAACAAAAATTCAGCACGTTTAGGTAGAATATATGCAAAAGCATATACACACTAACGTTAATGTTGAAAATGAAAGAGGCAAAAGTGGGGAAAATCCAACAGCTTGCACAGAGTCTCAATGGCCGAGTGTGTTTATGCGTTGGGTCATTGCGGCTGAAGATGGAATGGACTCGGGTTCAATCCCCAGTGCATCCACTTCCGAAAAGAGTGCTGATGATCGAAAATGGTTTTTCGTGAAATAGCTATACACTCAACCTTCGCTGTAAATAGTTGTTGAATTTTTTTCCACTTACCCCAACAATTAAAAAAAAAAAAAAATTTAATTAAAATAAAAATTTCGTGCTAAGCACTAAAAACTCTTTCAAGTAAAATTGTTAACGTTGTTGGTATATAAAAAAATACATACCAACAACAAATGTTCATTGCGAACTGCCAACAAAAATTCAGCACGTTTGGGTAGAATATATGCAAAAGCATATACACACTAACGTTAATGTTGAAAATGAAAAAGGCAAAAGTGGGGAAAATCCAACAGCTTGCACAGAGTCTCAATGGCCGAGTGTGTTTATGCGTTGGGTCATTGCGGCTGAAGATGGAATGGACTCGGGTTCAATCCCCAGTGCATCCACTTCCGAAAAGAGTGCTGATGATCGAAAATGGTTTTTCGTGAAATAGCTATACACTCAACCTTCGCTGTAAATAGTTGTTGAATTTTTTTCCACTTACCCCAACAATTAAAAAAAAAAAATTTAATTAAAATAAAAATTTCGTGCTAAGCACTAAAAACTCTTTCAAGTAAAATTGTTAACGTTGTTGGTATATAAAAAAATACATACCAACAACAAATGTTCATTGCGAACTGCCAACAAAAATTCAGCACGTTTGAGTAGAATATATGCAAAAGCATATACACACTAACGTTAATGTTGAAAATGAAAAAGGCAAAAGTGGGGAAAATCCAACAGCTTGCACAGAGTCTCAATGGCCGAGTGTGTTTATGCGTTGGGTCATTGCGGCTGAAGATGGAATGGACTCGGGTTCAATCCCCAGTGCATCCACTTCCGAAAAGAGTGCTGATGATCGAAAATGGTTTTTCGTGAAATAGCTATACACTCAACCTTCGCTGTAAATAGTTGTTGAATTTTTTTCCACTTACCCCAACAATTAAAAAAAAAAAAATTTAATTAAAATAAAAATTTCGTGCTAAGCACTAAAAACTCTTTCAAGTAAAATTGTTAACGTTGTTGGTATATAAAAAAATACATACCAACAACAAATGTTCATTGCGAACTGCCAACAAAAATTCAGCACGTTTGGGTAGAATATATGCAAAGGCATATACACACTAACGTTAATGTTGAAAATGAAAAAGGCAAAAGTGGGGAAAATCCAACAGCTTGCACAGAGTCTCAATGGCCGAGTGTGTTTATGCGTTGGGTCATTGCGGCTGAAGATGGAATGGACTCGGGTTCAATCCCCAGTGCATCCACTTCCGAAAAGAGTGCTGATGATCGAAAATGGTTTTTCGTGAAATAGCTATACACTCAACCTTCGCTGTAAATAGTTGTTGAATTTTTTTCCACTTACCCCAACAATTAAAAAAAAAAAAAAATTTTATTAAAATAAAAATTTCGTGCTAAGCACTAAAAACTCTTTCAAGTAAAATTGTTAACGTTGTTGGTATATAAAAAAATACATACCAACAACAAATGTTCATTGCGAACTGCCAACAAAAATTCAGCACGTTTGGGTAGAATATATGCAAAAGCATATACACACTAACGTTAATGTTGAAAATGAAAAAGGCAAAAGTGGGGAAAATCCAACAGCTTGCACAGAGTCTCAATGGCCGAGTGTGTTTATGCGTTGGGTCATTGCGGCTGAAGATGGAATGGACTCGGGTTCAATCCCCAGTGCATCCACTTCCGAAAAGAGTGCTGATGATCGAAAATGGTTTTTCGTGAAATAGCTATACACTCAACCTTCGCTGTAAATAGTTGTTGAATTTTTTTCCACTTACCCCAACAATTAAAAAAAAAAAAAAATTTAATTAAAATAAAAATTTCGTGCTAAGCACTAAAAACTCTTTCAAGTAAAATTGTTAACGTTGTTGGTATATAAAAAAATACATACCAACAACAAATGTTCATTGCGAACTGCCAACAAAAATTCAGCACGTTTGGGTAGAATATATGCAAAAGCATATACACACTAACGTTAATGTTGAAAATGAAAAAGGCAAAAGTGGGGAAAATCCAACAGCTTGCACAGAGTCTCAATGGCCGAGTGTGTTTATGCGTTGGGTCATTGCGGCTGAAGATGGAATGGACTCGGGTTCAATCCCCAGTGCATCCACTTCCGAAAAGAGTGCTGATGATCGAAAATGGTTTTTCGTGAAATAGCTATACACTCAACCTTCGCTGTAAATAGTTGTTGAATTTTTTTCCACTTACCCCAACAATTAAAAAAAAAAAAAAATTTAATTAAAATAAAAATTTCGTGCTAAGCACTAAAAACTCTTTCAAGTAAAATTGTTAACGTTGTTGGTATATAAAAAAATACATACCAACAACAAATGTTCATTGCGAACTGCCAACAAAAATTCAGCACGTTTGGGTAGAATATATGCAAAAGCATATACACACTAACGTTAATGTTGAAAATGAAAAAGGCAAAAGTGGGGAAAATCCAACAGCTTGCACAGAGTCTCAATGGCCGAGTGTGTTTATGCGTTGGGTCATTGCGGCTGAAGATGGAATGGACTCGGGTTCAATCCCCAGTGCATCCACTTCCGAAAAGAGTGCTGATGATCGAAAATGTTTTTCGTGAAATAGCTATACACTCAACCTTCGCTGTAAATAGTTGTTGAATTTTTTTCCACTTACCCCAACAATTAAAAAAAAAAAATTGAATTAAAATAAAAATTTCGTGCTAAGCACTAAAAACTCTTTCAAGTAAAATTGTTAACGTTGTTGGTATATAAAAAAATACATACCAACAACAAATGTTCATTGCGAACTGCCAACAAAAATTCAGCACGTTTGGGTAGAATATATGCAAAAGCATATACACACTAACGTTAATGTTGAAAATGAAAAAGGCAAAAGTGGGGAAAATCCAACAGCTTGCACAGAGTCTCAATGGCCGAGTGTGTTTATGCGTTGGGTCATTGCGGCTGAAGATGGAATGGACTCGGGTTCAATCCCCAGTGCATCCACTTCCGAAAAGAGTGCTGATGATCGAAAATGGTTTTTCGTGAAATAGCTATACACTCAACCTTCGCTGTAAATAGTTGTTGAATTTTTTTCCACTTACCCCAACAATTAAAAAAAAAAATAAAAAAAAAAAAAATTAAAAAAAAAAAAAAAAATTGAATTAAAATAAAAATTTCGTGCTAAGCACTAAAAACTCTTTCAAATTGAAATAAGTTCTATTTTGTATGAAAATATTTGTAATTTTTCCATTTGTTTGTTTGGAATTACTTTATTTGGGAGTTATTTCACTGCGCCAGCGTTTGCTGCTGACAATTTTGGTATTTTTTTCTATAACACTTTGCAATAGCACTTAATTCTCACACAGAATGAAAGACCAATATCCACATAGTAAAACCTCCAAACAATTGCAATAGCTGTTACTTTGTAGAGTACTTTAACCCTCTAACGCCCCGACGATGAGCTCGCTTTTAATCCTTTTTTAGAAAGTCCCAAAAAATATTATTTCGAAGCATGTTAGAGGGTTAAATAGTTATAGAAAGTTGTTCGCTATAGAATTTCACTAGATATCCACAGACAAAAGAACCTATATACCACAGTCCAGGGACTTTATGGAGGTGATTTTTGTGACAAAATTTTATTTTGGGATTTTTCTTACTATTTTCTTTTATATCAGAATTTAACTAAAATAGTGTGCAAATGTGGAAAATTGGAAACTTTTAATATTCTAAGTGCCTCCTCCGATGAAATTCTTACAAAATGACTCGAGGAAGATGAATGAGAAACCGACATTGAGGACTCTATCATGAATAGTGCTGAACCGTCTCGATATTATATTTTTGAATCATTTTCAAACGGCAGTTACGCTGACTACGCGTAAAATGACCGTGATACGGACACAAAATTCCCCAATTCCGACAGATACTCACTTTTGCTATGTATAAAAAACTCATTTGTTTCACATGTGCTAAAAAGGTACTATATGTGTGGCATGTGCTTCAGTACACTGACTTCACCAGTTGCACGTTTTAAAATTGTTGCATTGGAAGAAAAGCATATGGTTTTAAATTAATACACTCTTTTTATACTCAGCTGTACTAATACACAGAGTATTATAGTTTTGATTTCCTAACGGTGGATTGTAACAGAATGAAATAATCGAGATAGATATAGACTTATATATATCAAAATGATCAGGGTGAAAAGAGAAATCGATTGAGCCATGTCCGTCCGTCTGTCCGTCTGTCCGTCTGTGCGCACGATAACTCGCGCAAAAATTGAGATATTTTGATGAAATTTGAAATGTAAGTTGGTATCAAGACAGGAACGGATGGTATTGAAAATGGGCGAAATCGGACCATGACCACGCCCACCTCCCCTATATAGTAAAAATCGGAAATTTTTTATCTCAGTCACTAATAGAGCTAGAGTGATAAAATTTCACACACGTATTGAGCTTGGGCCCTTATGAAGAAATATGGTGAAATTTTGGAAAATGGGCGGTGCCACGCCCACTTATTAAGGGGCAAACATTGAAAGTTTTATGAGTCATAACTCAGAAACCATTGAAGATATATCGATGAAATTTGGTAGGCGTGATATACTCACTTAGGCAAATGCTTGGACGAAAAATTGCCAAAATCGGTTGACGACCACGCCCACTTTTATATATGGGTATTATAAAGTGACCTAATAAAAGCATTTTAAGCGATATCTCTGTCAAATATAAAGATATATCATTGAAATTTTATGGAAGGTGTCCAACTATGGACATAAAACAAAAAATACAAAAATTGTGGAAAATGGGCGTGGCACCGCCTCCTTTTAGAAGCAGGAATATACGAGATTTCTGAGCCCATAACTCGACAAATAATCGATATATTATGACGAAACTTGGTCTATACACTTTCACTACTTGTAGTAATACATGTTCAAAATTTTAGCGAAATCGGTTGACGACCACGCCCACTTTTATATATGGGAACTATAAAGTGGCCTAATAAAAACATTTTAAGCGATATCTTTGTCAAATATAAAGATAATTCATTGAAATTTTGTGGCATGAGTTCTACAATAGATCGGAAACAAAAAATAGAAAAATTTCGGAAAATGGGCGTGGCACCGCCTCTTTTCAGACAAAGGAATCAACGAGATTTCGGAGCCCATAACTCGACAAATAATTGAGATATTATGACGAAACTTGGTTTATACACTTTTATAACTTGTGTTAATAGACACGCAAAAATTTGTTGAAATCGGTTTATGACCACGCCTACTTTTTAACAAAGATATTTCTGGAACACCCTTTGGGAATTTGTAACAAGACTTCTTTGTAACTAGAAGTCATAAAGGAATGAAATTTTGCAAAAAGAATAATATCCAATATTTATATGCTTAGTTGGATGACTGATAAATATGTTGAAAATGGGCGTGTCTACGCCCACTTTATGCGGCACTCGCTTTATATAAAATACACCCTATATCGAACAAACGCAAACAAACAATGAAAGCATACAGCTGAGTATCTAATGTTCGATTCCACTCGAACTTAGGCTTCCTTACTTGTTAAGTGAAATGTTTGATTTTTTTGTTTTAATACTATGTTGCTTTATACGTGAGAACCAAATTTTAATGTCATCTACATACGTATGTACATACATCTTCTATGATTCTTGCTACTCAAGGAATTGTAACGGTAAAATATTAAAAGTATTTTGATTAATTTCATACAAGTTTAAACTTGTAAACATCTCAGAGTTAGGTTTTCGGGTATACTTACGCACATACATATATTTATCACTGCATAGCCAAAAGAAGCGCTTACTAAAAGTGATCTACGAATTTTTCAACTTCAACCCGTTGTGGCATGGGTTAGAGTTGTTCAATCGGGCCAAAATTTTCAGGGTATTATTTTTTTATTAAACAAAAACATATCAGGGGGCAACAACTGCAAATTTCCGACTTTCGAAAATAAGGGCCACTCTAATCCACACTTTTTAAAAATTTGATGAAGCTCGATGAGCGTTTTGGTTTTCTTTGTGACTTTCAGTAAATAATACAACTTCCCAGAGATTTTACAAAGATGAGCTTCTCAAAAAAGAAGAAAAATGTACGTAACTTGCCGAGTTTTATCCAGATGACTTGGACAACGATATTCAAGACGCCCTACTTTTATTAAAAACAGCGAAGAACAAGTAAGGAAGCCTAAGTTCGAGTGGAATCGAACATTAGATACTCAGCTGTATGCTTTCATTGTTTTTTTGCGTTTGATGGAAACATGGCGTATTTTATATAAAGCTAGTGCTGCATAAAGTGGGCGTAGCCACGCCCATTTTCAATATTTTTATCAGTCATCCAACTAAGCATATGAATATTATTCTTTGTGCAACATTTCATTCCTTTACGACTTCTAGTTACAAAGATGTCACGTTACAAATTCCCAAAGGGTGTTCCAGAAATATCTTTGTTAAAAAGTAGACGTGGTCATAAACCGATATCAATAAATTTTTGCGTGTCTATTAACACAAGTTGTAAAAGTGTAAAAACCAAGTTTCGTCATAATATCTCTTTTACTTGTCGAGTTATGGGCTCAGAAATCTCGTATATTCCCGCTTCTAAAAAGAGGCGGTGCCACGCCCATTTTCCCAAAAATTTTGTGTTTTTAGTTTTACATCCGCAGTTGGACTCCTGCCATAAAATTTCAATGATATATCTTCATATTTGACAGAGATATAGCTTAAAATGTTTTTATTGGGACACTTTATAATACCCATATATAAAAGTGGGCGTGGTCGTCAACCGATTTTGGAAATTTTTAGTCCAAACATTTGCCTAAGTAAGTATATCACGCATACCGAATATTATCGATATATCTTCAACGGTTTCTGAGTTATGACTCATTAAACTCAAATGTTTACCCCTTAATAAGTGGGCGTGGCACCGCCCATTTTCCAAAGTTTTTGTGTTTTTCGATTTATGTCCATAGTTGGACTCCTGCCACAAAATTTCAGTGATAGATCTTTATATTTGACAGAGATATCGCTTAAAATGTTTTTATTAGGCCCCTTTATAGTTCACATATATAAAAGTGGGCGTGGCCGTCAACCGATGTTGACAATTTTCCGTCAAAACGTTTGTCTAAGTAAGTAAATAACGCGTACCAAATTTCATCGATATATCTTCTACGGTTTCTGAGTTATGACTCATAAAACTTTCAATGTTTGACCCTTAATAAGTGGGCGTGGCACCGCCCATTTTCCAAAATTTCATCAAATTTTTTCTTAGGGGCCTGTACCCGGATTCTAGATTTCTCCATCCCCAAAACTCCATCGCCAAAATTCGCCAAATTGATTTTAGCAACTTTTAGCGATTTTTGCGATTCTATCATAAAAATGCGTGATAAAAAATCACTAAAAATTGCCTATTTTAGCACATTTTTAGCGGATTTTAGCGATGAACAAAATGAACCCGGATAAAAGGAATGAACACTTTTTGACAGTTCAGTTAGCTAAAATTGCGATTCCGATAAATTAGCTATCGCCAAAAATCGCTATTATTAGCCCAAACTTCTCCAAAATTAGCGACCCGAAAAATTTGTTGCCAAAAAATTATTTAAGTTGAAAAGGTAAAAAGCATATTAATTTCCTTTTTAAAATACTTCATCGCATTAATAATATTCATAATTATAGGAAAAATGGAGAATTTTAACTCAAAAAGGATAATAAATGAGCAAAAATAACGGTACTTCCGCAAAACGGAAGTCGCAAAATTTCAACGAAAAGTTCTTCTGCAATAGAGAATGGAGCTGTGGACTCTCGCAAAAGTTTTCTTCTACTTTTCAAGCGATTTCTTTACTCTCGCTGAGAATATATAGACATGCGACATAAATAACTTCGGAGCATACTCATTTTGACCACATATTTTTTATCTCAATACTTATTTAATATAATATTTTCTAATCAATGTAAAATATGGTGGAACCGCGCCAAATATGTGTACAAACTTTGACATTTTTCTTCCACTACAAGCAGATCTACAAAGGTAGGCTCGGTGGCGAATTCAGAAACTACTTTTTTTTTTATTTACAAAGGTAGAATGTAATGTCAAAATTAAAGCGAATTCACATCATGGCCAATAGGAATGGGCGAGTCCCAGGCGAATTCAGATTTAAACACGTCGAAATATTATTTTTATATTACACTCTACCAATAACAATAAAAAAATACATTGGAAATTTCTGAATTCGCCACCGAGCCTACCTGGTAATTCTGCTTTGACAACAGCGACGCCTGAGGCGGATAAAGGTATTACAATGTTTGTTGGAGATTTTTGGCGATATGCAATCCAGACTCGTATTTTAGAAAAATCGCCTAAAGTCCGGATAATTTTTGGCGATTGCAATTTTGGCGATTTTTAGCGTTTTGGCGATGGCGAAATCTAGAATCCGGGTACTGAGCTCAATACGTGGGTAAAATTTGCTCACTCTAGCTTTAATAGTGACTGAGATACCAAATTTCCGATTTTTTCTATATAGGAAAAGTGGGCGTGGTCATGGTCCAATTTCGCCCATTTTCAATACCAACCGTCCCAGTCTCGATACCAACTTGCATTCCAAATTTCATCAAAATATCTAAATTTTTGCGCGAGTTAGAGTGTTTACAGACGGACGGACGGACGGACGGACGGACATGGCGCAATCGATTTCTCTTTTCACCCTGATCATTTTGATATATATAAGTCTATATCTATCTCGATTATTTCATTCTGTTACAATCCACCGTTATGTGATTAAAACTATAATACTCTGTGTACTAGTACAGCTGAGTATAAAAACGAAGAGGAAATTGGAGTTTCGCTTGAACAACTTTTGTTATATATTCCATCAATGGGGCGAAAAGCTTACAAGACATTAGCGAAAGCTTTGCAAATTTTACTAACTATACCTGTTTCTTTACGTGTATATTTTATAGAGCTATTAGCCAGTTTTATTTAACCCGAATAACCCTGGCGTTGCTATATGGCAACGCAATGAGAGGTTCTTTTGAAAGTCTGTAAAAACTGAATGAATTAAGTTAAAAGGGTGCGCGATAACCGTTATGACGCAGAAATTTCGGCGCTAACACTTGTTGCACAGAATATAAAATTTGAGTGAAAAATTTCATAGTTATAACATTGTGAAGTTGAGTGAAGCAAAAGAAGTGAAAAAAATGACAAAAAATCAGCAGACGTAATAAGTAAGTGACTATAATTTATTAAAAAGAAGCAAAAACACTATCGAGTTGCATCGTTTGAAAAGGTTTTTAGTCAGAATTCATGAAAAGAAAATAAGTAGTGTAAAAATTTAGTTCGAGATGGTTTTTTTGCTGTTTTTTGCTCATGTTGCCATATGGCAACGCCAGGGTCGATAGGGTACAGGTTTTTTTCTGATAGATTTGTAAAATTTTCCGGCCATTTGCCGTTGTTTATGGTATTATATATGGTTTTTTGCTGAAATCAATTGATTATCTCGTATATAAATCTATCGCTGAAGGATATCTTAGACTATCTAGAAGACTTTGGTTCGGAGATCAACAGGTAGTTAGTATATCCATAGAACCACGGGAAGAAGGCGCAAGCAGCGTTGAAGATAATTCAAGCTATGATGATTACGGGGCATACCTGACAATTTATCTGCTGGACAACTTCGAGCAAAATTGAATTTGCCAGTGGCTATCGTGTAGACAGATTTGAAGGCGCGATTGAAACCTTGGATCTCGATGTTATTCAAGTCAAAAGTGCCAAACGCAAATGCAGTGGCAGTCTGGAAACCACAATTGAATCGTTGCGCCTATTGATAAAAAACGAAGATGTGCCGGCGATGAATGCAGTTCAATAGTTCGAACGCAGTGCAACAAACACAACGTTGGCAACTATTTGAAGCATTTCAAGCCATACTATGTATTACATTAGTATTTTATTTATGAAAAATCACTAAAAATAAAATTTTCATCATTGCAAAAGTCTTTCTGTTCTTCATTTTGGTCAAAACCGCCCAAAAAATAGGAATTTTCAATACATTTTCCTAGAAAAAAAACCTGTACCCTACCAGCCCTGGCGTTGCCATATGGCAACAGGACATATCTCAGGATCCAGGACACTTACCGATGTCAATTTTTGTATGCATCTTATTCATGGTCCTAATGACCAATCCTCAAAAATTCAGCACAATATCTTTGCAAACAAGCTTCAGGGTTATTCGGGTTTAGAAAAATTTATAAAATTTTTGTGATATACAAAAGTCTTCATCAGACTTCTTAGGCGGCCTCACCGAGGATCGAACCTGCGTCGCACAGTGGTTCAGCCGCGGAAAAAATTCATTTTTTTCAATACCTAATTTTCAGATTCTAATGATGTAGTCTTATAAAAAAAATATCCAAATATGAACAATGCATGACTACATTGCAAAAAGTTGATTTTTTTTTTACAAAATAATGGTATCAGAAGTCAGAAAAATTTTATTCAACAAAAATTGCTTGAAATTTTTGCTAACTTTAGCTATACATTTTCCTTATAACTTATATCTCTATTGTCCCTAAACTCACTTAAAAGAAAATATAGCACTTCCTTGGCTAATTAAAGAAAAAATCAGTGCAATCGGCCAAATATTAAAAAAAAATATAGGCCAGTAAAAATGGTACTTCATAAATGCTACCTTTTCTAAATTCGATGGACAAAAAGTTTGTGTGCTACAGCGTGCTACACTCGCTAACTGTAATAAAATGAAAGTTTGGAATGTCGTCTATCGATTTCTGTTAAAAATGTTTTCCCATATTTTCCCCAATCGATGTAAACTTGATTTAAATGTCGAAAGTCCCATCAAATTTTGATAAAATTGACAAAATGTAGCATGCTTTTAGGCTCATGCGTATATATTAACGTTTACATCTTGGGCCTAATGAATAAACATCAAGCAAATGCTTTTCTGGACCTTTTGCTTAAATTTCTATGAATAAAAATTGAAGCAAATGCTTTTTTCACTAGCAATTGCTTTCGCTACAAGCATTTGCTTTTTTATTTCAGCATTTGCTGAAATTTGTAAGAAATTGCTGAATTCCGTAGGAATAAAATTAGCATTTGCTATTTTTTATAAGCAAAAGGTAATGATTTTTTAAGCATGCCCTACCCCATGCTAAATTTTTCAGAAATTAGTTTGAGCTCGATTTATCTTCTAAGTACATGCAATTCTGGAAGCTTCAAATGTTTTTTCAACTGTTATGGCAATTTGACAAAATGAACGAAGGTAAAAACTTAATAGAATTCATATCGTCCTACCAACAGGAAAAACACCTACTAGTTTTGGTAAGAAAAGCCCAGAAATGGCATTTCTCTTACCTATTTGTACAACGATGTTGTTGTAAAGTTTATGACGTTGTTGTTGTTTGTGCCAAACCAGAGTTGCTTGATTTTGATTTGACTAAATTTGGTTAAAAAAAAATCAAAAATACCCTTTGATTCTTGATTCAAACTTGATTTCAAATCAAAATTATTTTGAATCAAAAATATTTTTTGAATCTTGGTCAAGTTTTTTATTCGAATCAAAAATATATTTTGAATCAAGAATTAAAATATATGTTTGATTCTAAATAAATTTTTGATTCTTTTGAGAAATGACAATCACAAATAAAATTTACCTTTGATTTGAAAATCGTTTGAATCACGAACCAAAGGGTATTTTCAATTCTTTTGTGCAGTGAATCACAAATAAAAATTATCTTTTTTGATTTGAAATCAAAATTGATTTGAAATCACGCAACCCTGTGCCAAACATTTTCGAGATGAAATTCTAATTTTTGTAATACCGGGAAGGAAGTTGTTGTAATTTTTATTGACTTTGTTTTTATGTAGCTCCGTTAGTCACATTTTGTTATGTTTTAACATTTGGTCTCTTTCTAGTAAAAGCTTAAAATTTGTAGCAAAATCAGCAATGACTGAAATATTATTCATATAATAAATTAGCAAATGCTTATTCTTTTCAGTAAAAGATTTTTAAGCAATTGCTTTTGCTAATAAGCAAATGGTTACTAGCAATTACTTTTTATACTCAGCTGTACTAGTACACAGAGTATTATAATTTTGATTTCATAACGGTGGATTGTAACATAATGAAATAATCGAGATAGATATGGACTTATATATATCAAAATGATCAGGGTGAAAAGAGAAATCGATTGAGCCATGTCCGTCCGTCCGTCCGTCCGTCCGTCCGTCCGTCCGTCCGTCCGTCCGTCCGTCCGTCCGTACGCAGGATAACTCGCGTAAAAATTGAGATATTTTGATGAAATTTGAAATGCAAGTTGGTATCGAGACTGGGACGGTTGGTATTGAAAATGGGCGAAATCGGACCATGACCACGCCCACTTTTCCTATATAGAAAAAATCGGAAATTTGGTATCTCAGCCACTAATATAGCTAGAGTGATAAAATTTTACCCACGTATTGAGCTCAGGCCCTTATGAAGAAATTTGTTGAAGTTTTGGAAAATGGGCGGTGCCACGCCCACTTATTAAGGGTCAAACATTGAAAGTTTTATATGTCATAACTCAGAAACCGTTGAAGATATATCGATGAAATTTGGTATGCGTAATTTGCTTACCTAGACAAATGTTTTGGCGAAAAATTATCAAAATCGGTTGACGGCCACGCCCACTTTTATATATGGGAACTATAAAGGGGCCTAATAAAAACATTTTAAGCGATATCTCTGTCAAATATAAAGATCTATCACTGAAATTTTGTGGCAGGAGACCAACTAGGGAAATAAAACAAAAATTATAAAAATTTTGGAAAATGGGCGGTGCCACGCCCACTTATTAAGGGGCAAATATTGAAAGTTTTATAAGCCATAACTCAGAAACCGTTAAAGATATATCGATGAAATTTGGTACGCGTGATATATTTACTTAGCCAAATGTGTGGACGAAAGATTACCAAAATCGGTTGACGACCACGCCCACTTTTATATATGGGTATTATAAAGTGACCTAATAAAAACATTTTAAGCGATATCTCTGTCAAATATAAAGATCTATCACTGAAATTTTGTGACATGAGTTCTACAATAGACCGGAAACAAAAAATAAAAAAGTTTGGAAAATGGGCGTGGCACCGCCTCTTTTTATACAAAGGAATCTACGTGCCTATTACTCGACAAATAACTGAGATATTATGACGAAACTTGGTTTATACACTTTTATAACATGTGTTAGTTGGCCGCTGTGGTGCAGTGGGTAGAGTGCTCGCCTGCTATGCCAGAGGTCTCGGGTTCAAACCACGGTCCGAGCCAAACAAATTTTTCTAATTAGTAAAAATCCAATTATTGGGTTTTTTAAGAGCAGCGGTCACCTCTCGGCAGTGGGCGGCATACCCTCCGAGAGCATTTCTGCCATGAAAAAGCTTCTCACAAAAAATGCATTCGCCGTTCGGAGCCGGCATAAAACTGTAGGTCCACCCAATTAGTAGGAAAAAACAAAAAGGAGCACACCTCGAATTGGGAGAGAAGCTCGGGTAACTAAAAGTCATAGAGGGATGCAATTTTGCACTAACAATAATATTTATATGCTTATTTGGATGATTGATACAAATTTTGAAAATGGGCGTGGCTGCGCCCTGTTTATGCAGCACTCGTGTCATATAAAATACACCCTATATCGAACAAACGCAAACAAACAATGAAAGCATACAGCTGAGTATCTAATGTTCGATTCTACTCGAACTTAGGCTTCCTTACTTGTTTTCTTATAACTTTTTTAACTTTTTAGTTTTTTTTGATTTTACCACTGGTTCTCTTTGTTTTTGTTTTTGGGTCATAAGGACCATGTATCATTTCGCGCCAATATCGTCCTTTTGGCGCTAATATTTCTTGAGACCTACGAGTATCTACTACGATTTTCCTTTCCTCTTTTTCGTTGCTTTTAAATAATAACACCACGCTTTAATTTCTTTTATTAAATATCGTTTTTATTTGTTCACTTTAGTTTTTGTTTAAGGATTATATGGTTTGTTATATACACTTTTGAGTTTTTACACTTTACTGCTGCGCGGCGTGACCGATGTTGAAGAAGTTTTGGATCAACTGAACTCACTTTACCTATTTTACATTTTTGTATATAATCTAAAGATAGGTTTAGCGGGACTTTTGCAGGTGAGTAGGAGGGTGGAGTAGTACTAGAGGTAAGTATGAGACACGGAGGGAGAGAAAGAGAGGTGAGTATAAAAAAGATAAGTATAAGAGTTGGGAGTAAGGTGAGTATGTTAATAATATTAGGGATGTACAATCGTGGCTTCCTCAATCGAATTGGATTAGATCTTCATCATCGCTCATGTCCTCAACATACACTTTAATAACTTGTGTTAATAGACACGCAACAATTTATTGAAATCGGTTTATGACCACGCCTACTTTTTAACAAAGATATTTCTGGAAAACCCTTTGGGAATTTGTAACGTGACATCTTTGTAACTAGAAGTCAAAAAGGAATGAAATTTTGCACAAAGAATAATATTCATATGCTTAGTTGGATGATTGATAAAAAAGTTGGAAATGGGCGTGGCTACGCCCACTTTATACGGCACTCGCTTTATGTAAAATACGCCGTGTTTCCATTAAACGCAAACAAACAATGAAAGCATACAGCTGAGTATTTAATGTTTGATTCCACTCGAACTTAGGCTTCCTTACTTGTTTTTATTCATTAGGCCCCTTATGTGAAATTTTTTTGTTTACGAATATGAAGGCACAGAGAGGATTAGATAAAAATGCAGATTGGTAAATTATACACCTAATTTGTTAGAATCAATGGTAATGCAAACAAAAATAACGATAAACACATTCGTCATAACATTGCGGTTTGCAAACAACAATAGCAACAAACACATTTGTTTAAACATTTTACCAGCTTATTTTAAGGTATTAGATGAAGAAAAATGTTATCCCGACGAAATTTTAATAACAGAAACATATGCTGCTGTTAATTTGCAAAGTTTACTTGATCACACAGCAAGAAGACTTATTGATACTTTCTCAGCAGAAAAGTTGTACTCTTTATTATGTTCAGAGTTAACCCTTACTAGTAAATGGGGCTTATGATTTCTAGGCTTATGTTTTCTAGGAAAAGTGATAGAATTTCTACCAATACAGATGTTGTTAATCGATTACTGGCAAGTTCTGGTCATTATATAAAGTCCATAAGACGACAACCCAACAAAAAGTGTGTGGAATTGGATCCTGTTGTCAAGGATATGCTAAATCATTAAACATTTTTCTTATATTTGTTTTTTTTCTTTCCATATATACATACATAGTTATATTTTCGATTATATGTATTATAAATATAATCATTAAGTACATCAAATTTTTACAAGGGCTCTTTTCAGTTACTGAAAATGTATATCTTCGTTTGTTTTTGAATAACAGGTGTAGGAAAAGTGGGCGTGGTTGTTTGCCAATCACGCCTATATTTGGTATATTCGATATCTTTCATGACAGTAACTTATGCGCCAAGTTTCGTGAAGATATCTTAATTTTTTTGAGCTGAAATTAAAAGTTTTCTTTAAAAAATTTTACTATAGGTCCAGGGGAGGTACCCCTAAGCCCTGGCCGATTTCAACAATTTTTGGTGCTGTCAATGCCTTTAATGAGGGTAACTCATGTATCAAGTTTCGTGAAGATATCTTAATTTTTTTTACCTGAAACTAAAATTTGTATTTAAATAATTTTTTTATAGGTCCAAGGGAGGTACCCCTAGGGGTTGACCGATTTCAACCATTTTTTGAAAATTTCTTAATTAACTCACATATAATCTCTGTGCAAAATTTCAATGGCCTAGGACCACTCCTTCTATTTTTTTCCGCAAAATGTATGGAGCCGAACCACTGTGCGTCGTTTCGATTGGCTACAACCGCCGTGAGCTTTGTTTCACTTAATTTTCAATTTTCATTTATCACAATCTATATACCAACAGCAGTAGCTTAATATTTCACTTGCTTCCTGTGAAAGATCACTCAGCAAACTTAAATTGATCAAATCATTTATTTTTTAGAAACTAGAAAAAAAACTTTTTTTTTTTAAGCATGGGTGTAACTACAGCTGTTTTACCTTAGATCCCTCTAAGACTCATCAGGTTACTTTTGTTTCTGCGAAGACTCGAACTTGCGCACTTTGCAGTACAATAACTACAGTTCTAACCCCTGAGCTATTGCCTACCTTCGACATCTGATAAAAAATTTGTTGCTAGTTTCTTTCCTACTATAATTCGTTTCTTATTTGAGGTCAACCATGAGTCAAAGTAGATTATCAAACCTTGCAATTCTTTCAATCAAAAGTGAGCTCGTTTTGGCGCCCCTAAAATCGTTGCGCCCAGGGAGAGTTTTATGAGTCATAACTCAGAAACCATTGAAGATATATCGATGAAATTTGGTAGGCGTGATATACTCACTTAGGCAAATGCTTGGACGAAAAATTGCCAAAATCGGTTGACGACCACGCCCACTTTTATATATGGGTATTATAAAGTGACCTAATAAAAGCATTTTAAGCGATATCTCTGTCAAATATAAAGATATATCATTGAAATTTTATGGAAGGTGTCCAACTATGGACATAAAACAAAAAATACAAAAATTTTGGAAAATGGGCGTGGCACCGCCTCCTTTTAGAAGCAGGAATATACGAGATTTCTGAGCCCATAACTCGACAAATAATCGATATATTATGACGAAACTTGGTCTATACACTTTCACTACTTGTAGTAATACATGTTCAAAATTTTAGCGAAATCGGTTGACGACCACGCCCACATTTATATATGGGAACTATAAAGTGGCCTAATAAAAACATTTTAAGCGATATCTTTGTCAAATATAAAGATAATTCATTGAAATTTTGTGGCATGAGTTCTACAATAGATCGGAAACAAAAAATAGAAAAATTTCGGAAAATGGGCGTGGCACCGCCTCTTTTCAGACAAAGGAATCAACGAGATTTCGGAGCCCATAACTCGACAAATAATTGAGATATTATGACGAAACTTGGTTTATACACTTCTATAACTTGTGTTAATAGACACGCAAAAATTTATTGAAATCGGTTTATGACCACGCCTACTTTTTAACAAAGATATTTCTGGAACACCCTTTGGGAATTTGTAACAAGACTTCTTTGTAACTAGAAGTCATAAAGGAATGGAATTTTGCAAAAAGAATAATATTCATATGCTTAGTTGGATGACTGATAAAAATGTTGAAAATGGGCGTGGCTACGCCCACTTTATGCGGCACTCGCTTTATATAAAATACACCCTATATCGAACAAACGCAAACAAACAATGAAAGCATACAGCTGAGTATCTAATGTTCGATTCCACTCGAACTTAGGCTTCCTTACTTGTTGTTTATATACTCTGAAGTTCGCGGTATATATTGCTACAAGCTGTCTGTTTCAACTCTTGAAAGTTCTACAGTGCCTGAAAGTTCGGTATACAAATTTGGAGCTGATCATATAGCAATAAAACACGCATTAATAGAAATCCTCAATTCTCACCATTTGTTTGTGCTGGAAATATTGTGTTCTTTTTTGCCGCTAAAATGCCTTCTTCTTCTTCTGCTGCTGCTGCTTAGCCCGCTCTTAAACGTCGTGCAAGCAAAGAGTCGCCGTGTGTAAAAGCAGCTAAGCTTGACGAAAGCGCTGCTCTCCCCACTGTACTAGCAGCAATAAAGGAAATAGAAGAGAAAATAAGGTTGCAAACTGATCACCTTAACGTGCTCTTTGCTAACCTCTCTTCGAAGTTAACTGAGCTAGAAGGACGGTTAGTGAAGAGAATTGATAATGAGGTTGCTACACTGGTGGCCAGAATTGATGAGTCCGCTGCGAGAGTTGCTGAACTAGAGGCTGTTGGAAAGAAGCATGAGGGTGATATTGCCGAACTTAGAGATAGTATTAGCAATGTACTCAAAGAAAAAAGCTTTTCTGAGTTCGCGGCCGATGCTGTTGCCTTTGGAGTTCCATACACGGAAAATGAAAACTTAAAGGGCATATTTAACCAAGTATGCCTTTCTATTCAGTTCATGGTCCCACCAGTTAAGGATATTTTCCGTACCAAGGTTTTCACAGGGCACCCTAATAATAATGCTTTCATTATCAAATTTTATTCGCCACATGATCGCAATAAAACACTCCGTGCTTTCTCCGAATATAGAAAGAGGACTAATCAGGCCGTCTCCATTGGTATGCTGGGCTTGGAAGGCAAATTTAGCATCTACGAAAGCCTCTAAAATTAATCGGAAGATATTGCATGATGCTATTAAGCTGTGGCGGGAGGGTAGGCTGCAGGCGGTGTATACATTTAAGGGAGCTGTCTACGTACGTCAAGAGAGGGGCTCTCCATCTATCAATATCTGTGATGGTGGTGAATTACAGCGATTTCGCTGAGGCAATCTTGTAGAGCGTCAAATGTAAATACACAAGCGCAAACATACATACATAATAAATTTCTATACATTGTATTGTCACGCGCTGGCGCTGACTACTTAGTCAGCCCCACAAAATTGAAAGTACACAAAAATTGCTGACGCTGCCATTCTCACGCTTCCAATGTTATTCTAAGCCTAAGCGCTCATAGGAGCATACATATGTACATGTACGTAGGTACATGTACATATGTACAATATACCGTGGGAAAGAGTCCCATTATTGTTACACATTTAGAGTAAGTATGTATCGTAGTAAATAAGTAGTACATAAGAATAAATTTTGTATAAAAGAAACAAATTTTGTACAATAAATTCAATTCATTTTTGCAACAAACCTCGAAAAAACTTTGAATAGTTTTGTACAAATGATGCAAGAGCATATGAAATCAATGCAAAACATGATGCAAGAATTGATTAGAAATCAAAATCTCTTACTGCAAACTATTTTATCCAGACCATGAATTGCCTCAATATAGGTTTTTGGAATGCTAACGGCCTAAGCCAACATCGGAATGAACTCCAACTATTCCTAGAAAATCACCAAATCGACATAATGTTAGTGTCTGAAACCCATTTGACATTATTTAATAATTTTTATATAGACGATTATGCATTCTATAACACTAAGCATCCCGAAGGAAAAGCTAGAGGAGGAACCGGGATACTTATTAAAAAAGGGATTACACACCATGTGCTAGAAGAATATTGCAAGGATTATATTCACTCAACATCAGTGCACGTAGAAGACAGCTCTGGTGGGCTCACTGTAGCTGCAATATACTGTCCTCCCCGTTTCAATATAACAGAATCCCAATTTACTGAATTCTTTTCCAAGTTGGGCCGAAGGTTTCTTGCAGCAGGTGATTATAACGCTAAACATACATTTTGGGGTTCCAGACTGATAACACCAAAGGGAAGAAACCTATTCAAAGCAATTTTAAGCAACGACTTAGACATTATTTCCACTGGCCAGCCAACATATTGGCCAACTGATAGAAGCAAAACTCCCGACTTAATAGATTTTGGTGTAACTCGTGGAATCGAAAGAGAATTAATTAAGATAAAATCGGCTTTCGATCTATCATCTGATCACTCTCCTTGTGTTACAACTATCGATATAATCCCATCTTTCAACGAATTGAATTCGAGCTTAACCAATAAATTTACAAACTGGCTTCAGTTCAAAAAATTTATCAGTTCTCATACCAAATTAAATACAAGCCTTAAATCAGCAGCCGAAGTAGACTCTGCGATTACTGACTTCACAAATGTTCTTCAAGTAGCAGCAAGAGTATCAACGCACCCACAGCCTAACACTACCCAGAGGAGTGTCCCTAATTATTTCAAAGGAAATGATATCACCGATCTAATTCACAAGAAAAGGCAAATTAGAAAAGACTGGCAGAGGTTACGCTCTCCAACTTTGAAGTACGAAGTGAAAAAATGCACGAAAGAGCTCCAGACGCTATTGCACGATAAAAAAGAAGCAGATTTTCAAAACAGAATTAAGTCCTTGACAGCCACATCTTCTACAGACTACTCACTGTGGCGGTCACTGAAAACTTTCAAAAGGCCAGTTTTGCAGGACCCTCCAGTACGAATCGAAAACGGTGAATTTGCTCGAAGTGACCAGGAAAAAGGAAATGCATTTGCAGCCTACCTTTAGCGGCTATTTACTCCAAATCCAGGGGACAATTTCCTCCCAGAACATGCCCTTCGCTTACCAACAGTCTCTCTCCAATTCAACATAAATGACCTGAATAACGTTATCTGTAACGACATCCAAAAAAATAAGGCACCCGGACACGACAGAATAACCGGTGAAATGGTAAAACAACTCCCTCCAGTTGCTACTAAGTTATTACTATATGTTTTCAATAGTCTCATGCGACTAAACTACTTTCCTGAATCTTGGAAACTTTCCGAAATCATTATGATTCCAAAACCAGGCAAAAACCCAACCCTGTTAAACTCTTACAGGCCAATTAGCTTAATTTCAATATTTTCCAAAATATTTGAAAAGTTGTTGCTGAAAAAAATGCAGCCCATCCTAGTCACACACGGGACTATACCAAGTCACCAATTCGGGTTTAGGGAGAAACATGGAACGATAGAGCAGGTGCATAGAATAGTAACTCAAATACGGTCGGCTTTTGAAACCAAAAAGTATTGCACTGCACTGTTCCTAGACGTAGCACAAGCTTTCGACAAGGTATGGCTAGAAGGACTATTATTTAAAATAAGACGTACACTTCCGTAGAATATATACCTTATTTTAGAGAACTTTCTAACGGGAAGAAAGTTTCGAGTAAGGCAAAAAAGTTATAGCACTGAAAGCTATCCAATCTTCGCCGGAGTTCCACAAGGTAGTGTTTTGGGGCCCATTCTATATTTAATATTCACAGGTGACTTGCCCACTAATGAAAATCTCGTTACTTCAACATTTGCTGATGACACAGCAATACTTAGTGTGCACTCAAATCCCTCAACGGCTGCCAGACGGTTGCAAAGCCATCTAAGAATTGTGGAACAATGGCTTTCAGATTGGAGAATTAAGGTCAATGAATCTAAGTGTGTACAAGTCACTTTTACTCTAAAAAAAGATACCTGCCCCTCTGTCTCAATTAATGGCAAAATAGTAACCCAAAAAGATTACGTCACCTACCTTGGTGTTACCTTAGACAGAAGGCTTACTTGGAAATATCATATTGATAATAAGATAATGCAAGCAAAGCTGAAAATAAGCAATTTACAATGGATCATTGGTCCAAAATCTAAATTAAGCCTAGACAACAAAATACTTTTATTTAATATGGTGATAAAACCATCCTGGATATATGGAATACAGCTTTGGGGTTCAGCATCCAAATCTAGTCTAGAAAGAATACAAAGGCTACAATCTAAGATACTAAGATCAATATGCCGGGCGCCTTGGTACGTGAAAAATTCCACTATACACAGGGATCTAAAGATTAATACAGTTGTTGAAGAAGTAAAAAATATACAAACTAATTACGCCACAAGACTAGGCAATCATCCAAACATACTGGCTAAAAGCCTGTTAGAACAGAGATACCCCAGGCGGTTAAAGAGAAAGGATATCCAGCTAAATTGTGATCAAGGCTAGAGCCACTTTAAACTTCGAATAGCCTATCCTATTAGGCCGTAAAACCTCTAAATTACAAAAAGCAGCTTACTGAAATTCCTTCCATTCAGAAAGCTACAACAGCATTTACTAATACATGTGTGTAACATATATATGATTGTGTTCCGGACGAGCCTATCCCATTAGGCCGATAAAATTCCTAAGTTCATACACGCAGCTTATTGGAATTCCTTCCATTCCGAAAGCTGCAACAGCACTTACTAATGCAACACACGATTGTGTCATCGATAAGCCTGTCCTGTCAGGCCGTACGAACTTTTAATACTATACAATCAGCTGCTTGGAATTCCATTCCATTCCATTCCGACGGCATAAATACATGTATAATGAAAATGAATAACATAATAAACGAATATAAAATAACGTACATACTCTTAGTAAAAACAAAAACATTCACATACACATAATAAATGTATTCATAAGTATTTATTTTATATCAAATAAAATTTTCATCCATATGTTATTTGAAGCAGTGGCAACGAATAACGTCATTGTGTTCTAGGTTAAGATTCTATAAAAATTGTCATATTCCCCAAGAATGATACAATAAAAACTATATCCGAGAAAAAAAAAAAAAAATTTTTGGCAACCAAACCATAAGCTCTTTCATTTAACACATGGCGATACTTGCCAGATAAAGTCCCGGCGAATTCGTTCGCCTTCCCTTTGTCTGAGTGGCAAGGTAGCCTCCAGGATAACAAACTGTATATGATTTGTGTTTTGAATTGGTCATCAATATCGTATCCTTGTTGACACAAAGGACAGCAACAGCAGCAGACAACAAACTGTATATGATTTGTGTTTTGAATTGGTCATCAATATCATATCCTTGTTGAGCACGAGGAAGCAATGTAAGCAACAACAACAGCAAAATTGGTACACGAAACAGCAACAACAGCAGGGCAGTTACAGCAGCAGCAGCGGCAACAGCAAAACACGCGGCGTCAAAAAGGCCGAGCGAGGAAAGCAGCAGTAAACTTAGTATTAAAATTTTAATATCCACGTATATATATATTTAACAAACCTTGTGGCAACCTAGCGGCTGCCTACTAAGTGGCAAAAATTGAAAAATTCTTGCCTCTTTGTGTAATACTAACATTAGGGTATTCTTTTTTTTTTCCTCTTTCGCTTCTCTTCATGGTCAGTCAACAAGAAGTTGACGAAATTTTCGAGCGGTGGAATCGATTTTTCATCGAAAGGGAACAACCACCGCCAGAGAATTTGAGACCAGGTCCTTTGCCGATAACGATAGAGGAATATCGGCAAAGGCAAAGAAATAACTGTAAGGTGGAGGAACCCAAAGTTCCGAAGCCAGTAACGTTTAAACGAAAAAGGGGTGGCAAAGCTTTTAAAAAACGAAAAGAACTTGCCAAGACCCATGCACTCATAAATATGGCAACAAGTGTAGAAGAGAAGCGAAAATTAAAGAACAAATTAAAGGAAATAAGAAAAATGTTTAAATAGAGAGAAAAAAAATAATAAATATAAATAAAATAAAAAGTGGAGGTATCTTTTGTTATTTTCGAGCATGTCTAGGTCTAGAAACCCAATTGCTGATTTATCTAGCGGAGTAGAAGTAAGAGAGTTGATAGATTACGACAGGGAATTAGAATGGTTGAGAAGATTTTGGCGTCGCATAGGAATGACTAGGGAACCAACAATGGAGGACGTTATTAACCCTACAACACAAGTAGAAGAAATTAATCGAATGGGTGAAGTTTTCGGCATTCCAAGATACCATTGAGATTTTTTTTTACAAATAAGCAAATATGGGTGGCAAAACATCAAAGGAAGACGAACCAAATGCCAATGTGGTTAATTCCATTGAGGTAGTTGATCATACTGAGTCCTTGGATTCCATAAAATTCATTTTACTTGTTATTGCAATCGTTAGTTGCATCAATTTATTTTTGAGAATATACTCAGTCCACAACAAAATTTTGAAAAAGAGATACATTTCTCGCGCTAACGGCCTAGATAAGGTCTAAACAGATTTTTTTTTTGATATCATTATTTTTCAATGGCCAAATGTGAAATAATTCTTAAAACACTCATTGAAGAAAAAACAACGGCAGAAAAAGCATATAAATGCACAAACAAAAATATAACAATAAAAACGGAAACGGTAAGAAAACACCTCAAAACAATACTAGATTCACTAAATAATTTAGGTGAAGTAATACGCAAAGTTAGCAAACAACTCACTGCAGCTCACCAATTAGAGGCATACCAAATATTTTCTTTTGTTAGAGACAAACTAGTGTCTTCATTAGCTAGATACAACATTGAGGTACAAATACCAAACTCTGTTGACCAAACTATAAAAATTGACTTTAGCGATTTCTTACCAAAACCATCCTCCGAAAAGGACGAAGAGCACAAAGAATTCAATAACCAAAACTCTCAAACAGAAATAGACAAAATGCCACAAACAGTGGTAGAGTTTATTAAAACGGCTTCATCAATTTTACCCCAATTTGATGGCAAGCCGGAAAATCTACATAGTTTTTTGGACGCAATTGAAATTCTCGATCAGATCAAGGATACGCATGAAGCGTTAGCGATATCCATTATAAAAACTAAACTTAAAGGTACTGCACGAAATTACATCAGTACTGAAAATACCATACAACAAGTTAAAACAAAATTGCAAACTTCAATTAAAGGCGAGTCAGTAGAAGTATTGACTGCAAAGCTTTTGAATATTCAACAGCGCAGTAAAACAGCTAATCAAAACACTACTGAAATAGAGAAGCTAACAAAGTCATTGGAAGGAGCATACATATCTGATGGGCTTACCTCAGACTTGGCAAGCAAATATTCTACACAAGCAGCTGTAAAAGCCATGTGTAAGAATTGCTCAAACGAAAAAGTAAAAATGATAATGCAAGCAGGAACGTTCACTTCCATGAACGAAGCTATCTCTAAATTCACAAATAGCTGTACTGAAGTAACTGCCAACAAAACTATTACCGCGATAGCTTCCGTCGAAGTTATCAAAGTAATAATAACAGAAGTAACCAAAGACGCGCGTTTCCCACGCGCTACAATTATAACAATAACAATAACATGCAAAGGCGAGACTATAGAAACCAAACACGCTCAAATGCTCGCAATAACAACAACAATAACAATAACAATACAAACAGCACACGAAACATACGTAGCTACGATCAACAGGAAAACCAGCAGACTCCACTTCAACAGTAGAGAGAAAAATTTTTGTATTCAATTTACATTTGAACAGCTACATATCTTCCAAGTCAACATTAAATAACTCATTTTCAACTCTCCTAGTAGACACAGGAGCAGATATATCAATTATTAAAAAGGGTCAAATTCAGAACGATGTTTCAATTAATAATTCACAAAAAACAGATTTAAAAGGCATTGGTCAGGGTATAACAAGCACCCTCGGAACAGTTAAAGCAGATTTGAAGGGTGACGATCTTTTGATTCGACAAAAATTTCACATAGTAGAGGATGATTTCCCAATCCCATGTGACGGAATTTTGGGACTGGATTTCATTAAAAAATATAATTGCATTTTGGACTATCAAAATAATAAAGATACTTTGATATTACGTCCATATGATTTCCCAGAAGATATAGCAATTCGAATGACAAATGAGCCAACAATCAATAGTATATCAGTACCAGCAAGATCAGAAGTAATTAGACAAATTAAAATTAATAATAATAACGATTTATTTATACCACATCAACAATTAGCCGAAGGCATTTTTATTGCCAACTCAATAGTAAACCCAAATCAAGCATTTGTTAGAATTATTAATACAACAGATAAAAATGCAACTATTCAAAATAACAATATTAACACAGAAAACTTAGACGACTACATAATTATAAATAATAAACAGAAAAATGAAGCAAATAATAAAGAAAAACTAGAAAGATTAAATAAAAATTTTCCATCATTTGCTAAATCTCAACTTAATACTTTGTGTTCAGAATATATAGATATATTTGCATTAGAATCGGAACCTATAACCACTAACAATTTTTATAAACAAAAACTTTATATGAAAGATGATACCCCAGTCTATGTAAAAAATTATAGAATACCAGAAGCACATAAACAGGAAATTAATAAACAAATAAATAAACTAATTCAAGATGACCTAATAGAACCATCTATTTCCGAATATAATAGTCCAATTTTACTAGTACCGAAAAAATCACTACCAGGTAATAACGACAAGAGATGGAGACTAGTTATTGACTATAGACAAGTAAATAAAAAACTAACCGCAGACAAATTCCCATTACCAAGAATTGATGATATTCTGGATCAATTGGGAAGAGCAAAATATTTTTCTTGCTTGGATTTAATGTCAGGCTTTCACCAAATAGAACTAAGCCCAGAATCAAGAGATATAACATCATTTACCGCAGACAATGGTACATACCGGTTCAAAAGATTACCTTATGGTCTCAAAGTAGCACCAAACTCATTTCAGAGAATGATGACTTTGGCATTCGCAGGTCTAAAGCCATCACAAGCATTCTTATACATGGATGACTTAGTAGTATTAGGATGTTCCGAAAATCATATGATTAAAAAATTAAAAGACGTATTCGCAACTTGCAGAAAATATAATTTAAAATTACACCCAGATAAATGTCTATTTTTCAACCAAGAAGTTACTTATCTTGGACACAAATGCACAAGTAAAGGAATTTTACCTGATCCCAGTAAATTTAAAATTGTTCAAAATTACCCAACTCCCAAGAATGCCGACGAAGCAAAAAGATTCGTCGCATTCTGCAATTACTATAGAAGATTTATACCAAATTTCGCAGAATATTCTAGAATATTAACAAGACTTTGCAAAAAGAACATAGTTTTCAATTGGACAGAAGAATGGGAAAATTCATTTAACTATTTGAAAAATGCACTAATCAGCCCAAATATTCTACAATACCCAGATTTCAATAAAGAATTTTATATAACAACAGATGCAAGTGGATACGCCTGCGGAGCAGTGCTAGGTCAAGAATATGAAGGAAAACAATTACCAGTTGCTTATGCCTCTAGATCATTCACAAAAGGCGAAATAAATAAAGCAACGATTGAAAAAGAATTAGCAGCCATTCATTGGGCTATCACTTATTTCAGACCGTACGTCTACGGTAGAAAATTCACAATCAAAACAGACCATCGACCATTAACTTACCTTTTTTCGATGAAAAACCCATCATCAAAACTAACTCGAATTCGACTAGACTTGGAAGAATATGACTTTGAAGTGGAGTACATAGCTGGAAAAGAAAATTATGTTGCGGATGCACTATCACGCATTAATATAAATGATTTAAAAGACATGTCAGTTAAAGCATGCCATATAATGAGAGTCACAACACGATCAGAAACCAATAAAAATACCAATAATAAAAATTCCAATAATAAAAATACAAAAGTAAACTGTCACGAAGAGAACATAAAAATATATGAAGCGCTAAATAAATGTGAAGTAAAAAAGCGAGCTCGTTTTCGATCCCCCGAAACTGCAGTTCAAAAAGGGAAAGAAAATTTGTAGCGAAATTAATATAAATAACCTAATTGTTGAGGCGAAGATTGACTTAGGACAATTCTTTGCCAGGCTTATGAAAGAAGCCGGCAATCTAGGAATTAATAAAATACAGTTGTCCTTAGGAGACAAATTGTTTAAAAATAATTATACTCGAGTAGACACATTTAAAGATATAGGTACCAAAGTTCTCAAAAATTTAACTATTGCATTAACTCCGGAGGTTATGCACGTGGCAGATAAAGAAGTAATTAAAAAGATATTACAAAAATATCACGATGATCCTGTTAATGGTGGCCACCCAGGAATCAATCGCACAACCAATAAAATGAAACAGAAATATTATTGGAAAAATATGAAAAATGAAATAAAAAATCATATTAAAAATGCATTCAATGCAATAAAAACAAAATTAATAAAAATTTAAAAGAACCCATGACAATAACGGAAACGCCAACAAAAGCGTTTGATATAGTTCAAATTGACACAATTGGACCATTTCCAAAATCATTGAATGGAAATGAGTATGCAGTCACTATAATATGTGACTTAACCAAATATCTAGTAGCAATTCCAATTGAAAGCAAACATGCAAAAACAGTGGCCAAAGCTATTTTCGAACATTTCATTCTCATTTATGGATGTATGAAGACCATACTAACCGATATGGGAACGGAATATAAAAATAACGTTTTTGAAGAACTGTGTAAATTATTAAAAATAGAACACAAAACTTCTACACCTTACCATCATCAAACGTTAGGCACTGTTGAACGCAGCCATAGAACTTTCAATGTATATGTACGTTCATACATATCCATTGACAAAGACGACTGGGATGAGTACCTCAAGTACTTTACCTATTGTTATAACACAACACCTTCAACAGTTCATGGTTACTGTCCTTTTGAACTAATATTTGGAAAACCGGCAGCGACATACAACTTTTTACAAGAAAATACAATCAGCCCATTATATAATTATGAGGCATATGATAAGGAAGTTAAATTTAGGTTACAAATAGCCCAAGAAAGAGCTAATAGGTTAATAAGGCAGGCTAAGGAAAAACAAAAAATTAATTACGATAAAAACGTACAACTTAAGGAAATAATAAAACAAAGTAAAAAAATTTTTTTAAAAAAGCTTTTATTTAATATTAATATAACAATTTACTAAAAAGGAAAAAAATAATTTTTTTATATTTTTGAACAAGATTTATATTAGTCCTTAGTTCATTTGGATCTTAATTTCAATCTAAACATACATTTAACGTATTTCTTCAAAGCATTTCTGTATATGTATCAACATAAATAAAAGCGCGGGTGCTCTTTACGTAATGCATATCTTACGTAATTGGAATTTAAAGTTTTTATCGCTTCCTTCCATTTCGCCAATACGGTTTTATAACATGAATATGTAATGAGTACCCGCGCTTTTATTTATGTTGATACATATACAGAAATGCTTTGAAGAAATACGTTAAATGTATGTTTAGATTGAAATTAAGATCCAAATGAACTAAGGACTAATATAAATCTTGTTCAAAAATATAAAAAAATTATTTTTTTCCTTTTTAGTAAATTGTTATATTAATATTAAATAAAAGCTTTTTTAAAAAAATTTTTTTACTTTGTTTTATTTTTGCCTTTTTAGTTTTACAATGCATATTACATCTAATATCTGGTTTTACTATACTCTTTTGTGAATAGATTACTTCGTAATACGTGTTCAAAATAGGAACAAATCTGGTTCATAAATACTAATTTTCTAAATATCTTGACACTAGCGCCACCTAGCGGCGATTTATTTCCACGGATATATTTACTTTCTCATAGGCAATATATATACCGAATATGAACAAATTCGGTCGGTAAATACGAATTTTACAAATATCTTGACACCAGCGCCACCTAGCGGCGATTTTTTTCCTCGGATGTATTTACTTTCTCATAGGCAATATATATACCGAATATGAACAAATTCGGTCGGTAAATACGAATTTTACAAATATCTTGACACCAGCGCCACCTAGCGGCGATTTTTTTCCTCGGATGTATTTACTTTCTCATAGGCAATATATATACCGAATATGAACAAATTCGGTCGGTAAATACGAATTTTACAAATATCTCGACACCAGCGCCATCTATCGGATTTTTTTTATTTCACATTGCATTGTCTTCGGGTCCTGAACTATGTTCCAAATTTCAAGTACCTAGCTCAACTAGAAGTATCTTAAATGTTCGTTGCAAAATTCCACGACATACATACAAAAAGTGAAGTTAAATAAAAGCTTGTAAAAATAGGAGATTTAGTGTTAGTCAGAGACGAAGCAGGACATAAGTTAGACAGTAGATATAAAGAGCCCTATAGAGTAGTAAATATCGATAGGAACAGTAATTATAGTTTAACTCCCTATAAGGTAGAAAGTATAGGTAAAAATAATATTAATACAGAAAAGAAAATTATAGTACATAAAAATAGACTTAAAGCAATAGCATGAGACATTCCCACTTTTTACATCAAAATAAATATGTAAGTTCAATTTTAATTTTTATTGAAACGAAATACTCGCTTCATTGAATCCACAAATGAAGCGAGCATTTTTGTTTGGAAGGGTGATGTAGAGCGTCAAATGTAAATACACAAAAATTGCTGACGCTGCCATTCTCACTCTTCCAATGTTATTCTAAGCCTAAGCGCTCATAGGAGCATACATATGTACATGTACGTAGGTACATGTACATATGTACAATATACCGTGGGAAAGAGTCCCATTATTGTTACACATTTAGAGTAAGTATGTATCGTAATAAATAAGTAGTACATAAGAATAAATTTTGTATAAAAGAAACAAATTTTGTACAATAAATTCAATTCATTTTTGGCAACCAAACCATAAGCTCTTTCATTTATCACAATCTCAGCACCTGCAGTATGTATCTCAATGTATGTATGTAAATTTAGGTTAATTCCCTCAATTAATTCTCTTTCTATTGTATTTTTTGCTGTAAAGATAGCACATCTTTTTGTTTATTTGTCGTGTTCTCTTAACTGCGCTTTTCTGAGTAATGGTTATACCAGAGAATGTAAATTATAGAGAAGGTGCAAATGTTAAATCCGAAATTTAACATGAAAATTTGTAGATCCGAGGTGGGTAAATTCACCACATCGCTCCACCTTACCGACATCGTTCACTCATAAAAGCGAGTGAAACACGATTTTTGTAATTGAGCGAATTGCTGTATGAGTGAAGTGATTGCTGGTTGATAAGCAAATTTTCTATTTGTTCATTCATGTAGGGCTATTTTCCATAATTTTTCATAATTAAAAAGATTTTTGTTTGCAAAGTTTAATATAAGAATTTAAGGAATCCGAAAAAAAAGTTTTTTAAAATACATATGTATACATATACAAATATACATATGTATATACAGTGTACATATGCTGATGACAAGGTTCGATTTCCAACCCCCAAATTTTCAATTGGATTAAAGGGTTGATATGAAGCAATTGATCTGTATTCGATATGCAAACTTCTTTATTGCTTTTCTTGGCAAATTTTCATAATTTTCCATTGGGATTTTTGGAGAAAATTTTAAGAATCGGTTTTTTTGTGAAAAATAAAAATCATACAAAACATGTGTGTGTGTAAATAAAAACACAAATTTTCTTAACTAATTATATAATTCCAATTGCCGTCGGCATTTGATATTTTCGTACTTTCGTGCAAAAGCATCAATCCATATGTACATATGTATGTGCATGCAAAAATATGCGTACACATGTGCATACATATTCCATACGCAAACTCCTCAAATCTTGCGTTCATCCATATGTACAAATATGTGTGCTATCCAAAAACAAAAACTATTGTCCACCAAACTTATAAAAATTCAACAATAACAATTTCATTCATAAACGCAATCGCAAAAAATCAAATGAAAAGTGGCAACGTTGTCCTCGAGCAAATCGACGACAATTTCAATAATTTTTCTGGTCCAACTCGACTTCACATAAATTCATAGGCAAGAGGACAAGGTGACAAGGGACAATCACTTTGCACAAATCGAAGCAATTTTGCTAAATTTCAATTTGAGCTCAAGTCACTGAGCATGCGGGTAATGCAAAAGTGATCAACCTCGCGCACAGGGGCAATGGTTCAACACCTGCAAGCATAGGTAAATGCGCATTCATACGAACAACCGCGGCCACATACAGTAATCGGCCCTGCGCACTGGCAGCAGCGCTTTCATAGCGGCTTTCGTTGAACAGAAAGAACAACCGACAACCTTTCGTTGTTTGATCGCCACGGAGAAGTCAAAGCTTGTGAAAAAAATGAATACAAACATACAAATGGAGATTTGTGTACATGTCGCTTACACTAGTGTGTGTATTTATTCTTGTTGCTGTTGCTGCCCTACTGACCGTGCGCAGCGAAAGACCAATCTACCACCGCGCAGGGCCGATTACTGTATGTGGCCGCGGTTGTTCGTATGAATGCGCATTTACCTATGCTTGCAGGTGTTGAACCATTGCCCTTGTGCGCGAGGTTGATCACTTTTGCATTGCCCGCATGCTCAGTGACTTGAGCTCAAATTGAAATTTAGCAAAATTGCTTCGATTTGTGCAAAGTGAATGTCCCTTGTCACCTTGTCCTCTTGCCTATGAATTTATGTGAAGTCGAGTTGGACCAGAAAAATTATTGAAATTGTCGTCGATTTGCTCGAGGACAACGTTGCCACTTTTCATTTGATTTTTTGCGATTGCGTTTATGAATGAAATTGTTATTGTTGAATTTTTATAAGTTTGGTGGACAATAGTTTTTGTTTTTGGATAGCACACATATTTGTACATATGGATGAACGCAAGATTTGAGGAGTTTGCGTATGGAATATGTATGCACATGTGTACGCATATTTTTGCATGCACATACATATGTACATATGGATTGATGCTTTTGCACGAAAGTAGAAAAGTATCAAATGCCGACGGCAATTGGAATTAGATAATTAGTTCAGAAAATTTGTGTTTTTATTTACACACACACATGTTTTGTATGATTTTTATTTTTCACAAAAAAACCGATTCTTAAAATTTTCTCCAAAAATCCCAATGGAAAATTATGAAAATTTGCCAAGAAAAGCAATAAAGAAGTTTGCATATCGAATACAGATCAATTGCTTCATATCAACCCTTTAATCCAATTGAAAATTTGGGGGTTGGAAATCGAACCTTGTCATCAGCATATGTACACTGTATATACATATGTATATATGTATATGTATACATATGTATTTTAAAAAACTTTTTTTCGGATTCCTTAAATTCTTATATTAAACTTTGCAAACAAAAATCTTTTTAATTATGAAAAATTATGGAAAATAGCCCTACATGAATGAACAAATAGAAAATTTGCTTATCAACCAGCAATCACTTCACTCATACAGCAATTCGCTCAATTGCAAAAATCGTGTTTCACTCGCTTTTATGAGTGAACGATGTCGGTAAGGTGGAGCGATGTGGTGAATTTACCCATCTCGGATCTACAAATTTTCATGTTAAATTTCGGATTTAACATTTGCACCTTCTCTATAATTTACATTCTCTGGTTATACCCAATAGCGGATATAGCGTTGATGTCTGTAGTTCGGCGATGATAAATATTTTCTGTAGTGGCCAAAAGGGACTGAAGGTTGTTCATCTTAATGCACGTAGCCTTAATGATATACAAATGGACATGTTAAGAAAAGCCTTTGAATATTCAGCTGTGGACGTTATTTGTGTGTCTGAAACTTGGTTCAGGCCAGATACCAGGGATGCACACTTGGAAATTAAAAATTACAAGTTGCTCAGAAATGATAGGGTAGGGAAAAGAGGAGGTGGTGTTGCTATCTACCACAAAAGTTATTTAAAAGCTAAGCTGGTATCTCAATCAACTGGGAATAGTATTGAGTATATGTCTCTGGAATTGACTACTCTTCGGTCTAGAACCCTCATCTGTTGTGTTTACAACCCAAATAAATATTGTAGTCAATGTGATTTCTTTCATTATGTGTCATCTGTTTCAACTGACTATGATAACATTATTGTCTGTGGCGATTTCAATATAAATTTGTTGCAAATGGATTGTTATAGTTCTAGTCTTGCTGATAGTGTATCTGGTGTTGGTTTGTCTTTTGTTAACGTTTCTGTACCCACAAGGTATGGAAATAATTGTGCTCCAAGTCTTCTTGACTATTTTATTGTAACTGGCCCCGCGATTGTACTAAAATTTGACCAAGTATCATTTGTATCTGACCATGACTTAATTTTTTGTTCGTTTGATATTAAGCTTGACCGAAATAGTGAACCCTCTGATGAGTACACTTTTCCAGATTCTTCTTCTTCTTGATTGGCGCTTAACCGTCTAGACGATTCTGGTCGAGTCCAACAGAGCGCGTCAATTGCTTCTGTTTCGTGCAGCATGGCGCCACTTGGGAACACCTAGGGAGGCAGCATCGCTGTCCACCTGATTTTCCCAACGCAGTGGAGGTCTCCCTTTTCTTTTGCGTTCAGCGGGTTTCGATAGAAATGCTTTCTTGGCCGGAGCGCCTTCGTCCATTCTCACGACATGACCTGCCCAACGCAGCCGCTGGATCTTTATTCGCTGAACAATGTCGATGTCTGTGTAAAGCTCGTACAGCTCATCGTTAAATCTCCGTCGATACTCGCCCACGCCAACGCGCAAAGGTCCGTAAATCTTACGAAGAACTTTTCTCTCGAATACTCCAAGTGCCATCTCATCTGATTTTGAAATTGTCCATGCTTCTGCGCCGTACATGAGGACTGGAACGATGAGCGTCCTGTAGAGTGTGATTTTTGTTTGTCGAGAGGACTTTACTTTTCAGTTGCCTACTTAGTCCGAAGTAGCATTTATTGGCAAGCGTGATTCCTTGTTGGATCTCCGTGCTGACATCATTCTTGGTGTAATGCTGGTTCCCAGGTAGACGAAGTCCTTAACAGTTTCGAATTTGTAGCTATCAACATTGACGTGGCTGCCAAGGCGTGCTGTTTCTTTGTGTGGTGACAGGAGGTACTTCGTCTTTTCCTCGTTGACCGCCAAACCCATTTTCTTAGCCTCTTTATCCAGCTTGGAGAAGGCAGAACATACGGCGCGCGTGTTAGTGCCAATGATGTCGATGTCATCGGCGTACGCCAGCAGTTGCACACTCTTGTGATATAAGATGCTTCCTGTATGGTTAAGTTCTGCAGCTCGTATTATCTTTTCCAGCATCAAATTGAAGAAGTCGCACGAAAGAGAGTCCCCTTGTCTGAAACCTCGTTTGGTCTCGAACGGCTCGGAGAGGTCCTTCCCAATTCTGACGGAGCTGGTGGTGTTACTCAACGTCATTTGGCATAGCCGTATAAGTTTAGCAGGGAAACCAAATTCAGACATTGCGGCATACAGGCAATTCCTATTCGTGCTATCAAAAGCGGCTTTAAAATCGACAAAGAGATGGTGAGTGTCGGTTCCTTTTTCATGGGTTTTTTCCAGTATTTGTCGTATTGTGAAGATCTGGTCGATGGTAGATTTACCAGGTCTGAAGCCACACTGATAAGGTTCAATCAGATTGTTGACGATAGGCTTCAGTCTTTCGCACAATACACTTGCTAAGACCTTATATGCGATATTCAGGAGGCTTATCCCACGATAATTGGCGCGTACTGTGGAGTCTCCTTTTTTGTAGAGTGGGCAGAGCACACTTAAGTTCCAATCGTCGGGCATGCGCTCGTCCGACCATATTATGCATAGGAGTTGATGCATGCTCCTTATCAACTCTTCGCCACCATGTTTGCATAGCTCGGCTGGCAAGCCGTCAGCGCCCGCGGCCTTGTTATTCTTAAGCCTAGATACTGCTATTCGCACTTCGTCATGATCAGGTGGTGGAACATGCCTACCATCATCTGCTATTGGGGATTCGGGTCGTACATCTTCTCCTTCCGCACTTTCACTGTTGCCATTATCTAGCAAGGAGGAGAAGTGATCCCTCCACAACTTAAGTATGCTCTGGACATCAGTTACCAGATCACCGTTATCATTCCGGCAGGAATTTGCCCCGGTCTTGAAACCTTCAGTCATCCGCCTGATTTTTTGATAGAATTTTCGAGCATCGTTCCTACCCGCCAGCATCTCAAGCTCTTCACACTCGCGCCTTTCAGCCTCCCTTTTCTTCTTTCGAAAAAGGCGCCTCCCTTCCTTCTTCGCCGTTCGATAACGCTCCCATACGCTTCGCGTTGCGCCCGCACACAATGTAGCCCTGTAGGCGGCGTTCTTTTTTTCCGAGGCATTGCGACATTCCTTGTCGTACCAGGTGTTTTTGTGGGCTCGCTTGTATCCTATAGATTCCTCAGCGGCGATACGAAGTGAACGAGCGATGTGTTCCCATTCCTCAGATACATCGTTTGGTGAAGGGTTGCTCTCAGAGAGCAGGAGTGAGAGCCGAGTGGTGTATTCATTGGCTGTCTGCGTCATGTGCAGCCTTTCGACTTCAAACTTTCCTTGCTGTCCTGTTGGCACATTCTTTGCTGCACAGAGGCGGGTGCGTACCTTGGCTGCTACAAGATAGTGGTCGGAGTCGACATTGGGATCACGGATTGTGCGCACATCTAGGATGCTGGAGCTGTGTCTGCCGTCGATCATGACGTGATCAATTTGATTTCGCGTTTTTCGATCAGGAGACAGCCATGTGGCTTGGTGTATTTTTTTGTGCTGGAATCTGGTACTGCTAATGACCATGTTTCGTGACCCGGCGAAGTCGATCAGCCTCGCCCATTGGGACTGGTTACGTCATGGAGACTGAATTTTCCGACTGTGCTGCCAAAGATACCTTCCTTACCCACCCTGGCATTAAAATCGCCAAGCACAATCTTAATGTCGTGACGGGGGCAGCGGTCGTAGGCATGCTCTAACTGCTCATAGAAAGTGTCTTTGATCGCATCGTCCTTCTCTTCCGTCGGGGCGTGGGCGCAGATGAGAGATATGTTGAAAAATCTCGCTTTGATGCGGATGGTGGCTAGACGCTCGTTCACTGGCGTGAACGACAGTACTCGGCGGCTGAGTCTCTTTCCCACCACAAAACCAACACCAAATATACGCTCCTCTGCATGGCCACTGTAATATATAGCGCAAGGCCCACATTTCTTCTTGCCTTGCTCCTTCCACCGCATCTCTTGTATGGCGGTGATGTCAGCTTTCACTCTTTCGAGGACATCAACCAGTTGGGCAGAGGCACCTTCCCAATTAAGGGTCCGGACGTTCCAGGTGCTTACCCTCAAATCATAGTCCTTTAAACGTTTGCCGTGGTTGTCATCAGAAAGGGGTGGTCTCATCCGAGGCTTTGTTGTTGTTTTCATTGGATAGGATTTTTACGTGGTGGGTCCCAAGCCCGACGCACAACCCGCCCTGCGGGAGTTGTATATTGTTACACGTTTATATAGCGAGCCGCTTGCTCCAAGACAGACGCCCGCTCGCAGCCGCACCTTCTGGTGAACAGACGCTGCAGTTATTCCCCTCAACAAGCCCTTTAACCGAATATGTCGGAGTGGCCTTGTCGAGTTGCCGCCTTCTCACTTTAGTTCACCACCAAACGGGTGTTCGGTGGCTATCCAGAGGACACTGCGCGGAAGTCGTGAGCTGCTTGCTCCGCATGCAAAAGAATCGCTCTGGCCACCCCCAGGTGGATGGCAGTCAGAAGCTTTCCCCACTTACGTGGACTTCTACACACGAAGCCATCCTCCCTTTTCCAGATTACCGCCGTTTAAATGTTGATAGCCTCTTTAATGAGCTGGTAGGAATTAACTGGTCTACTTGTTGGGGTTTTAGCTCAGTTAACGAAAAGCTGTCTTTTCTTAATAGAGTGGTCTTGCAAGCTTTTACTGTTCATGTTCCTGCTAAGACTGTGTTGAATAGAGGTTCAACTTGTCCGTGGTTTAACAGCACAGTTCGGGCGGCCATTAAAAAGCGATGCAAAGCTTACTCTGCTTGGAAAAGAAACCGAACTGAAATGAAGTGGAGTTCATTTAAAGCAGCACGTAATGAAGCTACTTTCATTATACGGCGCGAAAAACGCATTTATTTCTCTAAAAAACTCCATCCCTCTCTACCTAACCTGTGGCGCAATCTTAAGTCATTGCGTGTTCACGTTAGCGATAAGTCTGTTTGTACGCTAAACCCTGACACTTTAAATGATGTATTTGTAAATGGTGTAACCTCTTCTTGTCCTCGTAATTCCATGTCCAAAGCTAGTTCTTATACAACACCTTCTGGTCAGATGTTTGAGTTTAGTGCAGTGTCTGAATTTGATGTTGAAAAAAGCGTGTATAAGATAAAATCCAATGCAATTGGAGAAGATGGCATACCAATAAAGTTTATAAAAAAAATAATATTGCCAGTAATCTTACCAACCCTTACGCACATAATTAACCATGGCTTCCCAGTATATTACCTGCTCTATCGAAGGTTGCTGAATCACTTATGTCTGAGCAAATATATCGTCATGTTAATGTATACAATTTATTGTCACAGTTTCAGTCTGGGTTTAGAGCCAAACATAGCTGTTCAACAGCTATGATAAAAATATTGGACGATATTAGAATTGCTTTTGACAAGAAATGCTTAACGTTGCTTTGCTTATTAGACTTTTCTAAAGAATTTGACACAGTTAAACTTGAATTGCTTTGCCTAAAATTACGTGATAATTTTGGTTTTGGTCCGTCCGCGGTGCAATTGATGAGAAGCTATCTAACAGGTAGGTCTCAACGTGTAAAGGTAGATCTAAGGTTCTCTTCGCTATGTCCAATACTGTCTGGTGTTCCCCAAGGCTCTATTCTAGGGCCTCTTTTATTTAGTCTATTTGTAAATGATGCGTTCTCTGTATGTCAGTATTCTTGTATTCATGCATATGCGGATGATATCCAATTATATATGTCCAGCCCTCTTGAACAGGCTGTGAACTTATGCTCTAGCTTCAACCAGGATTTATTATCTCTAAAGTGCTGGGCTGTACAAGACGGCCTTAGTCTGAATGTCAATAAGTGTTATGTGTTACCTATTTGTAAGAAACGCCTGAAACCCTCAGATATCCCCTCCTTGTATATTGGTGAGCATGCTCTCAAAGTGGTATCTAAAATTACTAACTTGGGATTTGTTGTTAATTCTGACCTCACGTGTACTGATCACATCAATGCAACGGTTGGAAGAGTGTACCTTACTTTGAGGAGCCTTCGAATATCTGCCCAATTCACGCCGATTACCATAAGACGAAAACTAGCTATCCAACTTATCTATTATATAAAAATGAATGTGTGTGTGTGTGTTATTTATGGTCTCCCAAAGTAATCAACCGATTTTTATGAAATTTTCACAGTAGATTCATATGGTATATGCGCTGGTGATAGGGTATACAGACTTTCGCAAAAGTGGGAACTTCCCGGAATATAGGCCCAAATGTGGGCCCAGAGTGACCCAGCATGTCTTTGAGCAATATTGGTTTCAAATGAAAGGTGCTGAGCAGGCCTTCAACATAGAGTTATTTTCATTGCGATGCCTAGGCCGGGTCCCGAGATAAGGATCAAACCGTGGACCCGGATGACCCCTGAATATTTCCGAGCGATATTGGTAGCAAATGAAAGGTGTTGAGCAGGGCTTCAACATACAGATATTTTCGTTGTTATTTTTAAAGTCGGTTTCCAAGAGATGGTTCAAGTAGTGGGCCCGGATGGTGATGAATGGTCCCGGTAAAGGTAAATGTAAATGTAAATGTAAAGGTAAAGGTAAAGGTAAAGGTAAAGGGAAAGGGAAAGACTCATTATAACACAAAAGCTTTTTTCGTCGCTGCGAAGCGGGACGGGTATTTGCTAGTAATGCCTATAATTTGCTATGCGGAACTAGTGTACGGCAGACTAGATTCTCAGTCTGCTCATAAGTTGGATGTAGCTTTTAACCATGTCACGCGATATGTGTACGGGCTAGGGAGATTTGAACACATATCCGCTTGGAAGATTAACCTGCTGGGGTGTGAACTCGGTGAGTATTTGAAGGCAAGAAACTGCATCTTTCTTTTCAACCTCATGAATGAGAAAACGCCAAGTTATCTGTATGAGAAGCTAACATTTGCTAAATCCGCCCGAGTGCATGGCCTTATAATTCCAGAATATAACTTTCTGCCATCTGCTAGATTATTTTTCATCAACGCTATTCGTATATGGAACTCTGTTCCTACAAGTATTCGTAGTAGCGTGAACAAAAGCAATATTAAGACTGTCTTGTTGTCATACTTCCGTAATCAGTAGAGTAATATTATACACCTATATGTATGTTAAACCCCTAGATGTGCCATCTATAACTTTCCTTATCTTTTACTTTTGTATATTACTTTATTTATCTTATCTTACTACTTTCTACTCTTACTATTACATATAGTCATGATCTTTTTCTTTTTGGTCTAAGTCCTCTACCTTTTTCTTCTACTAGTTTTAAGTTATGTATCATAAATAAATTTATTATTTATAGTATTGTAAGAATCGTTGTACTACAAAAGACTTTGTTCTTATTGTACTGATAAATTATAATAAATGAAATGAAATGAAAAATGAAATGAAAATCGGTTGACGGCCACGCCCACTTTTATATATGTATATTATAAAGTGACCTAATAAAAACATTTTAAGCCATATCTCTGTCAAATATAAAGATCTATCATTGAAATTTTGTCGCATGAGTCCAACTATGCACATAAAACGAAAAACAAAAAAATTTTGGAAAATGGGCGTGACGCCGCCTCTTTTTAGAAATAGGAATATACGAGATTTCTGAGCCCATAACTCGACAAATAATTTATATATAATCACGAAACTTGGTGTGTACACTTTTATTACTTGTGGTAATACATGTTCAAAATTTTAGCGAAATCGATTTGACGACCACACCCACTTTTATACATGGGAACTATAAAGTGGCCTAATAAAAACATTTTAAGCGATATCTTTGTCAAATATAGAGATAATTCATAGAAATTTTGTGGCATGAGTTCCACAATAGACCGGAAACAAAAAATATAAAAATTTTGGAAAATGAGCGTGGCACCGCCTCTTTTTAGACAAAGGAATATACGAGATTTCTGAGCCTATAACTCGACAAATAATTGAGATATTATAACGAAACTTGGTTTATACACTGTATCATTTCGCGCCAATATCGTCCTTTTGGCGCTAATATTTCTTGAGACCTACGAGTATCTACTACGATTTTCCTTTCCTCTTTTTCGTTGCTTTTAAATAATAACACCACGCTTTAATTTCTTTTATTAAATATCGTTTTTATTTGTTCACTTTAGTTTTTGTTTAAGGATTTTATGGCTTGTTATATACACTTTTGAGTTTTTACACTTTACTGCTGCGCGGCGTGACCGATGTTGAAGACGTTTTGGATCAACTGAACTCACTTTACCTATTTTACATTTTTGTATATAATCTAAAGATAGGTTTAGCGGGACTTTTGCAGGTGAGTAGGAGGCTGGAGTAGTACTAGGGGTAAGTATGAGACACGGAGGGAGAGAAAGAGAGGTGAGTATAAAAAAGATAAGTATAAGAGTTGGGAGTAAGGTGAGTATGTTAATAATATTAGGGATGTACAATCGTGGCTTCCTCAATCGAATTGGATTAGATCTTCATCATCGCTCATGTCCTCAACATGGCGCCCGGCCTGCGCGGATGCGGGGATTATGAGGTCCTTCAATTGTTCCAGAGACGACACCGCTTTGGCGAAGAGGGTCTGCATACGTCGCTGATTGCCTGAGTTTCTTTGTGGTTGTTCCTTGGCCTTAAAAATGACGCGTCGATTAATTGCCTTCGGAATGGGTGCCATGCGTTGCTTTAGGGGCGGTTCCCTCGGTTGTTCCCGTCGTGGCTGCCGGTGTAGAAGGGTGTGATGCGCGAGTCCGCATCGGTGACATCTGTCCGGCGAATCGCAGGCACTGGTTACGTGCGAGGTTGCTAGGCAGTTGATACAGTAATGGTGGGCGCGTACAGACTCATACCGCTCCACCGGAGTCATTGCCTTAGAAGCGTTGCAGAGTCTGAGGGAGTGCTGCTGGCAACACAGCCGACACGTGCCGTAGCTTCCATAGCGTGGTCTGGAAAGAGGCGAAAAATCTTATTAGCAGCATAAAGGGGTGAGAGTGTGAGTGTTCATCAAGGACTATGTGAAGATAGGTGTGAAGCTATTTTTCGCTGGGGGTGAGATGATTGAGGGAGAATTTTCCTGTGCTGGAGGCAATGCACAAAGCTTCGTAATGGGTCGTGTGTATACTCCATTTTGAGTACGAAGGTCGACCACTCGGACTCTTTCGTCTGCGCCAGGATAAAGCTTTATTACGCGGCCGAGCCGCCATTCATTTGGGGGGAGAAGGTCATCCTTTATGACCACTAAGTCGCCTTCGCTAATATTAGGCTGCTGGGTTTTCCACTTATTTCGTTTGTGGAGCTCTCTAAGGTATTCATTTTTCCATCGAGTGCTGAATTGATGGTGTAATACCTGTAGTCTTTGCCATTTGTTGACAAGAGAGAGGTTTTCAGAGTTTGGTTCTGGGAGAGAGAGTAGTGGGGCGCCACGCAGGAAATGTCCTGGTGTCAAAACGAGAAGATCATTAGGATCTTGTGACATTGGGGAGAGCGGTCGAGAGTTGAGTACCGCTTCGATTCGAGTAAGAAGTGTGGAGAATTCCTCGAATGTGAATTTGTGATTCCCGGCAACTTTGAGGAAATGGGTTTTGAAGCTTTTAACTGCTGCTTCCCATAGTCCTCCCATGTGAGGGGCATATGGTGGGATGAATTGCCAGGACATGCCATGAGTTGAATATTTGGCGGCTATATCAGATGCAGCTTCCTGGAGAAATTTGGCAAATTCCTTTTGAAAGAGTCGGCTGGCACCAACAAACGTTTTTCCGTTGTCCGACATAACTTTGTGGGGGAGTCCACGACGACTGACAAAGCGGGAGAACGCTGCTTTGAATGCTGCTGTCGTGAGATCTGAGCAGACTTCGAGGTGGACTGCTTTAGTGGAGAAGCATACAAATACGCAAACGTATGCTTTAGCATAAGATGCTTTTCGTTGGGTCGAGATCTTGACTTGAAATGGACCAGCAAAATCCACTCCTGTAGTATGAAATGGCAAAGAGTACGTAGATCTTTCGGGGGGCAGCGCAGCCATTATTTGGGATCTGGACTGCTGCTTATAGAGTGTGCAGGTCTTGCAGTGAAAGATGCATTTCTTCACTTTTTGCTTGAGGCGGGGGATATAGTACTCTTGCTGTAACATGCGTATCATTAATTGGTTTTCTGCATGTAGGAGGGTAGAGTGAGTAAACTCTAAGAGTAATGTACAAAATCTCGAATTTTCCGGGATAATAATTGGGTGACGCTCATTGTAGCTAAGAGCCGAGTGCGCGAGTCTACCATTCACTCGCATGATGCCTGATTTATCGAGCATGGGGTTAAGAGTTAATAGAGGACTCTTTTTATGTATGGGTATACGGGAATGTATATCTGCGATCGTATCTGAATAATATTTCATTTGAGTTTGGAGTACGATACGATTTTTTGCGTGATTTATTTCACTTTGAGTAAGTGTGCGCGTTTGGGGGATTATGAGTTTTCTCGTTTTATTAATGAAGCGATACATGTATGCAACAACTCGTAGAGCTCGAGCAAATGAGGAGAAGCGTTCGAGCATATCTGGGGTTTCCGCCATGTGAAAAGTTTGGATGCGTTTTTGTTCGGGAGGAGTTGCGTTTTGTGGCTCTGTTCTTGGCCAAAATGTGGGTGGTTTGGAAAGCCATTCTGGGCCTTTCCACCAAAGAGGGCACTCAGCTAATTCTTGCGGTTTGCATCCGCGTGTGCCAAGATCAGCTGGGTTATCTCCACTGGGTACATGGCGCCAAGTGGCATTACTGACATTGTCGATTATTTGAGATGTTCGATTTGCGACATATGTCTTCCATGTATGGGGTGGCTTTTCTAGCCATGCGAGAACGATTGAGGAATCTGACCAGAGTATTAAGTCATGTGGAGTCAGATTTAAGTGGGAGCGCATTTGTTTCACCAGTTTGGTGAGAAGCACTGCTCCGCACAGTTCAAGGCGAGGGAGGCTCACTGTTTTTAGTGGAGCCACTTTGCTTTTTGCAGCGAGTAAGTGAGAAGAGAATTCGGTTTCGCTGTTCTGCACTCTGATATATATGCAGGCGCAGAATGCTTTTTCAGAGGCATCCGAGAATCCGTGCATTTGGAAAGATTTATTGGGAGAGAAATCAATCCATCGTGGTATTTTAATTTCACTAATCGCTGGGAGATTTTCGCGAAAAGTGGTCCATTTGTGGAATGAGCTGGGCTTAACGTGTTCATCCCAGTCCGTTCCTTCTAGCCATAGTTGCTGGAGGAGAGTTTTGGCTAGTATCATTATAGGCGATAGCCATCCTGCCGGGTCAAACAATTTCGCAATCGCCGAGAGTATTTGTCGCTTTGTACTGGAGTTAGCGACGGTAAGTGGGTCATATGAATATGAGAATGTGTCATTTATTGCGTTCCATTTGATGCCGAGGGTTTTCGTTGAACTGACATCATGGAATTTGAGAAAATCTTCATCGAGCAGATGAGATTTTGGGATGTTTTTGAGTATATCGGGGTGGTTTGCCGTTATCTTTTTGAAAGGAAAACCGGCTGATTTTAATGCTTCGATAACTTGATGAAGCGAGTTGAGAGTGGACTGTATTGTATGTTCGCCCGAGAGAATATCGTCTACATATGTTTCGTGTAGCAATATATCGTGAGCGAGAGGGTGGGAGTGTTGAGTATCTTCTGCGAGTTGGTGGAGTGTGCGTATTGCAAGATATGGGGCACAGTTGACGCCAAATGTCACTGTCTTCAATTTGTAATCTTCCATGGGGAGTTCTGGAGATTTTCGGAAGAGGATTCTTTGATAATCCTGGTCTTCCTTGTGTACGAGTATTTGGCGATACATTTTTTCGATATCGCCATTAAAAACGTATTTAAAAAGTCGCCAATTGAGTAGGACGAGCATTAAATCGTTTTGGAGAATGGGTCCCGTATGGAGAATATCATTCAGGGAATTTCCTGAGTACGAGATTTTTGAGGCGTTGAATACGACGCGAACCTTTGTCGTTTTGCTGTCGGGTTTTAATACAGCATGGTGAGGGAGATAAAACGATAAATATTTTCCGTTTTCGACTGTCTCGCGGGGTGGGATTTTTTCCATATGTCCCAGAGTGATGTATTCGGCGAGGACTTCCGAATATTTATCCTTTAGTTCTGGCCGTTTTTCCAGCGATCGTTCGACGCTTAAGTACTGTAGCTGGGCTCCAATGCGCGAATGTCCTAGGGCGAGAGTGTTGGGAAATTCCGTTTTAAAGGGGAGTTTTACCACGTATCGGCCATCGTCTTGGCGGCGAGTGGTTTTGCGGTAAAGGTCTTCGCAAAATTTATCTTCCTCAGAGAGAGTTGGGGTAGTGGGTACTTCTTCTTGTTGCCAGAACGTTTGAAGTAGAGTGTTGAGAGAGTCGTTGGGGTTTTCTCTCACTTGAGTAGAAAAAGTGTTTACCTTTTCTTTGATGGGTCCGCTGATTATCCACCCAAATATTGTATTTTGGGCTAATAAACAGCCGCTAACATTGGCTTGTAAACCTTGTAGCATAATTTGTGGGGTGAGATCGCTGCCTATAACCATATCGATTTTTGAGGGTGTGAAACAGTTAGGGTCAGCGAGAGTGAGTCTTGAAATCTCTTGGAGATTAATATCTGACACCTTAAATGATGGGAGAAAGTGTGTCAATTTAGGTAATATAATTGCTTGAGTTTTAATTTGGGTACTTAAGTCTGACGAGCAAAGAGTTATCTCGCAGACCTTAGTAGAGTTTTGCACTACCATACCACCCATACCTGAGATTTCGTAGTGGGTTTCTTTGGTTGGTAGTTGCAATATTTTTTGGATCCGAGAGGAAACAAAGGTTTTTTCCGATCCTTGGTCAATTAATGCACGAATTTTGTGGTATTCGCCTTTTGAGTGTATGGTGACCAAGGCCGTGGGTAGTAGAGTCGTTTCGCTGCTACTAGAGAAGTGGGTTGTTGTTCTATTTACTGGGGTTGAGATTTGGGGTTGACAGGCCTCTGCAGAGGTTGAGGGCTGGTCTGTATAATTGTTTGGGGTTGGCGCCACTTGAGTTGTGGCATATGCTTGGCTTTGTTGCCTTTGTGAGTTTTGAGTTGTATTTGGAGTTCTTGCGCTATTTTGTGCTTTTGCATTTGAATGGAGTAAGGAATGATGTCGTTTCTGGCAATAAGCGCAAGTGAACCTGCTACGACAATCTTTTTCCTTATGTGAGTATGCAAGGCAGTTTGAGCAGTAACCATTGTTTTTAACAAATTCGTTACGCTCTTGGGGTGAGAGATCTCTGAATTTCACACAATTCATTAGAGAGTGATTCAGATTGCAGAGCTTGCAAGTGCCCTTTTTCTTTGAGTCAGCATGGAATGCTTGAGATTTGCTTCTGAAATTCGAGCTTTGGGGTGTCGAAGATCTTTGAGAGAAGCTTGAGTTGGGGTTTCGGGGTTTGCTCGGTCTATAGGTACCGAGTCTTTCTACCACTTCATATCTTGTCGTGAGGAATTTGTCCATTTCCGACCAAAGGGGTAATTCCTTTCGAGAGTCTAGTGATTGCTCCCAAAGTGCTAATGTTTCATTGGGAAGCTTTGAGGAGCATAGATATATTAAAATGGGGTCCCAATTGTCCGTTGGGACATTATTAGCATTGAGGGTTGATATGCAATTATTTATGGTGGTTTGTAAATCTTGAATTTTATCACCATTTTCAGAAAATATGGGTTGCATATCAAATAGGGTTTTTAATTGATTATCTACGAGAATTCTTCGATTTTCGTAGCGAGATTTTAGTGCGCCCCATGCGAGCTCAAAGTTTTGGTCATTGAGGGCATATTTTTTAATTATGACGGCAGCTTTTCCTCGAGTTTTTTGTCTCAGATGAAACAATTTCTGTGCTTGCGATAATTTGGGGTGGTTTATATAGACCGCTGTGAACATGTCACGAAAAGACGGCCAGTTGTCATATCGACCATAAAACGTTTCTGTATCGCAAGCGGGTACCTTTAGGTAGGGTTGGTGTTCTGGGGGGCTTGAGTGAGAATTGGGGCACTATTTGTACTGATTTGAGGGGTTTGGAATTGGCTTAACAGCTCGTTGATCCTCAGCTTCGTGTCCATCGCTGTTCCGCTTGAGGCCTCGTACGTTTCCTCGTACTGCTTTTGGGTTTTCACATCTTTTGTGCTGAGATGTGCCGCCTCGTATGTTGCTTCAATTGAGTCCATTCGCTTATTCAGGGTCTCCAAATAGGTTTTAAGGCTGGCTTCCGTATGCTCAGCCTCACCTATACTCCACCACTTCTCGCAGAATTTTTCTAATTTTTGTGTTTCAAACGTAAATTTTCTCTCGAGTGTATCATCTTCCGATTGGGATTTTCTGCGGGTATTTGCAGCGGGGGGATCTAATTGAGTTTTAGTTTTTTCCTTGGGGTCAGTCATTTTTTAATTGGGGTTGACAATAAGTTTTTATTAAATTTGATATATTAAATTTTTGGGTGAAATTTGGTCACTTTTGTCCCACTGTATTTTGACCAAATTTTAAGGTGGAGATGCCCACTGTACAAATTGATGTTCAGAGAGTTAGAGTAATTATTTACTTGTATTAGCGCTTCTAAGTACAAGTTCGTGTATATATGTATGCAATTGGGGGTGGAGTTAATCTGAGTTGCACTTGAGTGATAGAGATTTTACAACTAACTTGAGTATTAGTTTTTGAAATTTGGGTGGGAAATGGTTCCGACTGTATGATATATTGGGTTTGTTCTTGTTTGTATTTTTGGCCCAATATATGTATGTATGTATACACGAGTTTGTGTGTATGTAAGTAAAATCTTTTGAGATTTTTTATGGGTTATGAGAGAAGGGCTTATGGGTGCTGAATGCAATATATGTTTGTATCGTCAGTTGCGGGAATTTTTGGGTCGTAACTGACTTTTAGTATGAGGTTCGCAGTGAAGTATAAAAAATTAGATATATGCGTATTATATGGGAATAAGTATAGATTTTGGTGTATATATATATAAGTGCGTGAGAGTGTGAATATATATGTATGTATCTTGTTGGTTACTGTTGTACCGTATGGGATTCAGGTTGTTGGCTATATAGCGAATGTTAATAGCCGTAATTAATTGTTTCCGACTGCTTAGCTGTATTTATATGTTTAATGCGTGAGGGGAGTTTTATAGTTCTGGGCGTGCACTTACTTGGGCATGGCGTACTGTACCAGATTTGTGAGAGACCTTTTTGTATGATGTTGCTAATGTTGTTGTTGTTGTTACTGCGTTGCTAATTTCGTAGTTGTTAATTTATGGCGATCATGATGAATAATTTGGTTTTAAATGATTTATTTTTCTCGTTTTCTTATTTTGAAATGAATTTTTTTTTTTTTTTTGTGTAAGTAGGTAACTATTTTGGGTCGTTTAATTTCATAAATCAATTAAGTTTTGGGATTTTTTGTTAACCTGATTACCAAGATGTATGTTTGTATATATTTTGTTCTTTGTTCCAATTGATTTTGAATTATTTTAGGCACCTGACCCACTGTATTTCACTATTTTGTGTTTTTTTTTTTTTTTCAAGTAAGATTTTTATAAATGCATATACACATATGTATGTCCGCTTATATTTTCACTTTCCGCTTTTTGTTAAATTATTTTAAACACCTGACCCACTGTATTACTGTATTACGTTTATGTATGTATGTATGTATATATGCAATTGCTCGCATTTATGTACACATCATTGTTGTTAAGATTTTATACCCGTTTTCGGATTTATTTTATTGTATTTTCACTCTTGTTAATTGTATTTTAAATATATATATAAAAAGAATTAAATTTTCTCTTGTGTTTCACTTTATGTACATATTTTTATACGTTATTTTGTTAGCACTGTATGTATAAGTATATTAAAATTCAATTCTCTCTTATTTTGTTTCGAATACGTGTGTATATTCACTTTGCTTATGATACGAAATTCTTTTATTTCGTAAAAATAATTTCTTTAAATAAATTTTTTGTTGGGTGTATAAATGTATTTACTTCACTTTATTTGTGTATGTTTATACATATGTATGTACATATGTATATTTATACTCAGCTGTACTAGTACACAGAGTATTATAATTTTGATTTCATAACGGTGGATTGTAACATAATGAAATAATCGAGATAGATATGGACTTATATATATCAAAATGATCAGGGTGAAAAGAGAAATCGATTGAGCCATGTCCGTCCGTCCGTCCGTCCGTCCGTCCGTCCGTCCGTCCGTCCGTCCGTCCGTCCGTCCGTCCGTCCGTACGCAGGATAACTCGCGTAAAAATTGAGATATTTTGATGAAATTTGAAATGCAAGTTGGTATCGAGACTGGGACGGTTGGTATTGAAAATGGGCGAAATCGGACCATGACCACGCCCACTTTTCCTATATAGAAAAAATCGGAAATTTGGTATCTCAGCCACTAATATAGCTAGAGTGATAAAATTTTACCCACGTATTGAGCTCAGGCCCTTATGAAGAAATTTGTTGAAGTTTTGGAAAATGGGCGGTGCCACGCCCACTTATTAAGGGTCAAACATTAAAAGTTTTATATGTCATAACTCAGAAACCGTTGAAGATATATCGATGAAATTTGGTATGCGTAATTTGCTTACCTAGACAAATGTTTTGGCGAAAAATTATCAAAATCGGTTGACGGCCACGCCCACTTTTATATATGGGAACTATAAAGGGGCCTAATAAAAACATTTTAAGCGATATCTCTGTCAAATATAAAGATCTATCACTGAAATTTTGTGGCAGGAGACCAACTAGGGAAATAAAACAAAAATTATAAAAATTTTGGAAAATGGGCGGTGCCACGCCCACTTATTAAGGGGCAAATATTGAAAGTTTTATAAGCCATAACTCAGAAACCGTTAAAGATATATCGATGAAATTTGGTACGCGTGATATATTTACTTAGCCAAATGTGTGGACGAAAGATTACCAAAATCGGTTGACGACCACGCCCACTTTTATATATGGGTATTATAAAGTGACCTAATAAAAACATTTTAAGCGATATCTCTGTCAAATATAAAGATCTATCACTGAAATTTTGTGACATGAGTTCTACAATAGACCGGAAACAAAAAATAAAAAAGTTTGGAAAATGGGCGTGGCACCGCCTCTTTTTATACAAAGGAATCTACGTGCCTATTACTCGACAAATAACTGAGATATTATGACGAAACTTGGTTTATACACTTTTATAACATGTGTTAGTTGGCCGCTGTGGTGCAGTGGGTAGAGTGCTCGCCTGCTATGCCAGAGGTCTCGGGTTCAAACCACGGTCCGAGCCAAACAAATTTTTCTAATTAGTAAAAATCCAATTATTGGGTTTTTTAAGAGCAGCGGTCACCTCTCGGCAGTGGGCGGCATACCCTCCGAGAGCATTTCTGCCATGAAAAAGCTTCTCACAAAAAATGCATTCGCCGTTCGGAGCCGGCATAAAACTGTAGGTCCACCCAATTAGTAGGAAAAAACAAAAAGGAGCACACCTCGAATTGGGAGAGAAGCTCGGGTAACTAAAAGTCATAGAGGGATGCAATTTTGCACTAACAATAATATTTATATGCTTATTTGGATGATTGATACAAATTTTGAAAATGGGCGTGGCTGCGCCCTGTTTATGCAGCACTCGTGTCATATAAAATACACCCTATATCGAACAAACGCAAACAAACAATGAAAGCATACAGCTGAGTATCTAATGTTCGATTCTACTCGAACTTAGGCTTCCTTACTTGTTTTCTTATAACTTTTTTAACTTTTTAGTTTTTTTTGATTTTACCACTGGTTCTCTTTGTTTTTGTTTTTGGGTCATAAGGACCATGTATCATTTCGCGCCAATATCGTCCTTTTGGCGCTAATATTTCTTGAGACCTACGAGTATCTACTACGATTTTCCTTTCCTCTTTTTCGTTGCTTTTAAATAATAACACCACGCTTTAATTTCTTTTATTAAATATCGTTTTTATTTGTTCACTTTAGTTTTTGTTTAAGGATTATATGGTTTGTTATATACACTTTTGAGTTTTTACACTTTACTGCTGCGCGGCGTGACCGATGTTGAAGAAGTTTTGGATCAACTGAACTCACTTTACCTATTTTACATTTTTGTATATAATCTAAAGATAGGTTTAGCGGGACTTTTGCAGGTGAGTAGGAGGGTGGAGTAGTACTAGAGGTAAGTATGAGACACGGAGGGAGAGAAAGAGAGGTGAGTATAAAAAAGATAAGTATAAGAGTTGGGAGTAAGGTGAGTATGTTAATAATATTAGGGATGTACAATCGTGGCTTCCTCAATCGAATTGGATTAGATCTTCATCATCGCTCATGTCCTCAACATACACTTTAATAACTTGTGTTAATAGACACGCAACAATTTATTGAAATCGGTTTATGACCACGCCTACTTTTTAACAAAGATATTTCTGGAAAACCCTTTGGGAATTTGTAACGTGACATCTTTGTAACTAGAAGTCAAAAAGGAATGAAATTTTGCACAAAGAATAATATTCATATGCTTAGTTGGATGATTGATAAAAAAGTTGGAAATGGGCGTGGCTACGCCCACTTTATACGGCACTCGCTTTATGTAAAATACGCCGTGTTTCCATTAAACGCAAACAAACAATGAAAGCATACAGCTGAGTATTTAATGTTTGATTCCACTCGAACTTAGGCTTCCTTACTTGTTTAACATACCAGCAATGAAAAGTTGCCTTTATACGTTAATGAACCCCACAAAATTTTATAGCGATAGGATGGCGTTTTGAACTACCCCCAGCCCAGCAAAGTTGAAAGCAATAAGCACGATCTGGTACATATATGAAATTTTCAAAATTATAAAATCAAAAAACGAAGTATGAGGATTTATAAACATGGCTAAGCTGAGTATTGCCGTAGCCATACACGGTGCGACCGTTGACCCAACTCGGTTGCAATCGGGTTGGGCTGTTTGCCTACATACGATGCAATTTATTGTACAACCTTGTTGTACAATTTCATTTTGTAAAAAATTACTTTGGGTGAAGATGGAATAGGATAATATTGCGCTTGTGGGAAGAAGAAGAACGTACAGCAAAAGTACGATTAATTAAAAGAAAAAAATTGCCAAAAAGTGGTTCCTGTGAGATTTCTATTTTGCGTTATTTATTCTACAAATATTTATGTTTTTATACTCAGCTGTACTAGTACACAGAGTATTATAGTTTTGATTTCCTAACGGTGGATTGTAACAGAATGAAATAATCGAGATAGATATAGACTTATATATATCGAAATGATCAGGGTGAAAAGAGAAATCGATTGAGCCATGTCCGTCCGTCTGTCCGCCTGTGCGCACGATAATTCGCGCAAAAATTGAGATATTTTGATGAAATTTGAAATGTAAGTTGGTATCAAGACAGGAACGGATGGTATTGAAAATGGGCGAAATCGGACCATGACCACGCCCACCTCCCCTATATAGTAAAAATCGGAAATTTTGTATCTCAGTCACTAATAGAGCTAGAGTGATAAAATTTCACACACGTATTGAGGTCAGGCCCTTATGAAGAAATATGGTGAAATTTTGGAAAATGGGCGGTGCCACGCCCACTTAATAATATAATATAATACAATGGCGCTATTATAACTCTGACGAGTTTTATGGCCGAGCTTCTCTCCCAATTCGAGGTGTGCTCCTTTTTGTTTTTCCTACTAATTGGGTGGACCTACAGTTTTATGCCGGCTCCGAACGGCGAATGCATTTTTTGTGAGAAGCTTTTTCATGGCAGAAATACACTCGGAGGGTATGCCGTCCACTGCCGAGCGGTGACCGCTGCTCTTAAAAAAACCCAATAATTGGATTTTTACTAATTAGAAAAATTGTTTTGGTGTTTGGCTCGGACCGTGGTTTGAACCCGAGACCTCTGGCATAGCAGGCGAGCACTCTACCCACTGCACCACAGCGGCCACGCCCACTTATTAAGGGGCAAACATTGAAAGTTTTATGAGTCATAACTCAGAAACCATTGAAGATATATCGATGAAATTTGGTATGCGGGATACACTTACTTAGGCAAATGTTTGGACGAAAAATTGCCAAAATCGGTTGACGACCACGCCCACTTTTATATATGGGTATTATAAAGTGACCTAATAAAAGTATTTTAAGCGATATCTCTGTCAAATATAAAGATATATCATTGAAATTTTATGGAAGGTGTCCTAGCTGGACATAAAACAAAAAATACAAAAATTTTGGAAAATGGGCGTGGCACCGCCTCCTTTTAGAAGCAGGAATATACGAGATTTCTGAGCCCATAACTCGACAAATAATTGAGATATTATGACGAAACTTGGTGTGTACACTTTCACTACTTGTAGTAATACATGTTCAAAATTTTAGCGAAATCGGTTGACGACCACGCCCACTTTTATATATGGGTATCATAAAGTGGCCTAATAAAAACATTTTAAGCGATATCTTTGTCAAATATAAAGATAATTCATTGAAATTTTGTGGCATGAGTTCTACAATAGATCGGAAACAAAAAATAGAAAAATTTCGGGAAAATGGGCGTGGCACCGCCTCTTTTCAGACAAAGGAATCAACGAGAAGTCGGAGCCCATAACTCGACAAATAATTGAGATATTATGACGAAACTTGGTTTATACACTTTTATAACTTGTGTTAATAGACACGCAAAAATTTATTGAAATCGGTTTATGACCACGCCTACTTTTTAACAAAGATATTTCTGGAACACCCTTTGGGAATTTGTAACAAGACATCTTTGTAACTAGAAGTCATAAAGGAATGAAATTTTGCACAAAGAATAATATTCATATGCTTAGTTGGATGACTGATAAAAATGTTGAAAATGGGCGTGGCTACGCCCATTTTATGCGGCACTCGCTTTATATAAAATACACCCTATATCGAACAAACGCAAACAAACAATGAAAGCATACAGCTGAGTATCTAATGTTCGATTCCACTCGAACTTAGGCTTCCTTACTTGTTTGTATTGAATTCGCTTATCTTTATATATAACGTATGCGGAAAAAAAATCTGCACAAATTTGCCAACGCTAGAAAAAAAAAAATTAGCAGCTGTTTTCGCATTTTCACCGTTAGATTTATAAAAATACTTGCTTTGTTAGTTGCTACAGTGAGGCTCTCGAGCCACTTAAGAGGAGCCAGGGACGGGTGAATTACGGCATCGGCGATGTCGTCATTCATGTGTACCGTGGCGACGCCCAGCGCGCCACCGCTCCGGAAACCTCGGTGGACTCGGACATCGAGGCGCCCGAATCGGAGGCGGAACTCTCCGACGCGGATAGCATGGTATCTGCCATGTCGAACTGTGCAGAGGCCCTGCTCAGTTTGTCAATGGAGGATGGCATGCTGGACAGCGAAGGGGAGGCGGCCGACGTCACGGTAGTCGAGGTGGAGGTCCCTGCGGTTTCACATGAGGGTGCTGCAGATAAACCTCCACAAATCTAAGGCGGCTTCGGCTGCTTTAACATGTCGCCTTTCTAAAGGCGATGTCGATGTGGTCCTCATCCAAGAACCTTGGGTTAATAACTCGAGGATTTGCGGATTGGGGATCATTGGATACAAGCTCATTTGGGCTGGAAAACAAGGTAATATTAGAACCTGTATTTTGGTTAAGTTCGAGCTAACAATGTTTCTCTTACCTAACTTTAGCGACGGCGACATAACTGCGGCCAGTTTGAACATCAGGGGCACGCCGTTAATACTGGCATCGGTATATATGCCCTTCGACGCTATGGAACCTCCACCGCATGAGAGAGTGAAAGACCTGGTGGCCAAATACAGCTCGGGCCACTTGCTAGTCGGGGCAGACTCCAATGCCCATCATATACAATGGGGGAGTTCAGACATCAACAATCGGGGTGAGTCACTTTTCGATTACCTTTTAACAACTAACTTGGTAGTTTGTAACATAGGTAATGAACCAACGTTTATTACTAAAAATCGTAGAGAGGTCCTGGACCTCACTTTATGTAGCGAAAGTACCTCTGCGGTGGTCAAAAGCTGGCGTGTACTTGATGAACACTCCTTCTCTGATCACCGGTATATAGAAACGATCTTAAATTTCTCTATTCAAAAACCCGTTTTGAGGAGAAACCCACGTAACACCAACTGGGGTCTTCACAACGAGCTATTTCTCAGAGGCCTACCAGAGCTTCCAACTCATAACCCCTCATCGACTGGAGAGTTGGAGGATCTGGTAGGCACTTTTACTTCAGCACTTACAAATGCGTTTAACTTAGCTTGCCCGGAGCCAAAACCTCGGGGGAAGCGGAAACCTCATTGGTGGTCCAGCGATCTGGACTCACTTCGTAAATCTTGCAGAAAGCAATTTAATAAAGCCAAACGACTCGATAGCGAGCCCCAATGGCTGCAGTATAAGGAATACTTAAGGACTTATAAAAAAGCCCTAAGATTAGCGAAGAGAACCTCCTGGAGGAACTTCTGTACTGGAGTCGAAAGCGTCGATGAGACGGCAAGACTAAGATGTGTGCTCTCTAAAACACATACGTCCTTGGGCTATCTTCGGAGGCCCGATGGATCCTGGACCGACTCGGAAAAGGAAACCCTGGAGCTACTGTTGGATACACACTTTCCTGGTAGCTCGCGAAACGTGCCGGCGATATCATCAACGAACATCGCGGTTAATATACCTGTTACGGAGGAACGGGTTAGGTGGGCAATTAGAAGCTTTAAACCTTACAAAGCTGCTGGACCAGATGGGATCATTCCTGCACAACTCTTGTATACCCTCGAGACATCAACAAGCTGGCTTCATCGCATCTTTCTTGCTTGTCTTGCGCTTAATTATATTCCGAGCACGTGGAGACGCGTCTCGGTCATATTCATTCCTAAGGCTGGGAAAGCCTCGCATTATGAGCCAAAGGATTATAGGCCAATAAGTCTTTCTTCCTTCTTGCTCAAGACTTTGGAGAGAATAATAAGCAACTTTCTCTCTATATCAATAGATAGCGATCTCATCTCTAGCTGTCAACATGCATATCTCAAAGGGAAATCTACTGAAACGGCACTTCACAGCCTGGTTTCTACTATTGAATCATCCTTAACCGATAAGGAATTCTGTCTTGTGGCCTTTCTGGACATAGAAGGCGCTTTTAACAATGTCATCCCAGAGGCTATCAGCAATGCCCTAAACCATTTAGGGGTTGACGTCTCTCTGATTGGGCTGATAGATCAACTTTTGAGGGGAAGAATTGTACTCTCATCAATGGGTGAGGTCGAAAATATACGCTATGTCACCAGAGGTACACCCCAGGGCGGTGTCCTCTCTCCGCTGTTATGGAACCTCACTGTCAACTCACTTCTAAGAGACTCAGTGTGGGGTGGCGGAAAGGTCGTGGCATATGCGGATGACCTTGCTATAGCATACAGAGGGAAGTTTCCACAGACTTTGTGTGATCTGATGCAGGTAGCACTGCGAGAGGTCTCAGCGTGGTCCTCTCGCAGTGGGCTCAGTGTCAATTCAAATAAAGTGGAACTGGTCCTCTTCACTAGACGGTATAAAATACCACCGTTAAATCTACCAGAACTAAACGGCGTTCGCTTGAGCCTAGCTGACAGGGCCAAGTTCCTAGGGGTAGTTCTGGACAAAAAGCTGAATTGGAAGGACAACATTATTCAGCGCCAAAATAAAGCATATATTGCTTTATATACATGCAAAAGAGCCATCGGCAAAAAGTGGGGACTCAGTCCCAGCATTTGCAGATGGATCTACACTGCAATCATTCGACCAATCCTGCTGTATGGAGTCGTAGTATGGTGGCCCGCGCTGAGTAAGGCGTCTAACCTTAAGGTTCTAAGCCGGGTCCACAGATCTAGCATGATCAGCATAAGTGGTGCACTCAGAACGACGCCCAGCGAAGCTCTGCAGGCCATTCTAGATATCCTGCCATTAGATTTAGCAGGTTTTCAAGTGGCGGCTACTTCAGCCCTACGTCTAAGAGAGTCATCCGGTTGGCACACAAAAGCCACAGGACACTCTAGCATTCTAAGCAATTTAAGTTTTCTACCCGATAGTACGGACCGCTGTACCACTACAATGGTTGCAGATAGCAACTTCGAAACAAGGATTCCAAATAGGGATGATTGGGGAGAGCCAAATCGGTGTTACCCAATCCCATATGGCGTTTCCATCTACACCGATGGCTCTAAGCTGAACAACAAAGTTGGAGGTGGAGTCTTTTCAAAGGACTTGAATCTACAGCTAGCTTTTAAGCTACCGGACCACTGCAGCGTTTACCAGGCTGATATATCAGCTATAATGGAGGCTGTTAACCTCATAGGACATGAACCTATTCACAGGGATTTATTCATCTTCAGCGACAGCCTGTCTCTTGGCTCCAACTCGTTCAATTGCAAACTAACACTGGACTGTCGCCGATCTCTACAGGAGATGGCCAAACAGACCCGTCTACACCTCGTGTGGGTCCCGGGACATAGGGATATCGATGGAAATTGTAGGGCAGATGAACTTGCGAGGCAAGGCACTACCGAGCAGGTTCTTCCTGACAAAGAACGCATAGGTATGCCTTTTGCCACATGCAGGCTAATGCTTAAACAGCACATCTATAAACTCGCAAGCGATAGATGGCAACAAAACCCAGTATGTCGAATATCAAAACTAACCTGGCCGAAATGGGATCACAAGCGATCTCGTCAAACATGTTCTCTAAGGAGAGAGGAAATCTCGAACCTTGTGGGAGTGCTTACAGGACACTGCCTTATCGGGAAACACGCAGAGAGGCTAGGTGCACCCTACCGTAGATGCTGCAGAAGCTGCAAAGATGATGAGGAAGTGGAGACAATCGAACACCTCATTTGCCACTGCCCGGCTCTTAACAACGCCAGACAACGCTTTCTTGGGGCACCTTTCCTGGATAGCCTATCTAAAGTCGCGGATGTCGAAATAAAGGACCTGATGAATTTCATCAGGTTATCAAACTGGTTCAAAAGGGAGGAGTAATCTGGTTTTCTTCTTGTGGTATCACAATGGGCCTCTGCACTGGCCTAAGTGTGCCCCTAGGGCAGCCACTTCAACCTAACCTAACCTAACCTAGTTGCTACAGTGAATTTTGTATTGATTGGAGGTGTAGTGTTTCCAAAATGTTGAATAAAGAGGAGCAACGTAGGAAAAGTGTATGTGAATTTGTTGACTCTCACCCGCAGTGGCCAAAGTCAAGAATCGTTTCTCATTTTTTTGAGCAGGGAGAGAGCCGTAGAACCATTTATAGTATAATGGCCAGGTATGAGGTTATAAATTCCACCGAAAGAAAGTTGGGTTCTGGCAGATCTTGCAGTTTGAAGGACTCTGGCAAGAGGTCACAGTTACGGAAATTTACAGAGGGAAAAGTGGCAAAATCGTACAGGGAGCTTGGGAAAAAGTTTGGATGTGACGGAAAAACAGTCAAGAAGTATCTTCAGTCAATGGGAATACGGAAAAGAACCAGAAAAAGTAAGCCGACAACTTCGGAAACCCAAGAAATGCTCCAAAAGAAGCGACTAAATAATTTGGTCAAAAACACGTTCTTCGCAAAAAGCAATGTGGTTTGTGTTATGGATGATGAGTCGTATTTCACTCTAGACGGCAATGAATGGCAAGGTCAGCATTATTTTGAAGGAAGAAAGATTCCTGATGCTAAAATTAAATATATCGAGCACACAAAGTTTCCAAAAAAAGTTTTGTTATGGCTGGCAATCAGTCCATATGGAATGTCAAATCCAATATTTTTTGAATCGGGTTTGGCCGTCAACGCTGACCGATATATAGAGCAATGTTTGCCAAAAGTAAAAGATTTTATATTAGAAAAGCATCGTGGTTTAAATGTGATATTTTGGCCTGACCTGGCATCAAGCCACTACGCCAAAAAGTCAATAGAGGCAATGGATGCTTTACAGATACCCTATGTCCCTAAAACAGGAAATCACCCAAACGTCCCACAATTACGTCCGATTGAAGATTTTTGGGCTAATTTGAAACGTCGAGTCTACCAGAATAATTTCCGACCGAAAACTACCAAAATATTAATTAAAAAAATCAAGAACGAGCTTAAAAATATGCCAACATTGTATTTCACAACAGCCATGAAGAAAGTTCCTGAAAACTGTTGCAAAGCTGCTCGGATGGGTCCCAATTTTTTCTTACATTAACACAACATACATACCTAAATATGTAAACAAAAGTTATAAAATAAAACTATTTCCTTCAATAGATATCTTTTATTAAACTTTGTGCAGATTTTTTTCCGCATACGTTATTACGCTAAGCGATTTTTTGTAATCACCATAACTTTTACACCGTTATACCGATTTTCGAAAATGGGGTGTGAGATGAAAGGGCTTGACCTGTAGATGTGCAGGAAGGTTTAATTTTTTTGAAAAGGGTTGCCAGATGTTTGAAAATTTAATTTTACTGTATAGTTTGTTTGATTTTAAAATTTTTGGTACCATATGAAGGTGCTTGACCTGATATTGAGCAATTTAATAGAAATTTTTCAAAAAGGGTTGCCACCTGTTCAAAAATTCAGTTTTACGCTATAGTTTGTTTGATTTTTAAATTTGAGGTGTCATATGGAAGGATTTGGCATGGAAATGAGTAATTTATTAAAATTTTTACAAAAAGGGTGCCACCTGTTAAAAAATCCATTTTTACCCAACAGTTTATCTTATCTTTATATATATTACGCTAAGCGATTTATTGTAATCACCATAACTTTTACACCGTTATACCGATTTTAGAAAATGTGGTGTCAGATGAAAGGGCTTGACCTGTAGATGTGCAGGAAGGTTTAATTTTTTTGAAAAGGGTTGCCAGATGTTTGAAAATTTAATTTTACTGTATAGTTTGTTTGATTTTAAAATTTTTGGTACCATATGAAGGGGCTTGACCTGATATTGAGCAATTTAATAGAAATTTTTCAAAAAGGGTTGCCACCTGTTCAAAAATTCAGTTTCACGCTATAGTTTGTTTGATTTTTAAATTTGAGGTGTCATATGAAAGGATTTGGCATGGAAATGAGTAATTTATTAAAATTTTTACAAAAAGGGTGCCACCTGTTAAAAAATCCATTTTTACCCTACAGTTTATCTTATCTTTATATATATTACGCTAAGCGATTTTTTGTAATCACCATAACTTTTACACCGTTATACCGATTTTCGAAAATGTGGTGTCAGATGAAAGGGCTTGACCTGTAGATGTACAGGAAGGTTTAATTTTTTTGGAAAGGGTTGCCAGATGTTTGAAAATTTAATTTTACTGTATAGTTTGTTTGATTTTAAAATTTTTGGTACCATATGAAAGGGCTTGACCTGATATTGAGCAATTTAATAGAAATTTTTCAAAAAAGGTTGCCACCTGTTCAAAAATTCAGTTTTACGCTATAGTTTGTTTGATTTTTAAAGGAAGAGGAAAATGAAAGGGACGGATATGGCGAAGGACAGGAAGCGAAAGAGGAAATATGAAAAATAAAATGGATAAAGGGAAAATAAAGCGCAAATAAAGGGGAAAGGGGAAGAGAAAGAGAACTAGAAAGAAAAGGAGGAGCGCGCCAAATGGCCTTTTGTAGGTCGCTTTAAGGCTACCATAGTCTAGAAAAGTATTCGGCACAAAACTTCACTATCGGGCTCCTTGGTCAAAATCTATGTATAAAAAATCTAGGTCCACAGAAAATAAAAATAACCAGTAGCTATGAAGGTATATCAAAAAATTTTCAAATGTGGCAATAAGTGGTCTTCCACCCTCAAATTGTCGCACAGTGTAATTGAAAGCCACAGCATCGCGTGGCCGGGTTTACTAGTATTTATTTATTTTAATTTGATGTGTTCACTTCAAGAATTCTCATAAAATGAAATGTTGGACAACGTGCCCCCAAACGAAGCAACCAAGTTGAACAATTGCCAAAAAATCAAAACATTTTAATTTTTCGTACAACCGATACACAACTTCATACAACAGCCCCAAAAACGTTGCGATTTCCAGCGCAACTTGCTCAAGTTGTATAAGAAATTGCAAGGTGTGTGGCTAGCATTAAAGTGATTTTTTTTTTTGAAACAACAACAATAAAAGTTATTAAAGGTCAATGCTTATATTATGAATTTTTTAAATTGCAATTACTAAAAACTACTGAGTCGATTTCGAATATTCTTATACCATTCGATAAGTATTTTGATTCACTTTAATTTGATATATATTTTCCCAGTGGGTTCCATAGCTACCCCCTGCGGGGGCAAAACCCGCGTAGCCACGCCCATTTTGAAAATTTTTATCAGTCATCCAACTAAGCATACGAATATTATTCTTTGTGCAAAATTTCATTCCTTTACGACTTCTAGTTACAAAGATGTCACGTTACAAATTCCCAAAGGGTTACATCTAAATATCTTTGAAATAAAGTAAAAAAAAATCTTACCTCCCTCAAATTTGACAGTTTGTTTACCTACTAGATAAATTTGTACATTTGCACACCTTTTAATGTATTTATAACAGGGCTGCTCACCTCATAGGCACTCAAAGCACAATTGTTTTTGTTTTGTTCCGAATCATAGGCACAGATACATATTTTCACTTCAAATATGAAAATAAAATTTTCTTTGCACTTCCATAAGAACTCAGATATAAAAAAATTGTATATGTATGTGCCTATGATTCATATTGAATGTGCAGAGCAAAGGCACTTTGTATAGGAGCTCGAGCACTGCCGTAAGAAATCGAAATTTTCAATAACAAATGTGTAATGAAAACAAAATTCAAAAAATGAAAGCACTGTAAAAAATTTGTATTCAAAAAATTTTCATATAAAAAATAACAAAAAAAAATGTATGGATGTGATACTATCATTTGAAAATAAATTGTAAAATATTTTATTGGAATTCATGAAAAAATTTAAATGAGCAAAAAAATTTTTCAGTGCATATACAAAATTTGTAGATGTATTCAGTTTTGTACTTTCAATACGAGAACGTTGAGCAGCTCTGATTTATAAGGTCGCATTAACACAATAATTTGTACTAGAGTGCTGCCTACTGTCGAAACTCGACAGTTTTTCTAGAAGTTTTTTTTATGACTAAGGTGCAATTATAGTTTTTGTATAATTGTTTGTTGTTATTGTCACTGTTACTATTTTGTTGTTGTTCCTGTTGATGCTGCTCCTTTTGTTGTCGCTTTCACTGCTCTTATTTTGCTGTTGTTGTTGTTGTCGGTGGTGTTGTTGTCGGTAATCATTTTCATAATTCTCCTACCTACTTCTTTCTTTCTATTTCTGCTCTTTCCTTAATTTCTTTCCTATTTATTCTTTCTTGTCCTTCTTATTACTTGATCTTATGTTTTTGTTGTAGTGCTTTTGCTACGTTTTTACGTTTCTACATCTTTGAAACTACACACCACATCCAGCCAAACATGTTCACAATTGCATAATAAGTTTGGTGAAAACGCACAAAGTCAGGTATGCTTGCGCATTGAGACAGCTCTGTTGTGTGCAAAAGCATGCAACAACAACCACACGACAATTTTCCAACGACGATTGTGGACGCATTTTCCAACCAATTTTCATGAAAATTGGCGCAGTTCTATTTGAGAGCAATACCTTTCTAATGGTGTGCTTAGTTTTAAAATCGGTTCAGTAGTTTCGACGGAGGAGATGGAACAAAATTTATGTTAGCGTATTAATAATATAGATATATGTATGTACGTAAGTGAAGCTTTATTTCGTTAGCTTAAGCCTGTCGCGAAAATATTAACATGGTGAAATTTTGATCCAAGTCAGCTTTATTGATTTGAATCTTGGATGTATAGGAGTAAAGCAGCACTCGTCAAGACAAATATTGAACACACACTGCCCGAAGCAGTATAATAATTAAACACGCTTTATCCGAACTCGTTTCCTATATTGGGACTATTGGGACATTCAAAAATTGCTTAGCCCTAAAAAATTATTGTAATTTTTTACTTTATAACATGAAAGTATTAAGTAAGTTTTACTTTTACTTTTACCTTTAGCTTTTCCACTTCATTGACGTTTCCAAACAAAACTCATTTTGTTGCTGGGTTCTATGAATTAAGCAATCATTGTCGATTATTTCAATTAACCTAGACGAACTCTGGTTCATTTCTTTACTTTTCGGACCGTAAAAGCAATCATTAAATGAACTATTGTTTGTTGGAAACTGTTGAGAAAAAATAGCGGAACACTCAGCGTCCGAAGATTTGTTTTCAAAATTTTTCGTCATATGCTTATAGTTTCTCTCAATTTCACAGGAATCCTTAATTAGTGGAAGAGGCGATATCTTATTTAAAGAAACATTTGTTGTCGACTCTGTTACAACCGTTCCTTCATTTGTGTACTCAATAAACTGTTTTGCTGTTGCAGTGTCACTACATTTACTGTTGAGAAGCATTGGAGCATTGGGAATATATTCAGATTGCAGTCGATGATTTGCTCCCATGCTAAATACCACTTTGAATTTTTTATTAGCAGGAGTATCATCTTCCGTCGTCTCAATGTCTACTAGTTCATCATCATCGGCAAAGTCATCATTCTTATTGCTTTCCTGGTCCTCTTTCAATTTCGAGCCTTTGGCAAATGCATTTGCATTGGATATATTATTCTTATTCAAAGCCAAATCTGCAGATATGGGTGTAAGAGCCCTTTTTGTACCTTCAGATAGATGTGAAAATGTCGCAATAGATGTCGCCGGTTGTGTCGCTACCGAACAGAAATTTGCGTGAACAGTAAGAGCAATCGAAGCTGCGATGGTTGGTACTGCCTTATTATCCTTACCGCTGTTTTCTTGTTTATCTACGTTTACAGATGTAAGATGATGGCTTGGATTTAGAGCTGATAGGCTCGGACTACTTGAAACATACTTTGCTTTTGGAGCTATGATGTGACCATAAATTGAGGAATTTGTAGTCTCAGTAATAGACTTTGAAGAATACTTTTGACTGTGCTGCAAAACTGGCTTGAATGCTGATGCTGGGAGAAAGTGCGGAATATTACATTTTTTTACAGTTGTAAACATATTTACGTCCCCGCCCCTTGTTGAGATTGTATTCAAAATCGAATCATCATTGTTGGAAGAGTACTTAGCCACCGCATTTGGTTTTGATACTTTGGGCTTTATTTGATAACAAATGTCCTTAATTTCGCCATTTTTCGCCATTAATGGGAACTGGTCGTAAAGTGAAGTATAATTGCCAATTGGCGATACATCCAGCCAACGTAACGTACAATCGGTTAACCCGAAAGTCGTGCTATCATTATAGGTAATACTACGATGTTGGTTGCGTGCTGCGCCGCGCATATTTTTAGAAACGCGCGCATGCCACATATAGTCCATCATTAAATTTTGTGATAGAGGCAACACATCTGTACCATATTCATTACCATCATCTTCTAATTGCCCAGCTGGACTAGATTGATCCAGGTATTTAGATTCACGTGTGCTTTTATCAGACATCAGCTTATTACATAGCGAAAGCTCATGGTTTTGAGAATACAAATAGTTTTCAGTTTGCGGAATCGTTAATTCATTCCCGCCTTTACTCAAAAAAGTTGTGGCTGACCTGGATACCTGCGCTAAGAAATTATTGTTTGGTTCAAGTTGTTCTTTTTGATTTTTTTGTGTTTCTGTTGACAGGTCCGCATTATTTCGGAGCGATGAATTATGATCCACAAATCGTTTTCTTGTACCTCCATTGAACATCGCTTTAACGTCTTCCCACAAATGTACTATCTCCTCTGGTGGTTGGCCACTAAGTATCATATGTCGACGCCAAGAATTAAAATTCGCAGCATCTGGCTGTATATAAACATCACAAGCGCTAACTCTGTGTGAGTGAAAAATAAATTTATTTGGAGAGAAAAAGAGGCCACAGTAAATACACTTTATACATTTTGCACGCGAAGAATTGTATCGCGATGGCAAAAACGATCCACGGCAACCCCAGGCACATTTATGATATACAGTGAAAGCAAAATCCTCTGGTAAGCGAGGAGGTGAACTATCACCCAAAAAGCTCTTGCATAAACGTTCGGCTTCGCGACGTGTTATCATGCCACAACGTCGAGAATTAACTGGCATGGCGCCTGCTCGCCTTAGAATTTCCAATTGTATTGGCGTGCACTGTACACAAGTGATGCCTAAAGCGACTCGTCGGTTGTGTATTTCATTATAACTATATTTTTTTAGAAGTGTGTTAGAAATTTGCGCTAAGCATAGACGCTCCTGTCCGTCAATATATAGTGACACAATTGGAATATCGTAAAGTAGTGTTGTGCTTATCTGAAATAAAAAAGAGCTTTTATTGTCAACTTCGTTGGAATTAAAACTTTCTATTAAATAGATACATAAGTATGTATGTATGTCTGAATGTTTTGACTTGCAGCCCAATCCACTCCATAAAATCGAAGGAAACTTTGCCAACTATACCTTTACTCTACTAATGTATCGATGCGTACATTTAATGGCAGATCTACTTCATGCTTGGATCAACAAGAGCATTTTTAACATGATAACAGAGCGCAATAAGAAATATTCCATCTGGAAAAAGAATCGTTATGAAGGTAATTGGCATGCATATAAGCTTGCTCGAAATGAGCCCACAGCTGTCATAAAGCGGGAAAAACACAAGTATTATAGCAAATTACTAGATTCATCGTTGCCAAACCATGTCCTCTGGCGTAACTTAAAAAACCTCCATGTCCATATTAGTGACAGTTCAACTTGTTGTCTCAATTGTGAAGACCTTATTTAATGCATTTGTTAGTCGTGTCAGCCCCTTGTCCGCTAATACTAGTGTTAATCATAGCCCCACAAAGTGTTTTGTCCCTACAGTTTCGCTCAGTCTTTGAGTTTAAAGCTTTGTCGGAGTTCGAAGTGGAAAAGTGTATATATAACTAGTAGGGCAACAGGAAATATGCCCTAGGAAATATGCCCTAAAAAATTCGTTTTTAGCGCTAAAAGTATGTCCTTAAAAATATGGTTTAAGCGCTAAAAATATGCTTTTAAAACTTGGTTTAAACACTGAATATATGCCCTTAAAATTGTTTTCTATATCTATATAGATAGAAATGAGTCCTGGTCTGTTCGGTCCCTTAAAACTTGAAAACCACTGGACTAAACTGAATACTTCCTTCTTCAAATTTGTTCGTAATTACCTCGAATTAGTACGGAGATAAACAATAACTGTACCATACTTGCGAGAAAAAATTGGAGCTATTGGAAAAGGGGGCGTGGCACCCCCCATATAAAGTTATTTTTCATGCTGAATATCTCTGGAAGTGTTTTCCGTAGGTTATCAAAACTTGGAGGGATAGGGATATTCAGAGAATTTACAATTATTTAGTACATATTAGAGTATTGCCTACTGTCGAAACTCGACAGCTTTTCTAGATGTTTTCTTATGACTAACTTGCAACTATAGTTTTTGTATAATTGTTTGTTGTTATTGTCACTGTTACTACTATTGTGTTGTTGTTCCTGTTGATGCTGCTCTTTTTATTGCTACTGTCACTGCTACTATTTTGTTATTGCTGTTGTTGCTCGTCTTCACAATTCTTCTACCTACTTCTTTCTTTCTTTTTCTGCCCTTTTCTTTGCTCAATTCCTTTCCTACGTATTCTTTCTTATCCTTCTTATTGCTTGACTTTGTGCTTTTGTTGTTGTGCTTCTGCTACTTTTTTATGTTTCTATTTCTTTGAAACTACACACCACTTCCAGCCAAACATGTTCACAATTGCATGGTAAGTTTGGAGAGCACGCACAAACTCACCTATGCATGGGCATTGACACATGCAATAACAACCACACGGTAATTCTCCAACGACGATTGTGGACGCATTTTCCATCCAATTTTAATGAAAATTGGCACAGTTCTATTTCAGAGCAACACCTTTCTAAATCAATCAATTTTAAAATCGGTTCAGTAGTTTCGACGGAGAAGATGGAACAAAATTTATGTTAGCGTATTAATAATATAGATTCGCAGACATTACTATCGATTTTAAGATAATGGTGAGCAACACGGTAAGCTAGGATTTTTTCTTTAGACTTTATAGGAACAAATTTTGGGAAGAATAACGTCTGTCGGGTCAGCTTGTACTTTATAAAAACATATCTATATGGCATAGTAGGTTGTGTGCTCACCTTTCATGCAAGAGGTTCCAGGTTCAAACCCTGGACCGGACAAATATAAAAAATTAGTTTCAAATAAAATTAGACTGTAATAAAAAAAAATTATTTTTATTAAAGGTACATATTTATAACTTTTTGGTTGCTTGTTTTTCCGACAGGGTAGGAATATGATGTATTGTGGAGCGATTTTCCGTCATCCCTTGTCAAGTTTGGAGACAAACCGGTTTCGGCTAATATTTCATTTATTTCATTTCATTTATTAAAAACATATAACATTAGTACATTAAGACAAAACAGTCTTTTTTTGCACAACAGTAATAATTAAGACTAATACAAATCAATTACTTAACCATAGCTTAAAAACTAACTAATTAACAATTATATAGGTATATAGATGAAGAAGGTAGAGATGGTGAAAGCAAGGAGAGAAAAATAAAAGACAAGTAAGAAGAAGGGGGAAAAAAATAAATAAATAAAGATAGGTGAGATAGTTGATCATTCCTGTCCATTCATTTCAGCTTTCTTGACAACTGAAATGCTCATATATGCACAGTTTAAAGTTGCTAATGTTTAGTCCCTTTCTGATAGTGGATGGAATGGAGTCCCATAGACGTGTAGTGTTAACGAAAAATAGCCTGGCCGAAGCTAGAAGCCTGAAATGAGGTATACCTAATTCAGTTAGACGAGGAGACTTTGTAAAAACTAATTTTGTGTATAGATAGTTAGGTTCTCCTGAAATAATAAGTTTATACAGGAATATACAATTTCTCGCCTTTAGATTATTAGTAATTCCACAGCCCAGTAGGCGGTGCTTCCACGGAGAAATATGGTCGAACCTCGGGAGGCCGTAGACATACCGCGTGACCTTATTGAACATGACTGCGATTTTATGCGCAGAGTGACTATCCAGCTTACTATATACTACCTCAGCATAGGTTATTATAGGAAGTATTAATTGCATGGCAAGGTGACGCCTTGTGTTAGGAGGAGTATAGTCACAGCCGCAGATTTCTTAATACGAAATAAACTTTACTGATTACGGAGTTAATATGGTCCTCACACGAGAGTTTGGAATTTATGATAAAACCAAGATTTTTAATTTTATCTACCGTTCTCAGGCTTGTGTTATTTATGCGCACCTTCGGTACTAAGTCTAGCGACTTAATACTTTTGTTGTATACAGGCAAAACAAATGATTTGTCACAGTTCAGTTGTAACCCGTTTTCGGATGCCCAGTTAGAAATTGCAGACAAGTCCTCATTAATACTATGATATAAGCAGTCTACATTCTTGATTGAGTCTGATAGATAAAGCTGGATATTATCTGCATATGCATGTAACTTCGCATGCTTGCATGCTTCAAAAACATCATCAATGAATAGGCTAAAAATTAGGCGGCCAAGGATAGACCCTTGCGGCACCCCAGCTGACAGCGGCTTGATTTGCGACACCTCAGAACCAATCCTAACTCGCTGATATCTGCATGTAAGATAGCTTCTCATTAAGCAGAGCGCGCTTTTGCCAAAGCCATAGTAGAATTTCAATTTGCTTTCTAGCAGCGAATGACTAACTGAGTCAAATGCTTTGGAAAAATCGAGCAAGCACAGCAATGTTAAATTACCATTGTCAAAAGGGGTTCGAATATCATCTAGGATCTTTGTGGTGCAGCTATGATTTTTCCTGAAGCCCGACTGGAAAGGAGAGAGCAGATTGCATTGATAAACATGGCTGGAAATTTGTTCATACATTAGAGTTTCAAAGACTTTGGAGAGGGCAGGTAAAATACTGATTGGTCGAAAGTCCGACGGAGAACTAGCATCTTTCTTTTTAGCAATCGGTAGCACTGTTGCTATTTTCCACATATTAGGGAAGCAAGAGGTGGTTACAGCGTGGTTTATGACGTGGGTAAAAATTCCAATAATGTGAGACAAAACCAGCTTTATGAATTTAATTGGGAGGCCATCCTCACCTTCTGCGTTAGAAGTTATCTTATATACAACCCTTTCAACATCACTTTCGGTCACCGTGGAAAATTCGAACTTCTCTCCATTGAAACAACGACTGACACAAGGGACAAATGGATGGGTTAATACGTTGAACAAGCTATTATGAATGAATGCGTCATTAACTGCATCTGGAGGAAGAGCACAATCCACTTTTTCTTTGCAATGTACTTGTAATTTTTTAATATTGCGCCATAGGACACCGGTTGGAAGAGAGGTATTCAATCTCGAGCCATAGTATTTACGCTTCTCTTGTCTTATTACAAGTGTTGCCTTGTTTCTAGCACACTTGAAAGTACTCCATCTGTCTTCCGTAGGGCATATGCGCCATCTTCAGTGTTTTCTTTCGTTCTGAGTTATTTTGTGTAAGTTCGATAGTATTTATAGTAACTAACTTCCGTCGTTTTGTTCAGGTACTTCGTGTTCATGTGATGTGTTCGTGCATTCGTGCGTTCGGGTGACGTGTGTGTGAGTGTGAGTCTGTGTTGTGTGTTTAGGTATGCAAATCTATTTTTTGTCATATTTTCATTATTGTACCCTCATTAACCAGGTAGGTAAAAGTCCGTTATTGTCCGTTTGTGTGTTGTTTTTTTTATGTCGGTTTTAGGTCTTTTGTCCTCTTTCGGCTATAGTAGCTTAAGCGGTTCAAATAATGTATCCGATGCGGTGTTTATTTGTTCATTTATTATTTTACCTACGAATGTTTTTTGTTTGTATATCTCCATTTTTATACTCAGCTGTACTAGTACACAGAGTATTATAGTTTTAATCACATAACGGTGGATTGTAACAGAATGAAATAATCGAGATAGATATAGACTTATATATATCAAAATGATCAGGGTGAAAAGAGAAATCGATTGAGCCATGTCCGTCCGTCCGTCTGTCCGTCCGTCTGTCCGTCTGTCCGTCCGTCTGTCCGTCTGTCCGCCTGTAAATACTCTAACTCGCGCAAAAATTGAGATATTTTGATGAAATTTGAAATGCAAGTTGGTATCGAGACTGGGACGGTTGGTATTGAAAATGGGCGAAATCGGACCATGACCACGCCCACTTTTCCTATATAGAAAAATCGGAAATTTGGTATCTCAGTCACTAATATAGCTGGAGCGATGAAATTTTACCCACGTGTTGAACTCAGGCCCCTAGGAAGAAATTTGATGAAATTTTGGAAAATGGGCGGTGCCACGCCCACTTATTAAGGGTCAAACATTGAAAGTTTTATATGTCATAACTCAGAAACCGTTGAAGATATAGCGATGAAATTTGGTATGCCTGATGTACTTATTTAGACAAATGTTTTGACGGAAAATTGTGAAAATCGGTTGACGGCCACGCCCACTTTTATATATGGGAACTTAAAAGGGGCCTAATAAAAACATTTTAAGCGATATTTCTGTCAAATATAAAGATATATCATTAAAATTTTATGGCAGGAGTCTAACTACGGACATAAAACAAAAATCACAAAAATTTTGGAAAATGGGCGTGGCACCGCCTCTTTTTAGAAGCTGGAATATACGAGATTTCTGAGCCCATAACTCGACAAATAATTGATATATAATGATGAAACTTGGTGTGTACACTTTTATTACTTGTGGTAATACATGTTGAAAATTTTAGCCAAATCGGTTGACGACCACGCCCACTTTTATATATGGGTATTATAAAGTGGCCTAATAAAAACATTTTAAGCGATATCTTTGTCAAATATAAAGATAATTCATTGAAATTTTGTTTCAAGAGTTCCAAAATAGACCGGAAACAAAAAATATAAAAATTTTGGAAAATGGGCGTGGCACCGCCTCTTTTTAGACAAAGGAATATACGAGATTTCTTAGCCTATAACTCGACAAATAATTGAGATATTATGACGAAACTTGGTTTATACACTTTTATAATTTGTGTTAATAGACACGCAAAATTTTATTGAAATCGGTTTATGACCACGCCTACTTTTTAACAAAGATATTTCTGGAACACCCTTTGGGAATTTGTAACGTGGCATCTTTGTAACTAGAAGTCATAAAGGAATGAAATTTTGTACAAAGAATAATATTCATATGCTTAGTTGGATGGCTGATAGAAATTTTGAAAATGGGCGTGGCTACGCCCACTTTATCTAGCACTCCCTTTATATAAAATACAGCGTGTTTCCATCAAACGCAAACAAACAATGAAAGCATACAGCTGAGTATCTAATGTTCGATTCCACTCGAACTTAGGCTTCCTTACTTGTTTCTAATATGTTAAGTCGTTTTCCTTTATGCTGTATGTGGAGAACTTTAGCCAACTTGTAAGATGTTGCTCCGGTATATGATAAGACTGCCCATTTCTTCTCTACTTTTTCTTTGGTTTCTGATTTTCTTGAATTTATGTTTTTTTATATTTTCTTCACTAAACTTTTTTGATATCCGTTGTTCTCTGCGATTGTGTATATTGTGCTGAGTTCCTTGTTGTAAGCTTCTTTTTCTAACGGGGTTCGTTCAAGTCGTTTTAATAAATGTCTGAAAGCGGCGTTCTTGTGCTGTTGAGGATGGTTAGATTTATTGTGTATTATTGTATCTGTTGCTGTGGGTTTTCTGTATATTTCGTAAGTAAATTTGTTAGTCTCTTTGTTTATTTTAATTGTTAGGTCCAGGTAGTTGATTTTTCCATTTTTCTCTGTGTCCATAGTGAATTTTATATTTCTGTGTTGGCTGTTGAGGTGTTCCAAAATTTGTTCTTCTTTATTTGCCGATATTAGGCAGATGATGTCATCTACATACCTGGCATAAAAATTGACTCCCAAATTTGCCGTCAGTTCTTCCATGTAAATTTCCTCCAAATGTTGCATAAATACTTCCATAAGGATAGCTGATGTGGGGCTACCCATGCCTAGTCCGTGAGTTTGTCTGTATATTTTATTGTCAAATTTAAAATAATTCTGGTCCAGGGTTATTCTCAGCGTATTTACTATCTCTGTTGCAATGTCTTTGTTCGTTTTCTCTGTCAGTATTTTAGTTAGAGTTTTTAGTGTTTCTGTCGTTGGCAGGCGCGGATCCAGGATTTCGGCAAGGTGGGGGGGGGGGGGTTTGAAAATTTCTTTTTTTGGAAGATGTTTCTTAAGGGCAGACGCTACACATAGGTAGATTTTATGAATTTATGCTGCCAAAATTGAAAATTTTAAAATTGGTGCAAATACAAAATCCAAGATCACGGGAGTGTCCCTGCCGCTAGTCGAAACTTATTATTCTCCCACTTTTCGATTTTTTATTTTTTACGTATTTTAAGTAACCCATTTTTAAACGTCAATATTTTCAGTTTTAAGACAGTTATCAAAGTAAACATCATGGATTCGAGTGCTTCAGGTAAATATCATTATTTATTGAAGAAATCGTCAACCTAGCATAATAAAAGACCCACCATTTTGAAGCTTTTAAGCATATTGGCCTTTCTTGAAAAAATATTGTTAATTTTTTAATTCAAAAGCATTTTAGTTATATTATCGCCTCCGATCGATTACCCGTCAATTTCTATACGGAAAAATGCAAAGCCAGAAATTATCAACAATGGATTAAAAATTGGCCTATTTGGAAAATTACCTGCTTTCGTATTTTTAGTATTTCCAATTTTTCAAAGTCAAGGAAATACTTATCATAAAAAGGGGCTAAGAATCCTAAAGCTACATTTTTAGAAGAGTTTTGAGTATGCCATTTTGCAGCTCATTCAATTTTAATATAACAATATGCAACATTAAACTTTTTGAAAATTTTCATTGGCTTTTCGGAAATTTTAATTGGAACGGTCTCACCCTACACCCTACAGAAAAAAAAACTTCTAAAATTGACGGAATTTTTCACAGCATTGAGGATTTCACTTTTTACACTAAAATTGGTTGACTACATAACATTATACTTAGAAATCTCCTCAAAATCTTCTATAAATTATGGCCTTGCTTTGAAATTTTTAATCCACTTTCAGAAATTTCTACGATTTTTCAGATTTTTTCCATAAGCTCAGAAATCCTGCTTAAAACGATTTTTATTGAAAAATTTTCTATATTTTTAAACTAAAATAAGAAAGTAAAATTTTCGACAGAACTCTTTGAAATAAATTTAAAAACTTTGGCGTATGATTTTTTTTTTAAGTCACTGTATATATTTTTTAATAAAATCGACCTTTAACTCAAAATATTAAAATTTTGCATTTAAAAAGCAATTTGGAATAGATGTAGACCAGGGCTGCTCAACGCTCTCGTATTGAAAGTAGAAAACTCAATACATCTACAAATTTTGTGTATGCACTGAAAAATATTTTCGCTCATTTAAATTTTTTTATGAATTCCAATAAAATATTATTTTAGAATTTATTTTCAAATGGTAGTATCACATACATACAAATTTTTTTTATTTTTTATACGAAAATTTTTTGAATACAAATTTTTTACAGTGCTTTCATTTTTTGAATTTTTTTTTTCATTACACATTTGTTATTGTAAATTTCGATTTCTTACTAGAGCTCTAGATACCCGGGTATCGAACAAATCGAATTGATCGTTTTTGTTTGAAGCCCGTTTGTTGTTCAAATGCCCGTACAAACATTCGAGCATTCGAGCTTACAAACAAAAAAAATGTGTATCGAAAAAATAGAAATAAAAACAACTACATATGGAGAAGAAAAAAAAATAATAAACAAAAGAAAAAAACAAACTTCAAAATGCCCGAATTGTTAAAATGACCGTACAAACATACGGGTAATAAACAAACAAATTACTGTTCGAGCATTTGAACAGCATTTGTTCGGGCTACTCGAAAATGTTCAAAAAAAATCTGGAGCTCTATTTCTTACGGCAGTGCTCGAGCTCCTATACAAAGTGCCTTTGCTCTGCACATTCAATATGAATCATAGGCACATACATATCAAATTTTTTAATATCTAAGTGCTTATGGGAGTGCAAAGAAAATTTTATTTTCATATTTGATGTGAAAATATGTATATGTGCCTATGATTCGGAACAAAACAAAAACAATTGTGCTTTGAGTGCCTATGAGGTGAGCAGCCCTGATGTAGACAATAAAATATTTTTGGCCGCATAAAACTTGAAAATCTACCTATGTGCGCTGGTGAAAATATGGACTAATACCACATACTATTATTATTCTATATACTAGTTGCGCCATTTCCCGCACCTTAAAAACACCAAACTCAAAAACCTCCAAATTAACAATATGTATGTCATCACATAAAGTGCAGGAGATTTCAATTGAAGTTCTAAATAACATGTATAACGTATGTATGTCTATTTTTGCATTGGTACGTGCGAATGAGTATCGTATGGTATTGGTGGGAAATTGATCATCAATTTCACTTACCCTTGCATTTAAAGCCAAAATAAATAAGAATATATGTATGTAGTACTTTTTGGTTATATTTATATTTTTAATAGAATTTTGACTTTATTGAAGTTCTTGTGTTTATATACTCAAATTTTTAAAAGATTAATTTAAACAAGAATTGCGAAATGCCTCTGAAAATGGAATTTCTCCAACGATTCAGACATTTCTGACCAAATTAATTCTGTACAATCCCGATAAAAATAGGGATAAGAAAGAAAAGAAAATAAATTTGCGATTTGGCAATTCGTCGCCTGAGAAATCGAATGTCGTATGTGAAAATCGACGATTTCTAGTTTTTGATGCAGATTAACTAAATCGGACATAATCTTTTAATTTTTCCAATCCATTTTTTTCTATCTCTTTTAGTTTTTGAGTTATTTAGTATGCATTTGTCGTATTCCATATAAATTCGTTTTTGTTTATTTTAAACATATGTCGTATGTGCCGCTGAGCTACTGAGAATAAACCAAAATATGGTATCGGAGCTATAGGTTATAGTGATCCGATCTGAATGATTTTCACTGACATATTTTATTGTAGTATAATACCAATTACTGCGAAGTTTAGTATAATTTGATCCTTAAATATGGAAGTTATAACCGAAAACAACTATATCTGAACAATCGGTTGTATGGGAGCCATATTCTATAGTGGTACGATCTTGACAAATTTCGGTGACATTTATTAGGTCCATGCGGGTACAAATACCTCAAAGTTTCATGCCCTTATCTGTTTACATGGAGAAGTTATATCCCAAAATGACCATATCTGAACAATCAGTTGTATGGGAGCTATATGTTATAGTGGTCCGATCTTGACAAATTTCGGTGAATATTATTATGTCCATGTGGATACAAATACTTCAAAGTTTCATGACCTTATCTCTTTACATGGAGAAGTTATATCCCAAAATGACCATATCTGAACAATCAGTTGTATGGGAGCTATATGCTATAGTGGTCCGATCTTAACAAATTTTAGTGACATTTATTAGGTCCATATGAGTACAACTACTTCAAAGTTTCATATCATTATCTCCTCAAATAAAGAAGTTATACCCGAAAACAGCTATATCTGAACAATCAGTTGTATGGGAGCTATATCTATATCATCAAAGTTTCATGCCCTTATCTGTTTACATGGAGAAGTTATATCCCAAAATGACCATATCTGAACAATCAGTTGTATGGGAGCTATATGTTATAGTGGTCCGATCTTGACAAATTTCGGTGAATATTATTATGTCCATGTGGATACAAATACTTCAAAGTTTCATGACCTTATCTCTTTACATGGAGAAGTTATATCCCAAAATGACCATATCTGAACAATCAGTTGTATGGGAGCTATATGCTATAGTGGTCCGATCGATGTGGTGGATTCCGACAAATGATCAAAGTATCATCAAAATATATGCAACTGCCAAATTTCACGTCGATATCTCAAAAAATGTGAGCCTCATAACCATTCCGGTTTAAAAAAAGAGAAGAATTTTTGTCGTATGTGCTATCATAAACAGGTATTGGTGCTCAGACGTCACATACGACAAATGCATACTGAATGAAAAGTCGTTTATCTCCCATAATTTTAAAGATATCCAACTTTTGCAAATTGCAAGTCAAAATATATAATACTCTCTACAGCTCGTCCAAATAACAGAAAAATCTGTTGTTTTTTCACGATAGAAGCGCCCGATAAAATTGAAAAAGCGCCAAAAGCCGGCAACGAAAATCCGGCTACTGAACAAAAGGCACGGTCTTGTTCTCCGTCGGTGCCAAAAACTTACTCACAGCCTCTAGCAAGTACTTCCGCAGCTGGAGTCCAAAATAAAGCTGGCGAAACCATAAAAATGGCAGATAAAAACGTCAAGAAAATAATTGTGCAAACTGGTTTGGATCGCTATATCCTTATAAAAAGAAAGCGAACGCCAGAAAAGAATGGAAAATCGAATTCCTCCAAATTAATCAAAGGTGACCTGCCAGCAGAGGCAACGAAAGAGGCACCGAAATTAACATTGGGCAACAGCAGATTCAGTGTGCTCGCTGAACCTCAAAATATTCAGGTCGAAAAACCACAAAAAAGTTCCAAGCCCCCTCCAATATATCTACGAGAACAAAGCTCTACTGCATTAGTAAGCAAACTGGTTGAGCTAGTAGGTCCTAAAAACTTCCATGTCGTACCTATAAAAAAAGGCAATATACAGGAAGTTAAAATTCAAACTTATAGCGAGGATTATTACCGGATAGTAACTAAAGATTTCGAAAACAGAAAAAAAAATTTTTATACCTATCAGCTAAAAAGTAGCCGTGGCTTAACAGTTGTACTAAAAGGAATAGAAAACTCCATAAGCCCGGCAGAAATAGAGACTGCATTAAACGAAGAAGGTTTTAAAGTCAGATATGTTTACAATATCAAAAATAAAGCCAATATACCGCAACCGATGTTCAGGGTTGAAATCGACCCAGATTTCCAGCTTTTAAAGAAGGGAGAAGTACATCCCATTTACAAACTACGTTATCTTCTACACCGAAGAATCTCTGTGGAAGAACCGCATAAACGTGTGGGCCCCGTACAATGCCATAACTGTCAGGAGTTCGGGCATACAAAACGATATTGCACATTACCTAGCGTATGTGTAATTTGCGGAAATTTGCACAGCTCCTAAGAGTGCGAGAAACCAAAAGAAAATCCAGAAAATCCAGAAAATAAGAAGTGCAGTAACTGCGGTGAAAATCACACTGCTAATTATAGGGGTTGCCCAGTATACATCTCATTAAAAGAGAAAGGTAGCAAAAAACCTAAAAATGTCCCTGTACGACAACCTCAAAATGTGCCAAAAACAACTATTAATACAGCTCCGCAAAGAAATCTGGGAACGTACTCATACGCTCAAGTCTTAAGAGGCACACAGCAGACTGAAATCCAAGACGATTCCACTCCACCAACATCACTCGAAAACACTCTAAATAGCTTTGTTCATATGATGCAGGACCATATGAAGTCAATGCAAAACATGATGCAAGAATTGATTAGGAATCAAACACTCCTACTTCAAACAATTTTGTCAAGACCATGAACTGTTTCAATATAGGTTTCTGGAATGCTAACGGCATAGGCCAACATCGCAATGAACTCCATGTTTTCCTAGAAAATCACCAAATTGACATAATGTTAGTGTCTGAAACCCATCTGACTCTGTTTCATATTTTTAGCATGGATGGTTATGTGTTCTATAATACTAAACACCCCGAAGGAAAAGCTAGAGGCGGAACCGGGATACTTATAAGAAAGAGGATTAAGCACCTCGTGTTAGAAGAATATTGCAAAGATTATATACACTCAACATCAGTGCACGTTGATGGTAGCTCCGGCGGACTTACTGTATCTGCAATATACTGTCCTCCCCGATTTAATATAACAGAGTACCAATTCAATAAAACAAAACGATAGCTAACGTGGTGTGGAATTGTTTCTGACGATATTTGTGTTTACGGAAAGCAAAAACGATGCTTCGATATCGAATTTCGCTCGATATCGAATTACGGAAAGCCACCCCAGTGCTTTGCTTTTTCGGATATCTTATTCAGATATCTACGTTGTCTTCAAAAGAAATGATCGTGATTTCAATAGATGTAATCAGTTTTTAATGAAAGTAAGTAATTTTAAAAAAAGAATTTTATTTCTGTTACACAAATTTTTCGACCAGTATTATTTTCCCACATTTGGGGTTGAAAAAAGTAGGTAAGTACATTTTTAGAGAAACGCTACAACTTTAAAATGCAAAGAAAAGATAGATTTTTATAAATGCAATTTTTTAGTGGCTAGCACGAAATTTATTTTTTTTATCAATTTTTTCCACTTACCCAAATTAGATTTTTATTGCCATTTTTTATATTTCATTAGTAACAAAATTAAATAGGAACGTAAAATCATGCGTATTATTTAATAATACCTAAGAGTTACTTTAAAAAGCACAACCAACAACGAAAATTACATACATTTGGTGAACAAAACATTTGCCTTTACAGTTGGTACTTTTAGGATATTAATAACAGACTTGGGCATTATTCGAATAAATTTTTATTTAGATAATTATTTGAATAAAAATTTATTTTTCAAATTTTATTCAGATAAATTCCCAACGAATAATTATTCTGAGGTTTATTCGTTATTTCAAATAATAAATAAAAACTCAGGGTACAACAAAAAAACAACTGAGTAATAGCAAAAAAAAAAAAATTTGTTGTTTGAAACTATTTATTATTCAAATAAAGAAATTTATTCATATATTATTCGTTATTCGAATAAATTTTGCCCAACTCTGATTAATAATAAAGCTTGTGATGATTTGATAATTTCCAATAAACATTTTTAGAATTTAACGACATACTTTGTTTAAGCGAATCTTTCCAAGCTTGCCGAAAAATACTGAAAATTAATGCAACTTCTGAATAGATAAATATCGGAGGCACAAATTTTGATTTGAATTCCGAGTATGCAGCTGCGTATTTAATTTTAGTACAGTGTTGTAAGACTAACAAGTCTAATTAAAATTTTGTTTCCATTTTCTTCCATTATTTACTATCCATGTGGCAAAATTCCAAAAAACATTGAGAAATAAATGACCACAAATCAGGAAATAGAAATTATCAAATGAATTTTGCCACGAGCTAAAAGCTTTAAAAATACCTAACGTACGTTTCCTTACAACGCGTACTTCAACACAAAAAAATTTAGTTATTAAAAAAATTCAAAAATTTTAATCCTTAATTTGACTAATGGACTTTTTTATTCTAGCAAAAATGTCGCACTTTCTTCCGACTGTCACATTTTTTTGTTCTCTTCGACATAGACTCAACATTTTTTTAGGGATATTTGTTCTATTGACAAAATATAAAACTGGCCCGACTACGGGCAACATTTTCTCCTCTTAGCACAAGTAAAAGGTTGCATGATTTTTGTTTCATTCATCACATGAAAAATGCAACACTTTAAAAGGGTACAGAACACATGTTGATAATGCAGCATTTTCACTCAGAATAGGAAATGCTATTAGTATACAGATCTGAGACCAATAAAATTTATATAAAATATAACTTCTTTGCTATAATAGCGGAATATTCTCTCTTTATCTTATCCCGAAAATCCCGGGATAAAATTGTAGCTATCCCGGGATTTTCGGGGTGTCAAAAAGGGCGGGATCCCGGGAGTCACATTGGATAGAAGAATGACTTGGAAAAATCACATTGACAAAAAGATTATGCAAACCAAGTTGAAAATAAGCCATCTGCAATGGTTAATTAGTCCAAGTTCCAGACTGGGATTATATAATAAGATATTAATATTTAATATGGTTTTAAAACCAATTTTGATGTATGGAATACAACTATGGGGCTCAGCATCGAAATCTAGCGTAGAAAGAATTCAAAGGCTACAGTCCAAGATATTAAGAACAATATGCAAAGCTCCTTGGTATGTAAAAAATGCAATTATACATAGTAACCTAGAGATAAATACCGTGACCGAAGAGATAGAGAAAATGCAAACAATTTATGCGAAAAGATTAGCCAACCATCCTAATTCATTAGCAAAAATTCTCCTAAGGCAAAACTATCCTAGGCGGTTAAAGAGAAAGGATGTAAACCTCAATTGTGCATAAGGTCATATTCTGTTAGACCAATATCCAGAAAGTAACGCAAATTAAAGATAATGATGAACGTCGCCGAAGCGACCGACCAATGGCCATCGCGATGAACGGCACCTAGTCCCTGGCGTTCATAGTACAGGCTAGTGGAAATAACGTAAAATACAATAAACGTCGCCGAAGCGTCCGACCAATGGTCATCGCGATGAACGCACCTAGTTCCTGTTGTTCATCGCCTCTACGATCACCATGCTATGGCTGTACATATAAATGTAAATGAAAACGAGAAAAAAATAATAATAATAGTAAAAATAATAAATAAATAAATAAATAATAATGTGACCTAGACCAAGATAAACTCCATTACACAACTAGGTTAATATTACACTCCTAGGTTAAGATACATGCCATATGTGTATATGTGAAAAGACTCTTTGCCAACTTTATTATTTGTAGCATTGGCAACAAATAATTCATTTTATTAGTTTTTAATATTTGCGAAATTATTGTTATTTTCTAAACAAGAAAGATTCAATAAAAACAAATATGAAGAAAAAAACATCCATATAAAATATCTGAGCGCCAAAAATGGCTTCGGCCAAGTATTCGGTGGAGGTTTTTAATTTTCCATGTATTTTTTATTGTAATTGGTTGCTCCTACTTCTTGGAGCTTTTTAGTTTTTTTTTCTCTCTAGCGCTCTGGCGCTTATAGAAATCATAATAGGAAAGTTCAACTTTCGAATCACTTATAGAGACAATCAATTTTGAGTATAATGCAATTTTTAGTTTGGGATTTTGGACTGATTCTCAATTTGATAAATTTAATAGCGTTTTCGATTCTGAACCAAAATGCTGCATTATTACAAGGCAACATTATCAACATGCGCCCTGAGCCCTAAGGAAATGTTGCACTTTTCATGTGATGTATGAAACAAAAATAATGCAACCCCTTGGTCATATTAAGGGCAGAAAATGTTGCCCTGTGGTCGGGCGGAGGGCGACATTTTTGTCAATAGAACAAGCAACCCTGAAAAAATGTGTGGAATCTATGTGGAATAGAACAAACAAATTTGACAGCCCGATAAAAATGCAGAATAAGTGCGACATTTTTGCCAGAATCAAAAACGCCATAATTTTCTCAAACCCATTTCAAAGGTGGAACGAAATGGAATGCAATCAATAGATATATGTATGTATTACATATACATGTACTTTAGAGTACAGAAAAATTGAGGGATAGTGAGAGTGAGAGAGTTGGTGTTGTGAGCAGTGATGCCGAAATTGGGCCTTTCGGACAAAATCTGGTCCGATAAATTTACTTTGGGCTGTTGGGCGGCTAAAATCAATTTTGGCCCGATTTGTAATATGAATATTTTTAGTGGAGACAATTTCTCTGACGCTAAACATTTTATCTTTCCCGTGTAAAGTTCTTTTATTGTTAGTGAAACACACTATTCGTATATCTATTAGAGTTGGGAAATTTAGTTCACCTTGTTGAGCGCTCAATTGGCGAGCGCTCTCTTCAGTGAACTAGTTCACTTTAGTTCAGTAGTTCACCTTAGTTCGCCATTAACTATGTAGGTATTAGGTCAGTTTGGTGAGATTTTGGGTAGAATGCTATTTTATGTCAAACTTAAGATGAAGGCAAAAGTTCAACAAACGCATTTGTGCGAAATGCTATTTAGTGTCAAAAATGACGTTTAGCAACAGTGTTGCCACGGCCTCAAAAATTATGGTATCACAAATTGATGCCTTGGTTTTTTTTTCGTGGTCACGCTTTCCTTTACCGATCCAGGGGGGGGGCGTAAAAACCGTTTATAAAAGGGGCGTCGAAATATAAATATTTGTTTTTTCAAAATATCTTTATTTTGGTTATAACGAGTTGAAAGGACCACATAATCCTCTTTCTTGGGCAAAATCTACGTACCCATCCACAGTAATCCTGCGTGGAATACCTTCATCGCCTTCATGAGGGAGTACTTAAATTTATCAAAAAAAAAAAAACACCTAAGCACAATTACATATGAATAATACGTAGATAATTTTTATTTTGACTTAGAACAAATTTTATTTTTATCAAATTTTGGACCACTCCGCAAAGCAGGCATTTTGACTTAAAGGAGGACAGCGCGACAAATATTTAAGAACTGATTCAATGACTCCAAATCAATTCCAGAATCAGCTCTGGCAACTAGATCACCCAGCTCGTTTGACCCATTGCATTTTATAGAACTTTTATATTACTCGGTACAGTACCAAAGTATTAATATTTATTTGCATGTGAAATTTAAGTATTATCTTTATATTTTTATATTATTAAAAAAAAACGATATCGTTAAAACCACGAAAATAGCTTACTTTATTAATTTTAATTATTTTCTCAAAAATTTTTCTGTGTTAGAACCCCAAACGCAGCATATTCTATTAATTATAATTTTTTTTTTTTTTGCAAACATTTTCGGTGATACCAAAAAAACCATAAATGTATCAATTTGTGATACCAAATTTTTTGAGGCTGTGGCAACACTGTTTACAATTTCCTCCTCTTCTTCAGAGATTTTGACACATTTTAGGAAAGTACCCACACAAATTCTGTGTGCGGATTCCTACAAATAGCTAGTCTTCTTTCTCGCTCACATCCTCTGATCCTCTCGCTCTTTTGTGGTAAAATTCCTGCAAATCATACGCTTTCCTACACTCAACAAACGCTATTATTTACTGTTTTTTTTTTTTAATTTTCATATTTTGTTATTGGAATTGGTAGAGTGTGATATCAAAATGATGTTTCGCCTTCGTTATATCTAGTAGCCTCTGCACACTGCATTTGAAATTACGTTGATTAACCGAAATTACTTTCCGAAATCACGCACATTCACAGTCGTGTTTCAGTTACGCTGTTCCTGCGCCAAATAAAAATTTTCATATGGTCAACTTAAATGAAAATATCATTAATAAAATACTCCCACCAAATTAAATTTTTTATAATTAAAGAATCGTTGATGCAATATACAATGAGAATGTATCTAAGAAACCGTCGCGAACAAATTTAATAGCCGTGTTTTTATTTTAGCGCAGATGTATATGCGCTAAAATAAAACACAGCTAATGTGAAATATTAGCGATGGGTAAAGATGTTTTCGATTATAATCGATAAAATTTAGAGAAGGGACCGATTCCAGAGTAATTTCGTGAGTTATTTAGCCGAAATGCGCATTTCAAGGGTAATTTCAGCTGGCATTTTTGTATGGCGAAACAACGATTTTTGCCTATATTACCCTTAAATCATGCCAATGTGCAGAGGCTATAAATTCGCTTGGGACTCGTCTCGCATTCCAAGTTTAATAAAACGTCAAATTCAGACAATCTGACATTTATTTTGCAAATAAAATGCTGAAATTTAACACAAATTATGTTTCACTTGAAAAGCGCCAGCGAACATACGGGCTATTCCACAAATAGGTTAGGTTGGAGTGGCTGCCATAGAGTCGCACTTAGGCCAGTGCAGAGGCCCGTTGTGATACCACAAGAAGAAAACGGATTACTCCTCCTTTTTGGACCAATTTGAGAACCTAATGCAGTTCACCAGGGCCCACACTATGTAGTTCTATTTAAAAGCGAAATTCGATTCGAAAGCACATTCTTATTGCATAGAATATATGGAATAGAACTCGAAATCGAACGAATTTTCTTTCGAATTAAACTACAGAGTGAGGGCCAGGTCCTTTATGTCGACGTCCGCGACTTTTCATAGGCTATCCATGAAGGAAGTCCCAAGAAAGCGTCGTCTGCTTATGTCCCGGGACCTACACGAGGTGCAGACAGGTCTGTTTGGTCATCTCCTTTAGAGATCGGCGACAGTTTAGTGTTAGTTCTTAATTGAATGAGTGGGAGTCAAGATTACTTAGTATGTACATATGTATTAAAAAATAAATATGTAATTCCATTTTAAGTTGACTTGAATGTCTTATAAATTTTTGCACAAGAATCATGGCCTACAAAAAATATATTTTTATCGCAATGTAATACATTAATACACAATAACATAGTGGCCGCTGTGGTGCAGTGGGTAGAGTGCTCGCCTACTAAGCCAGAGGTCTCGGGTTCAAACCACGGTCCGAGCAAAACACCAAAACAATTTTTCAATTAGTAAAAATCCAATTATTGGGTTTTTTAAGAGCAGCGGTCACCTCTCGGCAGTGGGCGGCATACCCTCCGAGAGTATTTCTGCCATGAAAAAAGCTTCTCACAACAAATGCATTCGCCGTTCGGAGCCGGCATAAAACTGTAGGTCCACCCAATTAGTAGGAAAAACAAAAAAGGAGCACACCTCGAATTGGGAGAGAAGCTCGGCCATAAAACTCGTCAGAGTTATAATAGCGCCATTGTATTATTATATTATAATACATTAATTAGTAGGAAAAACAAAAGGAGCACACCTCGAATTGGGAGAGAAGCTCGGCCATAAAACTCGTCAGAGTTATAATAGCGCCATTGTATTATTATTATTATAATACATTAATTTTTATACACAGCTGTAATAGTACACAGAGTATTATTCACCTAACGGTTGATTGTAACACCATAAAATAATCGAGAGCGATATGGACTTATGTATGTGTATCAAAAGGATCAGTGTGAAAAAAGAAATCGAATGAGCCTTGTTCATTCGTCTGTCCGTCTTTGTCCTCAAAATTTAAATATTTTTATGAAATTTCGTATACAGGTTCCTATCCAGACTCGGACGGTTGAAAATGGGCGAAATCGGACCATTACCACGCCCACTTTTATATATGGGTATTACAAAGGAGCCCAATAAAAACATTTTGAGCGATATCTTCGTCAATTATAAATATAATTCAATGAAATTTTGTGGCATAAGTACCACGATAGATAGGAAACCAAAAACAGAAATATTTTGGAAAATGGACGTGGCACCGCCTCTTATTAGACAAAGGAATCTACGAGATTTCGAAGCCCATAACTCGACAAATATTTAGATATTATGACGAAAATTGGTGGACTTATTTCTAAAACTTGCGGTAGTGTATGTGCAAAATTTTAGCGAAATCTGTTTATAACCACGCCAACTTAATAATAATTTTTAATGTTACATCTCTGTAACTAAAAGTTATAAATGGATGAAATTTTATACTAACAAGAATATTTATACGTTTAGTCGGATAATTGATACGAATTTCATTGTGCAATGCATATCGTAAGATACCTCAATATTTGAGCCATTTATATTAATTACACGACATTCGATTTTTGAAAATTTCCCAATATAATCGTGGTACACTTCCTTGATTAAATCTGTATTCTCTTTTGTTAATATAAATTTAAATGGTTTATAATACATTGTCGAAGATGGAGTTTTATTAACCCATAGTATTTCATTTGTGACAGAGTTAACCAATCTTAAAATATTTATAAGAAATTCAAAATAAACAAGTAAGGAAGCCTAAGTTCGAGTGGAATCGAACATTAGATACTCAGCTGTATGCTTTCATTGTTTGTTTGAGTTTGGTGGAAACACGGCGTATTTTATATAAAGCGAGTGCTGCATAAAGTGGGCGTAGCCACGCCCATTTTCAACAGTTTTATCAGTCATCCAACTAACCATATGAATATTATTCTTTGTGCAACATTTCATTCCTTTATGACTTCTAGTTACAACGATGTCACGTTGCAAATTCCTAAAGGGTGTTCCAGAAATATCTCTGTTAAAAAGTAGGCGTGGTCATAAACCGATTTGAATAAATTTTTGCGTGTCTATTAACACAAGTTATAAAAATGTATAAACCAAGTATCGTCATAATATCTCAATTATTTGTCGAGTTATAGGCTAAGAAATCTCGTAGATTCCTTTGTCTAAAAAGAGGCGGTGCCACGCCCATTTTCCAAAATTTTTATATTTTTTGTTTCCGGTCTATTGTGGAACTCATGCCACAAAATTTCAATGAATTATCTTTATATTTGACAAAGATATCGCTTAAAATGTTCTTATTAGGCCCCTTAATAGTTCCCATATATAAAAGTGGGCGTGGCCGTCAACCAATTTCGGTAAAATTTTGAACATGTATTACCACAAGTAATGAAAGTGTATACACCAAGTTTCATCATTATATATCAATTATTTATCGAGTTATGGGCTCAGAAATCTCGTATATCCCTGCTTTTAAAATGAGGCGTTGCCACGCCCATTTTCCAAAATTTTTGTGTTTTTAGTTTTATGTCCGCAGGTGGTCTCCTGCCATAAAATTTCAATGATATATCTTTATATTTGACAGAGATATAGCTTAAAATATTTTTATTGGGTCACTTCATAATACCCATATATAAAAGTGGGCGTGGTCGTCTACCGATTTTGGCAGTTTTTATTCCAAACATTTGCCTAAGTAAGTATATCACGCATACCAAATTTCATCGATATACCTTAAACGGTTTCTGAGTTATGACTCATAAAACTTTCAATGTTTTCCCCTTAATAAGTGGGCGTGGCACCGCCCATTTTCCAAAATTTTTGTGTTTTTAGTTTTATGTCCATAGTTGGACTCATGCGACAAAATTTCAATGATAGATCTTTATATTTGACAGAGATATGACTTAAAATGTTTTTATTAGGTCACTTTATAATACAAATATATAAAAGTGGGCGTGGCCGTCAACCGATTTTTACTATTTTCCGTCCAAATGTTTGCCCAGGTAAGTAAATCACGCATACCAAATTTCATCGATATATCTTCAATGGTTTCTGAGTTATGACATATACAACTTTCAATGTTTGACCCTTAATAAGTGGGCGTGGCACCGCCCATTTTCCAAAATTTCACCACATTTCTTCATAAGGGCCTGAGGCCAATACGTGGGTGAAATTTTATCACTCCAGCTCTATTAGTTACTGAGATACAAAATTTCCGATTTTTACTATATAGGGGAGGTTGGCGTGGTCATGGTCCGATTTCGCCCATTTTCAATACCGTCCGTTCCTGTCTTGATACCAACTTGCATTCCAAATTTCATCAAAATATCTCAATTTTTGCGCGAGTTATCGTGCGTACAGACGGACAGACGGACAGACGGACGGACGGACGGACGGACGGACGGACGGACATGGCTCAATCGATTTCTCTTTTCACCCTGATCATTTTGATATATATAAGTCTATATCTATCTCGATTATTTCATTCTGTTACAATCCACCGTTAGGAAATCAAAACTATAATACTCTGTGTACTAGTACAGCTGAGTATAAAAATCAAAATTTGTGTATGTAAGTACATGCAAATATCTACATTATACATACATATGTATGTATGTATGATAATTTACATACCACAGAGGGACAAAAGCTTTAAAAAAAAAATGAGCTCGTCCGAACAAATTTATTTTTCAAATTTTTGTTTGTATCGACTATAGCCAGAGCTGCCATCCCTACCCCACTTGCAAATTAAAATTAGCTTTTTCGGTTTTTGCTCAGTATTGCACAAATTAGCCCCACTTTCCACCGTTTTATCCATAAAAGCTTTTAAGTCAACCTCCGCTGAAATTTCGATCGTTGTAGATAGATGGTAAGAATTTTGATTTTTCATTTCTTAATGCATACAATGATGGCAAACAGTTTGGGTAAAGCTCGTTAATTGCTTGCTGCAATACGATATATTTCCGTTCCTTCCGACAAATCCAAATCGAGGTATAACTCCAATGCTTACCCGTAGGCATACATTTAACGCTCGCTTTAGATTTATTTGAATTATATCGATTTATTAGTTGGACCAATTATTATGTTTGTTGGGTTACTATATTTTTAGTGGAGCTTTTAGGTCGCAATATTGAGTAAAAGCTTTCGCTTGTCTTTTTCTCCGACGCGTTTCGACACCTTTGGCGCTTTCCTCAGGGAGATCTTTATTCACATACAAGAAGATAACAAAACATTTAATAACATACAACAAAATTATTATACCAGACATATGTACCTCATTTTTTTCTCCTTCTTACAAAATAATAATATTACACTTAACATCTAATTTACAAAACACCACTATTTACATACATATATACATTAAGCCGTATCACGTTATATGGACAAAAAAAAAGTTTAGTGTGTGTCGGTTTTATTTGTACACTTATGTCGAAAAAATATTTTTCTTGTGTAAAAAAATTTTTTTTAGGCCCGCGTTAAAAACAGCTAAATCGCGTTTTTTGTAATAACTTCCATATTTGATGTCGGATCTATATCATCTTAATGTCGCTGAAAAGGTCTCGCCTAGCACTATATTTGGCCCATATAAAGTTTCGACCTCAAAGGTTGTTCTGATTTTTACCTTTAAAAATTTTGAAGTTACTATCCCTAGATTTTTTTTTTTTTAACCACTAATACAAAGCTCTCAAAAAACCATGAGGAATCCCCCAAAAAAAATCTATCCTTTATTCACAAACAAAAAAGTTATAACGATGTAAAATGAAACACTTGTTTTTTTTTGTAAAAAATTCCACAGTAGGGAGGCAAAAATACCACAGAGAAACGGCGAAACACATCAGCTTAATTTATCGCTCCAGATTACAGGGGGCAGACGACGCAGCCACCGCAAGTATTGATAATACATTTAGACTTCCGTTGTCTCTTTAGGCGCTTATAATATTACAACGAACTCTAGCAGTTTTTCTAAATAACTTACATGATTTTACGATACGCGCGGATGCAGAAATCGTGAAGCCATTGTAGCCTGCGTGCTGTGCTTAGAGGTCCCACTTGAATACTTGCCAAATCTTCACAACAGCCATTATCATTCAATATAAATAAAGTTGATCAGCACGAATAGTCCAATTATCAATAATTTTTTGCATATCATGTGTCCAGTATTGGTAGCTGTTCCATCGCGGTATATACTCAAGCCAAGCGAGAACTTAGAATACTTTTTAATCAAAAACTCATACTATATGGCGTTACTGCCTCATATAAATAAGAACTTGGGATAATTTTTCAAAAAACACAGGTTCCCTGATTTTAAAACGGTATAACTTTTTTGTTTGTGAATAAAGGCTACAACTTTTTTAGCGGTGTACTCATGGTTTCTTGAGAGCTTTGTATTAGTGATAAAAATAAAAAAATCTAGGGATAGTAACTTGTGTAAAGAATACACAAAAATAAATGTGGTGATGCGAATTTTCAAAAGGATATTATACGTAAAAAATATCTGTTTCAGCTGTACTAGTACACAGAGTATTATAGTTTTGATTTCCTAACGGTGGATTGTAGCAGAATGAAATAATCGAGATAGATATAGATTTATATATATAAAAATGATCAGGGTGAAAAGAGAAATCGATTGAGACATGTCCGTCCGTCTGTCCGTCCGTCCGTCTGTGAGCACGATAACTCGCGCAAAAATTGAAATATTTTGATGAAATTTGGAATGCAAGTTGGTATCAAGACGAGAACGGATGGTATTGAAAATGGGCGAAATCGGACCATGACCACGCCCACCTCCCCTATATAGTAAAAATCCGAAATTTTGTATCTCAGTAACTAATAGAGCTGGAGTGATGAAATTTTACCGACGTATTGAGCTCAGGCCCTTATGAAGAAATATGGTGAAATTTTGGAAAATGGGCGGTGCCACGCCCACTTATTAAGGGGCAAACATTGAAAGTTTTATGAGTCATAACTCAGAAACCGTTGAAGACATATCGATGAAATTTGGTAGGCGTGATATACTTACTTAGGCAAATGTTTGGACGAAAAATTGCCAAAATCGTTTGACGACCACGCCCACTTTTATATATGGGTATTATAAAGTGGCCTAATAAAAACATTTTAAGCGATATCTCTGTCAAATATAAAGATATATCATTGAAATTTTATGGCAGGAGTCCAACTATGGACATAAAACAAAAAACACAAAAATTTTGGAAAATGGGCGTGGCACCGCCTCCTTTTAGAAGAAGGAATATACGAGATTTCTTAGCCCATAACTCGACAAATAATTGAGATATTATGACGAAACTTGGTGTGTACACTTTTATCACTTGTGGTAATAGACACGCAAAAATTTATTGAAATCGATTTATGACCACGCCTACTTTTTAACAAAGATATTTCTGAAACACCCTTTGGGAATTTTTAACGTGAAATCTTTGTAACTAGAACTCGTAAAGGAATGAAATTTTGCACAAATAATAATATTCATATACTTAGTTGGATAACTGATAAAAATTTTGGAAAATGGGCGTGGCTACGCCCACTTTATGCAGCACTCACTTTATATAAAGTACAACGTGTTTCCATTAAACGCAAACAAACAATAAAAGCATACAGCTGAGTATCTAATGTTCGATTCCACTCGAACTTAGGCTTCCTTACTTGTTGATAATAAAATTAAAAAGTATTGCTCCGAGAGTAAGTCCAATAGAAAGTTCTTCGAAAAAAATATTCTACGTGGTTAGGTTGGAAATTTTTTGAACCAGAAAATTTAAGTTATATATTGGTATTCTTCTTAGTCTAAAAGGCAAATTTTAGGATAAATATGTATGTATGTTAGGAACCAAGCACAAGCATAATTATACAGTATGAAACCGCGACTGTGTATGAAGTGGAACCACTAGAATCTGCGGCCGCATTTGAAAGGGAATCGAGTTCGCCATACACTACACGCAAAGAAATAAATAAAGTCGGTAGAAAAAAGAAAACATTCAGCCGAAGTTCTACAAGATCAAAGGACAGAAAGATTTCACAACTTATTAGAAATTATTCATTTCAAGAGCTCCAATACGCAGCAGATAAATTGAGAAAGAGGCGAAATTATAATTCAAATAAATCTAAAGCGAGCGTTAAATGTATGCCTACGGGTAAGCATTGGAGTTATACCTCGATTTGGATTTGTCGGAAGGAACGGAAATATATCTTATTGCAGCAAGCAATTAATGAGCTTTACCCAAACTGTTTGCCATCATTGTATGCATTAAGAAATGAAAAATCAAAATTCTTACCATTAACGAGAACGAAAAAAGACACTGAAGATGGCGCATATTAGCCGAAACCGGTTTGTCTCCAAACCAAACTTGACAAGGGATGACGGAAGATCGTTCCACAATACATCATATTCCTACCCTGTCGGACAAACAAGCAACCAAAAAGTATTTAAAATTCTTACCATCTATCTACAACGATCGAAATTTCAGCGGAAATGTCGGAAAAACAAGCAACCAAAAAGTATTTAAAATTCTTACCATCTATCTACAACGATCGAAATTTCAGCGGAGGTTGACTTAAAAGCTGTTATGGATAAAACGGTGGAAAGTGGGGCTAATTTGTGCAATACTGAGCAAAAACCGAAAAAGCTAATTTTAATTTGCAAGTGGGGTAGGGATGGCAGCTCTGGCTATAGTCGATAGAAACAAAAATTTGAAAAATAAATTTGTTCGGACGAGCTCATTTTTTTTTATAGCTTTTATCCCTCTGTGGTATGTAAATTATCATACATACATACATATGTATGTATAATGTAGATATTTGCATGTACTTACATACACAAATTTTTATTTTTTATTTTGAATTTCTTATAAATATTTTAAGATTGGTTAATTCTGTCACAAATGAAATACTATGGGTTAATAAAACTCCATCTTCGACAATGTATTATAAACCATTTAAATTTATATTAACAAAAGAGAATACAGATTTAATCAAGGAAGTGTACCACGATTATATTGGGAAATTTTCAAAAATCGAATGTCGTGTAATTAATATAAATGGCTCAAATATTGAGGTATCTTACGATATGCATTGCACAATGAAATTCGTATCAATTATCCGACTAAACGTATAAATATTCTTGTTAGTATAAAATTTCATCCATTTATAACTTTTAGTTACAGAGATGTAACATTAAAAATTATTATTAAGTAGGCGTGGTTATAAACAGATTTCGCTAAAATTTTGCACATACACTACCGCAAGTTTTAGAAATAAGTCCACCAATTTTCGTCATAATATCTAAATATTTGTCGAGTTATGGGCTTCGAAATCTCGTAGATTCCTTTGTCTAATAAGAGGCGGTGCCACGTCCATTTTCCAAAATATTTCTGTTTTTGGTTTCCTATCTATCGTGGTACTTATGCCACAAAATTTCATTGAATTATATTTATAATTGACGAAGATATCGCTCAAAATGTTTTTATTGGGCTCCTTTGTAATACCCATATATAAAAGTGGGCGTGGTAATGGTCCGATTTCGCCCATTTTCAACCGTCCGAGTCTGGATAGGAACCTATATACGAAATTTCATAAAAATATTTAAATTTTGAGGACAAAGACGGACAGACGAATGAACAAGGCTCATTCGATTTCTTTTTTCACACTGATCCTTTTGATACACATACATAAGTCCATATCGCTCTCGATTATTTTATGGTGTTACAATCAACCGTTAGGTGAATAATACTCTGTGTACTATTACAGCTGTGTATAAAAATTAATGTATTATAATAATAATAATACAATGGCGCTATTATAACTCTGACGAGTTTTATGGCCGAGCTTCTCTCCCAATTCGAGGTGTGCTCCTTTTGTTTTTCCTACTAATTAATGTATTACATTGCGATAAAAATATATTTTTTGTAGGCCATGATTCTTGTGCAAAAATTTATAAGACATTCAAGTCAACTTAAAATGGAATTACATATTTATTTTTTAATACATATGTACATACTAAGTAATCTTGACTCCCACTCATTCAATTCAGAACTAACACTAAACTGTCGCCGATCTCTAAAGGAGATGACCAAACAGACCTGTCTGCACATCGTGTAGGTCCCGGGACATAAGCAGACGACGCTTTCTTGGGACTTCCTTCATGGATAGCCTATGAAAAGTCGCGGACGTCGACATAAAGGACCTGGGCCCTCACTCTGTAGTTTAATTCGAAAGAAAATTCGTTCGATTTCGAGTTCTATTCCATATATTCTATGCAATAAGAATGTGCTTTCGAATCGAATTTCGCTTTTAAATAGAACTACATAGTGTGGGCCCTGGTGAACTGCATTAGGTTCTCAAATTGGTCCAAAAAGGAGGAGTAATCCGTTTTCTTCTTGTGGTATCACAACGGGCCTCTGCACTGGCCTAAGTGCGACTCTATGGCAGCCACTCCAACCTAACCTATTTGTGGAATAGCCCGTATGTTCGCTGGCGCTTTTCAAGTGAAACATAATTTGTGTTAAATTTCAGCATTTTATTTGCAAAATAAATGTCAGATTGTCTGATTTTGACGTTTTATTAAACTTGGAATGCGAGACGAGTCCCAAGCGAATTTATAGCCTCTGCACATTGGCATGATTTAAGGGTAATATAGGCAAAAATCGTTGTTTCGCCATACAAAAATGCCAGCTGAAATTACCCTTGAAATGCGCATTTCGGCTAAATAACTCACGAAATTACTCTGGAATCGGTCCCTTCTCTAAATTTTATCGATTATAATCGAAAACATCTTTACCCATCGCTAATATTTCACATTAGCTGTGTTTTATAAACACGGCTATTAAATTTGTTCGCCACGGTTTCTTAGATACATTCTCATTGTATATTGCATCAACGATTCTTTAATTATAAAAAATTTAATTTGGTGGGAGTATTTTATTAATGATATTTTCATTTAAGTTGACCATATGAAAATTTTTATTTGGCGCAGGAACAGCGTAACTGAAACACGACTAAATGAAATTACTCAAAACCGTGTGTGAATGCGCGTGATTTCGGAAAGTAATTTCGGTTAATCAACGTAATTTCAAATGCAGTGTGCAGAGGCTACTAGATATAACGAAGGCGAAACATCATTTTGATATCACACTCTACCAATTCCAATAACAAAATATGAAAATAAAAAAAAAAAACTAAGGTGAACTACTGAACTAAAGTGAACTAGTTCACTGAAGAGAGCGCTTACCAATTGAGCGCTCAACAAGGTGAACTAAATTTCCCAACTCTAATAGATATACGAATATTGTGTTTCACTTACAATAAAAGAACTTTACACGGGAAAGATAAAATGTTTAGCGTCAGAGAAATTGTCTCCACTAAAAATATTCATATTACAAATCGGACCAAATTGATTTTAGCCGCCCAACAGCCCAAAGTAAATTTATCGGACCAGATTTGGTCCGAAAGGCCCAATTTCGGCATCACTGCTCACAACACCAACTCTCTCACTCTCACTATCCCTAAATTTTTCTGTATTCTAAAGTACATGTATATGTAATACATACATATATCTATTGATTGCATTCCATTTCGTTCCACCTTTGAAATGGGTTTGAGAAAATTATGGCGTTTTCGATTCTGGCAAAAATGTCGCACTTATTCTGCATTTTTATCGGGCTGTCAAATTTGTTTGTTCTATTCCACATAGATTCCACATATTTTTTCAGGGTTGCTTGTTCTATTGACAAAAATTTCGCCCTCTGCCCGACCACAGGGCAGCATTTTCTGCCCTTAATATGACCAAGGGGTTGCATTATTTTTGTTTCATACATCACATGAAAAGTGCAACATTTTCTTAGGGCTCAGGGCGCAGGTTGATAATGTTGCCTTGTAATAATGCAGCATTTTGGTTCAGAATCGAAAACGCTATTAAATTTATCAAATTGAGAATCAGTCCAAAATCCAAAACTAAAAATGTGCCTTTTTGTTTGAGAACGCTATCAAGGGAAATTTGAGGTGCATTTAATAATAATAATAATAATAATAATAATAATAAACCCAAGGATTTCCCTCCACCCACCCAACCGCACGAGGGGCGCATCCGCATGACGTACGGATATTTTAAAATAAAATTTGGCCAAGGTGTTGAGTGGTAGAAGTTTATTAAACGTCGAGAACTTATACTGCTCAGCTACAGAAAATATAATTCCATCAGCTGGATATACATATGCGTCTTACACAATAACTATGCTTTGATAACTAACGTTTGATATTTGACAATAGGGTTACTTCTCAAATGAACCTCAAATTGAAAATGAAGAAAAATGTTTATTGGGTAAGGTTGAATGTGTCAAGTGCATTTGGATTACACTCAAAAATTGCATTACACTCAAAATTGATTGTCTCTATAAGTGATTCGAAAGTTGAACTTTCCTATTATGATTTCTATAAGCGCCAGAGCAGCGCTAGAGAGCAAAAAAAAACTAAAAAGCTCCAAGAAATAGGCCGTGCAATATTCCATACTATAGAGAAAAAGGAGCAACCAATTACAATAAAAAATACATGGAAAATTAAAAACCTCCACCGAATACTTGGCCGAAGCCATTTTTGGCGCTCAGATATTTTATATGGATTTTTTTTCTTCATATTTGTTTTTATTGAATCTTTCTTGTTTAGAAAATAACAATAATTTCGCAAATCTTAAAAACTAATACAATAAATTATTTGTTGCCAATGCTACAAATAATAAAGTTGGCAAAGAGTCTTTTTACATATACACATATGGCATGTATCTTAACCTAGGAGTGTAATATTAACCTAGTTGTGTAATGGAGTTTATCTTGGTCTAGGTCACATTATTATTTATTTATTTATTTATTATTTTTACTATTAATATTATTTTTTTTCTCGTTTCCATTTACATTTATATGTAGTAGTCATAGTCGTTCACTAAAATCGGTTTTAGTTAAAATCGGTATTAAATTTAGAGCGACGTTTAAAATAGTGGTGTGTTATAGACCAGTTAGAACAACGTTTTTACTAAAATGAAACGGAACAGGGTTACCCATATAAAATAATAAGAATCGCTCTGTAATTTTAAGAAATTTCGAGTGTTTTAAAAGTTCACCCTATGTCAACTACAAGTACTACTCAAAAAAGTAAGCGTATCTACATATGTATTTACATACATACATATCTCTTCGCTATTTTGATTTTGGCAAATTTTATTTTAACCGTATATTTAAAATATGGAGCAGCTAAAAGTGAATTAAACTTTGAGATAAAAATTTAATGTGGAAGATAAAACTACTAGAGATAAAACTACACACTTCATATACATTTGTATTTAAATCAAAATAAGCTTGTGATTTTAGGGAACAAAACAAGCTCCTGAATCAAAGTGGATCGAGGGAGAAAAAGCTTGTCTGCGGGAAAGCATTGAGTGTCACCTGATGAGCATTTCGCCCTAAAAATCGTAATGTAGTCAGAACTTGCAATCCGGGTGAGAGTGAAAGTCCCCTATTACTGACAGGCTCTAAACTATCTGTAAGATATTCCACTGTGGCCTTATCAAAGCAACATCTCGAATAACATTCCTCTTCCTCCATTTGCAACGGATCACATCGGTTTCTATATACATACCTTTGTTCTCCGTTCCGGCATAGCATAGTCTATAATGGCAAAATCTTGAAAAATTCTGCCATTTCCAAACATATTTATTAAAATGTCTTCTTTATGTGTTTTATTTATTTTTTTTTATTGAATTCACGTACTCTCTTTCTATTTTCATAGTTTTCATTAGAGCTGCAAAACTATCGATGGCACTATCGATAGTATCGATAGTTTTTTTTCGTGTCACTATCGATAGTTTTTATCCACTATCGATGGTTATCCCTATTCATTCTTGTAGTTTTGTCCCAAGAGAAGGATACTGAATGTTAGGGAGGAGTTGGATTTCGATATAAAATTGGTCAAATTAATACCCCAGCGGGTTAGGGGGCTTAGAATATACCCGTGGTAAGGAAAGTTTGTCCACGCTTCTAACGATATACAACTTGTAGTAATTGAACCATACCTCGCTAAATGACAGCTGGTCAATGTCAAAATTTTTAATTTTTTCCGATTTTTGAAAGTTTTGATTTTCAAATTAAGTTTTTTATAAAAACTTGTAAAAATTATGGACTAAAAACTCGGTTATATGACTCATCCGTGTATAGGGCGTCGTTTTACAAAATTTTTTTTTGCAAAACACTATAGACTTCTTGCGCGGTCTTAAACTTCTCATATTCAATAGTACTGCCTTTAAAATAAGAAACAATTTGCTCGCACGGCTAAATTCAATGAAGGTGCAAAACACGGTAACTCTCATGGAACATGGTGCAAGGTTTCCAATATATTAGCTGCGGAATGATTTGTATCTGACATCAGCTTTTGTGTCTACTCGCAATTTGAAATCTTCTGATATAAAATGACAAGCAATAGTTAAATAATTTTCATTATTCCTTTTTTTTGCTTGGTTTTCCGTCATCCCTTGTGAAAAAATCGTTCCACAATACATAAGTATCTATATCTTTAGCTTAAGGGCCGTTTACTCAACCTCTGATTAACGCTAACCCTATGAGAGGGTGAAGTCACAAACAAATTTTATCTTTTATCTATACACGGATAAGTCATCTAACCGAGTTTTTCGTCCATAAAATATCCTTTTTGTTTCACATGAAAGAAATCGCTAAAAATAATGTTTTTATTAGATATCTTTGATATTACGTTAACAATTAAACGGGCTAATTTTTAAAAATAAAACTTTTCTGATTTTTACAAGTTTTTATAAAAAACTTAATTTGAAAATCAAAACTTTTTCAAAAATCGCAAAAAATTAAAAATTTTGACATTGACCAGATGTCATTTAGCGAGGTGTGGTTCAATTACTACAAGTTGTATATTGTTAGAAGCGTAACTCCAGCGAACATAATTTTTGAATAAAGTGATAACAAAAAACACAAAATTACCGTTATTTCAAAAACGTAACGATACAAAAAAATTAACAAGTAAGGAAGCCTAAGTTCGAGTGGAATCGAACATTAGATACTCAGCTGTATGCTTTCATTGTTTGTTTGAGTTTGGTGGAAACACGGCGTATTTTATATAAAGCGAGTGCTGCATAAAGTGGGCGTAGCCACGCCCATTTTCAACAGTTTTATCAGTCATCCAACTAAGCATATGAATATTATTCTTTGTGCAACATTTCATTCCTTTATGACTTCTAGTTACAACGATGTCACGTTGCAAATTCCTAAAGGGTGTTCCAGAAATATCTCTGTTAAAAAGTAGGCGTGGTCATAAACCGATTTGAATAAATTTTTGCGTGTCTATTAACACAAGTTATAAAAATGTATAAACCAAGTATCGTCATAATATCTCAATTATTTGTCGAGTTATAGGCTAAGAAATCTCGTAGATTCCTTTGTCTAAAAGGAGGCGGTGCCACGCCCATTTTCCAAAATTTTTATATTTTTTGTTTCCGGTCTATTGTGGAACTCATGCCACAAAATTTCAATGAATTATCTTTATATTTGACAAAGATATCGCTTAAAATGTTCTTATTAGGCCCCTTAATAGTTCCCATATATAAAAGTGGGCGTGGCCGTCAACCAATTTCGGTAAAATTTTGAACATGTATTACCACAAGTAATGAAAGTGTATACACCAAGTTTCATCATTATATATCAATTATTTATCGAGTTATGGGCTCAGAAATCTCGTATATCCCTGCTTTTAAAAAGAGGCGTTGCCACGCCCATTTTCCAAATTTTTTGTGTTTTTAGTTTTATGTCCGCAGGTGGTCTCCTGCCATAAAATTTCAATGATATATCTTTATATTTGACAGAGATATAGCTTAAAATATTTTTATTGGGTCACTTCATAATACCCATATATAAAAGTGGGCGTGGTCGTCTACCGATTTTGGCAGTTTTTATTCCAAACATTTGCCTAAGTAAGTATATCACGCATACCAAATTTCATCGATATACCTTCAACGGTTTCTGAGTTATGACTCATAAAACTTTCAATGTTTGCCCCTTAATAAGTGGGCGTGGCACCGCCCATTTTCCAAAATTTTTGTGTTTTTTGTTTTATGTCCATAGTTGGACTCATGCGACAAAATTTCAATGATAGATCTTTATATTTGACAGAGATATGACTTAAAATGTTTTTATTAGGTCACTTTATAATACAAATATATAAAAGTGGGCGTGGCCGTCAACCGATTTTTACTATTTTCCGTCCAAATGTTTGCCCAGGTAAGTAAATCACGCATACCAAATTTCATCGATATATCTTCAATGGTTTCTGAGTTATGACATATACAACTTTCAATGTTTGACCCTTAATAAGTGGGCGTGGCACCGCCCATTTTCCAAAATTTCACCACATTTCTTCATAAGGGCCTGAGGTCAATACGTGGGTGAAATTTTATCACTCCAGCTCTATTAGTTACTGAGATACAAAATTTCCGATTTTTACTATATAGGGGAGGTGGGCGTGGTCATGGTCCGATTTCGCCCATTTTCAATACCGTCCGTTCCTGTCTTGATACCAACTTGCATTCCAAATTTCATCAAAATATCTCAATTTTTGCGCGAGTTATCGTGCGTACAGACGGACAGACGGACGGACGGACGGACATGGCTCAATCGATTTCTCTTTTCACCCTGATCATTTTGATATATATAAGTCTATATCTATCTCGATTATTTCATTCTGTTACAATCCACCGTTAGGAAATCAAAACTATAATAATCTGTGTACTAGTACAGCTGAGTATAAAAAAAAAGAAATTGTTCTGTGCTCAGCAGGCCCATACCTATCCTCCCACATAACTGAAATTCTTCGTATTTTTTTGTTTTTTGATTTATTTAAAGCATAGTGTATTCTACATTAATGAAATGTTTAAACAGTGTGCCTTTTGATAATCGGTACTTTACATTAATAAAATGTATAAACAATGTGCCTTATGTATTAGTCAGCGCCAAAAATGCTAAACAACAAATGTTCTACTTTTAGTTTTATTACTATAGCGTTTTCAAGTCAAATGAAACCTTTTCCAAATCAAGTGCAAATTTTAAATTGAAAAAGGTTTAATTTGACCAAAAAATGCTATATATATAAGTGAAGTATTTAATTCCTATTTGTTGTTCTTTTGTTAATTAATTAATGTTATGCGTTAAAAAAAAATTAAAGACTTTGAAAAGGAAAATGTAAACAAAACCATCCCTCTTTTTAAGGTTTAATTTAACCAGAAAATGCTATATACATACACAGAGAAAAAAGTACAATGGTTTTTTCAACCAACTTCTTGGTTAATGTTTTATTGGTTGATTTATTCATGTCAAAAAGAAAAAATGTAATATGTACATTTTCATTGTACCATTAACCAATAGTTTGGTAACAATCAATATCAAACAGAAAGTTGGAAAATATTGGTTAATTCATATCTAAAAAAAAGTAAAAATATTTACGAAGCTTTATGGCTTCGGCTCTGTTGTTACCATCGCCTTCAACACCGTTTGTGCTTGACGAAGTTGAATGGCTGGACCCGAATTGCAGAGAGCGAGAGAGTGAGTATTTGGAATTTTCTGTGTTATTCAGTTAACATATTAACACTCTCTTATAGATCATACATAGCAGTGCTGCTACTGGCATAAAAATATAACCAACAAATTGTTTAATAGTAACAAGAAATTGGTTGAAGATTTGAACGAAAATTTTGTTATATCAACAAATATCATGGTTAATATAACCAAAAACACTGTCTAATATATCAACAATGGTAATGGTAATATTAAACAAAATTCACATTGATTCCATTTCAAGTGTGAAATTAGTACTATTAACCAACTTTTGGTTGATTTTTCTCTCAGTGTAAGTGAAGTATCTAATTCTTATTTGATCTTTTATTTAATTATTGTTTTGCGTAAAAAATTAAAGACTTTTTGGAAAGAAAACTGTAAACAAATCCATCCCTCTTTTTATTTTAGTGAAATATTCATATTCGACTATCGAAACTATCGAGTGGTCCGACTATCGATGGTTTTGCAGCTCTAGTTTTCATGACGAATTCCCAGCTTAGAACAATATTTTAAGATTTTAAAATGACATTCACCTCATTTTAAAGTTAGAACGCTGTTTTAGTGATAAAACTGATTTAAGTCGACTATGACAGAGATAAAATGACGTTTATGCTAGCATCATTCTATGTGTGGTAAAGCACTGTTTTAAATCGACTATGAATACGGCCCTATATATTTTATCATAATTAGGCTAATTTCCTATAGCATGAGAGAAAAAATAATCACATACACTAATTTTGCTAAATTTTTCCATACCATATATATAAAGTTCTGCAAAATTTTCTAAAATTTTGAAAATATGGCTTTACAATATCGTACAATTTCTACATTTCCGGCAAAAAACAATGCAATTTTTTACAGATTCTACTAGAACACTTCAAAGTTAACCAAATTCGCAAATAACAAAAATAGTCGTTCTTTTTTATTTTTTTGTTTGACTATCAAACTTTAGTAATTTTTTGAACTCCAAGAAAAAAAAGTCGTAAAAGTTTTCAATGGAATTAGTCACCTTTCTGAAAAAAATTATTTATCAAAAGTTATTGCAGAGATTTGGGCATATAATGGTAAGCAAACGTGGCAAGTTTCCGAGTTTTGTAACACACTAAAAATAGTCTTACCTTAAAACAGTTTTTCCTCAAAATTGTATTGATTTCAGCAACCTCTATTGGTAACAAAAGCAAGAGATATAAAATTCTACTTATACGTTTATTCCAGGAGATATGTTAGCTTCACAAAAATACATATTACTTGAATAAATTAAGCAGTTTATTTTATCTTAATTTTGTCTATGGGACGAAGCACTAAGCGTCTGCTTTTAGAAGCAGGAATATACGATATTTCTGAGCCCATAACTCGACAAATAATTGATACATTATGACGAAACTTAATAGATACAATTTTATAACACGTGGCAATGCATCTTAAAAATTTTAGCGAAATCGATTGACAACCACGCCCTTATGGGTATTATAAAGTGGCCTTATAAAAACATTTTAAGCGATATCTTTGTCAAATATAAAGATAATTCATTGAAATTTTGTGGCATGAGTCCCACAATAGACCGAAAAAAACAGAAAATTTTTGGAAAATGGGCGTGGCACCGCCTCTTTCTAGACAGAGGAATCTACGAGATTTCGGAGCCCATAACTCGACAAATAATTCAGATATTATGACGAAACTTGGTTTATACACTTTTATAACTTGTGTTAATAGACACGCAAAAATTTATTGAAATCGGTTTATGAACACGCCTAATTTTTAACAAAGATATTTCTGGAGCTCCCTTGGAAATTTGTAACGTGACATCTCTGTAACTTGAAGTCATAAGGGAATGAAAATTTTGCATTTGCATTTGATTGACGAAAATTCTGAAAATCGGCGTGGCTACGCCCACTATGCGGCACTCGCTTTATATAAAATATATCGTATTTCCATCAAACGAAAACATACAATGAACGCATACAGCTGAGTATCTAATGTTCGATTCCACTCGAACTTAGGCTTCCTTATTTGTTTTTACTATATTTATTTCACTATGTACCTATATAGGTCATATTTTGTTTAAAAAAAACCGAACCCCCGTGAAAAAAAATCCTGGCTACTGCCTTGCATGCATGTATATATGTATGTAAGTTCATATGTACATTAGGGTGGGGCGATTTGTATGGAGGGAAATTAATCGATATCGCGCCATCGAAATTGGGATTCCTCTTTCTGAGAGAAAACTCTTCCTTCACCATTTGTCTAAAATTAAATAGACAAAAATCGACAAAAAAATTACCGGGCCAATGTCACATCAAATTGAATCAGAATTTTATGCTGAATCCAGATGTGGAATTAGAATTAAAATCGTGTTAGTCGTGTTCCAGATATAGCCTAATTTCCGGTTTTGGAGGCTGAATTCCCAAAATCGCATATTTTCGCGATTATCTCTTGCTGTGTACAATATATCTTAAATTTTGTTTGCAAATTTAGTAAAGATAAGTCAATACAATATAGGAAAAACATCTTAATATATTAATTTATCTTCCGGTATAGGAGAACTAGAATGTATTCTTTTTCCATTAGCCCAAAATCGAGGTGTGGGATCTCTATGTTATAGTCATCCGATATCGACCAGTTTCGCTGACAGCGTTTTGTGTAAAATAAATGCTCCAAATCCAAAATCTCAGAATATTAGCTGCAAACATTGAAGAGTTATGCCCCAAAACGTAGACTTATGTTGTTTGGAATTTGTTTCAACTCTGTCGTGGAAGAGTTTTCTACTCACAAAAATGAGAGGAATCCCAATTTCGATGGCGCGATTTAGGTTAGTAAATCGCCACACTCTAATATACGTATGCATATGTATGAAAAACAAGGAATAAATAGAAATAAGGTAACTTAGATTGATAAAACTTAACAAATTCAAAATATATTTTATTAGAAAACGTGCAAGTGAGTCACAAACCCTTACAGCTGCATAACAATAAAATCAGTACCTTTAGTAACAAAAAACCTTATTAAGCACAAACACATTATTCTACAATCTCAAGGGAGCAATTCATTTAAGCAGTTTATTCCGCTTCAACTACAACTTTGGTTTGTTATCGTTACTTATTAAATTCAAACGTGCTGTAAATTGCACAATATCGACGCCGGTAAATGATATGGTAAATAAATTAAAAGTTTTATGTACGTGGTCATTAATTGTGACACATGGCATGTGATGTGTGACAAGAAGAAAAATGAGTTAACTTTAAACAAACCCTATTTGAAATCCTTGCATTTACTATAAATGTACACTGTTATAAATATTGGAATATTTTTTAAACTTTGATTTGGTTTGAAAGGAATTTAAAACTTTTTTTGTGTTAAATTTTGAACCTTCTAATGTTTAAAAGATTCTTATCCTTTTTTGGTTTAAATCTTACAATTTTTCTCATTTAAACTCTTAAGGTATAAATTTAAAACCTTAATTGGTCGTAAGATTTTATTTCATCGAAAAAATTTTAATTTTTGATTTGAAATTCCAACTTTTTTGAGAAGTGAACAATATAAAGGGCTCACTAATAGTTATTAGACAATTTGAATGAACGACTGTGTGGCGTTGTTTGAATGGAGAAAACCTTTTAAACTTTTCAAAGATTTTTTTTTTTTTCTTCATATTTGTTTTTATTGAATCTTTCTTGTTTAGAAAATAACAATAATTTCGCATATCTTACAAACAATACAATAAATTATTTGTTGCCAATGCTACAAATAATAAAGTTGGCAAAGAGTCTTTTTTACAAGCTTTTATTTAACTTCACTTTTTGTATGGGGGTTTGTATGTCGTGGAATTTTGCAACGAATATTTAAGATACTTCTAGTTGAACTAGGTACTTGAAATTTGGAACATAGTTCAGGACCCGAAGACAATGCAATGTGAAATAAGAAAACCTCCGATAGATGGCGCTGGTGTCGAGATATTTGTAAAATTCGTATTTACCGACCGAATTTGTTCATATTCGGTATATATATTGCCTATGAGAAAGTAAATACATCCGTGAAAAACATCCCCGCTAGGTGGCGCTGGTGTCAAGATATTTGTAAAATTCGTATTTAATGACCGAATTTGTTCGTATTCGGTACGTATATTGCCTATGAGAAAGTAAATACATCCGAGGAAAAAAATCAACGCTAGGTGGCGCTGGTGTCAAGATATTTGTAAAATTCGTATTTACCGACCGAATTTGTTCATATTCGGTATATATATTGCCTATGAGAAAGTAAATACATCTGTGAAAAAAAATCGCCGCTAGGTGGCGCTATTGTCAATATATTTAGAATATTATTATTTATGAACCAATTTTGTTCCTATTTTGAACACGTATTACCTAAAAAAAATAGAAAAAATCCTTAATAAAATTTTGCCGATAAATGACGCAGGTATCGACATATTGAAGCAAGTTTTATGAATAACGGAACAGTAGCAGAAAAAACTATAAACACGGAAAAATGCCGACAATCTTGAAACATTGGAAGCGTTAGCAATAAACAAATCTGCGAAAGTAAAAAAACTAACAAGAGAGATTCTGAAACACTGATACAAAGCCAACATGCATATGTAGGTTTAGATTGCACGAAGTAATCTATTCACTTGAAAGACTCCACAGTAATTGGATAATAAAAAATCTGGCTGAGAAGAAACCATCAAAATGTTAAACATAGTGCACTTCATATTGAAAACTGTTGGACTATATTGATAGTGGGAGTGTTGACAAATATTAGATGTAATATGCATTGTAAAACTAAAAAGGCAAAAATAAAACAAAGTAAAAAATTTTTTTTTAAAAGCTTTTATTTAATATTAATATAAAAATTTACTAAAAAGGAAAAAAAATAAATTTTTATTATTTTTGAACAAGATTTATATTAGTCCTTAGTTCATTTGGATCTTAATTTCAATCTTAGCATACATTTAACGTATTTCTTCAAAGCATTTCTGTATATGTATCAACATAAATAAAAGCGCTTTTATTTAAGCTTTTTAAAAAATTTTTTTTTACTTTGATACCGTATGTTGTATATGGGATGTACTTCTCCCTTTTATAGATTTTGGAAATCCGGTTCTATCTCAACCCTAAACATCGGCTGTGGGATATTTGATTTGTTTTTTATATTATAAACATATCTCACTCGTACACCTTCTTCTTTTAATGCGCTCTCTATTTCAGAGGGGTCGACAGAACTTTCTATTCCTTTTAGAACCACGGACAATGCACGACTACTTTTTAGTTGGTAGGTATAGAACGACCTACGGTTTTTCACGAAGTCATCAGTGACCTTACGGAGGTACTCTTCCCCATAAGTTTGAATTTTGACCTCCGCAATATTTCCTTTTCTAATGGGTACAATGTGGAAGTTATTTGACCCTATTAACTCGACTAATTTAGTTACAAGAACATTAGAACTTTGCTCTCTCAAGTAAATTGGGGGAGGTTTGGTTTTCTTTTGCGGTTTATCAGTTTCCTTTCTTTCATTTTCGGCTAGAAGGCTATACCTATTATTGCTTAGGGCCATATTTGGTGTTTCTTTCCCTAATTCTTTCGGCGGGCTATTTATAATTATTTTACTGCGGTTTTCATTTTTTTTTTTTTTGGACTTCGCTTTCTTTTTATGAGTATATAGCGATCAATACCGGTTTGAATGGTCCCTTTATTTGGCACCTGTTTTGAACCTTGGATATGCGCTTTGCTAGTTGTGGGGTCATTTCAACTGCGGATTTAGTTGGTTGGTCGACTCTCTGATTATCTTTAGTTACCTTGGAATGTATGTCGTTGCAAGAATACGATTTTAGTGTAAAATACGCATTCTTTCTGTTTATGTTGTTATTGTTTGCGGGAGTGCCGTTGGCACTCATATAATGTTGATTTGTTTTTATTTTATTTTATTTAATTAATAATAATAGTGGTCGCTGTGGTGCAGTGGGTAGAGTGCTCGCCTGCTATGCTAGAGGTCTCGGGTTCAAACCACGGTTCGAGCCAAACAGCAAAAACAATTTTTATAATTAGTAAAAATCCAATTATTGGGTTTTTTAAGAGCAGCGGTCACCTCTCGGCAGTGGGCGGCATACCCTCCGAGAGTATTTCTGCCATGAAAAAGCTTCTCACAAAAAATGCATTCGCCGTTCGGAGCCGGCATAAAACTGTAGGTCCACCCAATTAGTAGGAAAAAACAAAAAGGAGCACACCTCGCAGTGGGAGAGAAGCTCGGCCATAAAACTTGTCAGAGTTATAATAGCGCCATTGTATTATTATTATTATTATTTGATTTTAATTATTTTATTTATTTTATTTTATTTTATTTTATTTTATTTTATTTTATTTTATTTTATTGTATTTTATTTATTTTATTTTATTTTATTTTATTTTATTTTATTTTATTTTATTTTATTTTATTTTATTTTATTGTATTTTATTTATTTTTATTTAATTAAAGTTATTTTTATTTAAAATTTTCTAACTACGCTCAGTGTAGACCTCTGGAAACTACTATTTCAGCGCCACCTATCGGTCAGTTATAGGAATTGTTCGGCAATGTAGTGCAGTCGGCAAGGCAGAACGGATTATTGACAGCTGCCAACTACTGACCTGCTCAGCTGATACCGCGAAAACCTGGACAAAGGAAAAGTGTTGTTTTAGTTCGCGCACTTATGTATGTACATACAAATGTACATATGCATATACATATATATGTACAAATGCAATCATATATTTAGGTACATATATTCCCAAGTATTTTCGGATACTTATCTTTAATATGCAATAAACCACCAGTTTCTCCTCACAGAGAGGCAAAGTTTAAATTTTAATAATTTTTCGGCCGTGTCCTACACTTGCGCTCATATAATTAAGTTACACTAGAGGGCAAAGATAATATGTCCATAAAAAGCAATTTTACCGCTGAAAAAGTGGAAAGAAAGACATAGAAATACAAGAACGTATATTAATTTCAACGTTTATTAGTATATTTAAGGTTTAAAAGTTTTTGATTAATTTTAATTAATTTTAATGCATAATTTCACAAAAAGGTCCTGCTCATATAATTAAGTCAGCGCCAAATAAATGCATATAAATATAAAGCTGGGCACTTTTTAACAAATTCTTGTTAATACTTTGTTGGGAATCCTTTATGACATATTACTTCACTACATCTCCTGTTCATGGAGCGCACCAGAGACTCGCATTGTTGTGGAGTAATCTTGTTCCACTCATCCTTAATAATATTCCATAGGGAAGCCTTGTTGTTGGGTTTTCGCGCTGAAACTGCTCGTTTTATCATACCCCATAGATTTTCTATGGGGTTTAGATCTGGACTTTGTGCCGGCCACTCCAGGCATTCGATGCGATTGGTACTTAACCAATCTTTAACTACCCGAGAACAGTGTTTGGGATCGTTATCCTGTTGAAATATCCAAGTTCGAGGTAGGTTGGCAGCGTAATCGCCAATAAGGTTGTTCTCTAAAATGTCCTTATACATAACACCCGTCATCTTTCCTTCAATTTGGACAATCGGACCCACACCTGATGCTGTAAAACATCCCCAAACCATAACTGAGGAACCACCATATTTTACCGTTTTTTGAGTGTACTTGGGATTCAACTCTTGCAATGCTGGGCGTCTCACATATGGTCTTCCATCATTTCCGAAGACATAAAATTTAGACTCATCGCTCCAAACAATTAAATCCCAGAAATTTACGTGTTTACTCAAATGCAGTTTAGCGAAAGCCAATCTCCTTAATAAATTTTTTTTGAAACATTGGGCTTACGTCTGGCGATCCTCCCATTTAGACCATTTTCTTGTAGCCGTCGACGTACCGTTTGCGCTGATATTTTTATGCCATAATTGCTTTCCAGCTGGGCCCTAATTTCCGTGGAGGTTAAAAAAGGATCAGCTTTGCTCAGCCTGACCAATTTCCGATCGTCTGTTGAAGTTGTTTTTCTTGGCTTATTGCGCGGTAAATTGTCGAAAGTGTCATTTTTTTTATAGTGCTGAATGGCATTGACAACCTTTCCTCTGGAAAAGCCCAATACCTTCACCACTTTAGCCACGGTGTTGTACTTTTTGAAGGACTCCCATATAATTTTCCTTTCGGTGGGATCAGAGCTTTTTTTCTTACCCATTGGATAAAACGATCAGTAAGTTGCCGAAGATATAACGCAGTTACGAAAATTGGTCAAAGGAATGTTGATATTTTATTAAAAGGGGTAAATTTACCGGAGTTAATGAAGATGACTTAATTATGTGAGCACTTATTTTCGTCCTTCGGTGATTAAAATGCAATTTATTTCGCAAGCAACATACAGTTAAGAAAATTTTTGATCGCTGTACTGTTTGACATATCACACACTTTCTTAATGAAAAAAAAATTTAACCTTTAAGTCAATGGTGACCAAGTTATTTAGTTTTCTTAAGTTTTACTACTTGATAACTTAATTTTATGAGCACAAGTTTATATATCGACCAAAAAAGTCTAAAATGTATACCAAAATTTATTTCAGTGAATGTATAACATACATATGTATGTAGGACGGGAGAAATTTTTACATCAAAGTCAAATCGCGATAGGTAATTTGTGTAATTTTAAGCATTTTTGGCCAAGAAACCATAGGTCTACACCATTTCCAGCTGTACCAGCTGGAAAATTCCAAATTTCAAAGTGAGATGTATGAAATATTTCCTATATAGAAAAAATCGGATATTTGGTATCTCAGTCACTAATACAGCTGGAGTAATAAAATTTCACCCACGTATTGAGCTCAGGCCCTTATGAAGAAATTGGGTGAAATATTGGAGAATGGGCGGTGCCACACCCACTTGTTAAGGGGCAAACAATGAAAGTTTTATAAGTCATAACTCAGAAACCGTTGCAGATATATCGATGAAATTTGGTACGCATGATTTACTTACTTAGGCAAATGTTTGGACGAGAAATTGCCAAAATCGGTTGACAGCCACGCCCGCTTTTATAAATGGGTATTATAAAGTGGCCTAATGAAAAATTTTAAGCGATATCTCTGTCAAACATAAAGATATGTATATCATTGAAATTTTTAGGCATGACTCCAACTACGGACATAAAATATAATAATAAAATACAATGGTGCAATTTTTGTGAGAAGCTTTTTCATGGCAGAAATACTCTCGGAGGGTATGCCGCCCACTGCCGAGAGGTGACAGCTGCTCTTAAAAAACCCAATAATTGGATTTTTACTAATTAGAACAATTTTTTTTGGTGTTTGCTCGGACTGCGGTTTGAACCCGAGACCTCTGCCATAGCAGGCGAGCACTCTACCCACTGCACCAGAGCGGCCACTAATAAAATAAAGTACACACAAATTTTGGAAAAATGGGCGTGGCACCGCCTCCTTTTAGAAACAGAGATGTACGGGATTTCTGAGCCCATAACTCGATATATAATTGATATATTAGGACGAAACTTGGTAGATACAATTTTATAACTTGTGGTAATACATGTTCAAAATTTTTTTTTTAGCGAAATCAGTTGACAACGACGCCCAATTTTATATATGGGTATTATAAAGGGGCCTAATAAAAACACTTTAAATGATATCTTTGTCAAATATAAAGGTAATTCATTGAAATTTTGTGGCATCTGACCGTGATTTGATCTACTTTCGCGAACTCGTCACGATATCATCTGCGGAACTATGATATTCGAGTGCAGGTCTAAATGTGAAATTTCAGAACTATGTTGATTTTTTAGTGCAAAACAACTTTAAAAAAATAGAAAAAATTATATCGTGACATTGATTTATTCGAACTTGCCGCGAACGCGACGCGAGTCCGAGAAATTACATTCACGAAAATCTGTTTTCACGAACTAGCCTCGAATTCGCCGCGATATCATCTTCGCTTTTATGTTTATTTGGTATATTGCAAATAAATAATTTATTTTAATAAAACAAACTAAACAAAACACGTATGTATTGTAGCAATATGTACACGGTTGAACATTTCACTATATTTTTCAAACTTTTTAGACTACATATCAACGCTTCCAAACAATACTGTACTAAGTCGACTTAGTACGTTTTTTTATTATTTTAAGTATTACGTGCAGTGATGGTAGATACTTTTTTGGAAATTCCCTACAGAGCAAGAAAAAAATCCCTACTTTTCCCTACGCTTGTTTCAAATTTTCCCTACGTAATTCCCTACACTTTTTTTTTACTTATTTCCATGCTAGAACAATGAAGAAACCGCACGGCAGTAGAGGAACGTTTTTTCTGTTACTAAATAATGAATATCGGCTGTTCTACTGCATACTGCATACACACTGGCTCTCAAAGAAATCAAAAAAAATTACAATAAAATACACAATAAAATAATAAAAAAATATATGTATTAATGCGTTTTATGTAACATATATATAGCACGTTTTATGCAATAGGGATTTGCCATATATTTCAATAACTGGGTCATGCCTTTGAGTCTAGTCTTATAAAATACTCAAAACGATAAAAATGGCGGAAATAAAAGTGATTTTGTAGTTAGCCGTAGAAGGAAACTCTTTGAAATTATAAGAGCCTATACACACTTGCGACTCAATCGATTTAGTCGAATTGGGCTGTTGTATGCAAATCCAATTGTTTCAGTTGTTCGACTAATTGAATGTAGTGTGAATGCTTCCATACATTCCCATGCAAATCAAAGCCCGACTAAATCGATTGAGTCGCAGGTGTGTATAGGCTCTAAAAGTTTGTTTGCGTTTTCCCAAAAAAAAATTTTTTGTAGTTAAATCCCTATTGAATAAAACGTGCGATATATAGGTAGGTAGACGTAGGCATATAAATATGTAAGGGAACGAAACATTTCATTGATACTATCATAGGTACAGCATTTCTCTAAAAAATAATAAAAAAAAGTTATTGCGTCAAATACTTTGCTTTAGCCCATATGACACTACGTTTTTTTTGGTATTCTACAAGGTTTTTTGTGTGAAGGAGATGGTCAAATACAGTTTTGCGTTGGTGTAAGCGAGCAAGCTATATTGAAAAAGCCAAACGAAATACCAACAAAATACCATCTAGTTGGTCGTAAGGGAAAAAAATTCGGATCTAAGAGCGTAGCCAGAGAAAAAAAAACTTTTGCTCCGATGCCCTGATTAAAAGTATCGTGTATTAGATAGTTCACTATACGGTATTCCCTCTCCAATTACGTCATTGAAGAGTTCGCGATTTAACTCATCTTCGCAGCATTTTCATTATTCAGATCGACAGTCAGTGTTGAAGTGAAAAAAAGTTGAATTGAAATTTTGATTTAACTTTGCCAAAAAATCCCTACATTTAGCTATTTTATAAAAATCTGTCCTTCTTTCCCTACGGTCACTTTTTTCCGACTAAAATCCCTACATGTAGGGAATTTTCCCTACGTATCACATCACTGATTACGTGTCTTAATTCGGATGCTGTAAACTTTTGGTATCAATCGGAAATCCAATCAAAAGTTATAAGCAAAAGTGTACATACAACTCTAGAGTTTTACAGAATATATGTAAACATTGAAAGCTTGACATGAAAAACAACGTAGGTTAGGTTGCGTTGGCTGAGGTCTGAAGACCCCTCACATTAACAACATATGGTCCTTACTGTTGCCAACATACAGGAGGTATTATGTTATTTTATTACACTCGGAATGCAGGTCTTCGCAAGTTTTAATATTTTGTGAATTTCCCGGTCCGCAATGCTCTCTAGAGACGTGAAGTATGCAGAGCCGAGACAGTCTGCCGAAAGCTGGACATTGGCAGAGAAGGTGCTCCACAGTGCTTATAGCATCGTCCTCATTTCAAGCCGTGCACGCCTGACTCTGCACCAATCCCATTTTGAACGCATGAGATGGTGTGAGACAGTGCCCTGTTAGTATGCCGTCTGCCAGTCTGCAGTCTGCTCTGGGAAGTGTTAGTAGGTAGTTTGCGGTTTTAGCTTTATATGACCGAAGCATGATTTTGGCGATCTTGCAGGATGGCAGGGTCTCCTACTGGAAATCGCTTTTTGGTAATTTAGGGAGGGGAAAACATCTTCCGTATTTACTTGCGCTAGTGAAGCCCCGGCTTTAGCTAGCACGTCAACCCTCTCGTTTCCTTCGATTCCCTGGTGCCAGGGTACCCAGTAGATGGTAACGCGTCTAGACGCGCAGAGTTCGTGTAGATTTGCCTTACACTGCCCCACACACCGAGAGGTAGTTGTCGCTTCCATTCTTGCCTTAATTGCTGCATGGCTGTCAATGAATATATTTATTCTAGATTTCGACGCGATTTTGGCCGAGTCCAACACAGCACGCCAGCTATTTCTGTTTCGTGCAGCGTGGCGCCATTTGGGAATACCTAGGGAGCCAGCATCACTGTCCTGACCTGATCTTCCCAGCGCAGTGGAGGTCTCCCCTTTCTTCTGCGCTCAGCGGGTTTGATAAAACTACTTTCTTGCCCGGAGCACCTTCATCCATTCTCAAGATATGACCTGCCCAGCGGAGCCGCTGGATCTTTATTTGATGAACAATATCGATGTCTGCGTACAGCTTATTGTTAAATCTCCGTCGATACTCGCCCTCGCCAACGCGCCAAGGTCCATAAATCCTCCGAAGCACTTTCCTCTCTAATACTCAAAGCGCCATCACATCTGCTTTTTATATAGTCCATGCTTCTGCGCCGTACATGAGGACTGGAACGGTGAGTGTCCTGTAGAGTGTGATTTTGTTTCGTCGGGAGAGGACTTTACTTTTCAATTGCCTACTTAGTCCTAAGTAGCATATATTGGCAAGAGTAATTCTTCGTTGGATTTCAGTGCTGACATTATTTGTGGTTTTAATGCTGGTTCCCATATAGACGAAGTCCTTAACAGTTTCGAATTTGTAGCTATCAACATTGATGTGGCTGCCAAGGCGTGCTGTCTCTTTGTGTGATGATAGAACGTACTTCGTCTTGTCCTCGTTGACTACCAAACCCATTTTCTTAGCCTCTTTATCCAGCTTGGAGAAGGCAGAATATACGGCGCGAGTGTTAGTGCCTATGATGTCGGTGTCATCGGCGTACGCCAGTAGTTGCACACTCTTGTGGTATAAGGTGCTTTTCCTGCACGATGGAGTTCTGCAGCTCCTATTATCTTTTCCAGCATCAAGTTGAAGAAGTCACACGAAAGGGACTTGTCTGAAACTTCGTTTGGTCTCGAACGGCTCGGAGAGGTCCTTCTCAGTTCTGACGGTGCTGGTGGTGTTAGTAAGCGTCATTTGGCATAGCCGTATAAGTTTTATAGGGAAACCAACTTCAAACATTGCGGCATATAGGCAATTCCTATTCGTGCTATCAAAAGTGGCTTTAAAATCGACAAAAAGATGGTGTGTCTCGGTTTCTTTTTCATGGGTTTTTTCCAGGATTTGGCGTATTGTGAAAATCTGGTCGATGGTAGATTTACCAGGTCTGAAGCCACACTGATAAGGTTAAATCAGTTTGTTGACGGTGGGCTTCAGTCTTTCGCACAATACACTTCAGAAAGCTTATCCCACTATGGAGTCTCCTTTTTTATGGATTGGGCAGAGCACACTTAAGTTCCAATCATCGGGCATGCGCTCGTCCGACCATATTCTGCTAGCTACACCAAAAACCGCGCAATTTTCAAGAATTTCAAGGTATGTTTAGTTTTATTTATGAAAAAAGTTGAGATTTTGCACAAGGTACAAAATTTATATCTAGTCGTACGTAAAATTAACCGGTAAACCGAATGGCGTATTCAATTTTTTGGTACACTACCCAGGGAAGGTAATATCGCGGCCTAAAGTGAACTTTTTTTTCTCTCACGAATCTTCACTTTCATGCTGTGTAATTTAATGCGGGTTTCAAAAATACATTAAGATTAAAAATCTAACAATATTTGGATGAGCTCTTGAAGTTTAAGTGAAGCACAGTGGGGTATAATAAGGCTGACATACCTCAAAATTTCCAAAAATTTTAACAATTTTTCTCTTGAAAGCGAGTTTTTGGGTTATTAGTGATTGTTTCATGGGGACGGATAACTCCACAAATTTAAAAAAAATTTAGAAAGAAGACCGTTGATAGCGGAAAAAACGTGGATCCGGATGGCCTCAAAATATTACTGGCCAACATTGTTATCAAATTAGAGGTCTTAACTAGGGTTTGAATATGAAGCTCATTCTATGGCTATTTCCTATATACTGGACGATAAGTGGTCCAGGATGACTCCAGAATATTTTAGAGAATAGCAGAGACATTTGACTCTAATTTTAGGCTTATATGCATATGGCGAAATGGTTGACACGAAAAAATGGAATGGCTTCACACTGAAGTCCTAAAATATGGTTGGTTTCCACATTATACCCAGCAATGAAAACTGATGCGCAATACTGGCATATGACCCAGTTAGTAATGGAATTCTGATTAAAATTGCAAAAAAGAACCGAAATTTTCCGAACCACAAAAATTAGTAAAATACATAGTACGTTAGACCTTATGTATAAATAAATAAAATTAATTATGAGGAAACCTGAGGAAACTGAGTTAACGGCAAACAAAAATCGAAAAAGATGAACAACCAGGTTGGTTCAATCACTACAGCGTGTATATCGTTAGAAGCGTATTTCAATCATCTTCAGCGAAAATAATAATAATGCCATAAGACCCAGTGATTAATGGAACTATGACTGAAATTGTACACTTTTCCGAACCACGAGAACTAGCAAAATACTTATATAGTAAATTAGACCTTATATATAAATATATGAGATTAATTTTGAGGAAATGTGAGGAAATTGAGTTAAGGGCAAAATTCCTAATTTTTCCATATATTTTTTTTAATTTGATATAACTTTTAAATTAAAGACTATGAAAAATTATTCAGATACAAAAACCTCATGTAATAAGGTTTAGAATCAAACTCTATAATTAGTTTTTTATTATTAACTAGCTTTTATTTCATGTCTCTATGTCCACTACCGACCAATTTCAGCCCACTGTGTGCCGGCGGGCCTGCGGGGACGTGACCTGCACCAGGTCCTGCAGATGTTCCAGCGTCTCCCTTGCCTGATGGCCTGATGGGATAAGGCGTTCAAGGCGCCTCTGAGTTGGGAGCTGGGTTGTTCGTGGCCTACGGAGTAGCTGTTGGAGGACCACTCTGCGAGCAGAGTCGGCACTTCCGGTAATCCTAGAATCCGTAAATAGTTGAGAGCATGTGGAAAAAAGGGAGAACGAAAAATCATTATTAGAGGGGGTCATGACATGTATTGGGATATGTCGAGGAATAAAGTTAATGTTTGAAGTTTCATTTATGCAGGTGATAATAAACAGAGCTTGGTTATGTTGCGAGTAATAGTTCCGCCTTGGGTGCGTATGTCTACCACTCGAACATTCTAGTCAGGAGCGGGGTGAAGTTTTGAGATGCGGTCAAGTCGCCACTCCTTTGGTGGTAGGAGCTCATCTTTAATGATGACGAGGTCACCTTCCCTGAGATTCACCGTAGAATGCATGAGATTCACTTCCTGGCTTTTCCACTTATTTCTCTTGTGGAGTTCTTGAAGGTACTCGTTTTTCCAGCGCTTAGCAAATTGGTGATGAAGTACCCGTAGTCTTTGCCATTTGTGAATGAGTGAACTATTTTCTGAATTGAGCTCAGGGATTGAGAGAAGTGGGGCATCACGGAGGAAGTGCCGTACCCTGAACGATGGGAGGAATTTCGTCAACTGCGGTAGTATTATCGCGTGAGCTGAACTGTTCGTTCGCCTATTCCGAGTATTTCGTACTGGGTCTTTGTTGTGGGGAGACCAAGTAACTTTTGGACATGAGAAGTTACAAAAGTTTTTTGAGATCCTTGGTCTATGAGAGCACGTATTACAGTAGTCTCGCCATTATGGATTATTGGCACGTTGGCTGTGGGAAGCAACGTTTTTTCTCTACTGTTTGAGTGATGTGATAGTGTTTGTTCGTTACTGTTCTGAGGTGAACTTGGGAGTGAGTTTTGAGCTCCGGCCTGTTTTTAAGTACAAGGCCTTTCATCGAGAGTCACGTGAGATGTGACGCGATTTTTTTAGTTATTTGAGGAGTTTGGCGTTTGAGTTTTCGCCGGGTAGTTGAGTAATGAGTGATGTCGTTGTTGGCAATACGTGCATGTAAAACCACTACGACACTGATTCTCTGAGTGAGAATGTGCTAAACAATTTTGGCAATTATTGTTTTCTTTCACTAACCTATTCCTTTCGGGAACGGAAAATTCTTTAAATTTTACGCACATCATCATCGAGTGATTTTAGTTGCATAAGTTGCATGAGACTGCCTTTTTGCCTCGAGTTAACGATTTTTGAAACGATGAAGTTCGAGGCGTGAAATTTGGGTGAGTTTCGTTGGGTTTACTCGGCCTATAAATGCTGAAGCGTTTGACCACTACGTATCGATTTGTGAGAAATTTGTCCATTTCGGACCAGAGAGGCAGTCTAGAGATTATTTCCATAACGCGAGAGATTCGTTAGGGAGTTTTGATGAGCAGATATATATTAAAATAGGATCCCAACTGTCAGTCGAGACCCCATTTGCGTGAAGAACGGCTAAGCAGTTATTTATACTTATCTGAATCTGCTGTATTTGTTCGCCATTTTCAGAGATCGCAGGCTTAATATCAAAGAGACATTTGATTTGGTTTTCAACGAAAAAAATTGGTCTTGAGAGTTCAATAATGACGTAGTTATGAAAATAAAAACGACCAAAAAACCTGTACAATGCCACAACTGTCAGGAGTTTGGGCACACTAAGCGATACTGCACCTTGCCTTGTGTTTGTGTTATATGCAGTGTTGCCAGAATATTTTGGAGCTTATAGCTAGATTAAAAGAAAAAAATAGCTAAAAATAGCTAAATAATTTTTTTCAAAAAATTAATAGCCAAAAATATTTTTCTTCAAAAATAGCTAAATAATTATTTACATACTTAAAACGATAGGTAATAATTTTCTCATTAATTTTCATACTGGTAGTGCAATTTATTGGATCAACATTTGTTTCCACTAAATAAAAAGTAATATCAGAATTGAAATAAAAGTAAAATAGGCACTCTACATGAGCGGATCATACGAGTACATACATTTACATAGGGATGGCAAAAAAAATTTAATAATCGATTAACCGTTTTTTAGGTTAATCGAAAGGGTTCGATTATTAATCGCGAATAATCGTAGGGAATTAACCGATTATAACCGTTTTTCGATTACAATTACTGATAAATTAATACGTAGTACCCCAAGAGGACAAACAAGCTAATTTTTATACATACTATGTATGTGTGTTCGTTTTTATTATAATAATAAAAAATCGTAATTTCAGCGAAAAAATCGTCAATACTAAAAACACGTTATAAACAAAAAAGTGTCGGCTTTCCACTAAGAAAGCGCACCACGAAAAAAAAATTACTTTTTCAGGGGCTCTCAGATATCTCAAAACTGAAATCAAAACTTGCAGGAAGTTTACAGTTTACGAGATAATTGTCGTTAAGGTTAGATGGATCCATAGATATTACCCCAGAGAATTATGTCGGCTGAGGATTATTTTTTTTAAAGCGCGGCTGAAGGCCGCCAACGCAAAATATTGTTCTACACACATACATATATGCATTTTCTCGTTTTAATACGTGCTTTTATCTCGGAAATAAATCGTAGTTTTCTTGTTTTGTTTGGTAAATTTTAAAATCTTAACAACAAATATCTTGTAAACTACAAGCCTCCGGAAATTTTTGATTTCAGTTCCAAGTCCTGTGAGAGCCCCTCTACCCCCCTGAAAAAGTCATTTATTTCGGCGCGTTGTTCCTTAATGGAAAATTTTCCCAAAAACAATTTTAAGGAGGTACGAATTAATACAAATTCGTATATAAATGAAATCATATTTAAAAAAGCTGTGCACATTTATCTGCACATTGCGCTTACTTAAATAACATCATCAATCATTCATTAATACTAACATTTTGCCTTGAAAAATAATTTACAAAATATAAGGATTTATTTCATGAAGATAACCATTTAATTATTGTACTGAGATGGTTTAAATTTTTAATAATGCCACTTTCCTTAAAAAAATATACAATAAACGAAAAAATCGTCATTTATTGAGAAAAATCGTCAATACGGCAACGCTGGCTGGAGGGAACGTATATTGCGATTTTTTGGATATAATAATAATAATAATAACCCACGCCCTCCAATCCCGCCCGACCGCACGAGAGGCGCACCCGCATGACGTACGGATATTTTTTATTTACATAAAATGCCGAGGTGTTGAGTGGCAGGAGTTTGTTAAGCGTCGAGATCTTAAACTGCTCAGCTACAGAGAAATAAAATCATCAGCTGAGTATAGTACAATTGAAGTTAGTCTTGAGAATTATAACAGAATAATCGCTACTATGTGTTAAGATAAGACAGTATTTTTTCCCTTATAATGAAAAGTGAGTCCGAAATATCTAAAAAGCTGGAATAGGAATTAAAGCTCTTACATAAACCCCGGAAAGGTTCATTTAATTCAAAGTTTGATTTACACTGCTTTAAGTAGATAGGGTTGAAGTGTCTTGTTGAACGAGAAGGAATGTTAAAGTTTATTTCAGCTAGCAAGAAAGGAGAAAGAATTAAGCCATTCAAGAGCTTAACGATAAATATTACCCCTAACATTTCTCGTCGACTTGCAAGAGTCGGAAGATTAAGGAGTTTTAAACGGCTAGTATACGGTGGAAGATTGTAACCAGAATCCCAAGGCAAATTTCTTAAAGCAAAAAGCAAAAACTGTTTTTGGACTGACTCTAAGCGATCAGAGTGAATCTGATAGTATGGATTCCAAACTATGGAACCATATTCCAATATAGGTCTTACTAAAGTTGTAAAGAGTGTTTTAGTTATGTATGGGTCGCTGAATTCCTTTGACCAACGTTTTACAAACGCTAAGACACCTCTTGCCTTATTTGCTGTAGCATTAATATGAATGTTAAAACTAAGTTTGCAGTCCATTATTACACCTAAATCCACAAACTCATTTACTTGTTCGAGGCCTAAGCCATTTATTGCATAAGAAGCTGGCTGTACGGTTTTCCGGGAAAAGCGCATGAATTTACATTTATTGAGGTTAAGTGGCATTAAGTTAGTGTCACACCAAGAAACTAAGGAATTTAAATCTTCCTGAAGCAAAGTTCTATCATCAAATGAAGAGATTGATCTAAAAAGCTTTACGTCGTCCGCATACAATGAAATTTTTGAGTGTTTAATTGTAGTAGTTATATCGTTAATAAATAGCAAAAACAGAATCGGGCCAAGGTGACTGCCTTGAGGAACTCCTGAAGTAACATTAATAATAGACGAGTAAGCATTTTTGAAAATCACCCTTTGTGTCCTATTTAAAAGATATGAAGATGTCCATTGCAAAAGGCTGGGCTGAAAGCCAAGAAGATCAAGTTTAAGAATCAGCAAGGTGTGATTGACTTTATCAAATGCTTTGCTGAAGTCCGTGTATATAACATCAGTGGGCAAGTTTTGAGAAAATCCATTTGAAATACTAGTGGTAAACTCCAGTAGGTTTGTGACCGTTGATTTACCCTTACAGAACCCGTGTTGGGAATCACAAATCAATGAGGACGTTGAATGAGACAATCTATTGGTAACTATTGCTTCAAATAATTTAGGAATAGCCGAAATATTTGCTATACCTCGATAATTTTCTATGGAGGACCTACTCCCGCTTTTATGAAGGGGGATAATGAATGACTCTTTCCAGAGCATAGGGAAAATGCCTTGTTCTAAGGAACTATTGAATAATGCAGTTAGTGGTTTAAACAGGTTTATGGCACATTTTTTTAGAAAGCATGTTGGTATCTGGTCAGGACCATAACTAAATGACTCTTTTAATGATAATAAAGCTGATAACACGTCATCTGCAGATATATATGGTTTGTAAATTGATGTATTAGGAGATAATCGATATGGATAGTTACGAAATGGAAGTTCTTCTATGTTGGAATAATTATGTTTGAAAAATTGTGCAAAAAGATTGGAAATTTCTTGACTATCACTTGAAGTGTTGTCTTGATATCTCATAGCAGACGGAAACCCATTAACTTTTCTCTTGGGGTTTACGAAACTGTAAAACGATTTTGGATTACGAATAAAATTAGACTTAATTTTACGTATATAAGCTCTATAGCATTTTTTATTTAACACAAAGTATTGGCGTCTAAGCTCAGCATAGTTTAAGTAGTCGGCATGCAAGCCCGATTTCTTGTATGATTTGAAAAATCGGGATTTCTTATTTTTTAAAGTTTTAAGCTCTTTTGTGAACCAAGGTTGTAATGGCTCACTGTACTCACGAACACGTTTAGGCACAAGTTTTTCAAATAGGCAATGAATAATTTTATTAAAAAGTAAAACGTTTTGCTCGACATCGTTATTGAATTTTGGCCATGTTAAACTAGCTAACTCATGATTAAGTTTTTTAAAGTTGGCCTTGGAAAAATTATAATATGTATTTGTGTTAGCTGAACTAGAAATGCAGCCATTAATATTGTTTACAATTTCGTATGTAATCTCTAGAGAAGGGTGGTATAAGTCCTCCGGTAGAACAAGAGGGTCACAGCGGTGAAGGACATACTTAGAGCTATCATCTACAAAAACTAAGTCTAAGATTTTCCCGAACGCATTCTGAAATATGTTCACCTGGTTGAGGGAAAGATCGGCAATCTGATCGAAAAAGCTATTCATGTCCGATCTCGATGAGTTCGGAATAATATTCTCCTCTGAAACGCTCCAAGAAATGCACGGAAGATTAAAATCGCCTAACACAAGCATAGAGTCAGAGGAGTTCATCAGCGCGTGTACATCTTTAAGCACAGATGCTAATTCCATATACACGCTTATATTGCAGGCTGGCGGGATATAGCAAGCAAATAAATAAATCCAATCCTTTCCTTGCTTAATTCGAATGCAAATCGACTCCACACCACCAATATATATACTCACAAAACCGTAGGTAACTGAATTCGGACTCGAATGAAAAGGCGGTAATTCTCGATTATTTCCTTTCGATTATTTTCGACTTTAGAGGAAAAAGGTTAATCGAAAAAATAATCAAAAGGAAAAAACCGATACTTTTTAACCGTTAACCGAAAGAAATTAACCGATTATAATCGTTTTTCCGGTTATAGTTGCCATCCCTACATATACATACGTTCCACTAGCATGAATAACGTGAAAATTTTATTACAATTTTTCTAGTGTAGTAATTTTTTCGTATACTTAATTTCCACTACCACTAAATTCTATTTATGAAAAAATATTTAATTACCATTTATTTTATTGGTAGTAGTGGAAATGCTTTTTAATGATTTTGTGGAAAAAATTTCCACTACCACTCTTTTCGATTTAGATAAGAAAAATATGGTCAATCAATTTGCTTAAATATTCTAGTTAAATGTCATCTAGTTTTTGACTGCAGGGTATGTACCAATAAGCGTTAAAATAAATAAGTAGGCATGCCGGACTACCAGGTTTTGTTTGGTAATCTAAACCCGACGTGTCTATACGGGCAAGGTTTGAAGCAATTCAATTGGCAATTTGAAGCGATTAGAGAACACATGGCTTCATTGTAGCAATTGATGGAAAAGGGTATATTGCAAGGCAATAAGATTCCATTTCGGCTGTTTGACTGCTATTTTGGATTATATTGTAACGCTCACAGTGGCATCGCACAAATCCAACAATTTTTTTAATGAATCGTGTGAAAGTTTTAAAATGAAATTGACACATATTGCAATGTCCGGTGTAGAAATATTGCCTTGTAAATTGACTCCATAATCCTCTTAAAATTGCTTCATATCTTGCCCGTATATACTTCGAGTAAGTACATTCTATAAAGTTTTGATAAACAAAATATTATAATTTTTGTGCAAAGGTGAGGAAATTACAGAAAAAATATTATAGCTAAAATAGCTAAACTGACAAAAAAATAAGCTAAAGAAAATAGCTAATAGCTAAACGCGATTTTCTATAGCTAAACGTCGAAAGTGATAGCTAAATCTAGCTACAAAATAGCTAAAGTGGCAACACTGGTTATATGTGGGGATTTACATACCTCCAAGGATTGTGTGAAACCAAGAGACAACTCGCAATTAAAGAAATGTAGCAATTGCGGAGAAAATCACACTGCGAATTACAGGGGCTGCCCGGTGTATACTTCCTTAAAGGAAAAGAGTACTCAGAAAACCACTAGTTGCGCCACGACCCCAAAGATCCAACTAGTTCCAAAACCACAAAATGTTCCAAATACGACCTATAACAACGTTCCTCAGAATCGTTTCAGGACATATTCAGAAGCCCTGAAAGGTATGAAGGAGCCAGAAACGCAGGAGATTCCCACTCCATCTACAAATTTGGAAAAAACGTTAAACAGCTTTGTGCAAATGATGCAAGATCATATGAAATCAATGCAAAATATGATGCAAGAATTAATTAGGAACCAAAACCTCCTACTACAAACAATCTTAACAAGACCATGAATTCCCTCAATATAGGTTATTGGAATGCCAACGGTGTAAGCCAACACCGGAATGAACTCCAGATCTTCCTAGAAAGCCACCAAATAGACATAATGCTACTGTCCGAAACTCACTTGACAGTTTTCAATGATTTTAGTATTGATGGCTTTGCTTTCTACGACACTAAACACCCGGAAGGAAAAGCTAGAGGTGGAACCGGTATACTTATAAAAAAAAAGAATTAGACATCATGTTCTGGAAGAATATTGCAAAGATTACATCCACTCAACATCCGTTCATATAGATGATAGTTCTGGTGGGATGACCATAACAGCAATATATTGTCCCCCCGCTACAATATAACAGAATCCCAATTCACTGAATTCTTCTCCAAGTTAGGCACAAAATTCCTTGCAGCGGGAGATTATAACGCAAAACATAATTTTTGGGGATCTAGATTAATATCACCAAAGGGAATAAACCTGTTCAAAGCTATTCAAATCAATAGTTTAGATATAATTTCCACCGGTCAACCAACATATTGGCCTGCTGATAGAAGCAAAACACCCGACCTCATCGACTTTGGTGTTACTCGCGGCCTAGAGCGAGGAAGAGTTCAGATAAAACCACTTTTCGATCTATCATCACTCACCTAGCCTTATAACTATTAACACATCCCCAACTTTTTACGAACTAAATCCTGGCTTAACTAATAAATATAAAAACTTAGGAGAGACTGGCAAAGGCTCCGTTCTCCATTTCTGAAATACGAATTAAACAAATGCACGAAAGAACTTTAAGAACTATTGGAGACTAGCAGGGAAACAGATTTTCAAAATAGATTGATATCACTATCAGCCACACCTGCAACAGAATACTCCCTGTGGCGCGCACTTAAAAATTTCAAAAGGCCAGTCCTGCAGGACCCTCCATTACGGTTGCATAATGGCGACTTTGCTCGAAGCGACCAAGAGAAAGGAATCGCATTTGCAAGTCATCTTTCAACTGTATTTACATCTCATCAAGGCAACAACATCCCCCTTGAAACTGTTTCGCCCTTACCAGCAGTTGCGCTTCGATTCCATATAGACGACTTGATCAATGTTATTTCTAATGACATTCAGAAAAACAAGGCACCTGGGTATGACAGGATAACGGGCGAAATAATAAAACAGCTCCCTCCAGTTGGAATAAGTTATTACTATATATTTTCAACAGTCTCCTAAACCTATGCCACTTTCCTGAAACGTGGAAACTATCCGAAATAATAATGATTCCCAAACCAGGCAAAAACCCGACAGTGGTGAGCTCTTATAGACCAATAAGCCTAATCTCAATTTTTTCCAAAATATTTGAAAAATTGTTGCCGAGAAAAATGCAGCCCATCTTGGAATTGCATGGGACCATACCAAGTCACCAATTTGGCTTTAGAGAGAAACATGGTACGATAGAGCAAGTGCATAGAATCGTATAAAACATACGGTCCGCTTTTGAAACCAAACGATATTGCACTGCAGTATTCTTAGATGTGGCACAGGCCTTCGACAAAGTATGGCTGGAAGGGCTATTCTACAAACTAAGACGCACACTTCCATATAACATTTGCACGATTCTAGAATGCTTTCTAACTGAAAGAAAATTCCGAGTAAGGCAAAAAAGCTATACCACAGGAAGTTACTATATATCTGCAGGAGTCCCACAAGGAAGCGTTTTAGGTCCCATTCTATACTTAATTTTTACAAGTGATCTGCCAACAAACGAAAATCTTCTAACATCAACTTTTGCGGATGACACAGCAATTCAAAGCGTCCACTCAAATCCCATCGTGGCTACAAGTCGACTACAGCACCATCTAAAAACACTAGAGGAGTGGCTTTCGACCTGGAGAATTAAAGTCAATGAGTCCAAATGCATCCAAGTAACTTTTACGCTAAAAAGAGACACATGCCCTTCAGTTACAATAAATGGAGAAACGATACCCCAGAAAGACTTCGTAACATACCTTGGTATCACACTGGATAGAAGATTGACATGGAAAAATCACATTGGTAACAAAATAGTTCAATCTAAGTTGAAAATAAACAAATTACAATGGATAATTGGTCCAAAATCCAAATTGAGCTTGGAGAACAAATTACTATTATTTAACATGGTGATTAAACCATCTTGGATATATGGGATGCAACTTTGGGGTTCTGCATCCAAATCCACCTTAGAAAGAATCCAACGACTGCAATCAAAAACATTAAGGTCAATATGTAGAGCGCCTTGCTATATGAAAAATTCCGCTATCCATAGCGACCTAAAGATAAACACTGTGAGTGAAGAAATAACAAAAATACAATCTAATTACACAAGCAGGCTAGTCAACCATCCAAACATATTGGCTAAGAATCTATTAGAATAGAGGTATCCTAAGCGGTTAAAAAGAAAGGATATTCTGCTTAATTGTGACCAAGGCTAGAGCCACTAAAATTAAAACTCCGAGTAGCCTATCCTATTAGGTCGTACAACCTCCAAATTTAAAAAAATGCAACTTACTGCAATTCCTTCCATTCCAAATGCTGCAACAGCCTTTACTAATACATGAGTGTTCCGTACGATCCTATCCCATTAGGCCGTAAAAACTCCCAATTTCATACATGCAGCTTATTGGAATTCCTTCCAATCCGTAAACTGCAACACAATTGTTTCCTCGAGGATCCTGTCCTCAAGTCGGTCGAACTTTTAATACTATACAACCAGCTGATTGGAATTCCACTCCATTCCGACAGCATAAATACATACTATATAATGAAAATGAAGAACATCAAGCCGAATATAAAATGAAATTACGTACATAAATACTTATAGTAAAGCCAAAAAATACTCACATAAGTATTCTACTACAGATATGTATGTCTTCACAAGTATTTATTTTATATTAAATAAAATTGCTCTTCATCCAAATGTTATTTGAAGCAGTGGCAACGAATAACGAGTTGTATTCTAGGTTAAGATTTTATAAAAATTGTTATATTCTCAAAGAATGATACAATAAAAAATATATCCAAAAAAAAAACCAAAAGTAAAATTTAATCGGATGAACCAGCCGATAAACAAGCTCTACTAATTAGCACAAAGCATTGCTTGTGCTAAAAATAGAATTTGTACAAACCAAACAAACACAACCACACTAACATACAGGTAACAAATGCCGAGAACGTCGGCAAGGTCACTGTTGCTGGATGGTAGGTTGTAAAAAGGAAAAATCAAAAGAAAAATTAATACAAGCAAAATGCAAGGCGGCGGTAGCCTAGTGGTGATGCCATTAGATTACCAACCGGAAAATACGAGGTTTGATCCCGGCGGACGCCAAAGAATAGAAATGTTTAAAGGAAGTCTGATGAGGAGATGTGGTGGTCTCCGAAATGGATCTATAACTTCTACCAACAAAAAAATATTAATTTTTCACACCAAATTTTCCTCCAAATCCAGTCTAGAAAGAATACAAAGGCTACAATCTAAGATATTAAGATCAATATTCCGGGCGCCTTGCTACGTTGAAAATTCCTCTATACACAGGGATCTAGAGATTAACACAGTTGTTGAAGAAGTAAGACATATGTATACAAACTAACTACGCCTAACCTCGAGGCAATCACCCAAACATACTGGCTACAAGTCATATATGTATATAGTACTTCTATATTGATAGTATTCTATCTGTGCAATGCGTATGAATTCATCCAACAATTTTGTGTCACTGGCAGTTCTGCGCATGCGCCTCAATTACATTTAATGTCATCTGTGAATATGTGTCACAAATACATTTATTTGAGTTCAGAGGCGTTTGAAAAAAAAAATTTGAAAGGCATCATTGTTTTCTAGGGGCCCTATACCCCTTTGATTTTAGTTTTTGAATTTGTTTATAATTAATATAAGAAATTTGCCACATTTATTTTGAGACGCAAACTTTTGTGAATTTTTGTATGAAAATTAGTGGAAATGTTCTAGAAAAATCTATTTTCTATGCACTCATATTTTTATGAATCGCGGCGGAAAGCGTTCCATGTTAAAATACTGTGGTCCGATCCATGGGCATTATATCAAAAAGTAGAATTCTGCCGTTTGAGGGTTATGTTTGTAAAGTATGTACGTTCGAAGGACGCCAACACGGTGATATAAGCAAAAGTACTGCGAATTTCTAAACTGAATAACAGGACAATTTAGACAACGAACTTTTGGACACAGCAACATATGAGGACCAAAGTTCAGACTACGTTACTCTACAAACCAGGCCCAACAGGAGACCACAGGTAATAGTATAACAAGACGGATGGAAGAAAGGATTACGAACCAATCGCTATATGTTTCACATATTTACAGCGGTTAAAAGGTGGACGGGTGGGAGCTGCAGTGTTTTGTCCGGAGCTTGGGATTAAAAAATCCTTTTGAGTCCCGGACTACTGCAGTATATTTCAGGCATTGATACGTACAGGCGATTCCCAGTGTATGTCAACTTGTAAGATCGCCAAAATTATACTTCGGTCATACCACTTAAAAACTGCAAACTATCTACTCACACTTCCTGGAGCAGACTGCAGACTGGCGGTCACAGACTAACAGGGCACTGTCACCCCATCTCACGCGCTTAAGTTGGGACTCGTGCAAAGTCAGGCGTACACGGCATGCATCGAACCCGATGCTGACTATAAAGCCAAAAATACCAGCAAGCTAAAATACTAGAATTAAAACTTGGTTTGTTTTATTATACGATTTTTATAAGTATATATGTATACATACATATTTATGTAAGAAATGTATCTATCTATCTATTACGTATATAAAGATATTTTATTTATTTTATCCTTTTTATTGTCACGAATATAGCACCGCTTCGACATTTTTTAATTTTTTAATACAAGAATCAAATAATAAATATGTATGTAAATTCGCTATAATTTTTTTAATGTGCCGTCACTCCGGTTTATTTTGAATTCATATGTCATTTTTCAAATTTGATTGCTCGGTTTTCTCTTTCTTTTTTTATACTCAGCTGTACTAGTACACACAGTATTATAATTTTAATCACATAACGGTGGATTGTAACAGAATGAAATAATCGAGATAGATATAGACTTATATATATCAAAATGATCAGGGTGAAAAGAGAAATCGATTGAGCCATGTCCGTCCGTCTGTAAACACTCTAACTCGCGCAAAAATTGAGATATTTTGATGAAATTTGGGATGCAGGTTGGTATCGAGACTGGAACGGTTGATATTGGAAATGGGCGAAATCGGACCATGACCACGCCCACTTTTCCTATATATAAAAAATCGGAAATTTGGTATCTCAGCCACTTATACAGCTAGAGCGATGAAATTTTACCCACGTGTTGAGCTCAGGCCCCTATGAAGAAATTTGATGAAATTTTGGAAAATGGACGGTGCCACGCCCACTTATTAAGGGTCAAACATTGAAAGTTTTATATGTCATAACTCAGAAACCGTTGAAGATATATCAATGAAATTTGGTACGCGTGATTTACATACTTACGCAAACGTTTGGACGGAAAATTGTTAAAATCGGTTGACGGCCACGCCCACTTTTATATATGTGTATTATAATAAAAATATTTTAAGCGATATCTCTGTCAAATATAAAGACAATTCATTGAAATTTTGTGGCATGATTTCTACAATAGACCGGAAACAAAAAATAGAAACATTTTGGAAAATGGGCGTGGCACCACCTCCTTTTAGACAAAGGAATCTACGAGATTTTGGAGCCCATAACTCGACAAATAATTGAGATATTATGATGAAACTTGGTTTATACACTTTTATAACTTGTATTAATAGACACGCAAAAATTTATTGAAATCTGTCTATGACTACGCCTACTTTTTAGCAAAGATATTTCTGGAACACGCTTTGGAAATTTGTAACGTGACATCTTTGTAACTGGAAGTCATAAAGGAATGAAATTTTGCACAAAGAATAATATTCATATGCTTAGTTGGATGACTGTTACAAATTTTGAAAATGGGCAGCACTAACTTTATATAAAATCCATCAAACGCAAACAAAGGATGAAAGCATACAGCTGAGTATCTAATGTTCGATTCCACTCGAACTTAGGCTTCCTTACTTGTTATATTTCTGTACTGTAAAGTTGGCTGATGGAGCTCATAGGCAGTGTTGCCAGATTTTTTTTTGACAAATCGTCAATTTAAAAATAAATATCGTCATCCAATTTTTTCCCCATCTGCGGCAAATGTAATCATGTTGTTTTCATAAGGCACATTGTTTTCGATGAAATACTGTTTTATCGGATTATGTAAACTGATAGCGTCGCAGGTTTCAACACGGACCAAACTAGAAAAAAAAGTCTTTCACTGAAAAGTTTATACATACTCTCACTACAAGACTGAGTAATTTCGTATTACTTATGTATATCAGTGGATTCATCAACGCACAATGAAAATTTAGTTGTTCGGAGTATGGCACATAGCGATTCTAGCTGGTTCTGCCCAAGAGCGTTCTGAATAGTGCTGGAAGCGATATCGATATAATATCGATTCATCGATATTTTTCAACTATTTCGATATATCGATATTTTTTTCCGATATTCGATATTTTAATCCATGACCATCACTGATAAACGCGGAAAGAAGCTGGTAAAAGGCAGCATTGCCGTTTTGTGGGTAATTCCCCAAATTTCGAGATTTTTTTAAAATTGGGATAAGTTTTGGAGAGCGCTATGATTTGGGTAAATTGAGCCAAACATGTTTGTCGAAAGTACCAGAAGGACAAAAATTAGCCCCCCAAAATATATACCGATATTATCAGAATCATGAGCGAGTTCCTCAGTTGTTAAGATAAGCTGATGAGCTCATCATTTGTCGGAATCGACCAAATTAGACCATAGTTCCCATGTAACCAACCATATATTTTGGAGCAAAACTTCTCGACTTAAATACATAGCTAAGGTCATTACAATATTTTTTCTAAAAAATATTTGCATAAACAACCCACAGAATTGGACGTATAAATTAAAGAAAATCCGACTATTTAATGTTTCATTTCCCCTTCAGGTAAGAAGCCATCGGTACGGCCTTTATAACCTTTTTTATTTATTTATTTATTAGTCTATGATATAAATCTTACAGACTATACCAAATTAAATATTTAAAAACACATTACATGATAATTTAACAATAAAAAAAAAACTTTTAGACTAGAATAAGACCTTAAAAATTGAAGATTTAAAAACATTTCTCGATAATGAAAAATCAATATCCAGTCTCTTAGAAATATTATTGAACCCTACAAGGGCACGGTATATAGGGGCAAAATTAAGATAATTGGTCCTAGCAGGCACAGTATAAAAAATTAAATTAGAACAAAGTGTTCTTTGAGGAACATTAAATGTGACTAGTTCAAGAAGATCTGGGCAATATATACGACCTACGATAACATCATAAATATAAATAAATGTAATTGCCTTCTATTTTCTAAAGTAAGAAGGTTAACTAATTTGCAGCGTGAAATATAGGAAGGAATCGGATCAGAAAAATGTAGTGAATTAAGAGCAAATTTGATGAATTTTCTTTGTAGTCGCTCGATTCTATGAGAGTGATTCATATAAATGGGATTCCAGACTACAGATGCATATTCAATTTTTGAGCGAACTAAACAATTATAAAGGGTAATTCTAGTATATGGATCCTTGAAGTCCTTAGCGTACCTTATCAGAAAAGCTAGATTGCGGTAAGCTTTGGGAAGTACATAACAGATATGATTCACAAACGTGAAATTCCGATCAAAAACTACACCCAGATCTATAAATTCACTAACTGTGGTAAGTTCAAACGTTGAGATGCTATACTTTGCGCTAATACTATTGAGGGATTTTGATACAGTCATATGAAAACATTTACTGATGTTGAGAGAAAGTGAATTCTGAGTACACCAATTAACAAGCCTGTTTAGATCATCCTGTAGTGATATAGCGTCAGCCATACATTTGACTCTACGGAACAACTTAAGATCATCCGCATATAATAGAAAATTTGAGTTTTGAAAGCAATTTCCAATATCATTTATAAACAAAACAACCAGTAAAGTACCAAGAATACTACCCTGAGGAACACCGGACGTAGCAACAAACTGAGTGGACCTACAATTACCTAATTCTACGAACAAAAATCTATTAGACAAATAGGATTTTAACCAACACAAGAACGAAGAATGAAAACCGATATATTCTAACTTTCTTAATAAGATGCTGTGAGAGACTTTATCAAAGGCTTTCGAGAAATCTGTGTATATTGTATCAACCTGAATCCCATCTTTGAAGGCAGATATACAGAATTCAGAGAAAGAAGCCAAATTAGTAACCGTTGAACGATTCGCAACAAACCCATGCTGCTGGGGAATAATGACCCGTTTTACAATAAAGTTCAGTTTATCTTTTATCACTTTTTCAAACATCTTCGAGCAAACTGATAATTTAGAAATGGGCCTGTAATTGGTGACTTCATTCTTATTACCCGATTTGAAAATAGGCGTAATAGAAGCAATTTTCCACTTGTCTATAAAGAATTCAGAAGAGAGCGATAAATTAAAAATATGGCACAAGGGAACACATACGGACGCAGAGCAGGTCTTAATAAAAGAGGCACATAACCCATCATTATCACATTTGAAAGAATATTTTAAAGTAGAAATGGCATTTGATACGTCAGACTCAGAAATCGAGAGGGACCCAAGGTCTAAGCGATGTGAATGGGGATGACTTAGAGACGGACTAACGGACGGACCAAGAGAGACATTATCTGATACAAAATTAGATTTAAAAAATTCAGCGAAAAATTCTACAGTATCAGAAGGCGAATGGGCGCAGTTTCCATTAAAGAACATACAAGATGGAATGTTTGAACAACCGCGTTTTGAACGGATAAAGTTCCAAAAACTGTTCGGATCATTTTTAATCCCAGCTTCGATTCTACTTAAACATTGATTGTAAAGAAATTTATTTAATATATTAAAATCTCTAGATTGATTAAGGTATCGCTCCTTTAAGTCAGTATTTTTGGAATCAGCTTTATGGAGTTTGTAGGCATGATTTCTCTTATTTTTTATTTTTTTTAGCGTTTTATTGTACCAAGGAAGTTTGTACCATTTGGGGCGAAGCAGTGGTAGGCTACAAGAAAAACTATCAAACAATTTAGTTAAGATACTATCGAAACAAATACTAACGTTATTATTACTAAATAGATCGGACCAGTCTATACTATCAATAGCCACATTTAAACTATTAAGATTGGGGTCACGGAAATTAAACGAAGGATTAATTTCAATGAGTTCAGGTATTGTATCAAAAAACTCCAAAGAAATGCAAATAGGGACATGATGTTTATCGGAAGTACTAAGTGGGAAGTCACTTTCAGAGAGCTTGGATATTAAGTTATCATCTACAAACACAAGGTCAAGCAATTTTGAGAGACTATTGAAAATATTGTTAATCTGTGTAAGGTTGACACCAAGAATACTGTCGAGAAAACTGATTTCATGCGGACGATTAATGTTAGTAGGGGTCAAAAGCCCATTACATATTAAATTTGACCAGGTGATATTGCTGAGATTATAATCACCAAGAATACAGAAATTAGCATTAGGTGCATTATTACACAGATCAACTATATTATCAACATGTAAAGTATATAAACTTTCAGGACTATTAGGCGGTATATACGATGCACAAATATATAAAGTTCTAAAATCACTAAGTATAGAAACACACACTTGATCCAATAATGTATCGCAACTCGATAATTGGACTAGAGATGATCTTAAAGTTCTTTTAAGAGCTATAAGAACACCTCCACCTCTCAAGTGGCCAGTTTTTATAGAGTCTCTATCTTTGCGATAAACTTGAAATAACTTAGAATCGAAATATTCTTCACTATTAAAATCCATATTGAGCCAAGTTTCGACTAAAACATAGACATCATAGTCTGCTTTCGAAGTTGAGATAAATATTTCCTTAGATTTAGTACGCATTCCAGCCATGTTTTGAAAATAAACCTTGATGTTTGATACAGATGAATTAGGAGAAGAATAATTATTTTCCGCTGTTGGCATTTTGAAAGAAACGAAAGGGCCGCACATTAATGTCCGTGGGCCAAACATCCGGATCTAACAGTCTATCATAGAAGGGCGACGTAACACCAAGCTTAAAATTAACGCTATGAAGATCATCCAGTGATGTACCATTTTTTACCAATTTACGGCAGGCAATATGCTTGCGGTCAATGTCAGTATGTTTTATGACATAACTAATGATATTATCTTCTGACACAGTTGGCATAAATGAGGATAAATGCACCCATTTCCAATTAATGACTCCTAACTCTGAATTCTCATTTCGACCATGCACTAATTTCCTGTTCTTATTTTTATGGTCCACAGTTTTCCAGCTATTTGAGTTGTTTACAGCATTAGGCGACTGATCAATTGCATTTCCAATAAAAGCATCAGGCAAACTTGTAATAGCAGGGGATGCGGTGGAAGGCGGAGCGTTGATTGTAGACATAACAGAAGCGTTGACATTAGAAGTAGATTGAGAAGTAGTGTTGCTGGTACCCTTATGCTTAGAAGCAACTGCAGTAACAGATGACTTTACAGTATTCGGCGACTGGCGAATTGCATTGCCAATAACAGCATCAGACAAACTTATAATAGCGGGGGATACAGTGGAAGGCGGTGAATTAATTATAGACATGCCAGACGCGTTGATATTAGCAGCAGCTTGAGAAAAAGTAGTGTTGTTGGTATCCTTTTGCTTAGAAACGCTTATAGTAACAGATGACTTTACAGCAGGCCTAGCAGAATTATTAGCATTAGTATTGTTAGCGCTGTTATTAGCATCGGAGTTAACAGTAGAATTAACCGCTTTGTTTAAATTAACAGCAGCATTAGTAGTGCAAGATGAAACAGCAGCTACAGATTGAGCAAGCGATAGATCTGTCACTGACGGAGAAGAAGCACTATTGACACCAACTCCAAAGCCATTAGCAGGATTAACATTGGGAGAAAGAGCAGCGAGACTCATTGAGAACGGCATATTGCAAACAGGCGAGACAGGGACAGCTAATGTAAAGGCTTCAGCTCTAGGCAAACACATATTCGTGCATTTTACATTGTTGTTGCCTGAATCGTTTTTATTATTTTTATTTTCATTAAATAATTTAATTTCATTTTTTATTTCAGCGATTTGACCATAAACTTCCTTAAACTTCACTTCTAAAGCACATAGGATTGATTCTAAACCAAGTTTTTGCGAGGCAATAACATTGTCATAGGCTTTGCTTAGTTTTTCGTAAGAATTAAGGCATTCAGAGCAAACATAGTTTATATAGCGGTTCTTTTTTAGTAAATTCACATCATACTCAGCCAAATTGCCTTCACAACACGAACGATGAAAAAGTTTTTTGCAAAAGCCACTGCAAGGCACAATTAAAGTGTCACTACGCCCAAATGCAGCATCGCATCTCCCACAAAAACTGTCCATAATAATTGTTCAATATGAAAAGCAATATTGGCAATGATTATCAAAAAACGATCAGAGCGAAAAAAAACACGTCTTATCCGTACAACGATAAATTTCTCAGGCAGAAATGAATATCATATACATAGTATATGCACATGAATTTAAAAGTAATACAAACTGTTATGAAGTAAAATAAATTTGAAAATACTTTTTTATTGGAATCCTCTTCATAACACTACCCGATAAAAAATATCCTCGACATTTGATTTCTATGTAGAAATTCCTGTGTTTAAAAGTAATGTAAATACGAACATTTTTATTTTAAAAATGTTCATTGTAGAATTGCAAAATCAAGAAAAATATTTTAAATTTAAAAATTTATATTTCTGTTTTAAGCACTATGAGATTTTGAACCAAAAACTTACGTTTTTATTAGAGATGGGAAACGGGTAAATACCCAAAAGGTAAATAGCAGGTAAATTGGGAAAATTTGGGTAAAAAAGGTAAATACCCAAATATTCACCCAAAAGTTGGGTATAAATAATTTTATAGAAAAGAGTACTTTTTGAAACCAAATGAATAAGTTTCTTTACAAATTTTATTAATAACAAGTAATGAATTAAATACAAATTTAAATTTATCACAATATTACGTTATAAATTAATTATTACATCTATATATATTAAGGTGGAGTGAAATCATATGGAGATTGTTTTTATACTCAGCTGTACTAGTACACAGAGTATTATAGTTTTGATTTCCTAACGGTGGATTGTAACAGAATGAAATAATCGAGATAGATATAGACTTATATATATCAAAATGATCAGGGTGAAAAGAGAAATCGATTGAGCCATGTCCGTCCGTCCGTCCGTCTGTCCGTCTGTCCGTCTGTACGCACGATAACTCGCGCAAAAATTGAGATATTTTGATGAAATTTGAAATGTAAGTTGGTATCAAGACAGGAACGGATGGTATTGAAAATGGGCGAAATCGGACCATGACCACGCCCACCTCCCCTATATAGTAAAAATCGGAAATTTTGTATCTCAGTCACTAATAGAGCTAGAGTGATAAAATTTCACACACGTATTGAGCTCAGGTCCTTATGAAGAAATATGATGAAATTTTGGAAAATGGGCGGTGCCACGCCCACTTATTAAGGGGCAAACATTGAAAGTTTTATGAGTCATAACTCAGAAACCGTTGAAGATATATCGATGAATTTTGGTAGGCGTGATATACTTACTTAGGCAAATGTTTTGACGAAAAATTGCCAAAATCGGTTGACGACCACGCCCACTTTTATATATGGGTCTTATAAAGTGACCTAATAAAAACATTTTAAGCGATATCTCTGTCAAATATAAAGATATATCATTGAAATTTTATGGAAGGTGTCCAACTATGGACATATAACAAAAAATACAAAAATTTTGGAAAATGGGCGTGGCACCGCCTCCTCTTAGAAGCAGGAATATACGAGATTTCTGAGCCCATAACTCGACAAATAATCGATATATTATGACGAAACTTGGTGTATACACTTTCACTACTTGTAGTAATACATGTTCAAAATTTAGCGAAATGGGTTGACGACCACGCCCACTTATATATATGGGTATCATAAAGTGGCCTAATAAAAACATTTTAAGCGATATCTTTGTCAAATATAAAGATAATTCATTGAAATTTTGTGGCATGAGTTCTACAATAGATGGGAAACAAAAAATAGAAAAATTTCGGAAAATGGGCGTGGCACCGCCTCTTTTCAGACAAAGGAATCAACGATTTCGGAGCTCATAACTCGACAAATAATTGAGATATTATGACGAAACTTGGTTTATACACTTTTATAACTTGTGTTAATGGACACGCAAAAATTTATTGAAATCGGTTTATGACCACGCCTACTTTTTAACAAAGATACTTCTGGAACACCCTTTGGGAATTTGTAACGTGACATCTTTGTAACTCATAAAGGGATGAAATTTTGCACAAAGAATAATATTCATAAGCTTAGTTGGATGACTGATAAAAATTTAGAAAATGGGCGTGGCTACGCCCACTTTATGCAGCACTCGATTTATATAAAGTACCTACACCGTGTTTCCATCAAACGCAAACAAACAATGAAAGCATACAGCTGAGTATCTAATGTTCGATTCCACTCGAACTTAGGCTTCCTTACTTGTTTTGTTTTTTTTTGAACGTACCAGCAATGAAAACTTGCCTTTATACGAGTTAATCAACCCCAAAAAATTTTATGACGACAGGATGACGTTTTGAACTGCCCCTAGCCCCGCAAAATTGAAATCAATAAGCACGATCTGGTACAAATATGAAATTTTGAAAATTACAAAATCAAAAAACGAAGTATGAGGATTGATAAACATAAGCTGAGTATTAAAGTGAATTTTTTTCTTTTGGAAACAACAACAACAAAAGTTATTAAAGGTCAAAGTTTATATTGTGCATTTTTTAAATTGCAATTACTTAAAAACTACTGAACCGATTTCGAATACTATTATACCATTCGATAGGTATTTTGATTTCCTTTAATTTGATATACATACTTTTGTTGTTGAGTACCTTGCCTTAGATGATTTATATGCATATTTTTTCAAATCCGGAAGTCGGTTCTCTAGATATACATAGGTGAAAAGTCAATACGTGGATTCGGCTTTCCCCTGAATATTTTAGGTCGATAGTATCAAATGAAAGGTATTGAACGGGGAATTTACATAAAATAGTACTAATTGTGATTCCTACGTCGGGTCTCCCGTTATGGGTCAAAACGTGGACCCGAATGACCCTCGAATATTTCTGAGCGATATTGGTACCAAATGAAAGGTCTTGATGAGGACTTCGGCATAGAACTATTTTATTTGTGATTCCTAGGTCGGGCCCCAGATATGGGTCACAACATGGACCCGGATGAAACCGAAACCGGAATCATGGCTTCAATACAGAGATGTTCTAGATGTAATGCTCAAACTCATTCCCTGTGTAAAGGGCAATAAAAACGAAGAGGAAAGTCGAATGGAATGGGAATGGGAGGGGAAGGAAACGAAAACAGAATGGGAGAGCGAAGGGGAGAGAGATAAATTGGGAGTGAGTAAGGGGTGACGAATGAGAGGGGGAGAGAAAAGGAGTGGTAAGGGAAAGGAAAGGGTAAGGGAAAGGAAAAGGAAAGGGAAAGGAAACGGAGATTAAAGAGAAAGGAAAAAGAAAGTTGAGGGAAAGGGAGTGGAAGTTTAAGGGAGGTCAGGTCTCCAGATGTGGGTCAAAATGTGGACCCGAATGACCCCGCAATATTTTTAAGAGATATTGGTATCAATTTCTATCGAAACCCGCTGAACGCAGAAGAAATAGGAGACCTCCACTGCGTTGGAAAGATCAGGTGGACAGTGATGAGCTCAAAACTTTGACGCACTGATTTAGTTTTTCCGATGAAATCGTATTCTTTTTACCAATCTTACTTTTCAACGCGGTGGGGCACTTAAAACAATTTATTAGATGTTTCGCTATTTTATTGACATTTGACAATTTATATATCGTATCACAGTATTTGCAAGTAACTGATTTTGTGTTACTTCTATTTGATGTAAAATGCTTCCATATATTTTGGTGTTTGGATCTTCCTATAGCCCAGCCTTAAACAATTGAATTCACGATTATGGCCCGGTTTCACCAACATGTCTCAACTTAGTTAAGCCGATTTTTTTACGCTTTCAGTTTCACCATGCAACTAAGCTAAGTCACAAGTTAGTCAGCTTTTGCCTTGACTAAAACTAAACTAAAAATTTTAGTCGCTTTAGCAAATTTAACAACCAAAAGAGCGAATATGTCAAAAAAATGAGCAAATACAGCAACCAAAACAACCAAAAAAAACCAGTATTTGGCAAAAAAGCTGGCAGGGTTGCTGGTTGCAAAACTATTTTCTTAGACTATTTGGTGAAACCCAAAAGTAAGTTAGCCCCAAATCTGGGCTAACTTAAGTCAAAACTTAGTTTTAGCTTTAGTCACGTTGGTGAAACCGGGCCTATTAATCAATATTAAGCCACCACTTTTATATAAGTTCCATTCAAGTTAATATATACATATGTATGTATCTTACAGCACCAGTTAATAAATACATAAATAATTTTAATGATTTTGCAAGCAAATGATTATGATGAAATTATTATTTCAGTACAGATAAAGTAAAATTTGCTAAAGTTTAAATTATTTGCGTTTTCCCAAATATACCCTCGAGTTGGGTATTTATTTGGGAAAATACCCTTTTTTACCCTAAAAAGGGTTTTTACCGGGTATTTACCGGGTAGAAATCCACCTCTAAGTTTTTATTCCATTCATTCTCATTCTTAATTTAAACATTTTCTTTTTAAATCCCAAATACATTTTAGTTGAAAACGTGCATTATAAAAATAAAAATTTTATTTTTGATTTATTTTCTCTGAGTGTAAAAGGTATTTAGAATGCGTTATTAATTTGTCTATTTCAAACCTCTTAGTCTTTAACATGGCTATTTAAATAACTTAAATGCGAAATATTTCAGTGAACCACTGTAATTGATACCTACTCTTTCTGGATGGAACAGAATTTACCTTTTTTTTGATTATTGAATTCCCTTTTCAAAAAAGATTTCTGTTGATAATAAATTGAAATATTTAGTTTAAATATTTATTTAGTTAATTTTTAGAGTAATATAAATGACTGTCACTCTCGTTAAATTCAGGACACAATAATGAATGCAGATATTTCGAAAAATAAAGCTGTTATATATAGATATGTTAAATTAAGCTTTATATAAAGTAGAGCTCTCGATTTTTTTTGAACATTTTCGAGTATCCCGAACAAATGCTGTTCAAATGCTCGAACACTTGTTTGTTTGTTTATTACCCGCATGTTTGCACGGGTATTTGAAGTTTGTATTTTTCGTTTGTTTATTTTTTTTCTTGTCTTCATATGTATTTTTTTTTTATTTTTGTTTTCCTGATACAAATTTTTGTGTCTGTAAGCTCGAATGTTTGTACGGGCATTTGAACAACAAACGAGCCTCAGACAAATTTGATCTTTTCGAATTGTTCGATACCCGGGTATCTAGAGCTCTAATATAAAGGTCGATATATCGATAATATCGATGTTTTTTCTCAAAAATATCGAAAATATCGATACTCGTAAACATCGATGTTTTTCCAGCACTAGTTCTGAATAATACTTGTTGGTTTTGTTCTTCCACACGATAAAGCTGCCGCCGTTTTAGAATCGTCGACTTCTATTGGTGTGACAGTGCGCTCAGAACCAAGGCAATGTTGCATTTTAATGTAGTAAAAGGATTTATGCAAACCTTAATACCAGTGTTGGAAAAGGATTGAAGGAAACCAATCAGATTGCCTTAATTTTTTTTTTATTATGGAAATTTGTATAAAGTAATTAATTTTTATTACGAATAAATCTATATTTCTCTGTACTTCCTAAAATCGTCATTTTGTGACATGAAATCGTCCCCTCGTCATGGAGTCCAAAAATCGTCAAAATGACGATGCCATCGTCATTCTGGCAACGCTGCTCATAGGTATTATTAATATAGGAGTACTATATGTATGCTAAAAGTGTTAGAAAAGAGGTACCCAGGCGGTTAAAAAGAAAGGATATCCAGCTAAATTGTTACCAAGGCTGGAGCCACTAAAATTAAAACTTCGAAGAGCCTATCTTATTTGGCCGCAAAACCTCTAAATTATAAAAAGCAGCTTACTGAAATTCATTCCATTCAGAAAGCTACAACAGCATTTACTAATACACATGTATAACATATGTATGATTGTGTTCCGGACGAGCCTATCCCATTAGGCTGTAAAAATACCTAAGTTCATACACGCAGCTTATTGGAATTCCTTCCAATACGAAACTGCAACAGCACTAATGCAACACACGATTGTGTCATCGATAAGCCTGTCCTGTCATGCCGCACACTGGGGATTCCGCGGAAAAAAGTCAAATTGTCAACATACTCTCCATGCAATATGCAGTGATATTTTGGAATTTAAGACTAAATGGTACAACCAAATCAAAAAGAATTACTCCGATCTGACTGCTAGTTTTTTTTTATAGCCGTCTCAAACTCAGTACTTGTATGTTTTACCGAACCAACTTGATTTAAACCTAAGAATTTCAAAACGAATAACCTTTTATTATGTTAGCTAACGTTTTTATACTCAGCTGTACTAGTACACAGAGTATTATAGTTTTAATCACACAACGGTGGATTGTAACAGAATGAAATAATCGAGATAGATATAGACTTATATATATCAAAATGATCAGGGTGAAAAGAGAAATCGATTGAGCCATGTCCGTCCGTCCGTCCGTCTGTCCGTCTGTCCGTCCGTCCGTCCGTCCGTCCGTCTGTAAACACTCTAACTCGCGCAAAAATTAAGATATTTTGATAAAATTTGAAATGCAAGTTGGTATCGACACTGGGACGGTTGGTATTGAAAATGGGCGAAATCGGACCATGACCACGCCCACTTTTCCTATATAGAAAAAATCGGAAATTTGGTATCTCAGTCACTAATATAGCTGTAGCGATAAAATTTTACCCACGTGTTGAGCTCAGGCCCCTATGAAGAAATTTGATGAAATTTTGTAAAATGGGCGGTGCCACGCCCACTTATTAAGGGTCAAACATTGAAAGTTTTATATGTCATAACTCAGAAACCATTGAAGATATATCGATGAAATTTGGTATGCGTGATTTACTTACTTAGGCAAACATTTTAACGAAAAATAGTTAAAATCGGTTGACGGCCACGCCCACTTTTATATATGTATATTATAAAGAGACCTAATAAAAACATTTTAAGCGATATCTCTGTCAAATATAAAGATATATCACTGAAATTTTTTCGCGTGAGTCCAACTATGGACATAAAACAGAAACCACAAAAATTTTGAAAAATGGGCGGTGCCACGCCCACTTATTAAGGGGCAAACATTGAAAGTTTTATGAGTCATAACTCAGAAACCATTGAAGATATATCGATGAAATTTGGTGTGCGTAATATACTTACTTAGGCAAATGTTTGGACTAAAAATTGCCAAAATCGGTTGACGACCACGCCCACTTTTATATATGGGTATTATAAAGTGGCCCAATAAAAACATTTTAAGCGATATCTCTGTCAAATATAAAGATATATCATTGAAATTTTATGGCAGGAGTCCACCCGCGGACATAAAACGAAAAACACAAAATTTTTGAAAAATGGGCGTGGCACCGCCTCTTTTTAGAGGCAGGAATATACGAGATTTCTGAGCCCATAACTCGACAAATAATTGAGATATTAGGACGAAACTTGGTGTATACACTTTCATTACTTGTAGTAATACACGCTCAAAATTTTAGCGCAATCGGTTGACGACCACGCCCACTTTTATATATGGGTATTATAAAGTGGCCTAATAAAAACATTTTAAGCGATATCTTTGTCAAATATAAAGGTAATTCATAGAAATTTTGTGGCATAAGTTCCACAATAGACCGGAAACAAAAAGTAGAAAAATTTTGGAAAATGGGCGTGGCACCGCCTCTTTTTAGACAAAGGAATATAGGAGATTTCTTAGCCTATAACTCGACAAATAATTGAGATATTATGATGAAACTTGGTTTTTACACCTTTATAACTTGTATTAATAGACATACAGAAATTTATTGAAATCGGTTTATGACCACGCCTACTTTTTAACAAAGATATTTCTGGAACACCCTTTGGGAATTGTAACGTGACATCTTTGTAACTAGAAGTCATAAAGGGATTAAATTTTGCACAAAGAATAATATTCATATGCTTAGTTGGATGACTGGTAAAAATTTTGAAAATGGGCGTGGCTATACATCGTGTTTCCATCAAACGAAAACAAACAATGAAAGCATACAGATGAGTATCTAATGTTCGATTCCACTCGAACTTAGTCTTCCTTACTTGTTCTTTTATTTTTTATTTAAAGTAGGATATTTCAGTATAATAAAATTGAAAAAATAAACTGCAGAGGCTTAAGTTTTTTTATACCTTTCATGAGAATGAAATGGTATTATAACTTAGTGCCAAACAATTTTTGTCGAAAGTACCAGAAGGAAGCGTGGGGGACCCACCAAAATATATACCGATATGATTAGAATCACGAGCTGTCCGTCCGTCCATCTGTGTGAACGCAAACTAGTCCCTCAGTTTTTGAGATATCTGAATGAAATTCGGAATACAGTTATGTTGTTATATGCAGCTGATCATTTGTCGGAACCGGCCGAATCGGACCACTATAACATATAGAAAACAACCGATTATTCAGATATACATGAAATTTTTGGATGTAATTTGTGCATAACTTCCCCATTTAAACAGCTAAGGACATGAAACCTTGAAGTAGACGTGCCCATTTTGGCCCAAAGAAGGTTACCGAAAATTGTCAAGATCGGACCACTATAACATATAGTTCCACAACATCCGATTATTCAGATATACACATTTTGGTGTATAACTCCTCCATTTTAACAGCTAACGGCCTGAAATTTTGAAGTATTTATAATAATAATAATAATAATAATACCCAACGGTTTACCCTCCATTTCCCGCCCGACCGACGCGAGGGGCGCAATCCGCATGACGCACGGATATATTTTTTAATTTTGCCAAGGTGTTGAGTGGCTTGGAGTTTGTTAAACGTCGAGTTCTTATGCTGCTCAGCTACAGAATAGAAATTCGTCAGCTGATTACACATACATAAGTTTATATATACACTTAGAAGCAATTACTTAGTTAACAATAAAATACATATTATACTAAATTAGTAGAAGGAAACTATATCTAGTAGACAATTTGTTATTTGTTAAGAATTAAAAGAAGAGTTTTCCTTATAATGGATAGAGAGTCCGAGATGTCAAAGTAGGTAGAGTATGTGTTAAAACTTTTGCATAGATATCGGAATGGCTCATTTAATGCAAAATTAGTTTTACATTGTTTTAAAAAGATGGGCTGGTAATGTCTTGATGGACGGGCAGGAATGTTTAAGCTTATTTCAGAAAGAAGAAATGGGCTATTTATTGATCCCTTCAGCAGTTTCGTTACGAATATTACACCCAGAGTTTCCCTACGACTAGCTAAAGTTGGAAGGTTAATAAGCTTTAAGCGACTAGTATACGAGGGAAGATTGCAATGAGGGTTCCAATTCAAATTTCTTAATGCAAAAAGTAAAAATTGTTTTTGAATCGATTCAAGTCGATCAGAATGAATTTTATAACTCGGATTCCAGATTATAGATGCATATTCTAGTTTCGGTCTTACTAAAGTTGTGAAAAGGGCTTTAGTTACGTAGGGGTCACTAAATTCCTTAGACCAACGTTTTACAAACGCTAGAACACTTTTAGATTTATTTATCATGACGTTGATGTGAAGTTTGAAATTAAGTTTATAATCGAATCTTACACCTAAGTCGACAAACTCATAAACTCGCTCCAGATCATGATTATTAATGGCGTAAGCTATAGGTTCGACATTACTCCGCGAAAAGCACATAAATTTACATTTATTTAGATTTAGTGGCATAAGATTTATATTGCACCACGTAACCAAACCGTTTAAATCATTTTGAAGGAGCGATCTTTCCTCCGGTGAGGTGGAGGACTTGAAAAGTTTCACATCATCTGCGTACATTAAAACTTTAGAATAATTTATAGCACATGAGATGTCATTAACGAACAACAAGAACAGAGTCGGACCGAGATGGCTGCCTTGCGGAACCCCAGAGGACACATCAATAGTAAATGAATAGGCATTCTTAAAAACAACCCTTTGTGTTCTGTTAGAAATGTAAGAAGAGATCCAGTATAGGAGGATAGGTTGAAAACCCAGTAGTTGAAGCTTGTGGATAAGTAAATTGTGATTAACCTTGTCAAAGGCTTTACTAAAGTCAGTATGAATAACATCCGTTTTAGCACTTTCCCTAAACCCATTATAAACACCTGTTGTAAATTCCAGAAGGTTAGTGATGGTTGATTTACCCCTACAGAAACCATGCTGAGAGTTCCCAATCAATGACTCAATCGAGTTTTTTATCTGGTTGCTAATAATCGACTCAAACAGTTTTGGGATAACAGACAATTTTGCTATGCCTCGATAATTTTCAATTGAAGATCTAATACCACTTTTGTGTAAAGGAATAATAAAGGATTCTTTCCAAGCAATAGGAAAAATACCAGACTTCAATGACAAGTTGAATAGCTTTGACAAAGGTAGATAAATATGATCCGCACATTTTTTAAGGAAACATGCGGGGATCATATCCGGACCATAACTAAAAGACTCTTTCAGTGATTTAAGGTGATCTAAAACTTCATCTGAATTTATAAAGGCAACATTAATTGTATTATTTTGAGAAAGATGGTACGGGTATATGCTGAAATTTAAGTTATCTTTGGAATAATTGGATTCGAAAAATTGTGCAAAGAGATTGGCAATGCTTTGATTATCACTATGCTTTGATTATCACAATCCCGAAAACTCATAGATGAGGGAAATCCGCTCACTCTGCGTTTTGAATTCACAAAACCATAAAACGATTTAGGGTTGCGAAAAATGTTCTTTTTAATTCTTCTCAGATAATCATTGTAGCATTTTTTGTTCAATGCAAAATATTTATGTCGTAAAGTTGAGTATTGAAGGTAGACTTTCTGCAAGCCTGTCTTCTTATATAATTTAAAAATGCGAGATTTCTTATTTTTTAAGGCTCTCAAGTCTTTAGTTTCCCACAAATGAAGGGGCTCAACATATATGTATTTCTGTTTGGGTACAAATTTATCAAACAGACAGTGGATCGTGTTAATAAAATGCAAAACATTTTGTTCAACGTTGCCATCGTAGTTTGGCCAGACTAGTTTAGATAGTTCTCTATTAAGTTTTTTATAATTAGCCTTAGCAAAGTTAAAACGAAAACCCGATTCAGACGTTTTTGAGCTACAATGATCATCATCGCTTATAATTTCGTGTATTAACACCAGTGATGGATGGTAAGCATCTTCAGGGAAAATAAGAGGGTCGGTTCTATTCACATAGAAATTAGAAACGTGATCTACAAATATCAAATCAAACAGCAGTATACATATATTAAATATATATATATATATATAAAATAAAAATCAACAGTTTACAATAACAATTGAACTGAATCTCTTCATTGCTCAAAAAAAGAATACAGCTATGAAACAAATGCATTCTTGTTTAATGAAAAATCAAGGTTGACAGAATTCGATATCTCGTTAAATTCCCGTAGCGCGCGCGGTAAGGGAGCATACAATGCATAATTTGTTTTGACCTTTTCTGGATAGAAAGGGTTAAAGCTACGTAAAGTCCTCCTTGGTACGAAAAAATGAATATCTTGCAATAAAGATGAACAATCAATTGTACCGTTGATTATATCAAAAACGAATGAAAGTGAAAGTATCTGTCTTCTTATTTCCAAAGGATGAAGTCTAATAAGTAGAAGGCGTGAATTGTAAGATGGCACCGGTTCAACGAAATTTAAAGAACGGAGAGCAATTTTTAATAAAAATAGGTAAAAAAACTTTTTAAGTTAAATGGTTTTATGTTATACATACATTGCAATGTTTAAGATAAATGTACTAAAAACCAAAAAATAATAAAATAGATACAGTCGTGGGAATTATAAACATTTGCATAGACTAGACTAAAATAAAACCGGGGGGCACGTTAATTGTCTACAATCGTTGGTTAAAATGTTTGTTTTGTAATGTTACACTATAATTAGGCAGTTGTTCAACCGACAACGATGGACGTGTGATAAGTAGGGCTAGAATGTGGAAAAAAGTTAGCAAGCTCGATTATAAGCGAGTTTTAGGGTTTCATAGTGGTGAGCGAGTAGTACTTTTATCATATGTTTTGTCGATTAAAGACAAACTACGAGCAGTGAAACGATTCCTCGTGTGAATGTCCAACGATAAACTAGTTGAAGCATCTCTTTTATTAACATGGAGTGTATAACTATTGGAATTTCCATGAGCAAGAAAATAGTAAGTAATTTCCTCACCGTCTGCGGGCCAACTGCCTAACGACGAATTAAACGATTCTTCTATCGCACATTAAGTCGATAATTTGTAGACAATTGACGTGCCCCCCGGTTTTATTTTAGTCTAGTCTATGCAAATGTTTATAATTCCCACGACTGTATCTATTTTATTATTTTTTGGTTTTTAGTACATTTATCTTAAACATTGCAATGTATGTATAACATAAAACCGTTTAACTTAAAAAGTTTTTTTACCTATTTTTATTTTCTAGTTTTTAGTTTTTATTTTTTATATTTTTTTTACCATTTTGTTCCCACGGGTAATGGACATTTAAACGGTCGAACTCCCCAGAGGTCCAATAAAGGGGCAAGGCTATGTACAACAAGATGCGCCTGAGTCTTGAGGGGAAAACGCTAACGACATATCATTTTTATCCACCCTAATGCCATACAGTTCTCGGCGCGTTTTAACCTTTCACCTTAACTTGGGTGGTGTACCGCTAACGACGTATAATTTTTAGCCACCCTAACGCCACCCTAACGCCACACAGTCCTCAACACGATACAAAATCCTGACTTGGGTGGTGGATTCAGGCTGGATTAATCAGATACCTAAATTACAGATTCATGCCAGTATCACGAACAACGAACGAACTAGCGAAACGCCGAAAGCCACGGTGCCGAACTCGTCCAAAATCGTATCAGCTACCCCGTCGGTTCGAAGTTAAGTGTTGCCAACTATATGAACTATGTTCGAATTAGCGTTACCAAGTGCTGATGCGAAATTGAGCGGGTTTTTCTCAGGTTTCTATTCTTTTTGATAAAACCAAATACATTTTTATTTTATTTTACTAAAAACAATTTATTTAAATAATAAAATAATGGATTCTATTGCGATAGCAGCTTTATTAGGAGATAAAGAGGAGCAAAGGATTTCTCTGAACGAAAAAAGTTTTTGAGAGATCATAGCAATCCTTTTACTTTAAGTAAACAAGCGTAAATTTAATTAGAGGCTGAAAATAAAAAAAGTCTTAATTTTGCGTGAAAGAAATCTTTACCTTGTCCTTTTTTCTGTTTTTCATAGAATTTTTTTGAACTACATACATAAAAGCAAATTGTATACAAAAACAGGGGAAAATTTCAATAACAATGTACCCGGCACCGGAATTTTTCGTTTCTTTTTTTTTGCGATAGATCACTAAAATGCAAACGAAATCTTGCGGAAACTTATAATTCATTAATAACACAGTGTTTTTGCGTAGAGCACCCTTATGCATTGCGAAGGCCGCCGCGCTTTGAAAAGTAACCCTCAGCCGACAGAACTCCCTTTCTGGAGTTAGATCTGGAGAGATTACAGTCATATCATTCACAGAACTTTTCCTGAAGGATTCACTGAAACATTCTTAGTGGTTTGAAAATAAATCCGGCGGGCGCATTATACTGAAGCCGGCCTTACACCACCTGAAATATTTATTTGAATGTGTCTTTATTGAGACGAAAGTTTTTACTGAAATGGTAAATTGTTGGTAATACACATTCATAATTCGTTAGTTGCTTTTTTATAGTAGTCAAACAATAATTATCAACTTCAGAAAATGCATTATTATTCTTGGCTGAAAATATATTTTAATTTCCAAAACCTACATACACACGTAAATCACTCTTCTTATCATTATTTCACAATTTTTTCTCTGAAGTTTTTCTTTGCATATACATAACAGCAATTCAATCGCGGTGGAAAATGCAATGGACCCACGCCATGTTTGTGGCTTCTCGCGACCGGTTGATTAATGTATTTATGTATATTCACACTCATTAACACTTATTACAACTTCATACATGCATTTTCATAATTTAATTAAACTTTTATTGTAATTTTTGATATTTTGTTAATATCGCCGCAACCAAATACTTGCGGCAAATTTCGCGACGAAAAACTGTCAAAATGTTCGTTCATTCGGTGTTCATAATGCCGATTTACCGAACTTCGAAAGATTCGGAGCTCCGTCGGTTGTCATAATGCCGATTTGCCGAAAACGTCATTTCGGTACCGCCGACGGTGTTCGTGATAGTGGCATCAATTTCTAAATTTAAATCTTATTATTATACGCCATTTAGTCTTAAACTTTGCAATGTATGTTTAACATAAAACCGTTTAACTTAAAAAGTTTTTTTTACCTATTTTTATTTAAATAGAGCGACTCACGCGCCACCTAGCGGCTCCAATTTTTTTTTAAACATTTGTAAATTATTTAAATAATGCACATGCTAAATATCAGCCAAATCGGTCCATAATTAGGATTTTCAGTTTTAATTACCCCGATCTCAGCTCCACCTAGCGGAATTTTTTTTAAGAAAATATTTCTTTTCAAGGTAGTAATACATGTTCCGAATTTCAGCCAAATCGGACCATAAATGCGATTTTTGTAAATATAGCGACCCACGCGCCACCTATCGGAAGTTTTTTTTAGGAAAATATTTCCTTTCAAGGTAGTAATGCATGTTCCGAATTTCAGCCAAATCGGACCATAAATGCGATTTTTGTAAATATAGCGACCCACGCGCCACCTAGCGGAATTTTTTTTTAAAGAAAATATTTCTTTTCAAGGTAGTAATACATGTTCCGAATTTCAGCCAAATCGGACTATAAATGCGATTATTGTAAATATAGCGACCCACGCGCCACCTAGCGGAATTTTTTTTTAAAGAAAATATTTCTTTTCAAGGTAGTAATACATGTTCCGAATTTCAGCCAAATCGGACCATAAATGCGATTTTTGTAAATATAGCGACCCACGCGCCACCTATCGGAATTTTTTTTTCATAATATTGCATTGTCATCGGGGTTATACATGCGTACAAAATTTCAGATTAATCGGTTGACAGGAAGAGGGTGAAATTTGAATTACTAAATTTGACCCAAGAATAAATAATAAATAATAAAACAAACGGGGTGAGCTAAATAAAACCGTTTAAAAACACCTTTTGCACACGTTCAAGACGACCAATGAAAAAACTAGTATACGGCCTCCAAATGAAGGAAGCATATTCTAATCTAGAACGGACAAAAGATGTAATAAGAAGTTTTAAAGTATAGGGATCAGAGAAATTTGAGCTGTTTCTTCGAATAAAACCTAGAATTGAGTAGGATTTAGAAGTAATATAATTGATATGATTGTTAAATGAAAAGTTTGAACCAAATATAACGCCAAGATCTTTAATTTCTTGGACAGAATTTAAAACTGTATCTGAAATAGAATAAGAAGTAGGCATTAAATTACGACTTTTTGAAAACGAAATATGAAAGCATTTATTTATATTGAGGGAGAGATGAGAATTTTGACACCAAAGAACCAATTTATCTATGTCAGCTTGGAGGTTTATAGCATCCGTTGAAGTATTAATTATTGAGAATAACTTTAAGTCATCGGCGTATAACAAAAATTTAGCTGATGAAAAACAAAATTGAATGTCATTAATAAATAAAATGAAAAGCAGGGGACCCAGGATACTACCCTGAGGAACTCCCGACGAGGCAATAAATGGTTCTGAAGAAGCGCCATCTACTAGCACAACACAACGTCTATTACTTAGATATGATTTAATCCAACTTAAAAAAGTAGAGTGAAAGCCCAGTTTTGCAAGCTTATATAATAATATGTTATGCGAGACCTTATCAAATGCTTTCGAAAAATCTGTATAGATGCAATCTACTTGAGACCCAGATGAAAATGATTTAATGCAGTATTCAGTAAATTTGGCTAAGTTCGAAACTGTCGACCGACCAGAAACAAAACCATGTTGACTAGCTGAAATAATATTTTTGGTTGCAAAATACATTTTGTCCTTTATAATGCTTTCGAAAAGTTTGTCTCATATCTGTTTTTACATTTTTAATCAATTTCAAGTGCCACCAGGTGCCCCCTCTTAATTTATTGTATTTTACAGTACAACATTTTTCAGCTAATTGATTCGCGACTCAATTCTGATGACTCTTTTGTTTAAAATAACTCAAGAACCACTAGTCGGATTTCGTTTAAACAAATTTAGAAAAATCAAGAATTACGAGTACTTTTATCTGTTTAAATTGGCGCACACAGGGGGGGTTTGGGGTTAAAACCCCCCCAAAATTTGACAACACCATAAAAAAATAATTTTAGAAAAGATGGTACATGCAAAAATATTTGTGTAAATACATGTTGTAAAATCTATGAATATTCGTGGATGTACATTGCCAATATTTGTCAACAACTACTGATTATGTTTATAAACAAGCAGTGTGGAGACATTTCCCTAAAAGTATGCTGTGGATATTAGCTGAGGTTTGTTATACTCAGCTGTACTAGTACACACAGTATTATAGTTTTAATCACATAACGGTGGATTGTAACAGAATGAAATAATCGAGACAGATATAGACTTATATATATCAAAATGATCAGGGTGAAAAGAGAAATCGATTGAGCCATGTCCGTCCGTCCGCCCGTAAACACTAACTCGCGCAAAAAATTAGATATTTTGATCAAGTTTGGAAGCAAGTTGGTATCGAGACTGGGACGGTTGGTATTGAAAATGGGCGAAATCGGACCATGACCACGCCCACTTTTCGTATATAGAAAAAATCGGGAATTTAGTATCTCAGCCACTAATATAGCTAGAGCTATAAAATTTTACCCAACTTATTGGGACCAGGCTCTCATGAAGAAATTTGATGAAATTTTGGAAAATAGGCGGTGCCACGCCCACTTATTAATGGGCAAACATTGAAAGGTTTATAAGCCATAATTCAGAAACCGTAGCAGATATATCGATGAAATTTACTTACTTAGGAAAATGTTTGGACGAAAAATTGCCAAAATCGGTTGACCACCACGCCCAAATTTATATATGAGAACTATTAAGGGGCCAAATAAAAACATTTTAAGCGATATCTTTGTCAAATATAAAGATATGTCATTGAAATTTTGTGTCATGAGTCCAAAAAGTATAAAAATTTTGGAAAATGGGCGTGGCACCGCCTCTTTTCAGACAAAGGAATCTACGAGATTTCGGAACCCATAACTCTTCAAATAATTGAGATGTTATGATGAAAATCAGTTTGTACACTTTAATAACTTGTGGTAATACATGCTCAAAAATTTAGCGAAATCGGTTTATGACCACGCCTACTTTTTAACAAAGACGTTTCTGGAAAACCCTTTGGGAGTTTGTAACGTAACATCTTTATAATTAGAAGTCATAAAGGGTTGCAAATTTGCACTAACAACAATATTTATATGCTTAGTTAAATGATTGATAAAAATTTTGAAAATGGGCGTAGCTGCGCCCACTTTATGCGGCACTCGATTCATATAAAATACACCCTAATCGAACAAACGCAAACAAATAATGAAAGCATACAGCTGACTCGAACATAGGCTTCCTTACTTGCTAGTTTTAGTTTAAATACAGAGAAAATGCAATGAATTGAGATTTAAAAGGTGCCTTTGTTTAATGTGTCCATACGTAGGTCCACTCCCCAAACATAAATTTAAGTAAAAATTGTCTGGACGAGTTTTAAGTATTTTTTTTTTAATTTTCCTTTGGATATTGAAAACCCCCTCCAAAATATTTTTCTGTGTGCGCCACTGTCTGTTTATATAACGTTTTGCTATATAGGGAACAGTTTCGCAGTTATAAATAAATGTATGGAGAAAAAAAAATATTTTTTGCCTAGAAATTATTTTTTTTTAATTCATAAAAAAATCGAAAACGGTAAAAAAAAGTTCAAAGTCCTATTATTTTCACGTAAAGTCGCATAACCAATGAACAAAATGATACATAAATCATGAAAATCGATGAAAGCGTTTCGCTTTTATTCACAATTAAGTACAGGTATGAATTTAAAATTATTATTATTTTTTACTATAGGTCCAATCAGTGCCGTAGCGAGCTTTTTTGGCGCCCGAGGCAAGCTTTTTATTCCCGCGCCCTCTATTAAAAATGCAGGACAACAAAACTTGTTCTATATAAGAATAAATGGCAAATTTTTTTGAACAAATTATTCATGCATATATATATTTGTTAATACTGTATCATTCACCATATAATACTGTGTTAAAAAAATGTTCTTCTAACATTTACAAGTGAATTTTTCTTGACTTAATAGAAGCGAATTCGTTAATAATATCGTCGAAATCATTTTTACTGGCAATTTCGTTTTCTATCGATAAAATAGCCAAGTTCGACACTCGTGGCCCATTGTTGATCTCAAATAATACTTAACGAGTTTGAGCTTGCCAAAGCTACGTTCACATGTAGCGATTGTTTCAGGAATCGTCGAAAAAATTCTGAAAGTAGTTTCAACGTTTGGGTATGATGCTTTTAAACCATAATCTTGAATAATTTGGAGTAGTTCTATAACAGTCGTGGATTCGAGACGATCAGAGATGATTGACAAAGCTGCGTGCTTGAAATCTGAAATTTTCTCAATAAATTCTGCGCCATTGATGTCTTTTTCGTATTTGATTGCCAAATCCATCGCTGCTTTTTTCACTTCGGTGCTACTCATTTTCAAAAACTCGTCAGACAAAAATCCGAAATCATTGGCCACATCCATTATCTTTTTATACCTCCAGTCGATTTCAACTATGAACCTATCAACTGCCTCGTTGATGTCAATGCGAAACTTTTCATTATCCGGAATTTCGGGTACGTCGTCTTCTCCTTCATACAATTCAAATTTTTTCTTCTTCTTTGACCGCTTGCTGACATTCCTCGCTAGTAGACTAGTAGCTAATGCAGAAACACGCTTAAAATATCTTTGAATTCTGTGTCGCGAAGTTCTTGTAGTGAATTTTTCAAACCCTGAATCAAATGTGCAGCTTTTTCCAAAGTCAAACTTTTCGTTCGCAAGGCTTTCGTAACGCGATCAACCCGACTAAATATCTGATCCCAGACGTCGAGGAAAAGAAGAAACCATAAATCAATATTTTTAATCAGATTTTCGACAGATGATTTGTTGTCAGGATTATTTGGATTGGCGATTATATCTTGAAGTACTCCAAGAACTGCCTCAAATTCAATGATTTTACGGCATTAGCTTTTGATTCCCATCGTGTGTCCGAGTGCCCTGGTTGGTTGGTTGGTATGATTGGCGAGTCCCAATGACTCCAATTAGCGCTGAAGTGCCGTTTTGCTACCACGACTCGTGCCTAAAACCAGAAGAATAGATTAAGAAGATTAATTCGGAGGAAAGGGCAGGTCCCACGCCTTATATCCATCCAGTTGAGTTTAGATATCTAAGAAGACCCTCCGGCCTGACATCCTTGAGTTCAGAGAGGCTGTCGAATAAGGGCTTACCAAGGAATTTCATTCTGCCCTTACAGTGCGCAGGACACTCACACAGCAGGTGCTCCACCGTCTCCTCCGTACCAGGAAGATTGCAGCTGCGGCATCGAGTGTTATGGTCTAGATCAGTGATTACCACACTAATACTTTCAAACATTGTGCATGTGTTAAAAGCACAGAAGCTCTTGGTTACACCCAAAAGAAACTCAATCATTGTCGAAAATTAAAATTTTTAAATTGGAAATGGATAGTATTTTTATTCTTAACTTCACAAAAAACTACAAACAAAAAAAATTAAGATAAAAAAATATGAGACGAAATGCAAAATCACGATTCCTAACAAAAATATTACGTAAAAAAATCCAAACAAAAAAACCACCCCCAACACACAATCATTTACAAGCATTCAGAGACTGCTCGAGCAACACAACCTGCTGGCTCAACAGCTCAATGCTGACTGAACAGAAATTTGCAAAATTTCTTTTCGTGCACGAAGAGTTCTGTAGTGTCGGTGTGAGGCTGTCGGTGTGAAAGCTCTAAAAAGCTTGTACCGCGTGTATAGGCTCTGAAAATCACTGGTCTAGATCCATCCGAGCCGCGTGGGTGCCGATAGCCCAGTGTCCCGTGATCACCGTAGTTAAGCGGGAAATGTCCTTCCTTTCCATCCTTAAAATGGCTGAAGATCGCATTTCGTTATATGAGGGCCACAGACTTCTGCAGACTCTGCAGGTCTGCAACCGTTTCCATCTTGTTTTAGCCTCATCAGACCAGTGCCGAGAGATTATGCTCTTGACGAAACACAAGGGCGCAAGAACCTCCTCCGCCTCTGCAACGTCAAGAGCCGAGCCTTGCCGGGCTAGCTCATCAGCCATTTCGTTTCCCTGAATATCACGATGCCCCGGCACCCAAATCAGAGACACGCTATGTCGACTTGCTAAGCCCATGACCCACTCCCTACACCAGGCTTGATGATACCGTTACAGATCCCAGAGCTCTCAGAGCTGCTTGACTATCCGAGAAGATTCCTATCCTGTTTCCGACACTGGCACTTTCCGTTGCAAGTAACGCCCTGCATGCCTCCCGTATCGCGAAAACTTCAGATTGAAAAACGCTCGCCGTATCCGGGAGCCTGATTGATATGGAAATGGCTGGCTGAGTTGCGAAGACACCCGCACCTACTCCGCCCGCCATCTTAGACCCGTCCGTGAAAACTGAAACATCGAATGTCTGAGCGAGTTTACCAACTCCCCAATCCTTCCTTGATGGAAAGATGATCTCATAATTTGTGTCGAAAACTGTTATCGGACAGATATAATTTGTTTTCCTGTTGATGTAGGGGTCGTTAACATGGAGCAGAATACGTCCATGACCGCATGTACGCTCCCTCCAGATTCCCAACTCCCTTAATGTCATGGCACTCTGGGATGCCTTTTCCTTCACAAAAAGATCAATGGGCGCAAAGTTGCAGATCACATTCAGAGCCTCCGTGGGGCACGATCTAATCGCCCCTGTGATTTTAACGCAAGCAGCTCGTTGAACTTTCCGTAGTATATCAGCCATATAGTTCACCTCGGTTGCTCTCCACCACACCAATGACCCGTAAGTTAAGATTGGTCGAATAACTGCTTTATACATCCATGCAATTTTTTAAACACTGTTTACATTCCTAGCGACGCGAAAGGGTTGCGCAATCGACCAATCAACTATGTAATTATTCGGACGTAAGTAGCTGGTTGTTGACAAACAGGTGTCGCCGCTATATGCATACACAGTCGACTCCCTAATATTATCCTACATTAATGTTATAAGAAATGTTCTATTTATCGAGATTTCTTGCTCTTATTACATTACCTTGCCAGTTTTTGCAAATGTACGTACCTTTTTTTTGTACATGCACGCATGAGCGCGCTTTATCGGTAATCACAACTTTCAAATAAATGTATGAATTAAACGACTATCATAAGCATTCTAATTTAAATATTCATTCAATTTCACTACATTAAAAATAAAGGGCGCCCATATACATACATACCTATTACTTTTGAAAAAATTTTACAAATCTGATGATCAAGTGAGAACCTTGCGGGTTCCTGGCAAACGAGCGCCTATTTTTTCATTATGTTTTTTTTTTTTTTCAAAATACTTCTGCGAAATTTTGTTTAATATTACCGAAATTCAGCGCCCCTCTCTATTGGCGCCCGAGGCAAATGCCTCGCTTGCCACACCCTCGCTACGGCTCTGGGTCCAATGGAGGTACCCCTAGGGAGTGGCCAATTTCAATTATTTTTTGTACCGTCAATGGCCTTTATGAGGGTAACTGATATGAAAAGTTTCGTAAAGATATCTTACTTTTTTGAGCTGAAATTAAAATTTGTATTTAATTGTTTTTTTATTTTTTACTATAGGTCCAATGGAGGTAACCCTAGGGAGTGGCCGATTTCAATTATTTTTTGTACCGTCAATGCCCTTTATGAGGGTAACTGATATGCAAAGTTTCGTAAGGATATCTTACTTTTTTGAGCTGAAATTAAAATTTTTATTTAAATTTTTTTTTTTAATTTTTTACTATAGGTCCAAGGTACCCCTAGGAGTTGACCGATTTCAACCATTTTTGGAAATTTTCTTAACTAGCTCATATATAACCTGTGTGCAAAATTTCAAAGAACTACGACAACTCCTTCTATTTTTTTCCGCTGAATGTATGGAAGCTGTCCCACTGTGTGCCGTATGAACTTTTAATACTATACAATCAGCTGCTTGGAATTCCATTCCATTCCATTCCGACGTCATAAATACATATATAATGAAAATGAATAACATAATGAACGAATATAAAATATAATTACGTACATGCATACATACTCTTAGTAAAAACAAAAACATTCACATACACATAATAAATGTATTCATAAGAATTTATCTTATATCAAATAAATTTTTCATCCATATGTTATTTGAAGCAGTGGCAAGGAATAACGTCATAGTATTCTAGGTTAAGATTCTATAAAAATTGTTATATTCTTCAAGAATTATACAATAAAAAATATATACGAAAAAAAATGTTCCTTAAAAAAAAGACGTAGTTATTAATTTATTTTTATTTAGTAAATTCTAATTTTTTTTTTTAATAATTTTTATGTTTTTGGTTTTTAGTTTATTGGTGCAAACGGGATGGTGCTTTTGCCCTTCACTGTAATGTCTCAGAGCTTAAGAGTACAGCAGCGTTGCCGTTGAAAAATTTTCGTGGTGGCTAGATTTGATTTCATTTGTGGCTAAAAATGGTGGCTAAAAAATTTTGTTTCAAATTATCAAGTTTTACATTTATTTTTCAAATTCAAGCACAAAAGTATTGCATAAAATATAAGGAAAGAATCATAAATTTGTGTAAAAATAAAATATTCATACATGGTATGTACTTAACTATACCTAAAAAAATTGGATATCACATTCAATATCTATCATTATGTCGTCATCACTAATTGACTCCTTCTCTTCATAGATTAATTCTTCATTAATTTAATGAGACCTTCTGTTATTTCAAATCCATTGCAACGTTGTTTTACATTCTTTAAGCCATATCTCATAGTTAAAATTGCATTCAACATTGTATGATACATTTTGTTCCGATTTTTGGTTTTGGCAATATTCATTACGGGAAAAGTTCTTTCCATTTCGGCGTTGCTGAGTGGTAAAAGTAGCAAATAATATACAAAGTCAGTTAGGTGCTTAAAAGGGCTTTCGTCGACAGCGTTTCTAAACTGCCGAACCTCTGACCGAAAATCAAGCATATTAGATACATTTTCCCATAAATAACTACATAAGTTTTTCCATATTTTCAATTTCAGTCTCACTATATCGGACTTTCATATATGAAAACGGCTTAAATACATATTTTTTTTTTATTTTAATGAATTTTCAGTAGAAAAAAGTCAAATTTCTGTAATGTTTCAATATTTTTTGGTAAACGTTCCCGCAATTGATAAACCAACTTCACAAGGAAATTTCTACAAGTAATTCTTATGGTCTTTTCTATATTATCGTTTAGCGAAACTAAAGTTATAGTATGCAAAGGGATTTAAATATTTTTCAATATTTGTTGTTAAGGGATCAAAGTTTTCATACTGACATATTTGTCGTTTTCGATTCGCCATCACACAAGCGAGGTCGGATCGAACAAAAATGTTCGAACCTATAATGAGTAGTAGCCATACTCGCTAACTCGTCGATAAAAATTTCCCTCTGCTCGCTAGCATTCACATATAAATTTGACAGAAGGAAATTTATAGCCAGCAGAGAAATTGTGAATCGAAAGCGGCTATTATGTCATTATATTAACCACTAATTAGTTTGACAAGATCTGAAAATAATTTGGTCGGGTCTGCCACATTAGATTCAAATAGTTTGTTCACATATTGACAGATAATATCGGTTTAAGAAATTTTAGATAAGCTAAATTAATGTCATTAAACGTGTCGGACAGAATTTTCGCTTTGTGGCAGGACTCGGACAATGCTGCTATGCCAAAATGACATTTTAATTAGGGCTGATGATTTGACCCGGGTAATGAGATACCCGGGTACCCGGGTAGTGAATGAAGCCCTACCCGGGTAATGCCCGGGTACCCGGGTTTTTTATTACCCGGGCAGGCCCGATCGATGCCGGGTAGCCGGGCATCGAAAAATTACCCGGGTTCCCGGGCGGCCTCGAAACTGTTAGAAATCAAATTTTAAAGACTCCGTATGTATAGAAAGATCGTACAATATGAGTATCAAACGAAAGGGGATGGCCCCAGGTTTTATTTTAACTTCGATATATTTCGATAAATTTATCGATAACTGACTTATCGGTCAAAATGCGAATGCACAAAAACCTTAATATTATCTTACAATATGGGTATCAACCGAAAGGGGATGGCCCCAGGTTTCATTTTAACTTCGATATATTTCGATAAATTTATCGATAACTGAGTTATCGGTCAAAATGTGATTGCACAAAAACCTTAATATTGCCCTACAATATGAGTATCAAACGAAAGGGGATGGCTCCAGGTTTCATTTTAACTTCGATATATTTCGATAAATTTATCGATAACTGAGTTATCGGCCAAAACGGGAACGCACAAAAACCTAAATATTATCTTACAATATGGGTATCAAACGAAAGGGGATGGCCCCAGGTTTCATTTTAACTTCGATATATTTCGATAAATTTATCGATAACTGAGTTATCGGCCAAAACGCGAATGCACAAAAACCTTAATATTATCTTACAACATGGGTATCAAACGAAAGGGGATGGCCCCAGGTTTCATTTGAACTTCGATATATTTCGATAAATTTATCGATAACTGAGTTATCGGTCAAAATGTGATTGCACAAAAACCTTAATATTACCCTAAAATATGGGTATCAAACGAAGGGGATGGCCCCAGGTTTCATTTGAACTTCGATAAATTTATCGATAACTGATTTATCGGTCAAAATGCGATTGCACAAAACCTTTATATTACCCTACAATATGGCTATCAAACGAAAGGGGATGGCCCCAGGTTTCATTTGAACTTCGATATATTTCGATAAATTTATCGATAACTGAGTTATCGCCAAAATGCGAATGCACAAAAACCTTAATATTATCTTACAATATGCGTATCAAACGAAAGGGGATGGCCCCAGGTTTCGTTTGAACTTCGATATATTCCGATAAATTTATCGATAACTGAGTTATCGGTCAAAATGCGATTGCACAAAAACCTTAATTTTACCCCACAATATGGGTATCAAACGAAAGGAGATGGCCCCAGGTTTCATTTTAACTTCGATGTATTTCGATAAATTTATCGATAACTGAGTTATCGGTCAAAATGTGATTGCACAAAAACCTTAATGTTACCCTACAATATGGGTATCAAACGAAAGGGGATGGCCCCAGGTTTCGTTTGAACTTCGATATATTTCGATAAATTTATCGATAACTGAGTTATCGGTCAAAATGCGATTGCACAAAAACCTTAATGTTACCCTACAATATGGGTATCAAACGAAAGGGGATGGCCCCAGGTTTCGTTTGAACTTCGATATATTTCGAGAAATTTATCGATAACTGAGTTATCGGTCAAAGTGCGATTGCACAAAAACCTTAATATTACCTTACAATATGGGTATCAAACGAAATGTGATGGCCCCAGGTTTCGTTTGAACTTCGATATATTTCGATAAATTTATCGATAACTGAGTTATCGTTCAAAATGCGATTGTACAAAAACCTTAATATTACCCTAAAATATGGGCATCAAACGAAAGGGGATGGCCCCAGGTTTCATTTGAACTTCGATATATTTCGATAAATTTATCGATAACTGAGTTATCGGTCAAAATGTGATTGCCCAAAAACCTAATTTTGTACGATATATCGACCAAAACCTGGGGCCATCCCCTTTCGTTTGATACCCATATTGTAAGATAATATTAAGGTTTTTGTGCAATCGCATTTTGACCGATAACTCAGTTATCGATAAATATATAGAAATATATCGAAGTTCAAATGAAACCTGGGGCCATCCCCTTTCGTTTGATACCCATATTGTAAGATAATATTTAGGTTTTTGTGCATTCGCGTTTTGGCCGATAACTCAGTTATCGATAAATTTATCGAAATAAATCGAAGTTAAAATGAAACCTGGGGCCATCCCCTTTCGTTTGATACTCATATTGTAGGGTAATATTAAGGTTTTTGTGCAATCACATTTTGACCGATAACTCAGTTATCGATAAATTTATCGAAATATATCGAAGTTAAAATGAAACCTGGGGCCATCCCCTTTCATTTGATAACCATATTGTAGGGTAACATTAAGGTTTTTGTGCAATCGCATTTTGACCGATAACTCAGTTATCGATAAATCCACGTTTTGGAGGAACAAAAGCAAACGTCTGAACATCCAAACATCGCTACATATCGCTACATCCATAAACGAGCGGCCTATTGTGGTAAGCAGCGTTTGTCGCATTAGCCGGCATCAACAAGAATGCCCGGGTACCCGGGTACCCGGGCATTACCTGGCTGCCTGGGTAGTAAATGGGCCGGGTACCCGGGTACCCTGGCAATACCCGAAAAACCCGGGTACCCGGGTACACGGGTATCATCAGCTCTAATTTTAATTCAACCCACTAGTCAACTATACTTTTAATAGCTGGCTCGATGGAAAGCCATCGACTCTCACATGATTTGGTTATTTTTAGTGGGATTGTATCATCACTTATTGCCTGAAAAATTGATTCGTAAAGTGTTTGCGTGGATGGAGATTTGGCAAACCAGTTTCTCCAACAAAAAATTCAACTTCATTTGGCAAACATTTTGTAGCGGTTGAAACAGCAATTTGTTTATATATATTCCTTCTACTACACTATTCCACTAGCGAGTGATTATCAACAGGCACTTATCGACTTGTTTGGTTTTTAACATATAAATCGATTTGTGATAATCGCTGAATTGAATTAGCGTCATCACATCCTTCCTATGTGGAAAGTTTAGGCTCCAGCGGTGGCTAAAAACGTGGCTAGGGGCAAAACCGAAATTTTGGTGGCTAAAAAAACACGGCGGTGGCTAAATCTAGCACCAAATGGCTAGAACGGCAATGCTGGAGTACAGTATAAATGGGTGTTTGCCCAGTTGTAATTTTGGGTGGTGCAATATATTGCGTTATTGGTTCCTTGAGAATGGGGTTTGGGAGAGTTGCTTTTTATGAGTAAGTTTTATGTATTTGGATCGACTTCGACCCCTATTTATATGGGGTGAGTTGAAAATATATTTATTTTGTTATGTATACATATATGTATATGATATGTGTTTATATATTAACGATAAAATAAACTTCAGAAATTAGCGTGTGGCTTCTTCTATCGCTCATACGGAAGTGGCCACTTCCTTTAGGCATGGGTAACACTGCGCTGCGCCGCGCAATTGCGCTAACGCCAACCCTGGCGTTATTGCGCTAACTCCGATTTGGAAAATGCGCCAACTCAATATAGCGCCAACTCAATAGCCGTGTTTCACATACGGTGATCCTAACCCAGATAAAAATTTTTGCATGTAAATGCAACAACAAAGATTTCAGCTCGATTAAACCAGATAAATTGCTGGTTCAATTTCTGATCCGCCCTGTTCGATTTGTTTTTTCCGTGCTGATTTGGCAGAACAGTGCTTTCTTGATTTGGCAGAACTGAAAAGTGACATTTGTGTATGTATACATATATATACATATACCCTGCAGTAAATTTGTTTCACTGCTAAATGATCATTGATCATTCTTTGTTGAATATTCATCACAATCGTTTTGCGTTGGTGCAAGCGTGCAAGCTATATTGAAAAAACCAAACGAAATATCATCTAGGCGGTTATAAACCCACGAGCCAGCTTGTATTTCGGTAGGTTTTTTGACATTCGGCAGCTTTTCTGATAAATTTTCAATTTGACAACTATAAAACAAATTATATTTAAAATAAAAAATATATGGAAATACAAATTTCAAATTTGGCTCTTGTAAGCTTCTGCTTTGGACGTAAGGGGAAAGAAGAAGTCCGGAAGAAAAATTATATTGCGCACTGGCTTCTCCTTATAACATGGAATACATAGCTATCCCGCCATTTGAGTTTCATAATTTATTTCAGTAATTTAAATTCAAATTTCCAAAAAAATAATTTTTGTAATAGTTATTTTCATTTAGTTTGAAGTTTAAAGTCAATCAAATTGTTTTTGAGGGAGTATTTGTCTCTTTTCAACGTACAGAAGAATTGTTTTTGCGCTATTATAACTCTGACGAGTTTTATGGCCGAGCTTCTCTCCCAATTCGAGGTGTGCTCCTTTTGTTTTTCCTACCATTGGACAGTCATATAGGTATGAGGAAAGCAAACCATTTATTTGGAAAAATTCAGCAGCCTTTATATGAAAGCATTCACTGATGCCTCCTCATGATGAATTTCATCAGTGATTCATAAAGGATTCATTTCAGGTTTTTACTGCTGGGTATATGTTGTATATGTTTCTTATTCTTTTTAGTTCTTTGCAAGTGCAGCCAATTTTCATTATGAGCCGGATTGTTTCAGTAAAAATTTATCTTAACCCAGACCCAGATGTAATAACTGAAACGCCCCTAATATTGCAATATGAAACCAACTTAATTTCGTGCGCTAACAACAGCACCGGCTCCAATATAGCGCTAGTGTAAAATGGCGCAACCACAACGCCAATAACAGCACCATAGTATATGTATACGTATGACACCGTCACAATTATGTATGCTTGATAGTGATCTAAGTGACTCTAATTTCCAGCATATTTTCACAAATATACGGAATATGTTTCCAAATGATTACGAAAATTAAAATTAATTGTGCCCTCGTATATGTAAGCAGAATTGCGCCAAAAGAAATAAAACAGGGATGGTAAAGAGTAACAAGCGAAAAAATGTTATTTATCGATTATTCCATGACAATTGCGCTAAAGGTGTTATTGCACCAGTACCGTGAGTTGGCGCCACGATTGCGCCGTTACCCATGGCTAATTTCCTTTTTTTATTGGGTGAGTTTCTAAAACAAAGCTGCTCCGCAACTGTTGAGTGTTTGTCTTAGAAACGCACTGTGGAGTAGTTCCGCTCAGTTCAACAGTTGGCAAAGTTTCGCAATTTTTTCCATCACAAATTTTGTTCGCTACTTGAGCACAACATATTGAGTAAAGCCAAACAGCTGATAAATTCATCAAGCCGTTTCTAAGACGTAGCTTTTTAACTCAACTGCTACCCAACTGTTGGCAACTGTTGAGCTCAACAGTTGCGTAGCAGCTTTGTTTTAGAAACTAACCCATTCTCTTTTCTTTTCAATTCTTTGTCGTTGCCATACAACAATTTTCACTTGACATTACAATACATTCCTTATTATGTGTTGCCATACAACAATTTTCATTTGACATTACATGCCGTCCACACGTATCTTACAATATGTGAATATGTAAATATATGGGGCTTCAGTTTGTGAACGTACTTGTACGTTACGGGGGTTAGGAGAGGCGCGTGAATAAATTAGTTCTATGTATGCGCAATATTTGCAGTAAATTAAAATGAGAAATTTCAATTTACTGACTTTGAGGGATCGCTAATAGTCCAGTTAGTCGAGAACGTAAACCCGTGTACCGTGTCAGCTGATCCAACCTATTCAATGGGATTTGTATGTAACCGATTATTCAACGACGGACGACGCAGATGCCCGTACCGCAGAAATCAAAATCATTTTGATTTTTTACGTAAAAACGTGTCAGCTGATCGCTCGCATGGTTGCAAGGTAGAAGGGTTGCCGGTTGAACATTTTTAGTTATTAAATATTTAATCAGTAATTATCACAGCATTATACAACTTAACAAGATTGTAAAATGTTATCGAATATACATATATGTGTTCACATGGAAAAAAACGTATATCTACTTAAACTAACCATTTATTATTACTTTAATTTTTAAAAAGAAAGGAAAGAAAACGTTTATAAATTTTTTTTTAAATCCCAAACAAAATGTAAATATATATGTATATAAATTAATAACAAGATAATAGCTTTGTTCAACAACTTTACTTGCAAGTCAATGTCAAATTAAGAGTAAAAACGAGAAAATTATCAACCAAAGTAATTGAACACAAAATCATAAACATTCGCAAGAAAACAGCTGATACGCTGTTTTGAAAATTTGATTTTTAGGTTAGGTTGTAATTGACATTTTTGAAATTGGAAATGAATGGAAATAACTGAATTAGGAAAACCAAAATCTACTTTGGCTATTCCACAACATCGTCAAGATTCCTTTTTGCGCTAATTTATTTAGTACACAATTAGAAATTTGCGTATAAAATGTTTGTATATTTCCAATTGAAATTTTTGTAATCATATATTTTTGCCACTTCTATTTTTTTAAAGCTGCAAGTAGTTGCAAGTGAAAATTTTACTTGCAGCTTTTATCAACTCTCTCGAGGTCTTACTCTCTCAATTTGGCTCGCTTTTGCAAATTTTTTGGTTATTGAACACAAATTCGTAACTATTCGTAAAAATATGTAAACATTTTGAGATATTGAGCACTCCTAATAAATGAAGATATTACTGAAAATTAAAGCAAAAATTGTATTTAACCACATATGGTGGCTGTATTTTCTTAATTGATAACTCTTGGTGGTCTTCTTGTGCAACTTTTCTACATTAAAAAGTTATAAATTGCCACAATAGATCTAAGTTTCTGTAACAAAACCGGGGAAAGTGTCAATTAAAGTGATGTCACACTAATACGATCCACACTTTGTCACCACCTATTTATACTAGAAAAGATATAAGTTACAAAAACTCAGTACAGAAGTGAGTTTCTGTAACAAAATCGGGAAAATTGTCGATCAAAATGACGTCACATTAATACGTTCCACACTTTGTCACCACCTAAAAAGCAGGTGAGAATCTATCGATTGACGTCATTATGACGCCACTCAGTCGAAAATATTGATAGAGTTCAGATACAGAAACTCTGCACAGATTTCTTAATTAAACACAATTTTTTGTGACAATCTTGTTGCTTCCCAATATAATTTTTTATGGATTCTCAATTTTGTAAATTTAATGTTCTGACTATGTTTTTTGTTATTTTATGTTTTAGTCCTTGATAACTATCACCAAGGTTTGATGGAAATATATTGGGCAGCTACAAAATTAAAAGAAAATAGTGTTTTAATTACCAAGTAAGCCATAAAAAAGTAACTAAATTAATAAAAAAAAAAGTCGTCAACGACAACTTTAAAATGATTAAATTAATATTTGCTTGTCATTTGGCAAATAATGCACAGTTGTGTATTGAAGAGTAATCCGGATAACACTTTGAAGATTAGTAAAAATCTTTTTTGTTCAAAAATGACTAAATGGCAACCCTGCCAAAATGTAAACAAATTATATATATATGTAAATATGTGCGAGTAAAGCAGCTGATTGCTCCGTTGCCCTACGGGCTCAAAAAATCCTAAAAATTGCGTACGGGCGTTTGCGTCAGCGGGCGGACCACACGTTTTCGACTAACTGGACTATAAGTTTATATTTTGTATTTATTTCTTTGCTTCTGTTGAACTTTTGTTATGTTACTTATATATGTATTATACATATATATATATATAAACGGCCCGTAACAGTGCAACGAAATGCCCTTATTTGTGAGAATGCTGTGAGAGATTAATGGCAGTATTATATGGAGTTGGGCCAGCTATATGTACTTCTCGAGAGAGTTGAGATAGCGGATTCTATATTAGAGCTTATTTGTTTTTTGGAGAGTGAGTGGTAGTTTTATATACCAAAAATGATTAGAGTTTTAGGAGCGAATTCCGCGACAATTTTAGGGCTTTTGTCTGGGGGCTGAATAATTCTAACACAGAATGAGGGGCCTTGGCCCCTATAGTAAAATCTCCAAATATTTTTCCATTCTCAGGTCAAAATTGTTTGCTGTGGTCACTTTAATTTGAATTTTTTTTGAAAAAGTGGAAAAAAGGGGTAAAATCCAAATCGGATTGAAATATGAGGTTCAGGTGCTTATATTAAAATTACGCGAAGAAAAATTTTATAGAATATCTTAACTCATTTGCTCTCTCCGAAAAGGGTCTTTTTGACCCTTTTTTCGAAAATTCCAACAAAAATATTATTTACGAGGTCGTGAGAGTCTTAAAATGTTCTGGGATATTGTGGTCCGGAAAATTTCACTAGGGGTCTTCTAAGGCCAAATCTTTATACAAAGGTTTTGAAGTCCCAAGGAAACAAAAAAAGAAAAAATGCCCCTTGAACTATGCAACAATTTTTATATTTTATTATTTTATATAATATTTAATAAATCACTATTGGCGGGTACATTTATTGATGACTGGAAAATCACTTCAATCAACCCAATATACAAAAGTGGCAATAAATGTGATGTAAAAAACTACAGGCCGGTCTCTAAATTATCTACGGTCCCGAAATTACTGGAATGTGTCATTAAACATAAAGTCTCTTTCGATTTAAAACAACTAATATGCACAAATCAACATGGGTTTGTAACTGGTAGATCTTGCAGTTTTTGTGGACGATTGCTTTTCCGCATTTCAAAAGGGGTTTCAAGTAGATACGATCTATACGGATTTCTCCAAAGCATTCGACAGAGTTTCACACAAAATACTTTTAATTACACTTTTTAACATTGGTTTCTTTCCACTCTACTTCAATGGATTAGGTCTGCATGGAAGACAAAGTTTTGTAGTCGTCGAAAATACTTCGTGAAACATATTTGTGCCTTCCTCTGGGATTCCCCAAGGGAGTATATTAGGCCCGCTATTGTGTTTATATTGTTTTTGAATGATATAGGGTCTTGCTCACCTTTCATGCAAGAGGTTCCAGGTTTAAACTCTGGCCCGGACAAATATCAAAAATTTGTTTTAAATAAAATTAGAATTTGTAATAAAAAAAAATTATTTTTAATAATTAGAATACTTTTTGTAACAAAAAAATTACTTTTATTAAAGGTACATTTCTATATTTTTATAGGTTTATTTTTTTCTATTTAACCACCAGAATCGTTAAAGCTCACAGACGGTTCTGCAATTAAACAGTGCGTACATATTTTTACATTTCTGAAGCATTGAATGAAGCATTGCTAAAATTATTAAGTTCGCCTTGAACTTGTCATACAAAGAGGAATGGCAAATAGTATGCGCATATACAAAACAAAGTCGGCAGAGTAAAAAATATAAATATAAACTATTTTACGAGCGAGACGAAAAATATGACAAAATAATGTACTAAAAAATGCATTTATAGCAAAATATGCCAAGAATATGCAAATAAGTCAATATATGCAAATTAAGCCTTTTTGACCTAAATATGCGAAAATATGCCCTAATAAGTTAGGCTTATTCTCTTCGTCTTGAGCTAAAACGCCGATATATGTATTGTTATCATATGTAAATTGGACTGCAAGAGAAAAATATGCATTTGTATATTTCCTGTTGCCCTACTGATGACCTAAAAATCTACTCGGTAATAAAGAATGAGAGGGAAACGTACGTTCTGCAGGAGGAAATTGACGAGTTGAACCATTGGTGCTTAAAAAACCATTTGCCTCTTAACGTAATGAAGTGTCACCACATGACTTTCGCCAAATTACATAGACCTATAAAATCATTATATTATATTGATTCTACATCGCTTGTCATTAGGGTTGCCAGATGTACCCCTTTGGGGGGATCCTACCCCTTTTTGACTTGGTGTTCCCCTATCTACGGAAGGCTCCGTAGATACCCCTTTTTCAGTATACTCCTATCCTAATAAATTTTATTTTTTGCTAAGTGAACATGATAAGATTGGCAAAAATATTTTGAAAAGCTTGAAAACCAGTGTCAAATATGACTAAATAAGTGAAACATAAATATTATATACATACATACATATATATTTATGTAATTAAATGAATGTGTAAGTATATTAATTTTTTGCTTCAATTTGAAAATAAGGTAAATTAAACGAATTCTCATCAAAATTCTAATGTTTTTACTAGAATTATTTTTGTAAAACATACATACGTTCAAAAGTCTGTATGTACTCAGAAAATTCAAAAAATTTTAGTAAAACTTAAAAATTTTAATGAAAATTTGTATAATGTTTGCCCAATATTTGCACAAAGTTTTAATTGATATTGTTTATATCATACATATATATGTATCTCACCCTAAATCATAAAGTGATACAGCTCGAAATCCAAAAATTTTAAATGGTGCTGAAGTGCTTTTTCTCTAAAAGAAAGTCTATGGAGAGAATCCACATACGAGTATAACGTTAGTTTTCCAGGCAGAGCCTATTCGAAAGAATTTGGGGAAGTCGCTCGATTATAAAATCTATTATGGAGAAAACCCGACTTCAAAAAATTTTCCGTTGCGTCACTTTATGGTTTAGGATGCGATTTATTTACCTATTACATATTAAAGAAAGTAAGACTTGGTGGAAATTCCACGAAAATAAGTAGACTTAAGCTGAGTTCCCGTGGTAGTGATCCAGATCCGGATACGAACTTTGCAAGCAAATGCAACAACTATTTTGTGATTCTGATATTCATCTGGATCAAAAATGTCTATTACAATCTATACGGATCCGAAATTGATCCAGATTAATATCAGGATCACAAAATTGTTGTTGTATTTGCTTGCAAAATTCGTATCCGGATCTGGATCACTGCCACGGGATCTCACCTTTAGTTGACTCGATGTGTTACATATACTTACATATACAAAGATAATTATGTTCAACTTAATTTATAATATTAAGGAAATATGTACCTTCATAAATTTGCGTGTGCATATCGTCACAACATACGAAACTAGCATTTTCAAAATTTCTTACGAAAACTCGGTAATTTAAAAATTCTGCACGAAAAGTAGCACTTTAAATTTTTGTCTGACGAAAAGTTGCAATAATTATATATGAAATTCGTCAGCCAAAAGTCGAAAATGCTACTTTTCCAAAAATTTAAAGTGCTAGTTTTCGTCAGCCAAAAGTCGAGTACTACTTTTTCAAATTCACATTTAAAGTGCTAGTTTTCGTCAGACACAAAAAATCGGGTTGTAGTTTTCGTATGGTACGACGATTAAACATAGATAAGAATATTTTTTGTTTGTTCAAACGGTATGGAATTTTTACTTTTGATCTCTTTGTTTCTATGTCAAATAAGTGAATAAACCAATTTTTTGTTTAATACATTTTGTTTTATTTGGCCCCCCAAAAATACCCCATTTTTTCTAAATTGTACCCCGAAATCCCCCTTTTTGGTCTCGTCGATCCCCCTTTCGCCTTTTTACTTCTGGCAACCCTACTTGTCATGCTAAAGGAGATTGAGGACTTCGGAGTCTGTTTTGACGATAAATTCTGTTTTGTTACACACGTTAACTATGTTGTTGCCAAATCCTCGTTTTTGCTTGTGTTTATCAGACGTAATGGTTCAGCATTTTCGGATCAATATACCCTAAAAGTACTGTACTCTTCTTATGTCTGATCGACTTTAGAATATGCTGTTTTCATTTGGAGACCTTTCATCAGATTTATATTGACCGGTTAGAATCTGTGCAGAAATCATTCATCAGATTTGCATTACGCTCTTTGCGTTTTTCTGAACCTAAATCACCGTATTTCTCTCGCTGCCAGCTGATAAATCTTATGACTCTGCAGAATAGACGAACGCTGCTATCAGCCACTTTCATGTTTGATATAATTTCTGGGAACATTGATTGTCCAGCCGTTTTCAATAAAATAAATTTCAATGTGCCGGGTAGACCTTTACGACAGTTTGATTTCTTTTACGTATGTGCAAGTAAAACTCTGTCCCTGCAGTAAATTTGTTTCACTGCTGAGGGATCAGTGATGATTCTTTGTTGAATATTCATCACTGTCGTCATAACTCAGTATATTTTTATTTGTTATTGTTTTTTTTTTCTGAGGAAAGCAAACCATTTATATGAAAAATTCATCAGTCTTTATATGAAAGTATTCACTGATACCTCCTCGTCATAGGTGAATTGCATCAGTGATTCATTAAGGATTCATTGCGGATTTTTACTGCAGGGGTATAGCCTAAATGCACCACTTAATACACTCAGACAAAAAACATTATAAAATCGACGAAAACGTGCTTAAAATAGACAAAAACGTATTTAAAAGTGATGTAAATATGAACATTTTTATTTTAAAAATGTTCATTGTAAAATTGTGAATCAAGTAAAAACATTTTAAATTTAAAAATGTTTATTTTGATTCTAAGAGCTATGCGTTCTTAATCCATTTATGTTCATTTTTAATTTAAATACCATCATTTTTATTTTAAATAACAAACGGACTTAATTTAAAAATATTCATATATAAATCAAATATGAACGATTTTGAATAAAGATTCTGCATTTTTAAAATAAAAATGCACATTTTCATTTTAATAATGAAACATTTTTGTTTTATATACTCACCACCCTTCATTTATTCACCTTTATTAAACCATACAAAAATTATTAGTCCGGATCAGAATTTTATTCGTATATATTTTCAAATGCAGTTTTTTAGAAAAAAAACTTAAATCATACACATATGTACATGTACATACAAATTACAAATTCATATTGATTTTGGTTTTACATATGTTTTGCCATTGTTAATTGAATAAATGTAATGGTTGTATTTTAAAACTAGAAATATTTACGATTTTCAATGTGTCTAATTTCGTGCCGACTTCATAGGAATGAAAATGTTTTTTATACCTTTGACTGAAGTATGTAGATGAGGAAAATGCCGTTATTCCGCGCACGATTTGCGAAACAAATGGAATGTGAAATATTTATTCAACTCATGGCCCAACAATAGAGGTCGCCGCATGAATAGGCGATTACCTTTCGACGGCCTGTTTCAAATCAAAACAAGATGCAATAGTTTGAGATTAGCTTAAGGCAGGAAGAAGAAGAGCGATTTTCTCTTGCATATCCCTTATTTCATCCTACTCATCTCATCCCGATCCTCATTCTGATCCTCATCCTAATCCTCATCTTTATTCTAGTGCTATCCTGATCCTACTCCCAATCCTCATCCTCATTTCGTCCTACTCATTTGATCTCGATCCTCATCCTCATCCTGAATCTAATCCTGATCCTCATCCTAGTGCTATCCTGATCCTGATCCTAATCCTAACCCCCATCCATCTGCTCATCCCATCCTCAGCCTGAATCTAATCCTCTTCTTCATCCTAGTGCTATCCTGATCCTGATCCTAATCCTCATCCTCATCCTAGTGCTATCCTCATCCTGATGCTAATCCTAATCCTCATTGTTATTTCATCCTACTCATCTCATCCTGATCCTCATCCTCATCCTGATCCTAATCGTAATCCTCATCCTCATTTCATCCCGAACCTCATCCTCATCCCAGTCATCATTCTCATCCTCAATCTACTGCTCATCTCATCCTGATCCTAATTATGTAAATATATATGTGGCTATAAATTAAAAATACATATATACATACATATGTGTGTACTTATGTATATAAGACAGATTATCAAGGAAGTTTTGGAAATCGCTGCTCCTTAATGTGTTGTTGCTGGCGATAACTTCATTAATTATGATGTTTATTATGTCACTTTTACCTAACTGTTGCTTATTGTTATAGCATTCTGAAACTTGCCTTCCTTTGCGCGTTTGCTCCAGTAATGCCAACAAATCAATACGGCTTTGCGTTGAAGAAGATGACACTGAAAAACATCCCTCCTCTATGCCGAACTATAGAAAAATAAACAATTGCACCAACAGAAGTTTTTTAATTACACATATGTACCTCTTTCTTCTTCCACATGAATAGCTTCTCCCGAAATTCAACCCGTACACCGAGGGGCGGAATGGCTTCCTTTAGACCATCAGCTCTTAAAAATTTAAGGCTGCTAAAATTATTTGCGAATCTGCAGTACGTGATCAGATACAATACAGTATTATAATACACTAGCTGACCCGGCAGACGTTGTTCCGCTAAAATTTATTCCTATGAAGCCTAAAGAAAAGTCTTTGATTACCGTATTGCTAACCATTATTTTAGAGTCCATCTTAATGAATGCGAATAATAAAAAATTGTCTATTCTCTGAATTAAAGTTATAGTTATATTCGCCGCGACAAACCTACTTCCCCCGTTCCCTATCTCTATCTCAATCCCTATCTCTATTTCAGTCTCAATCTCAATCTTTATCCCTATCCCTATCCCTATCCCTATCCCTATTCCTATCCCTATCCCTATCCCTACCCCTATCCCTATCCCTATATCTATCCCTATCCTCATTCCTATCCCTATCCCTATCCCTATCCCTATCCCTATCCCTATTCCTATACCTATCCCTATCCCTATCCCTATTCCTATTCCTATTCCTGTCCCTATCCCTATCCCTATCCCTATCCCTATCCCTATCCCTATCCTTATCCCTATCCCTATCCCTATCCCTATCCCTATCCCTATTCCTATCCCTATCCCTATCCCTATCCCTATCCCTATCCCTATTCCTATCCCTATTCTTATCCCTATCTCTATCCCTATTTTTATCCATATCCCTATAGCTACCTACCATTATCTTACCGGGACCGTCCATCACCATCCGGGCCCACTACTTTAGCCATCTCTGGGAAAAAGCCTTAGAAATCACAATGAAAAAAGCTGTATGTGGAAGCCTGCTCAACGCTTTTCATTTGCTACCAATATCGCTTGAAAACATTCAGGGGTTATCCGGTTCCACGCTTTTACCCAAATCTTGGAACCCGGCCTAGGCATCACTATTTAAAAAGCTCTTTGTTGAAGTCCTCCTCAACAGCTTTCATTTGATACCAATATCGCTCAGAAACTTTCCAGGGTCACTCGGTCCTACGTTTTAACCCATATCTGGGAACCCGGCCTAGGTATCGCAATGAAAATAACTTTATGTTGAAGGTCTGTTCAACACCTTTCATTTGATACCAATATTGCTCGAAGACTTGCTGGATCGATCTGGGTCCTCATTTAGGCCTGTATTCCGGGAAGCTTCCACTATTTCGAAATTCTAATACCCTACTATATGCACTAACACCACATGAATCTACTGTGAAAATTTCATAAAGAACGGTTGGTTACTTTGGGAGTTTATAAAGGACACACATCCACAGATGCACACATACACACATACACATCGATTTTTCCAATTTTCGGACTTTTCCGGAGGGATTTTCCAAAATTTTCTTCCCTACGAACCATCTCCTCGAGAATACTAACAACTGACAAAAAATTTTACAGAAATCGGTCCATCCGTTCTCATCTGATGAGGTTAGTAACATTTTTTACACCATTTTTATATATATAGATACAAAATGTTTGAATCATTGTTACCTTTTAGGAAAGGCAATACATGGACCATATCCATGTCCCTCAGAAACTGCATCATCTTTTCGTCATCCTCGTTGTTTATTTCTTGAATAGTGTCGACAACTGGAAGGGTAGTAACCACCACCCCTCCGCTTAGATTGTCACACTCTCCTGAATCAAAACTATCACCAATTTAAACCGAATTGTACATTTTATTTGTAGTTCAAAAAATTTCCGCAAATTATTTGCCAATTCAGTTGACAACGAATATGTAGGTAAATAGGCTATTTTTATACTCAGCTGTACTAGTACACAGAGTATTATAGTTTTGATTTCCTAACGGTGGATTGTAACAGAATGAAATAATCGAGATAGATATAGACTTATATATATCAAAATGATCAGGGTGAAAAGAGAAATCGATTGAGCCATGTCCGTCCCCCTGTGCGCACGATAACTCGCGCAAAAATTGAGATATTTTGATGAAATTTGAAATGTAAGTTGGTATCAAGACAGGAACGGATGGTATTGAAAATGGGCGAAATCTGACCATGACCACGCCCACCTCCCCTATATAGTAAAAATCGGAAATTTTTTTATCTCAGTCACTAATAGAGCTAGAGTGATAAAATTTCACACACGTATTGAGCTCAGGCCCTTATGAAGAAATATGATGAAATTTTGGAAAATGGGCGGTGCCACGCCCACTTATTAAGGGGCAAACATTGAAAGTTTTATGAGTCATAACTCAGAAACCGTTGAAGATATATCGATGAATTTTGGTAGGCGTGATATACTTACTTAGGCAAATGTTTTGACGAAAAATTGCCAAAATCGGTTGACGACCACGACCACTTTTATATATGGGTCTTATAAAGTGACCTAATAAAAACATTTTAAGCGATATCTTTGTCAAATATAAAGATATATCATTGAAATTTTATGGAAGGTGTCCAACTATGGACATATAACAAAAAATACAAAAATTTTGGAAAATGGGCGTGGCACCGCCTCCTCTTAGAAGCAGGAATATACGAGATTTCTGAGCCCATAACTCGACAAATAATCGATATATTATGACGAAACTTGGTGTATACACTTTCACTACTTGTAGTAATACATGTTCAAAATTTTAGCGAAATCGGTTGACGACCACGCCCACTTTTATATATGGGTATTATAAAGTGGCCTAATAAAAACATTTTAAGCGATATCTTTGTCAAATATAAAGATAATTCATTGAAATTTTGTTTCAAGAGTTCCAAAATAGACCGGAAACAAAAAATATAAAAATTTTGGAAAATGGGCGTGGCACCGCCTCTTTTTAGACAAAGGAATATACGAGATTTCTGAGCCCATAACTCGACAAGTAAAAGAGATATTATGACGAAACTTGGTTTATACACTTTTATAACTTGTGTTAATGGACACGAAAAAATTTATTGAAATCGGTTTATGACCACGCCTACTTTTTAACAAAGATATTTCTGGAACACCCTTTGGGAATTTGTAACGTGACATCTTTGTAACTCATAAAGGGATGAAATTTTGCACAAAGAATAATATTCATAAGCTTAGTTGGATGACTGATAAAAATTTAGAAAATGGGCGTGGCTATTTTGTAATTACTGTTATCTTCATATTATACGTAGTCTGTAAGAACTGTAACTTTCATAGACGGTAAATACATAAATAGATAAATAAATATTTAATTTTCAAATGTAACCTTTGCTCTTTTTAACGGTAATGGCTCGGATACTAAGTTATCAATATCGCAATCTCTCGCGCTCTTCTTCATTTCATTTCATTTATTTTCGAATATATGTATGTTTACTCTACCAGCAAATTTCTGCAATTATTGCAGCCGGTATTTTCCTCTGTATCTGTATTTTTTGTTTATTGTAATAAGTTAAAATTTGTTTATACTCAATCCAAAAACCTGTTTACCTCATTTCAAATGGTGCAGCAACTTGATAATTACGCTCGCCTTGTTCATAGGATTCAGTGAATAACTGCTTGTTAAAATATGACAAATGATGATGCAAATAGTGTATTTTCAACGACATATGAACCACTATTTTTATACTCAGCTGTACGGTGCAGTGAAATAACGCCCGTGGAATTAACGCCCGTGGGCGTCATTTCCCAAAAAAAGGAAATAACACCCGCGGGCGTTTTTTCCTTTGTTGAAAAAGAAATAATTCCCGCGGGCGTTATTTCGTTTGATCCACGGGCTTTATTTCTCTTTCGAAAGGGCAATTAACCCCGCAGACGGGGTTTTTTTTTTAAATATGGTGTATTAGGGAAAAAAGCGCCGCAGGCGAAAAATTGGAATAAAAAATCGCGCGATTTTCACCTAAAAATAAATTTTTGTTTGCATTATACTCTTCATCTTCTCTCCACCCGGGTCCCAACTGCAAATATGTAGCCTCCGCTTGTTCTCCTTCTTATCATTCACTGGTTGCTATCTTTATTTCTTATTCTGCTTTTTCTTCTTTATTTTATATTCTCCTCAGGATTCGAACCATGACAGCAACCTGAAATTCTATCCAATCATCACATAGTAGAATATTCAACATTATATTGAATTGTAGTAACCTATTTATACTTCCATTTCCTAAAAAGGAATCCATGAATTATTTGAATCATTGTAAAAACAATATTTAAAAAAATTTGTTCTCATTAGTTTTGTTTACAACGGAAACTGTTGGGTCAAATACTTTTGCCTTTAAATCAACAACGGGGAGAAAATTGTTGCTAAAAATAAACTTTTGTTTGGATTTTTCTCTTCATCTTCTCTTCATCATTATTTTTTTTTTTTTTGTTGTTGTTTAAAAAATCGCGCGATTTTTAATTCCAATTTTTCGTTTTTTTTTAAATATGGTGTATTATTATTGGAAAAAGCGCCGCAGGCGAAAAATTGGAATAAAAAATCGCGCGATTTTTAATTCCAATTTTTCGTTTTTTTTAAAATATGGTGTATTATTATGGAAAAAGCGCCGCAGGCGAAAAATTGGAATTAAAAATCGCGCGATTTAAATACGCAATCAAAATAAACAAAACTTCATTACATACATATTGGCACTTTCAGACCACAATCTAAACAAATACTGATATAGAGTTTTCAAAAATTTGACGACAAACCGGGCACAAAATATTTCTATTCCCATTTACGATTGCAACCTTACTGTGCTCTCCAAAGCAATCCGCACACAATTTAAAGTGATTGCATGGGTTTAAGAGAACATCGCGTGGCTTGGTAAAACAAATAACACACAACAACATGCTTTGACTCTCGCAAAAAATTTTCCGCCGTTTCTTCATAGTCAAAAAAATCCATTTCGGATACATCAATGTCTTCTGTGTCACATGTCTTATTTTCGTGATTACCCATTTGATTCGCCTGCGGCGCTTTTTCCAATACTAATACACCATATTTAAAAAAAACAACGAAAAATTGGAATTAAAAATCGCGTGATTTTTTATTCCAATTTTTCGCCTGCGGCGCTTTTTTCAGTAATAATACACCATATTTAAAAAAAACGAAAAATTGGAATTAAAAAGCGCGTGATTTTTTATTCCAATTTTTCGCCTGCGGCGCTTTTTCCAATAATAATACACCATATTTAAAAAAACGAAAAATTGGAATTAAAAATCGCGCGATTTTTTATTCCAATTTTTCGTCTACGGCGCTTTTTCCAATAATAATACACCATATTTAAAAAAAAACCAAAAATTGGAATTAAAAATCGCGCGATTTTTTATTCCAATTTTTCGCCTGCGGCGCTTTTTCCAATAATAATACACCATATTTAAAAAAAAAAACGAAAAATTGGAATTAAAAATCGCGCGATTTTTTAATCCAATTTTTCGTCTACGGCGCTTTTTCCAATAATAATACACCATATTAACAAAAAAAAAACGAAAAATTGGAATTAAAAATCGCGCGATTTTTTATTCCAATTTTTCGCCTGCGGCGCTTTGCCCAATAATAATACACCATATTTAAAAAAAACGAAAAATTGGAATTAAAAATCGCGCGATTTTTTATTCCAATTTTTCACCTGTTGCGCTTTTCCCACTAATACACCATATTTAAAAAAAAACCCCGTCTGCGGGGTTAATTGCCCTTTCGAAAGAGAAATAAAGCCCACATCGCCGAATAGGGCGCGCGGGCGTTCTTTCCCTTTCTGAATAGAAATAAAACCCACGGGTTTAATTTCGTTTTATTCGCAGGCGCTATTTCTTTTTCAAGAAAGGAAAAAACGGCCGCGGGCGTTATTTCCCTTTTTGGGAAATAACGCCCGCGGGCGTTAATTCCACGGGCGTTATTTCACTGCACCCAGCTGTACTAGTACACAGAGTATTATAGTTTTAATCACATAACGGTGGATTGTAACACCATAAAATAATCGAGATAGATATTGACTTATATATATCAAATTGATCAGGGTGAAAAAAGAAATCGATTGAGCCATGTCCGTCCGTCTGTCCGTCTGTCCGTCCGTCTGTCTGTCTATACGCACGATAACTCGCGCAAAAATTGAAATATTTTGATGAAATTTGAAATGCAAGTTGGTATCAAGACTGGAACGGATGGTATTGAAAATGGGCGAAATCGGACCATGACCACGCCCACTTCCCCTATATAGTAAAAATCGGAAATTTTGTATCTCAGTCACTAATAGAGCTAGAGTGATAAAATTTCACCCACGTGTGGAGCTCAGGCACTTATGAAGAAGTTTGGTGAGATTTTGAAAAATGGGCGGTGCCACGCCCACTTATTAAGGGCCAAACATTGAAAGTTTTATATGTCATAACTCAGAAACCGTTGAAGATATATCGATGAAATTTGGTAGGCGTGATATACTTACTCAGGCAAATATTTGGACGAAAAATTGCCAAAATCGGTTAACGACCACGCCCACTTTTATATATGGGTATTATAAAGTGACCTAATAAAAACATTTTAAGCGATATCTCTGTCAAATATAAAGGTATATCATTGAATATTTATGGCAGGAGTCCAACTGCGGATATAAAACGAAAAGCACAAAAAATTTGGAAAATGGGCGTGGCACCGCCTCTTTTTAGAAGCAGGAATATACGAGATTTCTGAGCCCATAACTCGACAAATAATTTAAATATAATGACGAAACTTGGTGTGTACACTTTTATTAGTTGTGGTAATATATGTTCAAAATATTAGCGAAATTGGTTGGCGACCACGCCCACTTTTATATATGGGAACTATAAAGGGGCCTAATAAAAATATTTTAAGCGATATCTTTGTCAAATATAAAGATAATTCATTCAAATTTTGTGGCATGATTTCCACAATAGACCGGAAACAAAAAATAAAAAAAATTTGGAAAATGGGCGTGGCACCGCCTCTTCTTAGACAAAGGAATATACGAAATTGAGACATTAAGACGAAACTTGGTATATACACTTTTATAACTTGTGCTAATAGACACGCAAAAATTTATTCAAATCGGTTTATGACCACGCCTACTTTTTAACAAAGATATTTCTGGAACACCCTTTGGAAATTTGTAACGTGACTTCTTTGTAATTAGAAGTCATAAAGGAATAAAATTTTGCACAAAGAATAATATTCATATGCTTAGTTGGATGACTGATAAAAATGTTGAAAATGGGCGTGGCTACGCCCACTTTATGCAGCACTCGCTTTATATAAAATACACCGTGTTTCCATCAAACGCAAACAAACAAAGAAAGCATACAGCTGAGTATCTAATGTTCGATTCCACTCGAACTTAGGCTTCCTTACTTGTTGAAAATGATTTGAGCATGTACACAACAGGTACTTGATAGTTGGTTGGACGATTTTTCCCCAGCAAGCCATGGATTACGTCTTTGAGCGATTTCCAAGCACTATCCATGTTTAGCGTATTCTACCATTTGAAAAATATTTTCCAGTGCTTCATATGTTTTTTTAGTTTCTGTACTGTATGCGATTGGAACCGAAGTTTTTTCATTAATTTTAGGTCTATTTCAGAAGTAAAAACTTTGTAATTAAAGAAAAATATAAAAATCGTTGCATATTTCAAGGGACATTTTTGTTTTTTTTTTATTTTCTTGGGACTTCAAAACCTTTTTTATAAAGATTTGGCCTCAGAAGACCCCTAGTGAAATTTTCTGTCGCACAATATCCCAGGACATTTTAAGCCTCTCACGACCTCGTAAATAATAGTTTTGTTGGAATTTTCGGAGAGAGCAAATGGGTTAAGATATTCTATAAAATTTTTCTTCGCGTAATTTTAATATAAGCACTTTAATTTCATATTTCGTTCAGATATGGATTTTAACCATTTTTTCCACTTTCTAAAAACACTTTTTCAACAAAAAATTTTAAATTAAAGTGATCATAGCGAAAAAGTTTGACCTGAGAATGGAAAAATATTTGGAGGTTTTACTATATGGGTCAAGGCCTTTCATTCTGTGATAGAGTCATTCAGCCCCAAGAACTAGTGTTGCACTGTGTTATTATCAACAAGCAAATACCCGTCCTACTTCGCTGCCACAAATCACACTATGCCATTTCCTTCCCTATTGGTCTCCACACCACCCTGCATTTCCCGTTCCCTCTATCTCTTCCTCCCCCTGTACTATCTCTCTCTCTACCCCTCTCCCGTAGCCATGCGTAATGGCGCAATTTTTTGGCGCTGATACAATAACACCAGCGCCAACCGTGGCGCCAGCGCACGGTTAAGGCGCAATAACACCTTTAGCGCAATTGCCATGGAATAATCGATAAATAATACTTGTTCGCTTCTTACTGTCTACTATCCCCGTTTTATTTATTTTGGCGCAATTCTGCTTACATACACGCGGGCACAATAATTGTCCACACTTAAATTTAACTTTAACAAGTAAGGAAGCCTAAGTTTGTTGAATAAGTGAATTACTATTATACCTTTTTAGTTTCACATACACTTCGTACTAAACAATGCAACCATGCATTACAGATATCACGCATTCCTTATCTCTCTCTTTCTGTTATACCTACATATACTTATGTATATACATACACAATATACTTGAATTCACTCCTCAATAAATACTGAATACAATAGGTTATGGGCTACATGTCACGCGGTTAAATAATTAAAAAAAAAAATTTTTTTTAACAAATTGAATCGATTATGACTACACCTTCGATCACAGCAATGTTCCCCGTGGAGCGACTCCGCGGTCGCGAAAACTTCGATACTTGGAAAAGGCAGGCCAAATCCTGCCTAGTCATGAAAGGTTGCTGGAAAGTGGTCGAGACTGGTGTAAGCTCAGAGAAAGACAACGATTTAAATGAACGCGCCATGGCAGAGATAACGCTGATGATTGACCCCAGTAACTACGGCCACATAGCATCAGCTAGTACGGCGAAGGAGGCATGGGATGCCTTGCTGAACACATACGAGGACAATGGTCTCACCAGAAAGGTAGAATTACTACGACAATTAGTTAATATTAAGCTGGAAAATCATAGCTCAATGCACGAGTATGTAAACGAACTCGTAATGATCGCGATAAGAGTCCGGAGTGCCGGATTAAAAATCGACGATGAGCTGGCTGCTTCACTTATGCTTGCGGGCTTACCCGAAGAGTTCAGACCATTGGTAATGTAGAAAACTCGAAAGAAAAGTTGACTGTTGATATGGTAAAAAATGTGTTGCTCCAAGATGCAAAATTTGATACCGGCATCCCGAAGGAAAATGCATTACACGTAAATAACCTCAAAAAAACGAAAAAACTGATTTGTCACAAGTGCAAAGAAAATGGTCACTTTGCGCGAAATTGCCCAAGAAAAAACAAATTTGCCAGTGGGAACAAGAGAGAGGCTCTCTTTGCTTCGAAAATGCAAACTTGTGCAAAAGCAGTGAATATGAACGCAAGCGCAAACGCAAAAACAAAAAACACAAGCACTGAGTGGTACATAGACTCTGGCGCGACAAACCATTTGACAAATAATTATAATTTTTTGATCAACTCAAAGAGAACGGAGAACAAAGTCATTGTTGTTGCAAATAACGAAATTCTTCCAATAGAAAAAAAAGGTGACATAAACATGCTAATAGTGGGAAAAGAAAAACAAAAAGAAATAATTGTCAAAAATGTCGAATACGTACCTAATTTGTGCGCTAATTTGTTGTCGGTAAGCCAAATGGCAGAGGCTGGAAAAAAAATCATATTTGAGCGAAGTGGCTGTAAAATATTCAGCAAAGATAATAAGCTATTAACGACCGCAGAACTTCACAATGGCCTTTATAAAATTAATTGCAAAATCGACTCGAAACGTTGTAGTGCGCTTACAGTCAGGAACGACTCGCAGCTTTGGCATCGGAGGCTGGCTCATATTTGTGATAGCAATATGAACAAAGTAAAAGAGTCGTGTAGTGGCGTTAATTTCGGAAAAGCTAATGGCGAGGTGTGCAAGGTATGTGTCAAAGGTAAACAAACGCGTAAACCAAACAGTGAGCCAGGAACGCGAGCCCACGAATTACTGGAACTAGTGCATTCGGACGTTATCGGAAACAAAAATCTTTTTCAGGGGCGCGCTATATGGTAACATTTGTAGATGACTTTTCTCGCAAGGTGTTCGTTTATCCTATAAAGAACAAATCTGATACGTTCTCGAAATTTGTTGAGTTTAAAGCAGCCGCAGAAAATTTTTGTTCAAAAAAAATAAAAACCTTGCGCACAGATAATGGTAAGGAATATGTAAATAAAGACTTCCAAAATTTTTTAGCAAAAAATGGTATATTGCATCAAAAAACGATGCCGTATGCACCCGAGCAGAACGGCGTAGCTGAACGCATGAATCGCACGCTCGTTGAACGCATTAGATGCATGTTAATCGACAGTGCCTTAGGAGAACGTTTTTGGGCTGAAGCTGCCGTAACGGCCGCTTTTATTATAAATAGAGTGCCTTGCCGTAATAACGCTCGCAGCCCTGAAGAAATATGGTCGAATAAAAAACCAAACTTAAAATTCTTACGGGTGTTTGGCTGCACAGCCATGGTTCATATCAGCAAACAAAAGCGACATAAATTAGATGCAAAATCAATAGAATGTATAATGGTAGGGTATAGTGCCGAAAGTAAAGCTTATCGATTATACAACCCCGAAACCGGCGAGATAATAATTAGCCGAGATGTCGTGTTTCTTGAAAATGATAGCAAATCTAACACCGAATTGAAACAAAACAACGTATATTACCCATTTCTCACACAATCGGAATATGCAAATTCAGGGGACGATGGAAATGAAATCGAATTTGCAAGTAACACTGCAGATGTCGATGCCAGTGCTGACACCGACAACGAGGAGTATGGTGATGATTTCGCTACCGACGGTTTTACACCTGAAGTGAACTGTAACGAACATTGCGATGCCACGGAAATCCAAAATGCGAAACGCGATAATGATGTCGTGCAAATCCCAGAGGCAAAATGTGATACTGACGATGCCGTAGAAATTCGAAGGTCGGAAAGACTGCAAAATAAGAATATAAAATCATGCAACCTTTGTGCACTGGATACCGTATCTAATGATCCGAAATCGTTCGATGATGCAATCGCCAGCGATGAATCGGGGGAATGGATGCAAGCCATGAAGAGCGAAATGGCATCACTGTTGTCGAACCAAACGTGGGAGCTCGTTGATCTGCCGCCCAGCCGCAAAGCAATACCTTCGAAGTGGGTTTTCAGAACTAAACGAGATGGGGATGGAAATGTCGTTCGCAAAAAAGCTAGACTCGTAGCAAAAGGGTATGATCAGCGTGAGGGGCTTGATTACACAGAGACCTTTGCGCCAGTCGTGAGATATGAATCATTGAGATTTCTGCTGGCATTGGCTGTTAAATACGACATGAAAATACACCAAATGGATGCTGTATCCGCTTATCTAAATGGCACCTTAAAGGAAGAAGTATTTATGTCCCAGCCGCACGGTTTTGGCGATGGCTCGACGAAGGTTTGTAAGCTATTGAACGGACGCGTCTGGAATGAAACACTTAACAGCGAGCTCGTAAAATCGGGTCTTTCAAGAAGTGAGGTAGATCAGTGCGTCTACTATAAAGTCAATGGTAACCATATTCTGTACATCGCAATTTACGTGGATGATTTGCTGTTGTTCTCAAATGACATAAAAGAAATCGAATCCATGAAGGAAACCTTAACAAAAAGGTTTAAGATGAAGGATATGGGGGAAGCATCGGCCATCCTAGGTATTCGAATCACACGCACTAAAAATTCCATCAAAATCGACCAATCGCAATATATACGCGACATTTTAATTCGTTTCGGAATGACCGAATGCAACCCTTCAGCGACGCCGTTCGATCATAACCAAAGACTATCATCCGATTTGTGCCCAAAGGACGACGAAGAAAAGCTTATAATGTCTCAGAAGCCATACATGCAGGCAATAGGGTGTTTGTTGTTCGCAGCTCAAGTAACAAGGCCTGACATATGCTACAGCGTAAACGTATTAAGCAGGTATGCAACCAACCCAGGGAAGGCGCACTGGGAGGCTGTGAAGCGAGTAATGAGGTATCTTAAGGGCAGCGCTGACAAAGGCTTAGAGTATACGAATGAACAGGGTAACATCGTGGGCTACTGCGACGCTGACTGGGCTGGAGATACAGACGGGAGGCGATCGACAACCGGTTATGTTTTTGTGTTTCAATCCGCAGCAATATCCTGGGCAACGAAAAGGCAAAAAACAATGGCACTTTCGTCAACAGAGGCAGAGTTTATGTCGATGATCGCTGCCATGCAAGAGTCTATTTGGCTGACGCGCTTAGAACGAGAGCTCGTCCCTACCGAGGAATATTGCTTAACACTATTTTGCGACAATAAAAGTGCAATTCTCGTTGCGCAAAATAATTCATATTCACCACGTACTAAACACGTTGATGTAAAGACAAAATTTATCCGTCAACAAATTGAGAATAAAAGAATTGAACTATATCTACCAACAAATGAAATGACTGCAGATATTCTAACGAAAGGTGTTACTACCCAAAAATTGAAATACTTAACGGATAAATTCGGCCTAAAGTAAAATAAATTTATTATCACATACTTATTTACTTATATATTATTGATGCGTTGTCTACATATGTAAGCAAAGTGTATGTGCAACTACATTTTCCAAAATAATTAATTCAGTGAAGGTGTTGAATAAGTGAATTACTATTATACCTTTTTAGTTTCACATACACTTCGTACTAAACAATGCAACCATGCATTACAGATATCACGCATTCTTTATCTCTCTCTTTCTGTTATACCTACATATACTTATGTATATACATACACAATATACTTGAATTCACTCCTCAATAAATACTGAATACAATAAGTTCGAGTGGAATCGAACATTAGATACTCAGCTGTATGCTTTCATTGTTTGTTTGCGTTTGATGGAAACACGGTATAATTTATATAAAGCGAGTACTGCATAAAGTGGGCGTAGCCACGCCCATTTTCAAAATTTTTATCAGTCATCCAACTAAGCATATAATATTATTCTTTGTGCAAAATTACATTCCATTATGACTTCTAGTTACAAAGAGGTCACGTTACAAATTCCCAAAGGGTGTTCCAGAAATATCTTTGTTAAATAGTAGGCGTGGTCATAAACCGATTTCAATAAATGTTTGCGTGTCTATAAACACAAGTGCATAAACAAATTTTCGTCATAATATCTCAATTATTTGTCGAGTTATGGGCTCCGAAATCTCGTAGATTCCGTTGTCTAAAAAGAGGCGGCGCCACGCCCATTTTCCCAAAATTTTTATGTTTTTTGTTTCCGGTCTATTGTAGAACTCATGCCACAAAATTTCAATGAATTATCTTTATATTTGACAAAGATATCGCTTAAAATGTTTTTATTAGGCCCCTTTATAGTTCCCATATATAAAATTGGGCGTGGTCGTCAACCGATTTCGTTAAAATTTTGAACATGTATTTTGCATTTGTATTTATGTTTATTAGAAATCCTAACACAACAATTTTAACAAAAATTATTTTAAAGTGCTAGTCATATAAAAACACTAAGCAAAATATAAAATATAAAACAAAATAAAAATGTAAAATATAAACTACGTATATATACTTATATATTAATATAATAAACTAGCTGACCCGGCAGACGTTGTTCTGCTAAAATTTATTCCTATGAAGCCTAAAGAAAAGTCTTTGATTACCGTATTGCTAACCATTATCTTAGAGTCCATCTTAATGACTGCGAATAATGAAAAATTGTCTATTCTCTGAATAAAAGTTATAGTTATATTCGCCGCGACAAACCTACTTCCCCCGATCCCTATCTCTATCCAATCCCTATCTTTATTTCAGTCTCATTCTCAATCCTAATCTCAATCTCAATCTTTATCCCTATCCCCATCCCTATCCCTATCCTTATCCCTATCCCTATCCCTATCCCTATCCCTATCCCTATCTTTATCCCTATCCCTATCCCTATCCCTATCCCTATCCCTATCCCTATCCCTATCCCTATCCCTATCCCTATCCCTATCCCTATCCCTATCCCTATCCCTATCCCTATCCCTATCCCTATCCCTATCCCTATCCCTATCCCTATCCCTATCCCTATCCCTATCCCTATCCCTATCCCTATCCCTATCCCTATCCCTATCCCTATCCCTATCCCTATCCCTATCCCTATCCCTATCCCTAGCCCTATCCCTATCCCTATCCCTATCCCTATCCCTATCACTATCACTATCACTATCACTATCACTATCACTATCCCTATCCCTATCCCTATCCCTATCCCTATCGCTATCCCTATCCCTATCCCTACCCCTATCCCTATAGCTACCTACCGGGACCTTCCATCAACATCCGGGCCCACTACTTTAGCCATCTCTGGGAAACAGCCTTAGATATCACAATGAAAATAGCTGTATGTGGAAGCCTGCTTAACGCTTTTCATTTGCTACCAATATCGTTCGAAAACATTCACGCTTTGACCCAAATCTTGGAACCCGGCCTAGGCATCACTATTTAAAAAGCTCTTTGTTGAAGTCCTCCTCAACAGCTTTCATTTGATACCAATATCGCTCAGAAACTTTCCATGGTCACTCGGTCCCATGTTTTAACCCATATCTGGGAACCCGGCCTAGGTATCGCAATGAAAATAACTTTATATTGAAGGCCTGTTCAACACCTTTCATTTGATACCAATATTGCTCGAAGACTTGCTGGATCGATCTGGGTCCTCATTTAGGCCTGTATTCCGAGAAGCTTCCTCTTTTTAGAAATTCTCTATACACTACTATGTGCACTAACACCACATGAATATACTGTGAAAATTTCATATAGAACGGCTGGTTACTTTGGGAGTTTGTAAAGGACACACATCCACAGATGCACACATACACACATACACACCGTTTTTTCCAATTTTCGAACTTTTCCGGAGGGATTTCCCAAAATTTTCTTCCGTACGAACCATCTCCTTGAGAATACGAACTGACAAAAAAATTTTACAGAAATCGGCCCAGCCGTTCTCATCTGATGAGGTTAGTAACATTTTTTACACCATTTTTATATATATATAGATATAAAACATAAGATATAAAGTTATGTATAAATATATTTATATGAAACAGAGTATGCTTAAATTAACGCTACGAAGTAGGAGAAATAAGAGGAAAGATAAAGAGTAAAAGAAAAAGGGACAATAGGCTAATTATTTATATTCGCTGTTATAGTAATGGTTAACTCATTTTTGAAAGGCAGTCCATTCTTTAAAAGTCTCAGGTTTGCGGGAAGAGAGTTCCAGAGACGTACAGAATTTATGAAAAATTGACGTTCAGACATGAGATTACGATATTTTGTATGAACTAGAAGAGGAGACCTCGGAGATTGGAATAACTGAAGTCTGTCATGCAGGTATTGAGGTTATCTCGTATGTATAATTTTATGCAGGGTCATTAGTGTTCTGACTTTTAAAAGATTATCAAAAGAGATATTTAAAATATTTTTAGCAGGGCCTGCTACGTGGTCAAGTCTTTTTAGCCCATACACATACCTGGCAATGTTGTTATATACAACACTTAACTTCTTCCTGGAGACAGAGTCACAATTACAATAAATTTCACATCCATATAGTAGCGTAGGTATCAGGTACGCTTTAGCTAAGAGTAATCTAATATTTAAAGGAGTAAAGTGTGTTGATCAGAGTGTACGAAGCATGCCATATAATTTTCCTACGTTATGAAAGATATGGTGTTTCCATGTCAAGGTGTTGTTAAAAATGACACCAAGATTTTTGGCCGTGTCCACGTATTTTATCACAGATTAGTTCAACTTAACCTCGGCAAATTTACTTACGTCAAGAGATTTTCTAGAGATTACGATACATTTAGTTTTGTCAGGGTTAAGACATAGACCATTAAGAGTTGCCCATTTCGACACACATGGAATTTATATAACTAATGCAGCTACTAATACTATCAATCGAACAACACACATATAGTTGGACATCATCGGCATAGACATGAACATTACATTTATCCAATACGTTCGGTAAGTCATTAATATACATCACAAACAGCATAGGGCCCAGGATTGAGCCTTAAGTTACACCTTTAACTACAGGCAGTAAACAGGACGTTCTTTCTCCAACGCAAACAGCCTGGGAGATGTTCGTGAAATAAGACCTTACAAGATTAGTTGCTTGACTCGAAAAATTGAATAGATTACTCAGCTTACAACATAGTAGGTTGTGGTCAACTGTATCGAAGGCCTTAGAATAGTCAAGCAGAGTTAAAAAGCCTATATAATTTTTATCAATTTGTGACCTAATGTGTTCAGTTACATCTAAAAGCGCCGTGGTACAGCTTCGCTTTGGCCTAAACCCAGACTGGCGGCCAGTAAGAATACCATTATCATGCACATACGTACTTATTTGATTGCAAAGTATACGTTCGACCACTTTATATAAGAAAGGAAGAATGGCTATTGGCCGATAGTCATTACCAGCCTTATGAACTGGAATTACCTTGGCAACTTTCCAAGTACTATTACTACAAGTAATAAAAGTGTATACACCAAGTTTCGTCATAATATATCAATTATTTGTCGAGTTATAGGCTCAGAAATCTCGTATATTCCTGCTTCTAAAAGTAGGCGGTGCCACGCCCATTTTGTAAAATTTTTGTGTTTTTTGTTTTATGTCCATAGTTGGACTCCTGCCATAAAAGTTCAATGATATATCTTTATATTTGACAGAGATATCGCTTAAAATGTTTTTATTAGGTCACTTTATAATACCCATATATAAAAGTGGGCGTGGTCGTCAACCGATTTTGACAATTTTTCGTCCAAACATTTGCCTAAGTAAGTAAATCACGCGTACGAAATTTTATCGATATATCTGCTACGGTTTCTGAGTTATGGCTTATACAACTTTCAATGTTTGGCCCTTAACAAGTGGGCGTGGCACCGCCCATTTTTCAAAATTTCACCAAATTTCTTCATAAGGGGCTGAGCTCCACACGTGGGTCAAATTTTATTACCCCAGCTCTATTAGTGACTGAGATACCAAATTTCCGATTTTTACTATATAGCGAAAGTGGGCGTGGTCATGGTCCGATCTCGCCCATTTTCAATACCATCCGTTCCAGTCTTGATACCAACTTGCATTCCAAATTTCATCAAAATATCTCAATTTTTGCGCGAGTTATCATGCGCACAGACGGACAGACGGACGGACATGGCTCAATCTCCCCTTCTCTTTTCACCCTGATCATTTTGGTATATATAAGTCTATATCTATCTCGATTATTTCGTTCTGTTACAATCCACCGTTAGGAAATCAAAATTATAATACTCTGTGTACTAGTACAGCTGAGTATAAAAATCATTTGCGTATATTTGTGAAAATATGCTGGCATCTCGTTTTGCTGCATCTTCATTATGGAATACGAGGGTCGGCTCCACTCTATTAAAAAGAAAGATTCCGGGTCCGGGCGCATTATCTCGAAATTATCCCTTACCATTTACCATGCGTAACAAAAATATACTATATGCTAATAAATATTTTATTTAATTTATTTTGTACTAGCAAATACCAAAAGCTTTTATGTTATAATGGGTCTTTCCCTTTACCTTTACCTTTACCTTTACCTTTACCTTTACCTTTACCTTTACCTTTACCTTTACCTTTACCTTTACCTTTACCTTTACCTTTACCTTTACCTTTACCTTTACCTTTACCTTTACCTTTACCTTTACCTTTACCTTTACCTTTACCTTTACCTTTACCTTTACCTTTACCTTTACCTTTACCTTTACCTTTACCTTTACCTTTACCTTTACCTTTACCTTTACCTTTACCTTTACCTTTACCTTTACCTTTACCTTTACCTTTACATTTACCTTTACCTTTACCTTTACCTTTACCTTTACCTTTACCTTTACCTTTACCTTTACCTTTACCTTTACCTTTACCTTTACTTTTACCTTTACCTTTACCTTTACCTTTACCTTTACCTTTACCTTTACCTTTACCTTTACCTTTACTTTTACCTTTACCTTTACCTTTACCTTTACCTTTACCTTTACCTTTACCTTTACCTTTACCTTTACCTTTACCTTTGTCTTTACTTTTATCCTTTATCCTTTACCTTTACCTTTATCTTTACCTTTACCTTTACCTTTACCCCGTACCTTTACCTTTACCTTTACCTTTACCTTTACCTTTACCTTTACCTTTACCTTTACCTTTACCTTTACCTTTACCTTTACCCCGTACCTTTACCTTTACCTTTACCTTTACCTTTACCTTTACCTTTACCTTTACCTTTACCTTTACCTTTACCTTTACCTTTACCTTTACCTTTACCTTTACCTTTACCTTTACCTTTACCTTTACCTTTACCTTTACCTTTACCTTTACCTTTACCTTTACCTTTACCTTTACCTTTACCTTTACCTTTACCTTTACCTTTACCTTTACCTTTACCTTTACCTTTACCTTTACCTTTACCTTTACCTTTACCTTTACCTTTACCTTTACCTTTACCTTTACCTTTACATTTACCTTTACATTTACCTTTACCTTTACCTTTACCTTTACCTTTACCTTTACCTTTGCCTTTACCTTTACCTTTACCTGTACTTTTACCTTTACCTTTACCTTTACCTTTATCTTTACCTTTACCTTTACTTTTACCTTTACCTTTACCTTTACCTTTACCTTTACCTTTACCTTTACCTTTACCTTTACCTTTACCTTTACCTTTTCCTTTTCCTTTACCTTTACCTTTACCTTTACCTTTACATTTATCTTTATATTACCGATAACATCCATCACCATCTGGGCCCACTATTTGAGCCATTTCTGGGAAAGCTGTAAGTTGAAGCCCTGCTCAACGCCTTTCATTTGCTACCAATATCGCTCGGAAGCACTCAGGGGCCATGCCGGTCCATGCTTTGACCCATATCTTGGAAAGCAGCCTAGGCATAACCATAGTTGCCGAACTTGGTTATTAATAACGAAAATAGGTTATTTTTTTCACCGTTGGTTACTTGGTTACTTTCAAACGCGTTTGGTTATTTTTTTTCGAAACAATTTTTTACCTACTAAATTTTAGTATACATAAAGGTATAGAAATGATTATTCGACAGTGAAAACATTTAGGAGCACTGATTGCTCATTGTGAATGAGCACTGATTGCTCATTGTGAATGAAGAAGAGCATATCTCCGATTAATAGGCAAATAGTGTTGCTTCGATATCAAAGAATACATTCTATAGTCTTACATTTTTTTTAGATTCGTAATAAGAAAGAGAAAAGGAGAAGATAATAACTCCGTGCATCAGGAAAAAGACGAGGCGGGTTCAAGTCAAAGGTTTGTAATTGTGAAAAGATTTATCAAGTTTTGTTCTCATGAAATTTTTTTAGTGATAAAACTATACAACGGCGAAAATTTCGTAGTGAGTGGATTGAAAAGTTTTCTTGGCTAGAAGAAAAAGAGGAAAGGGCATATTGTAAAGTATGCGAAAAATGTTTAATGAACCACTTGAGCTATTTGTCAAAGCACAATAAAAAACCTTCGCACATTCAACTGGAGCATCGGAAAAGGAATCAGATAAAAATGGATTCGTACATTGGTGGCGAACACGATAATCTTTCCAGGCAAGTTATCAATGCAGAGCAAAGTTTAGTTATGTTTATCGTCACGCACAACCTTCCATTTTTGCTGATGGACTATTTACCAAATTTATTAATGGCATGCTGTCCAGATTCCAATATAGCGAAAGCTTTGAAGTGCGGACGAACAAAATCCACTGCAATAGTTGAAAAATTGGGTAACATGGCAATAGACCAAATAAAGTGTGCAATGCGAAACTCGAAATATTCTCTAATCGTTGACGAGACCACTGATATTTCAACAAAAAAATGTTTGGCTTTAGTAGTTCGTTATTTTGACAGGATGTCCAGAACAGTAAAAGATAGGTTTTTAACGTTGCTCGAGTTGGTACACGCAGATGCTGAATCCATTTATAACAGTATTAAATCCTTACTTGATAACAATGAAATTCCATTACAAAATCTTATTGGACTAGCCACGGATGGTGCAAGTACAATGGCTGGAGAATTAAATGGCTTAAAAGCCAAGTTAGCAAAAGATACGCAGTTTTTTTTACTTGAAATGCAGTTGCCATTCGCTGCACGTAATAATAATAATATAATACAATGGCGCTATTATAACTCTGACGAGTTTTATGGCCGAGCTTCTCTCCCAATTCGAGGTGTGCTCCTTTTTGTTTTTCCTACTAATTGGACCTACAGTTTTATGCCGGCTCCGAACGGCGAATGCATTTTTTGTGAGAAGCTTTTTCATAGCAGAAATACTCTCGGAGGGTATGCCGCCCACTGCCGAGAGGTGACCGCTGCTCTTAAAAAACCCAATAATTGGATTTTTACTAATTAGAAAAATTGTGTTGGTGTTTTGCTCGGACCGTGGTTTGAACCCGAGACCTCTGGCATAGCAGGCGAGCACTCTACCCACTGCACCACAGCGGCCACGCTGCACGTATGTTCTAGTTATGCATGTAAGAAACTCCCCATAGAAATAGAAACTTTATGTCGCAATATATATAAATTTTTCTCATATAGTTCTAAAAGAATATGTGAATTAAAAGAGTTTCAAGATTATTGTAATGTACCGCCACACAAAATTTTAGGTCTTTCTCTCACTAGATGGTTAGCGCTGGAAAATGTTATTAATAGAATACTGGAGCAATGGGAAGCATTACAATTATACCTTTTGTCGTCTGTGCTAGAAGTTAACGGAATAAAGGCCAAAGATTTAGCTACTTTAATGGGTGATGAAGAAGTAAAATTATATTTTTATTTTTTGTCCTATATTCTTAAAATTATCAATATTTTGAACAAAGAATTCCAGTCAGAAAAAATTCGTCTACCCTTCTTGTATTCGCAGATCGAAATCAATTTCAAACTTATTGCATGTAATTATATGGATAACGAATATGTAGAAAGTATTCAAAACTTGACATATCTAGACTTTTATGACCAAAGCAGATTTTTACCAACAAGGAATATATTTATTGGAGCTAAAGCCGAAAATTATTTGCAAAGCAAGAACTTTTCGGAAATAGAAATAGTTAAAATAAAGGAAACCATCCGTGAGTTTTATATTGAAATGCTAAAACAATTAAAAATGCGATTTGATTTTAGCAGGCAAGATCTTAAAGACTTGTCAATTATTATTCCAAAAAATGCCTTATGTCAAACAAATACCGCAATTTTGCAACTTGTAAACAATTTTTCTTATGTACTATGCTCAGACGCGCAATCAGTGGTAACAGAGTGGAATCTTTTAAGACTATCTAAAAATGATTTAAAGGATGAATTAAATTTAGATGATTTTTGGAATAATGTCAGTATTTTAAAAAACGGTTTAAATGAGAACGCCTTTTATAATTTATCGAATTTCGCATTTAATTTAATGAGCCTTCCGCACAGCTCCGCTGCTGCGGAACGTAAATTTTTTGAATTAAGTTTAGTTAAAACTAAGTTAAGAAACAAACTTGAGTTTAGAATTGTGCCGTGCCATAGACAGTAGGTATGTATGGACATCGTGAGACTGAAAATGTACAAATTCATATAAAACAAACTAAGTCATATTTATTAATGTACCACTAATTTGGTGTATATATTTATTTGTCAATAACATGCTAAGCATGCGAACTGAAGTATATTTTTTATTTGTTTCTTGTTACTATGTAGATGAATATTTATCTATGCAAAGTATACACACATTGTATACACATGAATTGTTACTTTCGTTTATTAAATCAATAAAACTACGATTTCAATGTCTTGGTTATTTTTTGGATTTTTTTTTCCAACTTCTTGGTGATTTTTTTGTGTAGGCTTGCGGCAACCATGGGCATAACTACTTAAAGAGCTTTTTGTTGAAGTCCTGCTCAACAGCTTTCATTTGATACCAATATCGCACAGAAACTTTCCGGGGTCCCTCGGTTCCACGTTTTGACCCATATATGGGGATCCGGCCTAGGCATCACACTGAAAATAACTCCATGTTGAAGGCCTGCTCAGCACCTTTCATTTGATACCAATATTGCTGAAAGACTTGCAGTGTCACTCTGGGTCCACATTTGGGCCTATATTCCGGGAAGTTCCGACTTTTTAGAAATTCTGTATACCCCTTTATGTGCGCTAATACCACATGAATCTACTGTGAAAATTTCATAAAGATCGGTTGATTACTTTGGGAGTCCATAAATAACACACACACATTCATTTTTATATAATCCCTGGAAAAAAATGTGCGATTAATCCCGAAAGAGATTCGTCCCGGATTGATCTCTTTCGAAAAAAATCGGTCCACAATTAGTCCCCGATTTGTTCCCATACGGGTATAAATGTAGACTAATTGTAGACCAATTGTTCCCTAACGGGTATAAATGTAGATTAATCGCTTTCATCCCGAACGGGTACAAATCTAGTTTCCTTAAATGTAGAAATTTTACAAAAATATGCAATGTACTTAAAAAAAATTATAGAACGACCGGTAAAACGAATTGAACACCCTTTCTTTCAATAACAATGATGAATAATAATTTTAACAAAATGTTGCCTAAAATATCCTATGAAAAAATCCTTTACATTACGCTCGTATAATGTATACTCAAAACAAAATTTTTTTTATTTATTTATTAAGATTTTTTTTACAAAAGTAAAACATTATATAATCTTTATTTAAATATGCACGAACATTTACAATTTTTTGAAGATTGTTATTAAAAATTGCCTTGGCTAACAACTTGGAAAAATCTACATTTGTGCCCGTTCGTGCTGAAAGCGATTGATCTACTTTTGTACCCGTTGGGGATGAAAGCGATTAATCTACATTTGTACCCGTTTGGGATGTGAGCGATTGATCTACATTTGTACCCGTTCGGTATGTTAGTGACTAATCTACATTGGTACCCGTTCGGGTATACAAGTTGAACAATTAGTCTCTTCATAGGACATGCTCGAACAAATGCGATCAATTCACTCCATATAAAGGGATGTAAAATTGCATTAGTCGCATACTCCCTTGCGATTGATCCCGGACACGTCCCGGATTAATCGCATTTTTTGCAGGGATAGATTACGCACAAAATAGCAACGCTTTGTAAATAAAATACATATTTGAATAATAATAAAAAATGTTTACGAAGGAATTTTTAACTTGAAAAAATGTTTAATAAATTAATTTGGATTCACCAATGTAAAATATTTGGAAATTCCAATAATAAAAAAAATATCTATAAGGAGTTTTTAGTGTAAAAAATATACATTAAAAATTCATTTGAAAAATATTCATTGAGAAATAGTTGAGAGTTGTTATCATTTACGAAATTTTTTCAAAAGTACATACCTAACTAAACTTGTTAAGGTATGCAAGGATGGGGCGTAAATTATGACTGAAGATTTAGTAGAACCTTTAAGAATACAGCAAATTTTTTTATATGAATTGAAAAATAAAGGATTGCAATTTTGCAACTTGAAAATTTGGTTGCAGTAGAAAATTATTTATTATTCATAGTCATACATACGCAATGGCACACTGTCGCATAAACAAACAAAGCAACGCAGCCAGTGCTTGTGTTGCTTCTTCGCTGTCTAAACCATAGTGTAAAACGTACAGTGACTTAGCTCATCGAAAATCGATTAAAAAAGTCGATATATGGTCGATCTGCCATCGCAATTGAAGGGCAGACCAGCATGGCGTCAATTTTTGAAGGGCAGTTCAGCATGGCGGCCGGAGGTGGTTGTTGTAAAAATACATATATATTTCTCAAAAATTTAGGGTTGCTGCTCTCGTTTTTGTCTAATTCAGGGTTTCGTGGAGATTCTGCACCTCATAAACCCTGATGAAATCTGAGGAAGTGTTACCGTGTTTCAAAACTTTCGCAAATTTTTTTTTCCATATTATTGTATTACAATATGAACAAATATTGAAATAAATAAAGTTGCTTTTAATATCAAAACGCCACAACTCTTTAAGCTTTATTTTAGTTTATAGTAATTTTGAACATCGAACAAAATTTTTGAGTGAGTTTGTTCATGCTAAGTATTTATTTCTCAAGCTTTGCTTGAATACAAACTGTTTTTATTACCAAATTATTTTTCTAATGAATTTTATGTAATATATTTTATTTTGTAAACAATAGCTGTAAGTTCGATTGATAAAAGTAAATTTTTTGCACATATATAATTAGATTTAATTGTATTTAATAAAAATTTTAGTTATAAAAAATTAATATGATACGTTTGCTTCCACATTATGGACCTGTGTAAATCGGTAGCAAAGTTCCTTGGAATGGAAATTTTTGACAGATGTGAGGTGAATAAAATTTAACAACCCGGCAGGGCTAGTAAAAAATTTGACAAGTAACTGAAAATTTTTGAAGTCCAACAAAGGGTTTGACATACATACATAAGTAAAAAAGAAAAACAAAATATTGCCGAATTCGCCCTGCCATTACCATAATGAATTTGCCTTGACGCAAATCAAATCAAATTAACAATATGCTTATATTTAAAAAAAAGGTGAAAATGGAAGCAGTAAGCCAATTTATCACAAAACATGGAAAACTGGCAAATTTTGATAACTTCGTGTATCCTTACTTTTTTGCTAACATTTCTCATTGAGAGCAAATATCACTTTACTCTCACAAACCTCGTTTATTACAAAACATCTAAAACTAGCAAATTTTGATAACTTCGTGTATCCTTACTTTTTTGCTAACATTTCTCATTGAGAGCAAATATCACTTTACTCTCACAAACCTCGTTGCTTGAGACTAGTAACTTTTAGTTTTGACAAGGGATGACGGAAAATCGTTCCACAATACATCGTAATTGATGTTCTTTAGGCCCACTGACTTGTTTAATTTATTATATGAAAAATCTGAAAAATTTCGGCTCGTAGACTTAGGTGATTTTAATATGTTTTGACAATCGACTCATTTATCAGTATAAAATTTTTAAAGTTGTGTCAAAAGGGTGCTTCTAATAATAATAACAATCGAACCGACATAAATTTCATTATAATTACAACCCATTATATTGATGATTGCAAAATGGACAACTTTAAATTATTTTGTGTGAAAAACCTATTTTATGCAACCCTGAGTGCATTTTTTTCAGTGAAGATCTTCGTGAAATGTTCGTGAAAAATTTTTGAAAGATAAGTATTGTTCCAATAAATATATTATTAATTACATTATTAAATAATATTTTATCTTTATTTTCAGATAATGAGGCGATGCATCTGTGGCTGTGATATGGGAGCACCTTTCTATCCATTTCCTCCAGTGATAGATTCCAGGTAAGAATTATTTCATATACATATGTATGTATGTACATTCAAAACAATAATTAAAAGTGAAGTTAAAATTATATTTTTGCTTATCGGTTTAAACTTTATAATCGCCTAGGTGAGGCTTTCATAACCACCAAACGTGCCTTATCTGCTGCGACTTCTGAGTTATGACTATATAGGAAAAGTGGACATGGTCATGGTCCCAATTAGCGATACCAACCGTCTCAGTCTGTATACCAACTTGCATTCCAAATTTCATCAAAATATTAAATTTTTTGGGCGAGTTATCAACAACTTTCCATGGCAGCATGTTTACCTTTAATTTCATACCAATATTTAATTAGAAAGTAACAATTTATATTTATTTATTTATATTTATATATAAAATCTTACAACTAAGGTACAATAACGTTTTTTATTGCCACTGCTTCAATTAACAATGTAGGCGCAGTTTCATATATGTAATTGCATTTAATATTAAATTAGTACAATAACACTGTTATAAAAATATTGAATCATTCCTGCTAGCATTTGGATTCTTTTGCAAGACGAATATGATTCAAGGGAACATCTATGATGTGGATTTTGTTCAACGGCTTCATCAACATCGCATGAATACGCTATACGAGCAGATCACTGCGATAAAATCCGCTTATTTTAATCTCAATCCTCAATTGGAGTATTTTCGCTAAGATCTGTAAATTTGCCTTGATATTAATCACGCAGAAGCTTAATAGCACGTTTACCATAGCCCATCTGTAAAGGAGATTGGGAAACTTAGGATTTGCTACAAACAAAGGCAAAAATGATAACGAAAATTGATAGTTTACCCTTTGATAATTGGGATGTGTCGCTATTCTAACCACTCGTACACCGGCCAACTTAGGAAACTCCTTATCGCCAAATTGTTCGGCAACATTCCTTGGTATCAGATCACCACTTGCCTTCTTACCACGACCCAGTGATTCGCTTATAGTTTTTGAAGAAATTTCACCTTCAAGTGCCACCTGTAGAACGACAAGTATTTCCGGTAGTTGATCTTTGCGTTGTATGGGTCCCAGCAAACAGAAGAGATGATGTGCCGGCGCATCACTCATCATTTGCAAATCATTTGGACTGTTTTTGTAATGTGAGGCGACGTAAATCGAAACTAAACGATGCAGAAATGATTCGGCTGCTTTGTTGTATGAAAATAAAGCATCACGATCGATATAATAGAGTTCGCAAACATCTGGCGTTGGACACCCCGAACTAATATGCGGCACTGTAGTGGCATCCAAACAAAGCAAATTGATTAACCAAGATTCGATGTCATCACCTTCACTATAACGTATGGATTCCTCTAGTTTTATCTAAAAGAAAATAACAAATAGATCAGAAACTATTTAAAAACAATTGTTTTTTTTAACAAAATAAAAAAGTACACACCGGCGGTGGAGCATTATTGTCTTTCTGCAGCTGCGACATCAATTTCAAACAGCGATCGTCCCGTACCCTCGTAACCATTTATTGTCGAAGCCATAAATGTTAAATACGGACCCATCATTTTCTTTACCAAAGGTAATGGTATAGCAGCCGCTTCGTCTATCACCAACAAATCGGCCGCATTTAGTAAATGTGTATCGGAGTGTGCTATGTATTGAATAGTTTGGCGATTGGAACGTGTTATGTTTATGCGAATTATAGCCTTTTTGTAGTCGGGATTGGTGGAACGTATTATTGTATAATCGGCATGTTCTTGATAATCGAGTGCGTCGAAACCTTTTCGGTTGTTTATTATTGTTTGCCACAATATAATATGTTTGAGCGATGCCAGTAGGACAAATATGAAACCGAGTGCATTAAACTGTGCTGATGCGTAGGTAAACATCAATATACCGATTGCAATTAGACCCACAATAAAAACAAGGAATAAGCTCTGCAATTTAAAAGCGAACTTTTAATTTTTCTACATTATTCATTAAATAATACGTGTATATGTACATACGTACCTTTTTTCCAATCGCAGTATTATTGAAAATATCAATAAAAAAGGCAATAGATGATTTGGTCATTGTATACAAAGATATGGACACCAATGCTGCAGTATTCACCCACATAATAATTTTAAAACTTGTAGCTGAATTGCAAATTCCAGTGCCAATCTACACACGTACACACATACATACATACGTTAATATACTATTTTTATACCCGCAGTAATTCAATGCAACTTCTGTGTTGACGCTTATGTATTGCATATACTTTAAACAAATTGGATGTTCTTATAATTTCAAATAGGAAATTTCTCTTTTAATGAATTTTACTGGCACATAAAGGAAATTATTGGCCCAATTACAATTGTAATATTAATATGTTGCTGACCATCATAAAAAATGGCTGCGTAATAAAACCCGAAGATGCTTGCATGGTTGCATATTTTAGCACATGGTTGCATTTCGATGTACTTTTTAGAAACTTTTAAAACTATTATTTTGTTTACAAAATTTTCGCAAAATAAATATAAACCTGTACACAAAACAAACTCTTATTACTAGAAATATGGTTTTATTTAATAATAGTCAATGAAAAGGTATTTTTTATACAACTTTTTTTTTGTTAATGATACTATTTAATTCTAAATTTTGTGACACTATCGAATGCAACTCAGCCAGAAATTGGGACCCTTGATACCAAATAAGCAACTCTTAAAATCAGCTGAGCACAGCTGTTTGACCTGTTTTAAACACATCTCAGAGTCATTTCACTTGTATCCATTCACAATGGTCTAAACAACGACTGAATCACAGAGCGTAAGACTATGTGTGTTATACTCATTAACTCACGTGAGTCGCTTTGCCGGGCTTTGAAGTAAAATATCAATACCCTTTCGTATTAGCGTTGGTTCGGTATTGGCGTTAGCATAAATAATTGTGACGGTGTCATATACGCTGTGCTGTTATCAAAGAGTGTATATGGATAAGAGGCTGCAGTTTGAAAAAATTCACACTAGATGTCACATTTCGCGCGAGATGGGACCCGCGAAGTGTGACATCTAGTGTGAAGTTTCGCTGACTGCACCCTCATCCATATATGCTCTTTGTGAAACTTCACACTAGATGTCACACTTCGCGGGTCCCATCTCGCGCGAAATGTGACATCTAGTGTGAATTTTTTCAAACTGCAGCCTCTTAGCCATATACACTTTTTGCTGTTATTGGCTTTGTGGTGGTGCATTTTACACTAGCGCTATATTTGTGCTGGTGTTAGCACATGAAATTGAGTCAGTGTTATATTGCAATAGCGCAACATTGAGTTGGCGCTACATTGAGTTGGCGCTATACTGAGTTGGCGCTATATTGAGTTGGCGCATTTTCCAAATCGGAGTTAGCACAATAACACCAGGGTTGGCGCTAGCGCAATTGAGCGGCACAGCGCAGTGTTACCCATGCCTACTCTCCCGTCAACAACTTTTCATGGTCATCCGCCTCCACAAATCGGTGTATATCATGATTACTACTATATTTTGATACAAATATTGCTGAAAAATTTTTCGAGCCATTACGGTTCATATTTGGGCCTCAATCCCGGGAACTGATTGAGATATCCGTATAGCGTTAGATATATATGGAAGCTCTGAGCAGAATCTTCAATTTGATGTCAATATTGCGCAAAAATATTTAGGGTCATCCTGGTCCACGTTTTGGTCTCTATAGTGCAATCAATATAACTATTTTCCACGTTTGGACCCTTCTTTTCCTCTTTCCGATGATGGTTATTTTATGTCTTACGGTTTCCCGGGTATCATAGTAAATAAACATGTTTAATTTCTTGCGATTCCGTACTACGGTTCAAAAGTTATAAGAGTTTAAATTAACAGATTTTCATACTTCAGTTTCATATAAAAAATTCCTACTTTTTTCCATATTGCGATCCATTTTTTTGACTACTGAATATCTTAGGTAGTAAAATTTTTCACATGTGGCTAATTTTTTTTTTATGGAAAAGAGATCGAGAACACAATTTTTTTGACCATTTTTGAAAAAATTTCATACAAATTTCATAAAAATTTAACTTGAAAAATTTGTTTAAAAAAATAAAATATATACTAATAAAAAACTTTTAAAAAGAAAGAAAATGACGGTTGAATTGTCAAAATCGGTTAGTTAGATCGTCTGCAATCGCGTTTAAAAAAAAAAGAGATCAGAAAATTTTAATTGCTTATATATAACAAAAAAAAATTTGTCGCCAAAAACAAAGTCAGTTGTTTATTGGTGTCATAAAGAGCTTTCCAAAAACGCCACTGCCGACTAAAATGGAAATATTTTATTTTTGGGTGGCCCGTTTCAGAAATTCTTACCCACTGTGAAATTTTTCATACTAAAATATGAACCTCCCAGGTTGGTATTCTTACCTAAAAATTCGTGTTTTTGAGTTATGACACTTTTGAAGTAAATAAGATAAAAGTTAGTATATATGAACACATTCTATATAAAATTGCATTAGTTAATATATTAGCAATTTTAAAGCATAAAAAATTGTCGAAACTGCTCATCAGTGCTTTTCTTTCTAGCATAATATGAATGCATATGTATGTATGTATGTACATCCATAGTGATAGCGCGCATATACACCTCGTCTAAAAATAAAAATAGGTAAAAAAACTTTTTAAGTTAAACGGGTTTATGTTATACATACATTGCAATGTTTAAGATAAATGTACTAAAAACCAAAAAATAATAAAATAGATACAGTCGTGGGAATTATAAACATTTGCATAGACTAGACTAAAATAAAACCGTGGGGCACGTCAATTGTCTACAATCGTTGATTAAAATGTTTGTTTTGTAATGTTACACTATAATTAGGCAGTTGTTCAACCGACAACGATGGACGTGTGATAAGTAGGGCTAGAATGTGGAAAAAAGCTAGCAAGCTCGATTATAAGCGAGTTTTAGGGTTTCATAGTGGTGAGCGAGTAGTACTTTTATCATATGTTTTTTCGATTAAAGACAAACTACGAGCAGTGAAACGATTCCTCGTGTGAATGTCCAACGATAAACTAGTTGAAACATCTCTTTTATTAACACGGAGTGTATAACTATTGGAATTTCCATGAGCAAGAAAATAGTAAGTAATTTCCTCACCGTCTGCGGGCCAACTGCCTAACGGCGAATTAAAGGATTCTTCTATCGCACATTAAGTCGATAATTTGTAGACAATTGACGTGCCCCCCGGTTTTATTTTAGTCTAGTCTATGCAAATGTTTATAATTCCCACGACTGTATCTATTTTATTATTTTTTGGTTTTTAGTACATTTATCTTAAACATTGCAATGTATGTATAACATAAAACCGTTTAACTTAAAAAGTTTTTTTACCTATTTTTATTTTCTAGTTTTTATTTCGCATTCTGTTTAATTCATTTAGTGCTTCATTATTGCAAGGTTTCTTGCCCGTTAGTTTATTGCAGTCCAACGCCTCTATACGTAGTCCCTGCAAAGTTCTTACTCTACTAAGAGCCACGTAGGCTTGGCCTTCTTCAAACAGTTTGGCACCTAAGTATACGACCGCGTGATCCACAGTGCTGCCCTACAATTTATGTATTGTAGAAGCCCATGATAGTATTAAAGGCAACATTCTTCTTTCAGCCGTCCCGTAATTGTACTTAGCTGGAAACTGTATGGCTTTCGGGTGTATAAGATGTACTCCGTCTCTTGCGAAATCAATTCGGACGGAAGGTACATCTGTTGCATACATCTGAGTTCGACGAAATTGAGGCCAAACGATTTCGTTGATGTAGCCTATAGCGCCATTTACTAATCCCTTTGAAAGGTCAATATTGGACCGTAGCATGACTTTTGCCCCCACAAATATTTCCAGTTCCGCTGGTAAACCCCCAGTTTTGTTGATATCAGCTGGTATTATAGTAGCTATATCCACATGGTCTGCATTTCGTGTGGCGTGTACTAGCTCATCCTGCGCTTTTATTTTGTAAATGCGAGCACCATTATTTCTGTACAAATTCAATACAGCAGAGTTGTGGTCGTTAACTTGTTGATTTGTGGGGTATACCCTTAACGCTTTGTCCAATGCAAACTCGTCACTCGTGTCTTGAAGAAGTCTTCCCATTAAAATACTAAAATGTTGGGTTGTTAGCTCACCGACTCTCAAAGCATTCAAAATATCAATAAAAGTCTGGTCACCTTGCTGACGCATATTTTCAGTTAATTCACACAGCGTGAATAAACGCCAGAGATGTGTAGCTGGTTGGAGATGTTCTGGCTGTTTGGAAACAGGTGTTCCTGATCGTTTTATAGGAAAGTTTTTTTTACCTATTTTTATTTAAATAGAGCGACTCCCGCGCCACCTAGCGGCTCCAATTTTTTTTTAAACATTTGTAAATTATTTAAGTAATGCACATGCTAAATATCAGCCAAATCGGTCCATAATTAGGATTTTCAGTTTTAATTACCCCGTTCTCAGCTCCACCTAGCGGAATTTTTTTTAAAGAAAATATTTCTTTTCAAGGTAGTAATACATGTTCCGAATTTCAGCCAAATCGGACCATAAATGCGATTTTTGTAAATATAGCGACCCACCCGCCACCTATCGGAAGTTTTTTTTAGGAAAATATTTCCTTTCAAGGTAGTAATACATGTTCCGAATTTCAGCCAAATCGGACCATAAATGCGATTTTTGTAAATATAGCGACCCACGCGCCACCTAGCGGAATTTTTTTTTTTAAGAAAATATTTCTTTTCAAGGTAGTAATACATGTTCCGAATTTCAGCCAAATCGGACCATAAATGCGATTTTTGTAAATATAGCGACCCACGCGCCACCTAGCGGAATTTTTTTAAAGAAAATATTTCTTTTCAAGGTAGTAATACATGTTCCGAATTTCAGCCAAATCGGACCATAAATGCGATTTTTGTAAATATAGCGACCCACGCGCCACCTATCGGAATTTTTTTTCATAACATTGCATTGTCATCGGGGTTATACATGCGTACAAAATTTCAGATTAATCGGTTGACAGGAAGAGGGTGAAATTTGAATTACTAAATTTGACCCAAGAATAAATAATAAATAAAACAAACGGGGTGAGCTAAATAAAACCGTTTAATATGAATTAATAAGAGGAGCGCGGGTGAATGAAAAAACTGAGTATGGGGAGTTATTAGGCACACCTGGGACTAACATATATTAAAAATTGAGGACACGTTTTTTATTTTTTTTTTTTTAATTTGGTTCTAAAGTTTCCCAATTTTTTTTAATATTTTTTTTTACCCCGCATAAAAAACAATATATAATGAAACCTGTGCAGCGAATTCAAAAGTGAGCTTCTGTATTTGATATTATGAACTATTCTCTATATTACAGGGAAATATTGAAGGATAAATCTCGTATAAAATTTTTTTTTAATGCCGAATATGTCATGATAAATGTAATTTCAAAAATGCACTTTTAGCCCATTAGGAGAATAATTAAAAAACGCGGTAGCGCGGGTGAAATTAATTTCTGTTAATGCGATGTGATAAAGAATATGTTAGTTCATCACACAAAAAAGAAATCCAGGATACGTTTTTTTTTTGTTTTTTTTTTCTTTATTTTATTGCTTAAAATTGGTGAAGAAAAAATGTTTTCGATATTTGTTTATCCTTTTTTGAAAAATCATATAAAATCAGGTTTCAAAGATAATAAAAAAAGGATTACTACATGTGGGATTCAAAAAAGTTGTTATCATTTTTTACAAGCAGGGCTGCACAAAAATATCGACTTTTTCATTGGCCTGTGTAATAGATATAGAAAACAAAACGAGAAAACGAATAACCTTGGAAGGGCTACGGATACAACAACAAATACACAATGCGATGAATCATAAAGAGGATGTCGACAAAATCAGCATACAAAGCAGTGATGAAATTAATTTGACAACAACTGACGATCTTTGACACAATATGTTTGTTTTATGTTTTATTTGAACTCATGCCACAAAATTGCAATGATATATCTTTATATTTGACAAAGATATAGCTTAAAATGTTTTTATTAGGCCCCTTTACAGTTCCCATGTATAAAATTAGGCCTAGTCGTCAACCGATTTTGGCAATTTTCCCTCCAAACGTTTGCCTAAGTAAGTAAATTACGCATACCAAATTTCATCGATATATCTGCTACGGTTTCTGAGTTATGGCTTATAAAACTTTCAATGTTTTCCCCTTAATAAGTGGTCGTGGCACCGCCCATTTTCTAAAATTTCATCACATTTCTTCATAAGGGCCTAAGCTCAATACGTGGGTAAAATTTTATCACTCAAACTATATTAGCAACTGAGATACCAAATTTCCGATTTTTACTATATAGGAAAAGTGGGCGTGGTCACGGTCCAATTTCGTCCATTTTCAATACCAACCGTCCCAGTTTAAAATCTTTGCTTAATTTTTAGTTTTACGAGTTTTATTTTGTTTTTGTTGTTTGTGGCCGCTGTGGTGCAGTGGGTAGAGTGCTCGCCTGCTATGCCAGAGGTCTCGGGTTCAAACCACGGTCCGAGAAAAACACCAAAAAATTTTTCTAATTAGTAAAAATCCAATTATTGGATTTTTAAGAGCAGCGGTCACCTCTCGGCAGTGGGCGGCATACCCTCCGAGTGTATTTCTGCCATGAAAAAGCTTCTCACAAAAAATGCATTCGCCGTTCGGAGCCGGCATAAAACTGTAGGTCCACCCAATTGGTAGTAAAAACAAAAAAGGAGCACACCTCGAATTGGGAGAGAAGCTCGGCTATAAAACTCGTCAGAGTTATAACAGCGCCATTGTATTATTATTATTATTATTATTTTGTTTTTGTTTGGTTCTTCATTAGATTTTTTCTTTTCGATTTTGCTTTACTTCAATTTATTTCTTATTATAATTTCTGTTTCTTATTTTTTTTTTTTTAAATTAGTTTTCTTCTGAAAAATATTTCATTTTAGGTACTTTTTAGTTATTTCTCATTTTAATTTTTTTCAATGTGAGGCCTTTTTGAAGTTAACTTCTTAGACGGAGAGTGAAATTTGAAATTCTTTTGGGATGCAACGGAAGGAAGTTGTGCCCGGAAATAGCAGCGATTTTAGCTGATTTGCATGTAAAATGAAAGCATTATCTTCATATTTTTACATTGTTAAGAAAACGATATCATCTTCAAAAACCCGAGAGTACCTTGTTTTATTAATTTTAATCTTTTTTTCTCAAAATTTTTTCGGTGATACGAAAAAAACCATGAAAGTATCAATTTGTGATACCAAATTTTTGAGGCTGCGGCAACGCTGATTGAGAGAGCTTCTGTTGTATTTACTGTACTTGCAAATATACATATATTTCAATAAAACATGTGTTGAAACGTTTGGAGTAGAGAGAAGGAATACATAAATAGCAAGAGGTGTTGAAATTCAGTTTAAGTGCCGCATTTGACATGCTCAGCACAAATGGAGCGATGGCATGTTGGTAAAGCATCAGACTTGAAACCGAGCAAGGTCAGGTTCGATTTTTGTCGTCAATGCAATTGAAACTTTTTTAATTTTTTAAATTTTTTTTTAAATATCTGAACAATATTTAAAAAGTAAAATAAAAAATAAATGTATTTGAGTAATTTGAAATAACATGTATGTACAAACATACATATCGTCGTTTAAAGTGCATTTTGCGTATTATTTAAAATAAGACGTACACTTCCGTACAATATATGCCTTATTTTAGAGAACTTTCTAACGGGAAGAAAGTTTCGAGTAAGGCAAAAAAGTTATACCACTGAAAGCTATCCAATCTTCGCCGGTGTTCCACAAGATAGTGTTTTGGGACCCATTCTATATTTAATATTCACAAGTGACTTGCCCACTAATGAAAATCTCGTTACTTCAACATTTGCGGATGACACAGCAATACTTAGTGTGCACTCAAATCCCTCAACGGCTGCCAGACGGTTGCAAAGCCATCTAAGAATTGTAGAACAATGGCCTTCAGATTGGAGAATTAAAGTCAATGAATCTAAGTGTTTAGAAGTCACTTTTACTCTAAAAAAAAGATACCTGCCCCTCTGTCTCAATTAATGGCAAAATAGTAACCCAAAAAGATTACGTCACCTACCTTGGTGTTACCTTAGACAGAAGGCTTACTTGGAAATATCATATTGATAATAAGTTAATGCAAGCAAAGCTGAAAATAAGCAATCTACAATGGATCATTGGTCCAAAATCTAAATTAAGCCTAGACAACAAAATACTTTTATTTAATATGGTGATAAAACCATCCTGGATATATGGTATACAGCTTAGGGGTTCAGCATCCAAATCCAGTCTAGAAAGAATAGAAAGGCTACAATCTAAGATATTAAGATCAATATGCCGGGCGCCTTGGTATGTGAAAAATTCCGCTATACACAGGGATCTAAAGATTAACACAGTTGTTGAAGAAGTAAAAAATATACAAACTAACTACGCCACAAGACTAGGCAATCATCCAAACATACTGGCTAAAAGCCTGTTAGAACAGAGATACCCCAGGCGGTTAAAGAGAAAGGATATCCAGCTAAATTGCGACCAAGGCTAGAGCCACTAAAATTAAAACTTCGAATAGCCTATCATATTAGGCCGTAAAACCTCTAAATTGCAAAAAGGAGCTTACTGAAATTCCTTCCATTCAGAAAGCTACAACAGCATTTACTAATACACATGTATAACATATGTATGATTCTGTTCCGGACGAGCCTATCCCATTAGGCCGTAAAAATTCCTAAGTTCATACACGCAGCTTATTGGAATTCCTTCCATTCCGAAAGCTGCAACAGCACTTACTAATGCAACACACGATTGTGTCATCGATAATCCTGTCTTGTCAAGCCGTATGAACTTTTAATAATATACAATCAGCTGCTTGGAATTCCATTCCATTCCATTCCGCCGGCATAAATACATATACAAATGAAAATGAACAACATAATGAGCGAATATAAAATAAAATAACGTACATACTATTAGTAAGAACAAAAACATTCACATACACATAATAAATGTATTCATAAGTATTTATTTTATATCAAATAAAATTTTCATCCATATGTTATTTGAAGCAGTGGCAACGAATAACGTCATTCGTATTCTAGGTTAAGATTCTATAAAAATTGTCATATTCTTCAAGATTGATACAATAAAAACTATATACGAAAAAAAAAATTCAATTCAGGTTATAAACCAGATAGACACGGATATTCCTAATCCAATCCACAAAGGTCACCTCAAAATTACAAAACGTAAATATCAACATTTAAAACACTTAAAACGAGTGATGCCTTACGATTGTCATAGATTCTATGACAATTTACCACATTTACCTTAAGAGTTCTCCACCTATATGTAAACCAGATTACGTTTTCTTAATTAAAAATATGAATTTTAGCTTAAAATGTAATATATGTATAAGTTTTGTTACTTTTTTTCTTGATAAAACACTAAGGGCCGTTTACTCAACTTCTGATTAACGCTAACCGGAGGACAAAGGTCCGGTTAAGCTATGGACTGCATTATCGACCACGTGTTAAATGTATGGTTTGATGAAGTCGATAATGATTTTTAACCGGACTTTAACCGTGGTTAGCATTAATCAGAGGTTGAGTAAACGGCCCTAAATAAGTGAATATTTTAAAAATATAAATACACGCGCGCCATCTGTTGGAACATAGCGGTGGTTATAACCTAATCTCATTAGTAAATGTGTTGCATATATTTAGACAGCAACTAGAAATTACATACATACATACATACAGGTGAAACTAATAAAGGCGTGTTAAAAAAGAATTATATTGAACATTTTGCCATTTCATAACCGCATGTGCGTGATTTTTGTGCCAAATAAAAATTGCACAACCGCACATGAAAAAAAGGAGTCCTAATAATTCAACTTGTTTCTTTTTATACTCAGCTGTACTAGTACACAGAGTATTATAGTTTTGATTTCCTAACGGTGGATTGTAACAGAATGAAATAATCGAGATAGATATAGACTTATATATATCAAAATGATCAGGGTGAAAAGAGAAATCGATTGAGCCATGTCCGTCCGTCTGTCCGTCTGTGAGCACGATAACTCGCGCAAAAATTGAGATATTTTGATGAAATTTGAAATGTAAGTTGGTATCAAGACAGGAACGGATGGTATTGAAAATGGGCGGAATCGGACCATGACCACGCCCACCTCCCCTATATAGTAAAAATCGGAAATTTGGTATCTCAGTCACTAATAGAGCTAGAGTGATAAAATTTCACACACGTATTGAGCTCAGGCCCTTATGAAGAAATATGGTGAAATTTTGGAAAATGGGCGGTGCCACGCCCACTTATTAAGGGGCAAACATTGAAAGTTTTATGAGTCATAACTCTGAAACCGTTGAAGATATATCGATGAAGTTTGGTAGGCGTGATATACTGACTTAGACAAATGTTTGGACGAAAAATTTCCAAAATCGGTTGACGACCACGCCCACTTTTATATATGGGTCTTATAAAGTGACCTAATAAAAACATTTTAAGCGATATCTCTGTCAAATATAAAGATATATCATTAAAATTTTATGGCAGGAGTCTAACTACGAACATAAGACAAAAACCGTAAAAATTTTGGAAAATGGGCGTGGCACCGCCTCCTTTTAGAAGCAGGAATATACGAGATTTCTGAGCCCATAACTCGACAAATAATCGATATATTATGACGAAACCTGGTGTATACACTTTCACTACTTGTGGTAATACATGTTCAAAATTTTAGCAAAATCGGTTGACGACCACGCCCACTTTTATATATGGGTATCATAAAGTGGCCTAATAAAAATATTTTAAGCGATATCTTTGTCAAATATAGAGATAATTCATTGAAATTTTGTGGCATGAGTTCTACAAATAGATCGGAAACAAAAAATAGAAAAATTTCAGAAAATGGTCGTGGCACCGCCTCTTTTCAGACAAAGGAATCAACGAGATTTCGGAGCCCATAACTCGACAAATAATTGAGATATTATGACGAAACTTTGTTTATACACTTTTATAACTTGTGTTAATAGACACGAAAAAATTTATTGAAATCGGTTTATGACCACGCCTACTTTTTAACAAAGATATTTCTGGAACACCCTTTGGGAATTTGTAACGTGACATCTTTGTAACTCATAAAGGAATGAAATTTTGCACAAAGAATAATATTCATAAGCTTAGTTGGATGACTGATAAAAATTTAGAAAATGGGCGTAGCTACGCCCACTTTATGCAGCACTCGCTTTATATAAAGTACACCGTGATTCCATCAAATGCAAACAAACAATGAAAGCATACAGCTGAGTATCTAATGTTCGATTCCACTCGAACTTAGGCTTCCTTACTTGTTTTACACTAAGTTGATGTTTTAGCTAACAAACTGATCTACGTAACTATCTAAATTTAAGTTTGTACGCAGAAATAAGTAACGGTTTTGAAATGAAATAGTTTTTATGCTCTCCTGTTATACTATGTTCATGCTGGATTTGAAACGCAACATTTTGCATTTTCGAAGATGGCTTTTCGAAAAGTGTTCATGCTGCCGCGTTTTGTAAATGCGCATTTGAGAAGTTCGAAACAAACAGAGCTAATATCCCAGATTACGCAATCAGGTGTTGAGGTTTATTTTTTTGTTTTGTCTAATTAAATAAATAGAACAAGAATTTGCAAAATATGTAATAATATAATATACTAATTTTGCAAACCAAACGTACCAACCGCTTTGGTATTAATTTTGATCTCTGTTTTGTTTACTTTCGTTCATTACATGTAGAGTGACGTCATCATGGAGCTTGTGTGCCCATGCTCATGCTGCTCTATATGCGTAATCTTGTAGGTATTTCGTTCTTGTATTGCCAGAGTGTTGCCACTATTTTCCATTCGAATGGCAAATTTTTTCGAAGATTTCAGGGTTGCTTTCTGCGTTAGCATTCAAAACGCAAAAAAATAGTTGCGTTAAGTTGCATTTTGGTGGTGGCATTTGTATGGAGAAATGTAACATTTAATGTTGCGTTTTGGACTAAACGCAAAAATGCCTCCGAAACGCAAAACGCAGGCTCACCATGAACATGCTATAAAATTCAACCACCGTCCGCTACGCGAAAATGCAAATGCCTCTAACGCGAAAATGCACTTTAAACGACGATATGTATATATGTGCACCTACAGACTGGCAAATGTACATAAAATGTACTGCAAATATATATACTAGGTATTGATTGAAAAATAGACTATCAGCCAATTTCACGAAAAAATTTAAGTGAAAATTTAATTTTTTCCCTGACAGATTTCATATAAAATTCAAGTAAAAAAAATTAAATTAAACTTAAATTCTTTCGTGAAACTGGCTACAGCCATTGCGTGCAATACACCTACATTTGGATATAAGTTGGTACATGCATATTTATTTTTTATTTATTTAATTCTTTACTTATTTCCTTATTTAATTATACACCATCCGGGCATATTATTTACCAAACTATATATCAACAGTTTTTCGCAAATGAATACATACATAAATATATCAACTGAATCAAATCATCAAGCGTCCGGATATCGAGCCCACCGTTACATGGTAATATTTCAGAAATTTATATTTTCGGTTCTTATATTTGTTTCATGACATTCTTTGAAATTTTTTGTTTCAAAATAGCGAATTTTATGGATATTGTCAAAATAATGAAAATCACTTTTTAATATCAGCAGATGAGCAAAACTTTAAGAGTATTAATATGCCTTTTTGAGAGCTTCAGAGAGTTAGGAAGCAAAACACAAAGCTTCCCTTTTCCACCTACGCGTTTCGGCGCACACTTGCGTCTTCAACAAATATATAAAAACATTGGTTTCTACATCTCGGTGCTCATTTATGTTAATACTTTGCTACACAAATTAGTACTGTTTGTCAGTGGTGGATTCCTCCGCGTAAGAGCGCTTTCACATTACTCGGAACGGTATCGGATCGACATTTTTTGTTTTTACCGAAAATATATCGATAGCCTACCGACCAAATGTACATACATATTTCAATTGGCACCTTCACTTTACTGTTGCATACATGAAATCGGAGGGGATTAATTTCGATATACCGCAACGCGGCAAGACCGGTCAGTAAAATTTGAAAGATTACTGCATAAATTTTTGCGACGTAATAAAAAAAGAACAAGAAGAAAGTCAGTAAAAAACTCGTTGCGGCTATAAATGTACCAAGCTATAACATCTAGGAAGATCACTAGAATAAATTATTGTTCTCTAATTTTCTGCCGATTACGCACCGAAAGTATTTCCACAAGTGTGAAAAACATAGCAACGCGGAATCGTTTCGGTAAGCTGAAATTACCCAGGAAAAAAATGTTGATCCGAAGTCGCACCGAGTAATGTGAAATGGCACTTAAATTGTGCGTTTTTAGGAATTCCCATGTCAGACACAACACAATTGAATCGTCCATTTTCAAAACCGGCCATCTCCAAAATTTTAATTTTTTAAGCTAGGTATCAGATCCAATTCTAAGATATCACCTGTATTTAATATTAAAACAATTTCTTAACCAAAACCTGCCATATTCAAGTCAAATTACTCTATAATAATAATAAACACAAATCGTTTTAGCCATTGGTTTCTTAAGAGCAGTTTTTTGCATTTTTCTCACAAACGACTTGAGTGGAGATGGCCGGTTTTGAAAATAGACGATTCAATTATTACAAATATTGAACAAGATGTAAAAAGTTAACTTCTATCACGTGTACTGCGCTACACGCGGGTTTTTATTATCATTTATTATACTCAGCTGTACTAGTACACAGAGTATTATAGTTTTAATCACATAACGGTGGATTGTAACAGAATGAAATAATCGAGATAGATATAGACTTATATATATCAAAATGATCAGGGTGAAAAGAGAAATCGATTGAGCCATGTCCGTCCGTCCGTCCGTCTGTAAACACTCTAACTCGCGCAAAAATTGAGATATTATGATGAAATTTGAAATGCAAGTTGGTATCGAGACTGGGACGGTTGGTATTGAAAATGGGTGAAATCGGACCATGACCACGCCCACTTTTCCTATATAGTAAAAATCAGAAATTTGGTATCTCAGTCACTAATATAATTGGAGCGATGAAATTTTACCCACGTGTTGAGCTCAGGCCCCTAGGAAGAAATTTGATGAAATAACTCAGAAACCATTGAAGATATATCGATGAAATTTGGTACGCGAGTTATATGTACATACATATATATACCTTTATACATATGTACATATAAACATAAGTAAGCAATAACCTACATATATAATAATAAACACTTACATATTTATTAATACTCACTTGCATATATAAACTTACTTCACATTATTTATATACATACATATATACATATAAACATAATAATGTATGTCAAGGTCATTAATATGTATATATATATTTATAAATATATGAGAGACCCATAGAATATTACTCTCTTTATTTATGTCATTCATAAATAGTTGTAACTTACAACAACAACATATTGCTTTAAAAGAGAGGTGAGAAATTGTACAACCACAATTGTAATGAAAACCGGAAACGTTTCACTTGTTCATTTTACGCAAAGGCTAACAACAAATAAGTAGAATAGCGGCTAAGCAATAATCATTAAGAAAACTATAAATAGAAGAACATTTGTAAATTAGGCCAGAGAATAAGAAAGAGGTCGATGAATAAAAATATTAAATTAAAACCTCATCGCTCATACTTTTCTTTAACTGGCGCAGTCGGTACTGCTATAGCCTAAAAGTGTTGAAAACAAAAGTGTATATATATTTATGCTGTAGAAACAACACAGGCAGAGAAAAAATAAAATAAATAAAAATAATACTATTATAATTTGATAGTTTAAATAAAAAAAAAATAAAAAAGTGTTGAAAACGAAGGCAATTTTTGTTTGCTGCAGAAACAACAAAAACTGAACATTTTGAATAATTGATATGTGCAATTAAAATATCAAAAGCTTTAAGTGTGCACAAAAAAAAAAAAACACACAAACATTATTAAAACCACAAACATTATTAAAACCACAGTAAAATCAACTAAGAAAAATAAATAAAACATTAAAGAACAGTTTAAATAGAAAATTTTGATTAAAAAAAAAAAATTTTCAAAATAAAAACGATTTAATCATGCCTAATCCAAATTTACCGGTAAACGCAACCATGGACCAATGCTTTGAAGCTATAACGAGGCTTTTGTGCCAATCATCACAACAACAATCAACAGCCTTGAGGAATAAAATCGAAAGGGACTTAAAATATTTGCCTGCATTTAGTGGCGAAGCAAAAATGTTACCGGTATTTATAGACGCTGTGGATCGAATTATGATCGATTACAATAATCAACAGGAGCTAACATATCGGATTGTATTTCATTTAAAAATGCAGTTAACAAGGGAAATTAATTCGCTTAGAGTAAGTAGTGTTAAGGACTTAAGTGTTAAGGTAAAAAATATCATTAATGAAATTGCAGAGTACTGTGCATTTAATAGCCCCACCATTAATGCGGGAAATTTATTCCGGTATGCTTATTCAAAGAATTAAACAATTAGTTTCAGGAACATTGGCATATGCCATTCGAAATAAAATTTGTCTTAGGCAAACAGAGAATACCATACATGAATTTATCGGTATGGACGAGGGAAATTTGAATACTTTTCTTTTAGCAATACTTTTAGCGAAAGTTGCGGAAATTTTACGAATCAGTCACTTCCAAATAACTACAATAGTGAAAATTTTCCGAATTCATCCCTTCCTCATAGTAATTCTTTAAACAGTAATAATAGTAATAATAGTGGCCGCTGTGGTGCAGTGGGTAGAGTGCTCGCCTGCTATGCCAGAGGTCTCGGGTTCAAACCACGGTCCGAGCAAAACACCAAAACAATTTTTCTAATTAGTAAAAATCAAATTATTGGGTTTTTTTAAGAGCAGCGGTCACCTCTCGGCAGTGGGCGGCATACCCTCCGAGAGTATTTCTGCCATGAAAAAGCTTCTCACAAAAAATGCATTCGCCGTTCGGAGCCGGCATAAAACTGTAGGTCCACCCAATTAGTAGGAAAAACAAAAAGGAGCACACCTCGAATTGGGAGAGAAGCTCGGCCATAAAACTCGTCAGAGTTATAATAGCGCTATTGTATTATTATTATAATAGAAATTTCAATAATCAAGCTTCATTCCCTCATCAATCATATAGACAGTTTCAAAGTCCGGCGAATTCATCCTTTCCCAATAATAATACTTTCAATAGCAATAATAGAAATTTTACCAATCAAACCATTTCCTCATCAATTAAACAGTCAAGGTCAAAATCCTGGTAGTTCAAATATGCGTCGTAATAATAACTACACTAACAAATCACAGCAAGCAAGACAATCACGGCAATCAAATGTTCCTATGGATTAGTGCTGGAAAACCATCGATTGAACTATCGATACTATCGATGGGGCCGATGCCATAGCGATTATCGATGGTTTTTTTTTATCCATCGATAGTATTTTACTTGGTACATAACTCCAACGTCTTTGAAAAAATTAATCAAAAAAACTGAGATTTATAATTTTCAAGGTACTTGATTGGAATATGTGCGCTGTGAATATGTAAATAAAAGATTAGTGAATAATTTTATGATAAAACTTGCAAATAAAACGGTTTTTTTTATTGAGAATTGAGCAATTTAGGTTTTTATTTCGGCTCTTCTCCTATTTTGTGGACAACTGTATATGTACAAATGTGTGTATGTAGTATTCTTACTTTGATTTATTTTTATACTCAGCTGTACTAGTACACAGAGTATTATAGTTTTAATCACATAACGGTGGATTGTAACAGAATGAAATAATCGAGACAGATATAGACTTATATATATCAAAATGATCAGGGTGAAAAGAGAAATCGATTGAGCCATGTCCGTCCGTCCGTCTGTCCGTCCGTCTGTCCGTCTGTCCGTCTGTAAATACTCTAACTCGCGCAAAAATTGAGATATTTTGATGAAATTTGAAATGCAAGTTGGTATCGAGACTGGGACGGTTGGTATTGAAAATGGGCGAAATCGGACCATGACCACGCCCACTTTTCCTATATAGAAAAAATCGGAAATTTGGTATCTCAGTCACTAATATAGCTGGAGCGATGAAATTTTACCCACGTGTTGAACTTACGCCCCTAGGAAGAAATTTGATGAAATTTTGGAAAATGGGCGGTGCCACGCCCACTTATTAAGGGTCAAACATTGAAAGTTTTATATGTCATAACTCAGAAACCGTTGAAGATATAGCGATGAAATTTGGTATGCCTGATGTACTTATTTAGACAAATGTTTTGACGGAAAATTGTGAAAATCGGTTGACGGCCACGCCCACTTTTATATATGGGAACTATAAAGGGGCCTAATAAAAACATTTTAAGCGATATTTCTGTCAAATATAAAGATATATCATTAAAATTTTATGGCAGGAGTCTAACTACGGACATAAAACAAAAATCACAAAAATTTTGGAAAATGGGCGTGGCACCGCCTCTTTTTAGAAGCTGGAATATACGAGATTTCTGAGCCCATAACTCGACAAATAATTGATATATAATGATGAAACTTGGTGTGTACACTTTTATTACTTGTGGTAATACATGTTGAAAATTTTAGCCAAATCGGTTGACGACCACGCCCACTTTTATATATGGGTATTATAAAGTGGCCTAATAAAAACATTTTAAGCGATATCTTTGTCAAATATAAAGATAATTCATTGAAATTTTGTGGCATGAGTTCTACAATAGATCGGAAACAAAAAATAGAAAAATTTCGGAAAATGGGCGTGGCACCGCCTCTTTTCAGACAAAGGAATCAACGAGATTTCGGAGCCCATAACTCGACAAATAATTGAGATATTATGACGAAACTTGGTTTATACACTTTTATAACTTGTGTTAATAGACACGCAAAAATTTATTGAAATCGGTTTATGACCACGCCTACTTTTTAACAAAGATATTTCTGGAACACCCTTTGGGAATTTGTAACGTGGCATCTTTGTAACTAGAAGTCATAAAGGAATGAAATTTTGTACAAAGAATAATATTCATATGCTTAGTTGGATGGCTGATAGAAATTTTGAAAATGGGCGTGGCTGCGCCCACTTTATGCGGCACTCGATTCATATAAAATACACCGTGTTTCCATCAAACGCAAACAAACAATGAAAGCATACAGCTGAGTATCTAATGTTCGATTCCACTCGAACTTAGGCTTCCTTACTTGTTTGTATTGAACTTTTTACATAAACTTTGGTTTTTAATTAATTTTATAATGTTTCTAATAAAAGTTTATATTTTTCTTTTAAATATGGGAACGTAAGTACATACATGCATACATATGTATTTGTATGTGCATTAAATATTTGAGTACCACATTTCCCTTTAACGGGCCAATTACGTACATATATTAAACCATCGATACTATCGATGGTTGCCTTTAAACCTATCGATGGTCAATCGATGGGACCACTATCGATGGTTTTGCAGCACTACTATGGATATAGATACAGTAAGTCACACTGAGGAAGAAACAATAAATAATACAGATGATCTGTTTTTTCTAAACTAGCCTCGGATCCTACAAAAATATATTTAAAAGTTACTTTATTCAATAAAATATGGATAGCATTGATAGATACAGGATCGACTTTAAGTATACTTAAGGAAAGTAGTTTTAAGGGATCTAATTTACCAACAATAAATGAAAATAAAAGAACAACATTAAATACTATTAACGGAGTGGTTAGTTGTCCAAATAGAAAAGTTATTACAAAATGCCCAACTGAATTTAATGCATCACAAAATGCCACAATGAAGTGGATTATGTTGCAATTCAATAAACCGTTCGATCTTATACTAGGTATGGACTGGATAGCGAGAAATGTGCAGAAAAGCTACAAAAATTAGACAGCCTTCACAAAGAGGTGCAAATTTCATTCTTTATTCTAAATCAGCGATGCGCAGCCTCTTGCCCGCGGGCAGACCAGCTGTTTGCGATTCACACGTATACACACCGATTGTCACTAATACAGACAAATAAAGAGCGTAAAACGAGCGCTTACGATGGGACCATGCTTAGCAAAAATAATTAATTTGCCTTCGACTGTCGTGAAAGCAGGTGGTCGCTAGGAGATCGTCGCTTGACATTCTTTTGTTTTATTTGCAGAAGCCAGACAACAAACAAAACTATGAAGAGTTTGCAAATAACATACGTATGTACTTGTATACCTACGTTGTTTCATAATTTCGCAAAGCGTGCGCAACATGACCCGGTACCGAAATGTTCTTATACATATACCCATTCACTTTTTCAACCGTGACAAGAACTTTTGGCCCTTACCCAACACTGAAAAGTTAAACAGATGTTGAGAGCAAAACCAGCTGCCATCGAGTGACAAAAATTTTTCACTTCCTCTTCTGGTTTTGTTTTTCGTGGCGTGAAGAAGTAAGTTGCAAAGTTAAAAAAAAAAAAAAATATATATAAACTTAATATCGTGAAAAATTAAATTAATCATAAGTCATGCGGTCTCAAAAATAAATTCGTATAAACTAGCAAAAGTGCTAAAAACGCGCAACGTAAATATTTGTGCAGAAATCCGCAAATTCGCGATACGTTTAAATAAGTAGATACATTTCTTTGCACACTTCACGTGGACGGACGAGCGTAATTTGATAACCTAATCTCCTAGAGCTATAATCTGGACATCAATCAAAGATTCTGGGTAATCTATCGACCAGCTCCCGATAATAATCTCGCCGAGATACGAATTTTGTTGGAAAGTATTTTCATACGAAGGCACCACATGAATCTGAGGATTACACATGGTTCGAGTACATATATATGTATGCTGCATCACGGCATGTCTGGAAGCCACATGCTCCAACCTAAGCGGCTGACAATCCCGGATATATTTTGTTTCTTTATGATGAAATCACAAATTCGATTATTTACATGAAGAACGGAAAAACAAAAAACCAGAGTTATTAATTATGTATATATATTACATAGTTAAAAGAACAGAATTTTATTTACAAGAAAATGTATCTAACATCAGAAATGTTAATGTTCAGAAATTATTTTCTTTTTTGAATTACGTCCATTTTGCGTACATGTTATGTATGTAAATATTTTGGAGAAACGTACATACATAGCGAAACCAACAATGTGTTAAGTTACTATCTCTAATTAAAAGAAAAATTATAATATTTTAGTGAGTAAGTCATAAATCCGACTACAAAAAAGGACAAGAGAGGATAGAACGCGAAATTTCATATAGTTATATCAATAGTGAAAGAAAAGAAAAAAAAAATACCCACCAGAAAGCAAAAGTTAACATAAGAAAAATTAAAGTACATACATACATGTCATATTTTGCAAGTTTTAAGTTATGGCGTTTTTGCGTTTATGTATGTATATATACAGATATTTTGGCAAACGTACGTACATACGTACCTACATATGTATGTATGTAAATACATGCTATACACAGCCATGCGTATACTAATATTTTTCATTTAAAGAAAATTTAACCATAATATGTATTTTTTTTTTTGTTGCGTACTGTAATTGGAAATATTAATTCTCTTTGCTATAAATATGTACATACGTACATATTCGTATCTTTTTTTTGCGTAAAATAAATACAAGAACATAAAATATGTATATGTAAATGCTTGGTGTAAATGAATTAAACATACCTGCTTATGTAAAGCTGATTGAGAAAATGTATATACGTAAATCCTATATAATATGTAAATTGTCATCGCTATACCCAGTTGCTGTTTGCGCAAACATCGATGGATAAGCACAACAAATCAAGTAAGTGAACATACATATTATATTTATTTGTAAATAAATAAAACAATAATTTTTTTTATTTCTTACATTTATATATACTTATATGTATATTTACACATAAATGATATCTTCCTATGTACCTAATTAATATCTGTTTGTATCTACGGGTATCTTAACTGCCAAGATACATACATACATTCATAGTAACTATGTTGCATCGTTACAATAATATATTGGTAACAATAAGAAAGATAGGGAGAAACCCTAAAATTTAATGAATGAAATGAATTCCTAATTATATTATTATTCTAAAGCAGTGATAGGCAAAATTGAAATGCAGCTGTATTAGTGAGAGCGCCGTCATCGCGCAAGTCAATTGGTTCGTTTTCGTTTAGTCGCTTGCTGGCCCTCAATGAATGCGGTCGGTTATAAAAACGACAAGCATGCGCACATATGTATAAGTAATTATGCTTTTACATATATAAATATGCTCAAACAAGCGACATTCACCCACGATGTTGCTACGCCACTTGCTGAGCGACGACTAAATCGTTTACTAAAGAAAGAGCATAACGTGTCTGTGTGATTTGAGCGCGATCAATTGATCTATGAAACGCCTATCACTGTTCTAAAGTTAAATTTGTTAGTGTAATATTTCTTTGCTCTTATGCGCTCTCTATAATAATACAATGGCGTTATTATAACTCTGACGAGTTTTAGGGCCGAGCTTCTCTCCCAATTCGAGGTGTGCTCCTTTTTGTTCTTCCTACTAATTGGGTGGACCTACAGTTTTATGCCGGCTCCGAACGGCGAATGCATTTTTTGTCAGAAGCTTTTTCATGTCAGAAATACTCTCGGAGGGTATGCCGCCCACTGACGAGAGGTGACCGCTGCTCTTAAAAAACCCAATATTTGGATTTTTACTAATTAGAAAAATTGTTTTGGTGTTTGGCTCGGACCGTGATTTGAACCCGAGACCTCTGGCATAGCAGGCGAGCACTCTACCCACTGCACCACAGCGGCCACTATATAACAACTGATGCTAGCGATTATGCAATTGGGGCTGTTTTATCCCAACAAGGACATCCGGTTTGTTATATATCCAGAACACTTAATAATCATGGTCAGAATTACAGTACAACAGACAAGGAATTTCTTGCAATTATTTACTCTGTTACTTATCTTAGGCCGTATATTTATGGAAAAAAATTTCGAATCGTCACTGATCATTGTCCTATAAAATACCTTAATAATAAATATAAGGGAATGCTCTCCTCGCCATCAACGATGGCTCCTAAAACTACAGGAATTCAATTACGAAATTGAATATCTCAATGGCAAGGAAAATAAGGTTGCTGATTTCTTAAGTCGTTTATACCGGGGACAGACATCTAGTATTTTTTCGTAGCAATTTCATAATACCATATATCTGTCACCAAATATTATAATATTCTTCAAAATACTACACGACCATCTTAGTATTTTTGTAGTAAAAAATCCAACTCTCCGTAGGTTGTAATTTTGTGGTATTCTCATTGTGAATTAGCATTTCCCACTGAACATACTTAAATGTGACAAATATCAGTCAAAAAACCAAAAACGTTTATTCGAAAAATCAAAAAAAAAAATTTTAAAATTAAAAAAGCAAACAAAATATTTACAAATTCTAAAAAAGCATTAAAATGGACAAAAATAAACGTACGTATGTACATAAAAGTGATGAAACCCATTTACTAAAAGATATGTGGCGTGAAAACATTCAAAAACTGAGGAGTGTGCATAAGAACGGCCATATCTATCAAATTACGTGCGCAGGACTGCAAAAGCGGTACAATATTGTGCTGTCACCAAGTTCATCGATGACAATTTCAACGTTCCCAGCTGGATCAACATCAACAAGATCAGCTGCAGAAATACCAACAATATCAACAGCTGCAAAACCAAAAAAAGGTTTGGAGCTCGCCGAAAGAGACAGCCAAACCGCAGAAAAATATTTGCGTGAAAATGAGATAAAAATTATAAAAATCATTGAAGAAAGTAACGATTTATTTCGGAAATGTTTTCCATTTTTATGTTGTTTAATTATTTTTTCAGAACTGAAATAACAAGTTACTGTCTGTCATTATGGTAGTATTTAAAATACCACAATAAATTTACTAAAATGCAAATACCAGATGTCTGTCCCCGGTATTAGAGACATCACCAAAAATAAATGATAGTAATTGCAATGAGTCGAACTTCGAAATGTCAGAAACTATTCATTCGGCGGAAGAAGAGCTATTAGAGCACATTTTAATAAAAAACGAAATAGTAAATAAATATAAAATTGAAATAATAATAACCTTTAGCCCATCGTTTGAAGTAAAAGAAATTCATAAAAGAAAAATAATTCAAATAAACCCTTTAGAAGAAGAAACTATAATAAAAAAAGTTTTAAAAAATAATATTAATAAATAATAGCTTAAAAAAACTAAAAAACACGCTTTAATCTTAAAAATCGTACTAAAAATTGAGAAATAATTTAATTAGAAACAAAATGATGAACGAAAATATAAGTACTTTTTGGTTGCTTGTTTTTCCGACAGGGTAGGAATATGATGTATTGTGGAACGATCCTCCGTCATCCCTTGTCAAGTTTGGTTTGGAGACAAACCGGTTTCGTTCTCAGAACGAAAAAAGACACTGAAGATGGCGCATATTAGCCGAAACCGGTTTGTCTCCAAACCAAACTTGACAAGGGATGACGGAGGATCGTTCCACAATAGAAAATATAAGTATTTAAGGAAAAGCGTGGGGTGCTCAGTATGTCAAAAAATATTTAAAATCGGTGTTTTTTTACTAATAATTTTATTTTGACTTTTTTGAGATTTCATATATCGTACTCTTTAATTTCGCAACTAGGTATATTTTTGTACTAGTTGTACGAATCGAATATTTTCATGTTCAAATATTATTGAGCACCCCCACGCTTTTCCTTAAATACTTATATTTTCGTTCATCATTTTGTTTCTAATTAAATTATTTCTCAATTTTTAGTACGATTTTTAAGATTAAAGCATGTTTTTTAGTTTTTTTAAGCTATTATTTATTTTTAACCTTTCGGTGAAATTTTTCATTAAAGGATGTTTTATGCGGACGCAAGAATAAAAGTAAAAAGAAGTCTGATGGGATATGGTGTTCTCCGAAATAGATCTACATACATATGTATTTATAACTTCTACCAAAAATCCCAATATGCAGTGAAGTAAACTAGCTTATTATGCAATATTTTCCAAACCCTTTTATTCAAGGTTTTCCAAACTAGTTTGGAAATACAAAATTTCCCAAACGTTTTGTTATATTTTACAATCAGAAAGTGAAGAGAAGTTGAGGTGAAGCATTTGAAAAGAACAAAAAAAAAAGAAACCTGATTGAATAAATTCGAATTTAGACAACAAAGTTCCGAATACGTTTGTAGCGTAATGGTGAGGTATGCTGCCTACGGACCAAGGAGCTCAGGTTCGAGTCCAGAGTGACGCATTTTTTTATTTTTTTTTTATTTTTATTTTTTATTTTTTTTTTTTTAGAGAAATTTTTTTCACCTCACGTTTACAAAACATTGTATAAAAATTGCTTTCCAAACGTGAAATGCAATTATAGAATTAGGGTTCCTTTTCGTTGATTCAGCACTTGCTATTAAATGAATTACAAACAAAACCAGATCTTGCTTTGCATACGTATGTATGTACATGCGGCTGATTTCATTGCAAATACAACAAACCCAAAACAGAAAGCTTCAAGCTTAATTTTTGAGTGAATTTATGCATTGAGTTTATCGCCATCGCTATGAGCGATCGCTGGCTGTTGTGCGTTAGTTCGCTCGCTATTTGAGTGGTTATACGTTTTTCTTTGAACATTTGTTTGTGATTTGAGAAGAATGTATTTTTGAGCGTTCGTGAGTGAGTTACCCTGAAAGCTTGTTACTTATTGGCTTATATACGGGAGTGAATTGAAATTCATAGAGGCTATTTTGAGGAAAGGTAACTTAAAAGCCGCAATGAAGCATGAAGTATAATGTTGAGTGTCCTACTATATGATGCCGTTGGGCTGTTGATGTCATGTTTCGAATCCGGAGGAGAATAGAAATAATAGAGAGAACACAATAAAAGTGAATGTTTGAAAGATATAATAATTTAGTTAAATGTTACAACTTTTAGGATGGGATGAAGTTACATACATACATACATACATACATACATACATACTTACAGGTGAAGCTAATAAAAGCGTGTTAAAAAAGGCCGAATAGGAATTTTTTCTGAAGTAGCAGATGAATATTATCATAAAATACAGCTAATATTAATTTCATTGTTTTCTCATGATAATACGATCAAATTTGTAAAATGCACACAACGTGTAAATGAAGTAGAAAATGAAGAATTGCTTCACAAACAAATTGCATTATATCATAACAATGAGTCTATGTACAGTGGTATAAACGAGACATACCATACATTAAATAAGCACATCTCACACTGAAAAACTTCAGTGTATGAATACACACGCTTTCGCCTAAAAGTGTGCAATGTTTACATACATACATACAGGTGAAACTAATAAAAGCGTGTTAAAAACAAAATTTATTTTCCAAAATTAAAAGAACACATACAACTTATTATTAACAACTTTGAAAAATGTCAACAAATCAAGTATACTCGAAAGCCCATTAAACCTTTATTTTATCTTACTGAAACAGCAACAGAAAAAAATCAGATTATTCACATAGATATATTTCATTTTAAAAAGTTGTCATTTGTCACATTCATTGATAAGCTTACGAAATTCGCTCCAGCTTATAATATTACAGATCGAAATTGGCGTTCAAAGAAAGCGATTATAGTTGAGCAATTTGCGAAATTCGGTAAGCCAAAAAAGGTTGTAATGGACAACGAATTTAGGGCTGAGCAACTTATTCAGTATTTTAAACAGGAAGGTATTGAGGTTCATTTAACGAAACCCAATAATCACACTGGCAATGCTGATATTGAGAGACTACACTCAACCCTGTTAGAAAAGTTAACAGGTATTGATGACCCAAGTCTCTCAACGGAAATGCGAATACAGCTAGCCATAGGTAACTATAATGACCGATACCATTCCACAATCAAATATTCTCCAAGAATGGCTCAAAATAAAATCGATCCCAGAATTTTACATGACAATATAAATAGAGTAAAGCAAAAAGTAATAGACAAAAGAAATAAAAATAGAGAAAACTACAAGGAAAGTAGAGAAATAGGCCCAATTAAAAATTATAAGAGAGTACACTCAGAGAAAAGTTGCGGGCTAAAATCAAGCTATGTCGTACTTGTTTTAAGAACTACTGAAATTAAGGAAAAATATATAAAATTTAAGTTTCTCCAATCTTGAAACTGGAATTGCATTCTTGAAGCAAGATAAAAATCTTTTTTAAGAATAACATTCTTGATTTAAGAATGAAATTCTTAATTTAAGAATACTAGCGTCAAGTGTTCTCTGAAAAGATACATATGTACATAATTTTCAATAGTCGTTGAGTTTTTTGTTCAAACGAAAAATTTTTTTAACAAAAAAAAAAAAGAAAAATTTACATACAATGTACGAGATGGAAAATAAAATGTACGAAATGAAAATAAAAAAAACTCAATTTACACTGTTTTGAAGTGGCGCTCATGGCAGTGGCGGGGACTCCAACGTTATCATCTCGTAAGAGGATTTGCAGTTTTGCGGCGTGAACTTTTGTGTGCATGACTGCAATGGTCATGGCAGCTTGAATCGTGTACCAGACAATGAAATCTTGGAAGTATGTATCAATGGTTTATCTATCTTTTATTACTGCGCCTGTTGCCATTATTACCATCTTCTGAAATCCCTTAGGGTTCACAATCGGCATAAGAACTATCGGGCATGGAGCTATTGTTGGCCACTTTCCATCAAGAAGGAACGCAAACAAAAATTGCTCATTCCATTATGGTTTTCATTGGGATGGAACAGGCATTTATTTGGATCCGATTTCACACAGGCCTACGTGTCATGCGCATTGGGCATCAATTATAATATTATCTTAAGACCTGTTTTGCATAAATATGTACATATTTCTAATTTTATAATATACGAAGTATGCGGAATATATATATATGTAAAGTATATGTACATATCGAGCCGTATGCGCCGGAAAGATGTAAAGGCCATGATATCCGATTTTCAATTTTTTGTAGAAATGGGTTACTTGTCATCACCCACACCTTCTCCAGAAATTTTACGTATGAAAAATGTACCGTTATGAAAAGCAATTTTGATGTAAGTACATAAGTTCAGTTTGTTTACTTTTTTTGTGAGTACGAAGTGGCTTTTACGTCTTTTTTTTCCTTTTCAGATTATTGAAGACTAGTGACTAATAAACAAATTTAACGGGGTTTTGTTGGAATTTAACCAAGGGTTTTATCACTTTGAAGACTTCTACTTTGTATTTTATTACATATCGATGACCAATATGGGTTTCTTGTGCGGCATATTGCATTTTATTGCTCCATAATTTTGGAATAAAGTTCTAACGATTTCACGATAGTTAGGGTCCTTTTTTTACTGCTTAGAGCAGTTTTAAACAAACTGATTGTGTATTTCTCATCCGAGGCTTTGTTGTTGTTTTCATTGGATAGGATTTTTACGTGGTGGGTGCCAAGCCCGACGCACAACCCGCCCTGCGGGAGTTGTATATTGTTACACGTTTATATAGCGAGCCGCTTGCTCCAAGACAGACGCCCGCTCGCAGCCGCACCTTTTGGTGAACAGACGCTGCAGTTATTCCCCTCAACAAGCCCTTAAACCGAATATGTCGGAGTGGCCTTGTAGAGTTGTCGCCTTCTCACTTTAGTTCACCACCAAACGGGTGTTCGGTGGCTATCCAGAGGACACTGCGCGGAAGTCGTGAGCTGCTTGCTCCGCATGCAAAAGAATCGCTCTGGCCACCCCCAGGTGGATGGCAGTCAGAAGCTTTCCCCACTTACGTGGACTTTTACACACGAAGCCATCCTCCATATATATGGTCGGACGAGCGCATGCCCGACGATTGGAACTTAAGTGTGCTCTGCCCAATCCACAAAAAAGGAGACTCCACAGTACGCGCCAATTATCGTGGGATAAGCCTCCTGAACATCGCATATAAGGTCTTAGCAAGTGTATTGTGCGAAAGACTGAAGCCTATCGTCAACAATCTGATTGGACCTTATCAGTGTGGCTTCAGACCTGGTAAATCTACCATCGACCAGATCTTCACAATACGACAAATACTGGAAAAAACCCATGAAAAAGGATCCGACACACACCATCTCTTTGTCGATTTTAAAGCCGCTTTTGATAGCACGAATAGGAATTGCCTGTATGCCGCAATGTCTGTATTTGGTTTCCCTGCTAAACTTATACGGCTATGCCAAATGACGTTGACTAACACCACCAGCTCCGTCAGAATTGGGAAGGACCTCTCCGAGCCGTTCGAGACCAAACGAGGTTTCAGACAAGGTGACTCTCTTTCGTGCGACTTCTTCAATTTGATGCTGGAAAAGATAATACGATCTGCAGAACTTAACCATACAGGAAGCATCTTATATCACAAGAGTGTGCAACTGCTGGCGTACGCCGATGACATCGACATCATTGGCACTAACACGCGCTCCGTATGTTCTGCCTTCTCCAAGCTGGATAAAGAGGCTAAGAAAATGGGTTTGGCGGTCAACGAGGACAAGACGAAGTACCTCCTGTCGTCACACAAAGAAACAGCACGCCTTGGCAGCCACGTCAATGTTGATAGCTACAAATTCGAAACTGTTAAGGACTTCGTCTATCTGGGAACCAGCATTAACACCAAGGATGATGTCAGCACGGAAATCCAACGAAGAATCACGCTTGCCAATAAATGCTACTTCGGACTAAGTAGGCAACTGAAAAGTAAAGTCCTCTCTCGACAAACAAAAATCACACTCTACAGGACGCTCATCGTTCCAGTCCTCATGTACGGCGCAGAAGCATGGACAATTTCAAAATCAGATGAGATGGCACTTGGAGTATTCGAGAGAAAAGTTCTTCGTAAGATTTATGGACCTTTGCGCGTTGGCGTGGGCGAGTATCGACGAAGATTTAACGATGAGCTGTACGAGCTTTACACAGACATCGACATTGTTCAGCGAATAAAGATCCAGCGGCTGCGTTGGGCAGGTCATGTCGTGAGAATGGACGAAGGCGCTCCGGCCAAGAAAGCATTTCTATCGAAACCCGCTGAACGCAAAAGAAAAGGGAGACCTCCACTGCGTTGGGAAAATCAGGTGGACAGCGATGCTGCCTCCCTAGGTGTTCCCAAGTGGCGCCATGCTGCACGAAACAGAAGCAATTGGCGCGCTCTGTTGGACTCGGCCAGAATCGTCTAGACGGTTAAGCGCCAATCAAGAAGAAGAAGATTGTGTATTTCTAAAATTTCTCCAAAATTAATTTCTTGAATCTGCTGAAAGTGATGAACATGGTGAGAGATTTCATCAGAACTTAATAGTTTTTGAAAGGCGATATCAAGGATCTTGGAACAAGGATATGATAGGAGACAAATCCAGAAAATTACAAAAGAATAGTCAAAAGTACTTACATCCCTCATTATTTATCCTCTCCTTAAAATCGCGAAATGCATTAATTTTTTTATTCAATTAATTCTTTATCCTATTCATCGCTGTTTTGAGAGACATTGTGCACTTCAAAACTCATAATAAATGGAAAGAAATAATGTTAAATGTTACTCCTTAATAAAGTTTTATAAAGAAACGGAAAATGCTAGGTTAAGAACTCAATAAAAATAGGTAAATATAAATACTGATACATCCCATTATTGCAAAAGTAGTCTGAAAATGTTCACATTTAAATTCTTTATAGGATAGATAGGAGTCGAATCTGAAATTCCTTATACAAACTTAGATTTTTTCATTCTTTTTGCCATTGTGACCAAACTACTTGACCAATTTTTAAGTGTGAAGGCAAAAAATGTTTGTTGGAATTCTCTTTACCAGTTCTTATTAGATGCCAAATCGCTACGCTGGCTAATACAATTTTTTAAGCACTTATGTATGTCATGTAATGTCTTGTATATACGGTTTTTTCTACATTTTTACCGATATCTCAGAAACGGTCTGACACAAAAAAATGGAGATGATATTCGGGATCAGCGTTAAATTTCGTTTTAGAAAAGTATAGTTTTATATTTTTGGTGGTTAAAGTTGATTTAAAATTGTCGAAATGCGAAAAAAAGGAATGGAAATAAAGAAATGAAAGTAAAAAAATTTTTAAAAAACCTTCTCCTGAACATTTTTGAATTTGGCTTTTACATCTTTCCGGCGCATACGGCTCGATATGTAAAAAATGAATTGTATATTATATACATATGTATATAAAAATAAAATAAAACAAAATAAAATACAATTCATTGAAATAACCATTTTTATTTTTTTTCTTTCGTGAGGTGGGTTAAATTATTTCGAATTTTGAATTTCGAAAAAGTGGAAAATCAAGAATAAATATTCTTAAAACAAAGTTGAACATTCTTTAAACAAGACTTTACATTCTCAAATCGATCATGTGCAATGCTCAAAATAAGTTTATAAAAGCTTGTTATTCTCAAAAAATATCATCCTAAAAATAAGAATATATTCTTGATTTTAGCATTTTCGAGCTTAACAGACTTTCAAAACGTTTTCGGCTTGATTCAAGCCCGCTATACTGAAATTTAGATTGCTTTTTCTCTGAGTGTAAGACACAAAGATGAACCTTACTTTAGAATAAACCCACTGACAAATGTTCATCTCTCTAACATAAAAAGACCTCCAAAATATACAAGCAAAGAAAGTCAAAGAGATAATAATAATAAACTGAATGATGATAACTTAAGCATAATAGCAGTAGCAGGCGATGAAATTGTAGAATCATAATAGCAAATCGAAAGCGGTATCCATGCATACCTATAAAATAGCGTAAAAAACAATTACATATGCACATAGTACAGTTGTATGTACATACATACATTTATTCTACCCACAAAACCACACCATTATTATTGAATTAACGTTAAATTAATTTTAATTTCTTATTATATATATTTTCTTCTGTTATAAACATATTTTGTTAACACAAAAAAAAAAAAAAAAAAACGAAAAACATGTATTCATGAGTAACAAGCGTAGAAAAATAAGTAAGTTCGTCGTAATACAACAATCAAAATTCCGGAGAATTCTTAGAGCAGCCCGGGGGGAGTTATATGTACATACATATATATACCTTTATACATCTATATATATAAGGATGAAAGTTTGTTTGTTTGTTTGTTTGTATGTTTGTTCCCTATAGACGCCGAAATTACCGGGTCGATCACATTCAAATTTTGACACAACGATCACCTGGTATTAGATTGAAATTATGACCACATTTAATTCTGGTATCTCAACGCCTTCCCGAGATATAGGCCAAAATATGGACCCAGATTCCTCCGAAATATTTTTCCGCATTATTGGTATCAAATTAAAGGTATCAATCAGAGCTTCAAAGGGAGTTCATTCCATTCCAATTTTCCAGTTGGTGCTCCAAATAGAGACCAAAACGTGGACCCGGATGGCCCCAAATATTTTTTCGTAATATTGGTATCAAATTAAAGGTGCTGATCAGGGTATCCATATATATTTTACACTATACGGATATCTCAATCGGTTCCCGGGATTGAGGCCGAAACATGGACCTAAATAGCCCCCGAAATATTTTTGACCATTATTGGTATCAAATTAAAATTATCAATCAGAGCTTCAATAGAGAGTTCATTCCATTCCAATTTTCCAGTTGGTGCTCCAAATAGAGACCAAAACGTGGACCCGGATGGCCCCAAATATTTTTACGCAATATTGGTATCAAATTAAAGGTATAAATCAGAGCTTCAATAGGGAGTTCATTCCATTTCAATTTTCCAGTCGGTTCTCTAGATAGAGACCAAAACGTGGACCCGGATGACCCCAAATATTTTTTCGTAATATTGGTATCAAATTAAAGGGTCTGATCAGGGTATCCATATATATTTTACACTATACGAATATTTCAATCGGTTCCCGAGATCGAGGCCGAAAAATGGACCTAAATAGCCGCCGAAATATCTTTGAGCATTATTGGTATCAAATTAAAGGTATCAATCAGAGCTTATATAGAGTTCATTCAATTCCAATTTTCCAGTCGGTTCTCCAGATAGAGACCCAAACGTGGACCCGGATGACCCCAAATATTTTTTCGTAATATTGGTATCAAATTAAAGGGTCTGATCAGGGTATCCATATATATTTTACACTATACGAATATTTCAATCGGTTCCCGAGATCGAGGCCGAAAAATGGACCTAAATAGCCGCCGAAATATCTTTGAGAATTATTGGTATCAAATTAAAGGTATCAATCAGAGCTTATATAGAGTTCATTCAATTCCAATTTTCCAGTCGGTTCTCCAGATAGAGACCCAAACGTGGACCCGGATGACCTCAAATATTTTTTCGCAATATTGTTATCAAATTAAAGGCGCTGATCAGGGTATCCATATATATTTTACACTATACGGATATCTCAATCGGTTCCCGGCATTGAGGCCGAAACATGGACCTAAATAGCCCCCGAAATATTTTTGAGCATTATTGGTATCAAATTAAAGGTATGAATCAGAGCTTCAATAGAGTTTATTCCATTCCAATTTTCCAGTCGGTTTTCCAGATAGGGACCAAAACGTGGACCCGGATGGCCCCAAATATTTTTTCGTAATATTGGTATCAAATTAAAGGTGCTGATCAGAGTATCCATATATATTTTACACTATACGAATATTTCAATCGGTTCCCGAGATCGAGGCCGAAACATGTACCTAAATAGCCGCCGAAATATTTTTGAGCATTATTGGTATCAAATTAAAGGTATCAATCGGAGCTTATATAGAGAGTTCATTCAATTCCAATTTTCCAGTCGGTTCTCCAGATAGAGACCAAAACGTGGACCCGGATGACCTCAAATATTTTTTCGCAATATTGCTATCAAATTAAAGGTGCTGATCAGGGTATCCATATATATTTTACACTATACGGATATCTCAATCGGTTCCCGGGATTGAGGCCGAAACATGGACCTAAATAGCCCCCGAAATATTTTTGAGCATTATTGGTATCAAATTAAAGGTATGAATCAGAGCTTCAATAGAGTTTATTCCATTCCAATTTTCCAGTCGGTTTTCCAGATAGGGACCAAAACGTGGACCCGGATGACCTCAAATATTTTTTCGCAATATTGCTATCAAATTAAAGGTGCTGATCAGGGTATCAATATATATTTTACACTATACGGATATCTCAATCGGTTCCCGGGATTGAGGCCGAAACATGGACCTAAATAGCCCCCGAAATATTTTTGACCATTATTGGTATCAAATTAAAATTATCAATCAGAGCTTCAATAGAGAGTTCATTCCATTCCAATTTTCCAGTTGGTGCTCCAAATAGAGACCAAAACGTGGACCCGGATGGCCCCAAATATTTTTACGCAATATTGGTATCAAATTAAAGGTATAAATCAGAGCTTCAATAGGGAGTTCATTCCATTTCAATTTTCCAGTCGGTTCTCTAGATAGAGACCAAAACGTGGACCCGGATGACCCCAAATATTTTTTCGTAATATTGGTATCAAATTAAAGGGTCTGATCAGGGTATCCATATATATTTTACACTATACGAATATTTCAATCGGTTCCCGAGATCGAGGCCGAAACATGTACCTAAATAGCCGCCGAAATATTTTTGAGCATTATTGGTATCAAATTAAAGGTATCAATCGGAGCTTATATAGAGAGTTCATTCAATTCCAATTTTCCAGTCGGTTCTCCAGATAGAGACCAAAACGTGGACCCGGATGACCTCAAATATTTTTTCGCAATATTGCTATCAAATTAAAGATGCTGATCAGGGTATCCATATATATTTTACACTATACGGATATCTCAATCGGTTCTCGGGATTGAGGCCGAAACATGGGCCTAAATGGACCCCGAAATATTTTTGGGCATTGTTGGTATCAACTTAAAGGTATCAATCAGAGCTTTATTGGTATCAAATTAAAATTATCAATCAGAGCTTCAATAGAGAGTTCATTCCATTCCAATTTTCCAGTTGGTGCTCCAAATAGAGACCAAAACGTGGACCCGGATGGCCCCAAATATTTTTACGCAATATTGGTATCAAATTAAAGGTATAAATCAGAGCTTCAATAGGGAGTTCATTCCATTTCAATTTTCCAGTCGGTTCTCTAGATAGAGACCAAAACGTGGACCCGGATGACCCCAAATATTTTTTCGTAATATTGGTATCAAATTAAAGGGTCTGATCAGGGTATCCATATATATTTTACACTATACGAATATTTCAATCGGTTCCCGAGATCGAGGCCGAAACATGTACCTAAATAGCCGCCGAAATATTTTTGAGCATTATTGGTATCAAATTAAAGGTATCAATCGGAGCTTATATAGAGAGTTCATTCAATTCCAATTTTCCAGTCGGTTCTCCAGATAGAGACCAAAACGTGGACCCGGATGACCTCAAATATTTTTTCGCAATATTGCTATCAAATTAAAGATGCTGATCAGGGTATCCATATATATTTTACACTATACGGATACCTCAATCGGTTCTCGGGATTGAGGCCGAAACATGGGCCTAAATGGACCCCGAAATATTTTTGGGCATTGTTGGTATCAACTTAAAGGTATCAATCAGAGCTTCAATAGAGAGTTTATTCCATTCCAATTTTCCAGTCGGTTATCCAAAATATATTAGTAATCATGATGTACACCGATATGTGCACCGGATGGCCATGGAAAGTTGTTGATAAGGAACGTGAGACGGGGAGAGAGAGAGAGAGAGTAGTATAAGAGGAGGAAGAGATAGGGGGAACGGGAAATGCTGACTGGTGGGGAGACCGATAGGGAAGGGAGTGGCATAGTGTGATTTGTCGCAGCGAAGTGGGACGGGTATTTGCTAGTATGTACATATAAACATAAGTAAGCAATAACCTACATATATAATAATAAACACTTACATATTTATTAATACTCACTTGCATATATAAACTTACCTCACATTATTTATATACATACATATATACATATAAACATAATAATGTATGTCAAGGTCATTAATATGTATATATATATTTATAAATATATGAGAGACCCATAGAATATTACTCTCTTTATTTATGTCATTCATAAATAGTTGTAACTTACAACAACAACATATTGCTTTAAAAGAAGGTGAGAAATTGTACAACAACAATTGTAATGAAAACCGGAAACGTTTAACTTGTTCATTTTACGCAAAGGCTAACAACAAATAAGTAGAATAGCGGCTAAGCAATACTCATTAAGAAAACTATAAATAGAAGAACATTTGTAAATTAGGCCAGAGAATAAGAAAGAGGTCGATGAATAAACATATTAAATTAAAACCTCATCGCTCATACTTTTCTTTAACTCGCGTGATTTACTTACCTAGGCAAATGTTTGGACGAAAAATAGTTAAAATCGGTTGACGGCCACGCCCACTTTTATATATGTGTATTATAAAGTGGCCTAATTAAAACATTTTAAGCGATATCTCTGTCAAATATAAAGATATATCATTGAAATTTTATAGCAGGAGTCCAACTGCGGACATAAAACGAAAAACACAAAAATTTTGGAAAATGGGCGTGGCACCGCCTCTTTTTAGAAAAAGGAATATACGAGATTTCTGAGCCCATAACTCGACAAATAATTTATATATAATGACTAGAAGTCAAAAAGGAATGAAATTTTGCACAAAGAATAATATTCATATGCTTAGTTGGATGACTGATAAAAATGTTGAAAATGGGCGTGGCTACGCCCACTTTATGCGGCACTCGCTTTATATAAAATACGCCGTGTTTCCATCAAACGCAAATAAACAATGAAAGCATACAGCTGAGTATCTAATGTTCGATTCCACTCGAACTTAGGCTTCCTTACTTGTTTTTTATTTAATTTCTTTTTATTTTAATATTGTTATTTTATTCTCTTTCCTAATTAATTTTCCTTTTAATTATACTGGTAGGCAAAAAATTAAAAATTTCTCTTCCTCTCAGGTTTGATGATTGATTTTAATGGATTTTGGGGAGCTGATCACGAAAATCATATTGAAAAAGTTCCATCACGGCAGGTTTTTGAGTTATTTAGCAAAAAAGTTTGGCTAAAGAAGGCTAAGGCTTCCTAGTTTTTAATTTATATTATTTCTTAATCGTTTCTTATTTAACAAAAAAAAAAAAATATAGTGAATGGTTGCATTAGACATCAATGAATAAGTTTTCATAAATATTAATTGAAATATAACTTAATTGTCTTAGTGGTATACATTCATTTTCGAAAAAAGGTGGCTTTTTCAGTCATTTGCTTAAGACCTCATTTCTGGTAAACTAAATGCTTTTTTATACGGAAATTAACTTAAATCGTTAGAAGAGGTTAACGGAAGTAGATTATTCATAAATTTTTTTTACCAGGATTTCCATCAGCCCATGTTTTGAAGTCAAACCGGTACGCCATTTCGTTCTGACGCATACCTTGAACATCACGTAGCCGTCTTATTTTGATCCTTTAGGTGGGTCCTGTTGATCATTTCTCGCTATTATTGTATATCAGATAGCAGGCAGTAATAGGATGAGTGCTATTAATTGGGTAGTTGGTTTAAGTCTGTAGGCGTCTGGTCGGTGATATTCGCATGATAATTTTAAATTTTCATTTTTTTTTTCAAAATTTCAAAATCTGTGTCACATGTGTTTACAAATGCGTACTGTGGTTAATTCTGAATGAAAGTGGTTATGTTGGATTTTTACGCAGAATGATTATTTTCGGAGATATAAACAAGTAAAGGTAAGTAATTTTGGCCAGATGTTACCCTCTTTGTCCTGGGGCCTGGGATTTTCCCACTAATTTTCTAATGCACATAGCTAATACTCGTAAGTTCTTACCACTTATACTACATAAAATATTTATAAAGTGCTTAAATACAGTCCAAAATCCCTACAAATACTTTTGTGCAGCTAGTTTTGTCTATTCGATTCACCTTGCTTCGTAGAAATAAAAATAAAAATCCTGGACGGGCCCTTAATGTTAGTCAGTAACATTTTACTCAGTGGAAAAATTAGGTAACAAAATTTGCTTTGGAGGAAATTTTTTTATCCATTTTGCTGCGCCTAATGAAATGATAAATGTTGACATTGCAATATATAACACTGGATCACAAAATTGAATTTTTTGTCTGTTGTTGTTTTGGACGCCACTATCCTATCTATATTTATGTACTTAAATCGGTTGCTGATTCCGAAAATCGAGCTCATTTTTAATTCTATGGGAAGGTTTTTGATATATTGGTAATTTACCGTTATTTGGCCAATAGCTTCTCTTAATCCTGTATATCACTTTAACGCTTTGAGCTATCTATGTTGGAGTGACACCAAACGAAAGAAACTTAAATTTCCGATATAACATTTAGATAGGATAGTGGCGTTCAGAGTATTTTTTGGCTGTAGAGCAGTGTAATCTAACATGTGCTCCATTTTTTTCCTTGATCGCCGTTGTGCCCTGATCAGGGTATCCATATATATTTTACACTATACGGATATCTCAATCGGTTCCCGGGATTGAGGCCGAAACATGGACCTAAATAGCCCCCGAAATATTTTTGAGCATTATTGGTATCAAATTAAAGGTATGAATCAGAGCTTCAATAGAGTTTATTCCATTCCAATTTTCCAGTCGGTTTTCCAGATAGGGACCAAAACGTGGACCCGGATGACCTCAAATATTTTTTCGCAATATTGCTATCAAATTAAAGGTGCTGATCAGGGTATCCATATATATTTTACACTATACGGATATCTCAATCGGTTCCCGGGATTGAGGCCGAAACATGGACCTAAATAGCCCCCGAAATATTTTTGACCATTATTGGTATCAAATTAAAATTATCAATCAGAGCTTCAATAGAGAGTTCATTCCATTCCAATTTTCCAGTTGGTGCTCCAAATAGAGACCAAAACGTGGACCCGGATGGCCCCAAATATTTTTACGCAATATTGGTATCAAATTAAAGGTATAAATCAGAGCTTCAATAGGGAGTTCATTCCATTTCAATTTTACAGTCGGTTCTCTAGATAGAGACCAAAACGTGGACCCGGATGACCCCAAATATTTTTTCGTAATATTGGTATCAAATTAAAGGGTCTGATCAGGGTATCCATATATATTTTACACTATACGAATATTTCAATCGGTTCCCGAGATCGAGGCCGAAACATGTACCTAAATAGCCGCCGAAATATTTTTGAGCATTATTGGTATCAAATTAAAGGTATCAATCGGAGCTTATATAGAGAGTTCATTCAATTCCAATTTTCCAGTCGGTTCTCCAGATAGAGACCAAAACGTGGACCCGGATGACCTCAAATATTTTTTCGCAATATTGCTATCAAATTAAAGATGCTGATCAGGGTATCCATATATATTTTACACTATACGGATACCTCAATCGGTTCTCGGGATTGAGGCCGAAACATGGGCCTAAATGGACCCCGAAATATTTTTGGGCATTGTTGGTATCAACTTAAAGGTATCAATCAGAGCTTCAATAGAGAGTTTATTCCATTCCAATTTTCCAGTCGGTTATCCAAAATATATTAGTAATCATGATGTACACCGATATGTGCACCGGATGGCCATGGAAAGTTGTTGATAAGGAACGTGAGACGGGGAGAGAGAGAGAGAGAGTAGTATAAGAGGAGGAAGAGATAGGGGGAACGGGAAATGCTGACTGGTGGGGAGACCGATAGGGAAGGGAGTGGCATAGTGTGATTTGTCGCAGCGAAGTGGGACGGGTATTTGCTAGTATGTACATATAAACATAAGTAAGCAATAACCTACATATATAATAATAAACACTTACATATTTATTAATACTCACTTGCATATATAAACTTACCTCACATTATTTATATACATACATATATACATATAAACATAATAATGTATGTCAAGGACATTAATATGTATATATATATTTATAAATATATGAGAGACCCATAGAATATTACTCTCTTTATTTATGTCATTCATAAATAGTTGTAACTTACAACAACAACACATTGCTTTAAAAGAAGGTGAGAAATTGTACAACAACAATTGTAATGAAAACCGGAAACGTTTCACTTGTTCATTTTACGCAAAGGCTAACAACAAATAAGTAGAATAGCGGCTAAGCAATACTCATTAAGAAAACTATAAATAGAAGAACATTTCTAAATTAGGCCAGAGAATAAGAAAGAGGTCGATGAATAAACATATTAAATTAAAACCTCATCGCTCATACTTTTCTTTAACTCGCGTGATTTACTTACTTAGGCAAATGTTTGGACGAAAAATAGTTAAAATCGGTTGACGGCCACGACCACTTTTATATATGTGTATTATAAAGTGGCCTAATAAAAACATTTTAAGCGATATCTCTGTCAAATATAAAGATATATCATTGAAATTTTATAGCAGGAGTCCAACTGCGGACATAAAACGAAAAACACAAAAATTTTGGAAAATGGGCGTGGCACCGCCTCTTTTTAGAAAAAGGAATATACGAGATTTCTGAGCCCATAACTCGACAAATAATTTATATATAATGACTAGAAGTCAAAAAGGAATGAAATTTTGCACAAAGAATAATATTCATATGCTTAGTTGGATGACTGATAAAAATGTTGAAAATGGGCGTGGCTACGCCCACTTTATGCGGCACTCGCTTTATATAAAATACGCCGTGTTTCCATCAAACGCAAATAAACAATGAAAGCATACAGCTGAGTATCTAATGTTGGATTCCACTCGAACTTAGGCTTCCTTACTTGTTATACTCAGCTGTACTAGTACACAGAGTATTATAGTTTTAATCACATAACGGTGGATTGTAACAGAATGAAATAATCGAGACAGATATAGACTTATATATATTAAAATGATCAGGGTGAAAAGAGAAATCGATTGAGCCATGTCCGTCCGTCCGTCTGTCCGTCCGTCTGTCCGTCTGCCCGTCCGTCTGTCCGTCTGTCCGTCTGTAAATACTCTAACTCGCGCAAAAATTGAGATATTTTGATGAAATTTGAAATGCAAGTTGGTATCGAGACTGGGACGGTTGGTATTGAAAATGGGCGAAATCGGACCATGACCACGCCCACTTTTCCTATATAGAAAAAATCGGAAATTTGGTATCTCAGTCACTAATATAGCTGGAGCGATGAAATTTTACCCACGTGTTGAACTCACGCCCCTAGGAAGAAATTTGATGAAATTTTGGAAAATGGGCGGTGCCACGCCCACTTATTAAGGGTCAAACATTGAAAGTTTTATATGTCATAACTCAGAAACCGTTGAAGATATAGCGATGAAATTTGGTATGCCTGATGTACTTATTTAGACAAATGTTTTGACGGAAAATTGTGAAAATCGGTTGACGGCCACGCCCACTTTTATATATGGGAACTATAAAGGGGCCTAATAAAAACATTTTAAGCGATATTTCTGTCAAATATAAAGATATATCATTAAAATTTTATGGCAGGAGTCTAACTACGGACATAAAACAAAAATCACAAAAATTTTGGAAAATGGGCGTGGCACCGCCTCTTTTTAGAAGCTGGAATATACGAGATTTCTGAGCCCATAACTCGACAAATAATTGATATATAATGATGAAACTTGGTGTGTACACTTTTATTACTTGTGGTAATACATGTTGAAAATTTTAGCCAAATCGGTTGACGACCACGCCCACTTTTATATATGGGTATTATAAAGTGGCCTAATAAAAACATTTTAAGCGATATCTTTGTCAAATATAAAGATAATTCATTGAAATTTTGTGGCATGAGTTCTACAATAGATCGGAAACAAAAAATAGAAAAATTTCGGAAAATGGGCGTGGCACCGCCTCTTTTCAGACAAAGGAATCAACGAGATTTCGGAGCCCATAACTCGACAAATAATTGAGATATTATGACGAAACTTGGTTTATACACTTTTATAACTTGTGTTAATAGACACGCAAAAATTTATTGAAATCGGTTTATGACCACGCCTACTTTTTAACAAAGATATTTCTGGAACACCCTTTGGGAATTTGTAACATTTGCATCTTTGTAACTAGAAGTCATAAAGGAATGAAATTTTGTACAAAGAATAATATTCATATGCTTAGTTGGATGGCTGATAGAAATTTTGAAAATGGGCGTGGCTGCGCCCACTTTATGCGGCACTCGATTCATATAAAATACACCGTGTTTCCATCAAACGCAAACAAACAATGAAAGCATACAGCTGAGTATCTAATGTTCGATTCCACTCGAACTTAGGCTTCCTTACTTGTTTTTTATTTAATTTCTTTTTATTTTAATATTGTTATTTTATTCTCTTTCCTAATTAATTTTCCTTTTAATTATACTGGTAGGCAAAAATTAAAAATTTCTCTTCCTCTCAGGTTTGATGATTGATTTTAATGGATTTTGGGGAGCTGATCACGAAAATCATATTGAAAAAGTTCCATCACGGCAGGTTTTTGAGTTATTTAGCAAAAAAGTTTGGCTAAAGAAGGCTAAGGCTTCCTAGTTTTTAATTTATATTATTTCTTAATCGTTTCTTATTTAACAAAAAAAAAAATATAGTGAATGGTTGCATTAGACATCAATGAATAAGTTTTCATAAATATTAATTGAAATATAACTTAATTGTCTTAGTGGTATACATTAATTTTCGAAAAAAGGTGGCTTTTTCAATCATTTGCTTAAGACCTCATTTCTGGTAAACTAAATGCTTTTTTATACGGAAATTAACTTAAATCGTTAGAAGAGGTTAACGGAAGTAGATTATTCATAATTTTTTTTTACCAGGATTTCCATCAGCCCATGTTTTGAAGTCAAACCGGTACGCCATTTCGTTCTGACGCATACCTTGAACATCACGTAGCCGTCTTATTTTGATCCTTTAGGTGGGTCCTGTTGATCATTTCTCGCTATTATTGTATATCAGATAGCAGGCAGTAATAGGATGAGTGCTATTAATTGGGTAGTTGGTTTAAGTCTGTAGGCGTCTGGTCGGTGATATTCGCATGATAATTTTAAATTTTCATTTTTTTTTTTCAAAATTTCAAAATCTGTGTCACATGTGTTTACAAATGCGTACTGTGGTTAATTCTGAATGAAAGTGGTTATGTTGGATTTTTACGCAGAATGATTATTTTCGGAGATATAAACAAGTAAAGGTAAGTAATTTTGGCCAGATGTTACCCTCTTTGTCCTGGGGCCTGGTATTTTCCCACTAATTTTCTAATGCACATAGCTAATACTCGTAAGTTCTTACCACTTATACTACATAAAATATTCATAAAGTGCTTAAATACAGTCCAAAATCCCTACAAATACTTTTGTGCAGCTAGTTTTGTCTATTCGATTCACCTTGCTTCGTAGAAATAAAAATAAAAATCCTGGACGGGCCCTTAATGTTAGTCAGTAACATTTTACTCAGTGGAAAAATTAGGTAACAAAATTTGCTTTGGAGGAAATTTTTTTATCCATTTTGCTGCGCCTAATGAAATGATAAATGTTGACATTGCAATATATAACACTGGATCACAAAATTGAATTTTTTGTCTGTTGTTGTTTTGGACGCCACTATCCTATCTATATTTATGTACTTAAATCGGTTGCTGATTCCGAAAATCGAGCTCATTTTTAATTCTATGGGAAGGTTTTTGATATATTGGTAATTTACCGTTATTTGGCCAATAGCTTCTCTTAATCCTGTATATCACTTTAACGCTTTGAGCTATCTATGTTGGAGTGACACCAAACGAAAGAAACTTAAATTTCCGATATAACATTTAGATAGGATAGTGGCGTTCAGAGTATTTTTTGGCTGTAGAGCAGTGTAATCTAACATGTGCTCCATTTTTTTCCTTGATCGCCGTTGTGCCCCCAAGGAGAAGTCCTGGATCCGCCCTTGCTCGTATGTATATAAAATTCGCCGGTGCATTACAAATAATTGATCTTATTTGCACTTGAAAAAATTTCATAATTTTAGTAGGTAGGTACATATTAAGTATGTTTATACTGTGTATGTAGGTATATTGATTTCATGTCGAGTATATGTCATAACTTACATGATTCGGCCTTGTTGTCAGCATCGATTGACTAATTTTTCCGCTATTAGATTTGGATGGGGAATTCGTCATTTCTCCAGTATCCAGGTACTGCTTCATGTGAAATGTATTTGTGTTACAAAATATATTTATTGTTAACGGTTTAAATATGTAGATATGCATCTGAAATAAAAATATGTTTTCTTTGTAAAACAAGCAATCTTATTTTACATATATAAGTCAAGGCTGCAAAATACCGCTATTTTTAACTATAAACAAAAAAAATTTTGTTTCTGTTGAAATATTTGATTTTATAAACGTAAAAAGCATAACAAAATCCATTTCGTTTCAACTGTTATCAAACAAAATTATCGAAATTTGTTTTGTTTTGATAATTGAGTGCCTGCCCGGAGGTCATAGTTCGGGGTAAAAAGAAACCTTATTGGTGGAACCCGGAGATCTCCAAGCTTCGGCTTAACAGCAGAAAACTCTTCAACCAGGCGAAAACAACTGGCAACTGGCAAGCCTATAAGGATGCCTTAAAAATTTTCAAGAAGTCGATCCAAAGAGCTAAAAGAGTCTCATGGAAAAACTTCGCTAGCGACATAGAAGAAATCTCTGAGGCCAATCGTCTACGAAAGGTCCTCTCAACTAACCCAGTTCCCCCAAGCTGTATCCGAATGCAAAATGGGGACTGGGCCACATCTAGTACTGATATTCTGAACACCCTGGTCACCACACACTTCCCAGGGTGCACCTCGGAACCTTATAGAACCTACTCTAACCCCAGGACATCTAATGACCTGGAGCACATAATTACTAACAGAAGGGTAAAATGGGCAATTAAATCCTTCAAACCCTTCAAATCTCCGGGAATAGATGGGATCTTTCCTGCTGAATTACAGGCAGCAAGTGATACTCTAATCCCTCTACTTGTTCCTATCTATAAAACCTGCCTCAACCTGTCATACATTCCTCTAGAATGGACTAAGGCGAAGGTGATCTTTATTCCTAAAGGGGGCAGAGCCTCCTACAGCAGCTCAAAGGATTTCAGGCCGATAAGCCTGACCTCTTTTCTACTCAAAGTTCTTGAGAGATTGCTGGATGTCTATATCAGGCTCCGTGCGAATACTCTATCTCCTTTTCAACACGCTTATTCCAAAGGCAAGTCCGTAGAGACTGCTCTACACGCTATCACTTCCAAGATAGAAAAGGGGCTAGCCTTTAAGGAATTCACACTGGGCATCTTTCTCGACATAGAAGGAGCTTTCAACAATGTTCTCCCGGGAGCCGTTACCATCGCCCTACGGGACTTGGAGGTAGAGGAGGCTCTCGTGAGGTTTGTTGAACTTCTTCTTAGTAGAAGAGCCATTATTTCTGTAATGGGTAATTCATCGATAACTAGGTATGCCAACAGGGGAACACCCCAGGGTGGAGTTCTGTCTCCTCTGCTTTGGAACCTAACGGTGAACACCCTGCTTTCTAAACTTCAGCACACGGGCTGCCAGGTCATTGCGTACGCCGATGACATCGCCCTGACAGCGACTGGCAAGCATATACCGGTGCTGAGCGATCTTTTGCAAAATGCACTCAATATTGTAAAAACCTGGTCTCTGAAATGCGGGCTGAGTGTCAGCTCTGAGAAAACGGAAATGGTTCTGTTTACCCGCAAACATAAGATACCTGAATTCAAACCTCCGTCCATAAATGGGAAGGAGATTAAACTCTCTACCGAGGTTAAATACCTTGGTGTTATTCTAGACAGAAACTTAAACTGGAAACGGAACGTAGAAGTACGATCCCAAAAAGCCATGCTAGCACTTTACGCATGTAAATCAGCGATAGGCAAGAGATGGGGACTTAACCCCCAAATCGTCCATTGGCTGTACACAGCGGTAGTGCGTCCTATTCTCTTCTATGCAGTCACCATATGGTGGCCAGCACTGGAACTCGAAACCAATAAGAGCAAATTAACTAGAGTGCAGCGAATGGCTTCCATGCTTATTAGCGGAGCCCTTCCCTCCACCCCAACTAAAGCTCTCGAAACCATCCTATTTCTTCTCCCCACGGATATACAGGGGAAACTCATTGCCAGCTGCAACGCGGCAAGGCTCAATGCAACCGAACCCTGGAGGGACACCAGATTCGGGCACGCTCAAATTCTTAGTAACGTCCCTGCCAATTTTCTAAAGCTGGACTATGCAATACCAGCCTTCTGTTGGGATAACAAATTCTCCACAAGAATCCCGGAGAGGAGCGAGTGGAAGAACTTGGGGGATCCCGACCCTAATACACTGCACCTTTACACGGACGGCTCTAAATTGAACAATAGAGTTGGAAGTGGGTTTTTCTGCGAAAAGCTTCATCTGAAAGTAAGTTTGCGCCTACCTGATCACTGCAGCGTCTATCAGGCTGAGCTCATAGCCATATGGGAAGCAGCTCGTCGCCTGACAGATCTGCCAGACATAAATTCTATCAAAATCTTCTCTGACAGCCAAGCTGCCATAAAATCCTTACAGAGTAACAATGCTACATCTATAGTTGCAATGAAATGTAGGGAGTCTTTGAACAAACTAGCCGAAAGGTGCGACCTGAACGTCATTTGGGTTCCAGGCCATAGCAACGTTCGGGGCAACTGCATTGCAGATGAGTTGGCAAGGGAGGGCACAAGCTTGCAGGATATCACATCTGCGACATGGGTTGGCCCCCCGCTTAACTCATGCAAGCATTGGTTGAGATCTCGCTCCATTGAACAGGCTAACGCTAGATGGGCCAAGGAGTCAACTTGTGTGATTTCTAGGCAAATCTGGCCTAGACTGGATGAGGCTAGGTCTGTATCGGTGCTGCATCTGAATCGGCTCTCTATAGGTCCGCTGGTGGGACTTCTAACAGGACATTGTCTTATGGGCACTCACGCCTCTCGCATGGGCCTATATAAAAACGACTTCTGCCGCAGCTGTAGGGACGTGGAGGAAATAGAGAGTGTTGAGCACTCTCTATGCCACTGCCCCGCACTGTCGCTATCCAGGTACCGCTTCCTCCATAAACACTTTTTCGAGTGCCTGGCGGAGATGGAAAATGCAAGGACACTAGATTTTCTGCGCTTCATGAAACAAACGCGCTGGTTTAGCTTCACGGGCATCTAATCTTATCATACTTTTGAATCTAATTTTTCCGGAAAGGTTTGTAAATAGGGATAAGGAAGCTAGGGCTCCCGTGTGGTATCACAATGGGCCACCTCGGCCTAAGTGTGTCCCCGCTTTCGTGAATTGCGGAGACAGCCACCTCAACCTAACCTAACCTATGTACATACAATACGTATATCTATATATATAAAAGAAAGTGGCGTTAGTACAAACGCGTATAATTCAAGAACCCCTGCACCGATTTGGATGATTGACACCAAATCAGATTGTTCTCTGGCCAGAATAGGAGAATATCCAATAAAATTCCCGAAAAATTAAAAAAAAAAAAATATATATTTTCCCATACATTTTGTATATCTATTTATAAAAATGATTGTGTGCGTGTGTGTGTGTGTGTGTGTGCGTGTGTCTTTTATGGACACCAAAAGTAATCAACCGATCTTTATGAAATTTTCACAGTAGATTCATGTGGTATTAGCGCACATAAAGGGGTATACAGAATTTCTAAAAAGTCGGAACTTCCCGGAATATAGGCCCAAATGTGGACCCAGAGTGACACTGCAAGTCTTTCAGCAATATTGGTATCAAATGAAAGGTGCTGAGCAGGCCTTCAACATGGCGTTATTTTCAGTGTTATGCCTAGGCCGGATCCCCATATATGGGTCAAAACGTGGAACCGAGGGACCCCGGAAAGTTTCTGTGCGATATTGGTATCAAATGAAAGCTGTTGAGCAGGACTTCAACAAAAAGCTCTTTAAATAGTTATGCCTAGGCTGCTTTCCAAGATATGGGTCAAAGCATGGACCGGCATGGCCCCTGAATGCTTCCGAGCGATATTGGTAGCAAATGAAAGGCGTTGAGCAGGGCTTCAACTTACAGCTTTCCCAGAAATGGCTCAAATAGTGGGCCCAGATAGTGATGGATGGTATCGGTAATATAAAGATAAATGTAAAGGTAAAGGTAAAGGTAAAGGTGAAGGTAAAGGTAAAAGTAAAGGTAAAGGTAAAGGTAAAGGTAAAGATAAAGGTAAAGGTAAAGGCAAAGGTAAAGGTAAAGGTAAAGGTAAAGTTAAAGGTAAATGTAAAGGTAAAGGTAAAGGTAAAGGTAAAGGTAAAGGTAAAGGTAAAGGTAAAGGTAAAGGTAAAGGTAAAGGTAAAGGTAAATGTAAAGGTAAAGGTAAAGGTAAAGTTAAAGGTAAAGGTAAAGGTAAAGGTAAAGGTAAAGGTAAAGGTAAAGGTAAAGGTAAAGGTAAAGGTAAAGGTAAAGGTAAAGGTAAAGGTAAAGGTAAAGGTAAAGGTAAAGGTAAAGGTAAAGGTAAAGGTAAAGGTAAAGGTAAAGGTAAAGGTAAAGGTAAAGGTAAAGGTAAAGGTAAAGGTAAAGGTAAAGGTAAAGGTAAAGGTAAAGGTAAAGGTAAAGGTAAAGGTAAAGGTAAAGGTAAAGGTAAAGGTAAAGGTAAAGGTAAAGGTAAAGGTAAAGGTAAAGGTAAAGGTAAAGGTAAAGGTAAAGGTAAAGGTAAAGGTAAAGGTAAAGGTAAAGGTAAAGGTAAAGGTAAAGGTAAAGGTAAAGGTAAAGGTAAAGGTAAAGGTAAAGGTAAAGGTAAAGGTAAAGGTAAAGGTAAAGGTAAAGGTAAAGGTAAAGGTAAAGGTAAAAGTAAAGGTAAAGGTAACGGTAAAGGTAAAGGTAAAGGTTAAGTTAAAGGTTAAGTTAAAGGTAAAGGGAGGGACCCATTATAACATAAAAGTTTTTTCGTCGCTGCGAAGCGGGACGGGTATTTGCTAGTTTATTTATAAAAAAATAAATTCGCATGCAGGTATGTAGATATTTTAGGTTTTGAATCAATGAATACCTCAAACTATATTTTTATATTTAATTAAATAAAATTTACAGAAAAAATTTGGTTGTTTTCAATAAAATAATAATAACTTTTATACCAAATTTTTCCCTCTCCAAAATTTCTTGAAAGATGTATTTAAGTATTATCTAAAGAATAACTTTCAAGTGAAAAAATAGTGTAGATGAATTGATTACGGTGAAAATCACTTTTCCCTTGAGAGTTTTGGGTTTAGGTAGACGAGAACTGTTGATCATAAAACAGGTCAATGAAATTCTAGGCTAGCAACGCCATTTTTATGAGTTAACGAGCTAACTTCAGCCTTTTTTACGACTTCAGGCTAATATGTTCCTTTCGGGCCTAAAAATCGATGTTCGGTTATTTTCTTATTTTTACTATTTAAGCAATGGATTGTTGGAAACAACAATTACTTATTGTATCAGACAATATTTTTGCGCCAATATCTCTCAAATAATAATAATAACTGAAAAGGGAAGCTTTCTCAGATTCACGTTCTTCACAACTTCAGAACATTACAGCCCAACTACAAAATGGATAATATATATTGAAAGAAGTACAAGGGAGAAGCAAGGTGTGGAAAGTGCAAAAATTGTTAAGAGTAATGGGGAAGAAATACTTTTTGGTTGCTTGTTTTTCCGACAGGGTAGGAATATGGTGTATTGTGGAACGATCTTCTGTCATCCCTTGTCAATTTTGGTTTGGAGACAAACCGGTTTCGGCTAATATGCGCCATCTTCAGTGTCTTTTTTCGTTCTCAGCGCTGCATTTAGTACCCATATATATTCACCAGTTAATAACAGGATGGCAGGATAATAATGAAGATATCAACGCAGTTATGAATTTTAAACAAAGGCTGAAGTCGGCATTTGCACACATATCTATAATATACACTACACTTGTAAACGTTTTAATAGCCCTGTTTTTTATTTAAGCGCATATACATACATCTGCGCTAAAAATTTTGTATGGATTTCTAAGCGCACATCTCTTTCCGCGCTTAGCAGTCCATACAAAATTTAAGCGCAGATGTATATGCGCTTAAATAAAAACAGGACTATTATTAAGTATAAGATTTATAAATATGTTATGTTAAAATAGTAGATATAAAATCAATGCTTTGAAACTAAAAATGAAACATTTAGTATCTAACTTAATTATTTGCCCCAAGTATTTAGGTATACATAAATTCATATAAATATGTAGATATGTGTATCCGTTCGCAAGTAGGTATTAGGTATGTACTATCTAGGTACTAGGTATTTAATATAAAATAAAAACAAGTAAAAGCGCGGCTGTCTTCGGCCGTACCGAAGACTTCATACCTTTCATGAGTGGGGAAATGAAAAGTTACCTATGTATGTACATAGCCGGATTAAGTTTAATTTATAATTTGGTTGTATGGGAGCTATATGTTATAGTGGTCCGATCTTGACAATTTTCGGTAATCCCGTTTGGGCCCATATGGGTACAAATACTTCAAAATTTTACGCCGTTAGCTGTTAAAATGGAGGAGTTATACACCAAAATGTCCATATCTGAACAATCGGTTGTAGGGGAGCTATATGTTATAGTGGTTCGATCCTGACAATTTTCGGTACCCCTGTTTGGGCCCATATGGGTACAAATGTTTCAAAATTTCACGCCGTTAGCTGTTAAAATGGAGGAGTTATACACCAAAATGTCCATATCTGCACAATCGGTTGTATGGGAGCTATATGTTATAGTGGTCCGATCTTAACAATTTTCGGTAATCCCGTTTGGGCCCATATGTGTACAAATACTTCAAAATTTCACACCGTTAGCTGTTAAAATGGAGGAGTTATACACCAAAATGTGCATATCTGAACAATCGGTTGTATGGGAGCTATATGTTATAGTGGTCCGATCTTGACAATTTTCGGTAATCCCGTTTGGGCCCATATGTGTACAAATACTTCAAAATTTCACACCGTTAGCTGCTAAAATGGAGGAGTTATACACCAAAATGTGTATATCTGTACAATCGGTTGTAGGGGAGCTATAGGTTATAGTGGTCCGATCTTAACAATTTTCTGCAATCTCGTTTGGGTCCACATGGGTACAAATACTTCAAAATTTCAGGCCGTTAGCTGTTAAAATGGAGGAGTTATACACCAAAATGTGTATATCTGAATAATCGGATGTTGTGGAACTATATGGTATAGTGGTCCGATCTTGACAATTTTCGGTAACCTTGTTTGGGCCAAAATGGGCACGTCTACTTCAAAGTTTCATGTCCTTAGCTGTATAAATAGGGAAGTTATGCACAAATTACATCCAAAAATTTCATGTATATCTGAATAATCGGTTGTTTTCTATATGTTATAGTGGTCCGATTCGGCCGGTTCCGACAAATGATCAGCTGCATATAACAACATACCTGTATTCCGAATTTCATTCAGATATCTCAAAAACTGAGGGACTAGTTTGCGTTCACACAGACGGACGGACAGACGGACAGACGGACATGGCTTAATCGACTCAGCTCGTGATTCTGACCATATCGGTATATATTTTGGTGGGTCCCCCACGCTTCCTTCTGGTACTTTCGACAAAAATTTTTTGGCACTAAGTTATAATACCATTTCATTCTCATGAAAGGTATAATTAGGCAAATGCATACATACATATATGTACATACATACAACCATACATGCATCCATATGTAAATACTAACATACATATGTATGCATGCATGCATGTTAATCGTTCAAATCGTCGCAGGTGAGCAAAATTTCTACGTTGCCAAATACTAGCAGGCAGGTTCTCGTAAGCACCATCTTAGTATTCGGATACTTGCAGTGGACCGAAAAGACCGAAACTTGCGGGCAGCGATCGTTTCAAGAAGGAGAACGTCTCTGCTTGCCTGCTGCTAGTTATCGGAAATGTTTCATGTTGAAGTCGGACATGCATGTGTTCGACAGTGTTTAATGTTAGTGCATACGTGTTCGAACCGTGAACGGTAGTGTTTACGCAGGGCACTATTATGTATTTATGAATGTATATACATACATATGTATGTATGTATGTAAATGCATATACGTATATGTATAAAGTTAGCAAACATTTAAATATTTCATTTATATTGTGAAAACATAGATTGATTAACTTAACCAAATCACCAAACTAAAATTATAAGCATCCAATCAAATATTTATCTTTTGTTATACATGGGCAAATCCTAGAAAAGTGAGTTGAAATTGAGGAGAATCGACTTTGATTTAGAGTTTCCAAAGTACCGCGATTGGTAAGGTGGTGAACCAAGCTTCTCAGAAATATTTACTTTTTAATTGATAAATTTTTATACTCAGCTGTACTAGTACACAGAGTATTATAGTTTTAATCACATAACGGTGGATTGTAAAAGAATGAAATAATCGAGATAGATATAGACTTATATATATCAAAATGATCAGGGTGAAAAGAGAAATCGATTGAGCCATGTCCGTCCGTCCGTCCGTCTGTCCGTCCGTCCGTCCGTCTGTCCGTCTGTCTGTCCGTCTGTAAATACTCTAACTCGGCGCAAAAATTGAGATATTTTGATGAAATTTGGAATGCAAGTTGGTATCGAGACTGGGACGGTTGGTATTGAAAATGGGCGAAATCGGACCATGACCACGCCCACTTTTCCTATATAGAAAAAATCGGAAATTTGGTATCTCAGTCCCTAATATAGCTGGAGCGATGAAATTTTACTCACGTGTTGAGCTCAGGCCCCTATGAAGAAATTTGGTGAAATTTTAGAAAATGGGCGGTGCCACGCCCACTTATTAAGGGGCAAACATTGAAAGTTTTATGAGTCACTCAGAAACCGTTGAAGATATATCGATGAAATTCGGTACGCGTGATATACTTATTTAGGCAAATATTTGGACGAAAAATTTCCAAAATCGGTTGACGACCACGCCCACTTTTATATATGGGTCTTATAAAGTGACATAATAAAAACATTTTAAGCGATATCTCTGTCAAATATAAAGATATATCATTAAAATTTTATGGCAGGAGTCTAACTACGAACATAAAACGAAAAACACAAAAATTTTGGCAAATGGGCGTGGCACCGCCTCTTTTTAGAAGCAGGAATATACGAGCTTTCTTAGCCTATAACTCGACAAATAATTTATATATAATGACGAAACTTGGTGTGTACACTTTTATTACTTGTGGTAATATATATACAAAATTTTAGAGAAACCGGTTGACGGCCACGCCCACTTTTATATATGGGAACTATAAAGTGACTTAATGAAAACATTTTAAGCGATATCTTTGTCAAATGTAAAGATAATTCATTGAAATTTTGTGGTGTGATTTCTACAATATACCGGAAACAAAAAATAGAAAAAATTTGGAAAATGGGCGTGGCACCGCCTCCTTTTAGACAAAGGAATCTACGAGATTTCGGAGCCTATAACTCGACAAATAATTGAGATATTATGATGAAACTTTGTTTATACACTTTTATAACTTGTATTAATAGACACGCAAAAATTTATTGAAATCGGTTTATGGCCACGCTTACTTTTTAGCAAACAATCTTTGGAAATTTGTAACGTGATATCTTTGTAACTGGAAGTCATAAAGGAATGAAATTTTGCACAAAGAATAATATTCATATGCTTAGTTGGATGACTGATAAAAATTTTGAAAATGGGCGTGGCTACGCCCACTTTATGCAGCACTCGCTTTATATAAAATCCATCAAACGCAAACAAACAATGAAAACATACAGCTGAGTATCTAATGTTCGATTCCACTCGAACTTAGGCTTCCTTACTTGTTTATGTTATTTTTTACTAGATTGAGTTTATTTTTTAGGGTGGCTCTTAAACGCGAACTGTCCCAGGGGCCCGACTCGACTCTGTGCGGGCCTGACCACGTATGCAGACCGCTTAAATTTTGTAACCGGACTTTGGATTTTTTATAAAAATAATGAATGTAAGCAATTGAGTTGCAAAAAAAAAAATCATCTAAAGAACTAGAAGGCGATAAGTACCCGACTTTAAATTTAGTGATTGTGCACGTTTACTTCTTAAAACGAAAGTGTGACGGAAATAGTAATGATGAGTTAGAGTGTATAAAATCATTTAAACTTCATCTCAGCAAATTGATAGGTGATGTGGTAATTAAAAACTAATCAATTTTTCACAAACTTTCTTTGTTTTTGTTTGTATTTATATGGCCGTTTTTTATTTCCACCAATCAAGAGATTACTGCAATATACAAGCAATAAAAGATCGAGATAAAACTCTATTGCAAAAATAGGTTAGAAGAAATGATTACTGAACAGGATCAAAGCAATCATGAAATTAGTTCACCAAAACCTCTCTCAAATAATACAGGACAACTGTTTTCAGGATTTATTCAGCACAAGAATTAAGCAAATAATCTTGATCAAGCTGAAAATTAAATGTTTTATACGGGAATGTTAGCGAAATAATGCACGACGAATAGGTAGTATTTGATGCTTTTTACATACATATTTGAATTTCCTCACACAGAAATAGAAAATTATTTTTAATCTGATCGTTTTTAATCATCTGGGCATGAATATCTTTGTATATTTTTTTATCAAAGATACTAGCTGGGTCATGTATGTATACATATATTAGTTTTATTTTGAAAAAATCTACAAATATATAATTAATAAAAAAAAACGATCGCAGATCAGAGATCAAACATGTACTGCCGCTTGATGGTACTCAATTTATTAGCAAGGGTGAATAACTACACTTCAAAAATGTATGTATGTATGTGATTTAAAACAGCACAAATATTTATCAAGATACAATGGGTCAAAAAACTTATAACATTCAGCAAAACAAAATGCTGCCTCTGTAAGCTTTGCTGCCTCTAATAGTTCTGCTGCTGGCAGTGGCAACGGCGTCAAGTCAATTATAAGTTCTGGTGCTAATAATCCCGAAAAGTTTTCGACGGCCACTGATGATGGTTTTACTAAAGTGACAAGCAAGAGGGCTCGACGTAGTAATGTGGTTGTCGGCCGTAATGCTAATTGTGACCTGGATGTGGTTGAAGTCGAAAAGAAGAAATGGTTGCATATTTCATCATTTAAGCCTGACATATCTGTGGAGAGGGTTGTTGACTATGTAACTAGGCAAGCAGGGATTAATAGTAATAATTTAATCTGCTACAAACTATTGAAAAAAGGTCTGGGATCTGAAATACGTAAATCTAAAATTTGGCGTTGATCCTGCATTTTATGACAAAATCTTAGACCCGAATGTGTGGCCATCGAATATTGCAGTTAGGCCGTTCGAGTTTTTTCGGAAACACGGGATGCTGTCCCAAGATTAGCCGTTCGTTCCTACTCTGATAAGCTGCTAAGAATCTATTATGAAAATGCTTCTGGACTCCGTGGAAAGTCGGATATTGCTCGAATGTTCAGCGCTCATTTAGAGTATGACATAATTGTGATTACTGAGACTTGGCTCAATGTGAATTTCTTTGATGCGGAATTTTTCGACCCAAAGCAGTATGACGTATTTCGGAAGGATAGGGATGCTTCAAAAACTGGATGCAATAGAGGTGGTGGTGTGTTAATCGCTACTCGTAATCATCTTCAAGCTTCGATTTTCCCGCTTAATGATAATGATACCATAATTGATCAATTATGTGTACGCGTTTGTAGCTCACTTGGCGTGCTGTATATCTGTGTATCTTATATACCTCCGCTTAGCTCTGATATCATATACAAGAAGCATGTTGACAATGTATTAGCACTTCATAAAATAATTGGTGATAACCAAGTTTGTGTACTTGGCGATTTTAATTTAAGTAATTTAAAGTGGTCAGTTTTTGATAATGAGTTGTTTTTGACTCCTATTAATGTAACTAGTTTTGTGGAATCTTATGTGATTGATAATTTTCTAGGCATAGGTTTAACTCAAGTTAATAGTGTTTATAATAATTCGTATCGGTTGCTAGATTTAGTTTTCATTAGTGACAATATAAAATTTGTTATATCACAGTCGTCTTCCTCAATATCTCGATGTAATTTCCATCATTTTCCGTTAAGTTTGGATTTTGAATTCTATGAGTTCTTTGAAGATTCCCTAACGGATAATGATAATGATATTTCTTTTAATTACAACCGCTGTGATTTTAATGCTCTTGATGCTATGTTTAGCGAACTAAATTGGGAGGCTCTGTTTAGAGATAATGGTGTTGAAGATTGTTTTAACATATTTAAAACATATATTTATGATTTATTATATCTTTATGTTCCAGTTCTAAAACCAGTCAGGTATAAAATTCCTTGGTTTTCAAAAAACCTAAAGCGTCTGAGAAATTTGAGAAATAAGTTTCATAAGAAGTTCAAATCAACTAAACGGCGTTGTTACTTTGTGAAATATAGTTATTATAAAAAAGAGTTTTCAAAGTTAAATAAATCGCGGTACAATAGCTACATCCGTGGTTTTGAAGCCAATATTAAGGTGAATCCTAAACAATTCTGGTCATACATCAAATCAAGGAGAGCGTGCTCAGATATACCAAAATCGGTTTTTTACAAAAATACTAGTGCTGCATCAGTGCCTGATGCTGCGAATTTATTTGCTGAATTCTTTTCGTCAAATTTCGAGTCTGATGATGATTTTTTGTTAGAAAATCTAAGCCGTGGAAATAATCTGGAGATACTTACCGCCTTAGACTTTGGCTCCCTTGAGCTTTCTGAGGAAGATATTATTGAAGGTATTAGGAGCATAAAATGCTCTTTCAAGTCAGATGCGGATGGTTTCTCAGCTGTTTTATTCAAAAACTGTATCTCTTTGGCCGAACCATTAATGCACATTTTTAATAAATCTATTTCTGAAGGCATTTTTCTTAATGATTGGAAACGTACATCAATTACGCCAATATTCAAAAGTGGCAATAAATGCAATATCGAAAATTATAGACCAATTAGTAAACTTTCTTCGGTAGCAAAAATTTTCGAAAACATAGTCAAGAGAAAACTTTATTTCAGTGTCAAACATTTGATTTTTCCAAATCAGCATGGATTTGTAGCAGGTAGGTCCACGACTACCAATCTTGCTGTCTTTACGGAGGACTGTATGTCAACCATCCATAATGGATACCAAATGGATGTAATTTACACAGATTTTTCCAAAGCTTTCGACAAAATCTCTCATAAATTACTTTTACTTAAACTTGCCGCAATGGGTATCCATTCAATATTTCTTAAATGGATTAAATCCTATCTTCAACTCAGACGCAGTCATGTGGTTATTGATGGAGTTTCATCTATACCATTTATTGCGCGCTCTGGTGTCCCCCAAGGAAGTATTTTGGGTCCATTGTTTTTCGTTCTTTTTATTAACGATATTAGCTCTTGCTTTACAAATGCCCGCTTTCTTCTTTACGCCGATGATTTGAAAATTTATTCAGAAATTAGACATTATGATGATTCATTATTGCTGCAATCTGAGCTCAATAAATTTTATACTTGGTGTTTAGCAAATAAACTCTTTCTTAATATTAAACAATGCCATAAAATTACGTTTTCTAAGTTGAAAAATCCTATAGCCACATCATATGCCATCAATAATATCTGTCTGGAGTCGGTTAGTGAGATTAAGGATTTGGGTGTGCATTTCGACTCTAAACTCACTTTTATCACACATTTGAATAAGACCATAGCGAACGCATTTGCTACGCTTGCTTTTGTAAGAAGACATTCTACAAATTTCTCGGATCCTTATACCCATAAGATGTTATATTCAGCTTTTGTACGATCTAAGCTAGATTATGCGGCCTTTATCTGGAGGCCTAATCATTCTGTCCACATAAATCGTCTGGAAAGGGTTCAGAAGACATTTGTACGTTTTGCTTTGCGCTCTCTAAATTTTGAAGAACCGGTACCACCTTATGCTTCGCGATGTCAGCTAATTAGTTTACCTTCTTTGCGTAATAGGGCAATTACTCAAGCTATCTCGTTTTTAGTGGGTATAGTTACGGGGAGAATTGACTGTCCCTCTATTCTTGAGAGAATACAATTTTATACCCCTAGCAGAAACTTTCGCAGTTTCAGTGTTTTCAAAGTTGGCTTTAGTAGAACGGTTTATAATGCTAATGCGCCTTTAAACAGAACGCTGACTGAATTTAACTATTTCTCAAATTTGCTAGACCTGGACATTTCTGATCCAATAAAGACTGCTTTAGAATTGAAAACATATTTTGCTCCAACTTAGTTCATTATCAATTGTATTATTAATTATGTTTATATGTTATATATTTTAACCTATATGGCTTTATTTATTTAATTTCTACAACTTATAGATAATTGATTACATTTTATTCTAACTTTGCTGATATGTCTGTGGAAACATGTTAACTCTGTTGTAGACATAAATAAATAAATAAATCAATGATGATGTCAAAACATTCATAATACTTATTTCTGAGAAAAGTTTGCCAATGAACCCCAGGAATCATTTTTTGCTTGCTATCCTGAAAAGATACTGAAAAAACAGATATCGAAAATTTTAAGTTTTTAAAATAGCAATTAGGTAATTGGAAACAAAAATCCAAACACCCATTGAAAAATTGATATCAAAATTTTTTTTTCGACAGTGAGTAAATTTTATTTTTTCCGTGTTCTACTCAAGGCTGCACAACGATATAAACAAAAATATTTTGTTTTGTTGAATATCAAATAAAAATTAACAAAAAAATTTTGTTTTGTTGAATATCAAATAAAAATTATTGAAATTATTTCGTTTCGTTGATTATCAAAAAAAATTATCAAAATTATTTTGTTTCGTTGATTATCGAAAACAAAATAATAATAAAATTTTGTTTCGGGCTTACGGCTTCATTTTACTTTGAATTTTTATTAACGTTATTTTTTTTGATAATTTTTTTTGTTGGCTACCGAAACAAAATTTTTTCAATATTTGTTTTTTGATAATCAACAAAACGAAATTTTTTTTCATAATTTTTTTTGATAATTATCAAAACAGTATTTTTTTGTTCAGCACTTAACGTTAAAATTTTTCAAAGTTGAATATAAAAATAAATAATATTTTTTCGGTTATTGATAAAAAATAACGTTAATGTGCAGCCCTGGTTCTACTTAGTTTTATTTATAACAAAAAAAAATTGGTGATAGAAAAAAATATTCAGTACCTACATATCAATTTTTGTTATTGAGTTCGGTTTATATGCAAGTGTGATTTAGACTAGCCACACATGACGGCAGAAAATGCCTTGTTTTACAAATCGAAATTCTTTGTCACCAAAAAGCAGAAATAAATGATTTCAAAAGCACCTTTTTATCACAGACATAAAGTTTTATTTTTTGTCTGTGAAAAACCCAAAGGAATTTTAATGTTGAATCTCTGTGAAAAACACATTCATACATATGTCCATACATATGTACATATGTATGTATGTATGCCACTGTTATTATGCACGCAATGACGCACGTCTAGTCATAGCAGTCGACAGAGTTAACAGTGTTAACTCATAAACTTCATTCACTCGCGCACAAATTTGCTTGCACAGCATTCATTCACACAGAAACAATGAAGTCCATTGCGACACGTGTTCTGCTAAGAGTGGATCGTTGCTTGGGAGAGTGCTACGAGTTGAGCGGACACTGCTGTCGTGTTCACTCAGAGGCCTCGTATTTATTTTACTCAAACATTTGAGTGCATGGCCTGCATTGTTGTGTGCGTTCAAGTTAAAAATTTTTTAGTGTAGCTCAGAGTTAACTTTTTTAGCACTTTTGCAGCCCTTTAGTATGTATATACGTACATGAATAAAAACAAATACAATTTTTGTTAATTTTTTTGATATCAATATTATTGATAATTTTTGAAACGAAAAAATTTTGTTTCTGATAATTAGCAAAACCAAATAATTTTTGGATATTTTTTATTGATATTTTTTGAAACAAAATTATTTTGTTCATTTCATTGAGCAGACTTGATATAAGATACTAGAGATTACCCGCGGGTTTCACACCACGTGCTTTTAAAAATATCAGCATATTGAGTTTGCTATAAAAAGTTACATAGAAAAAATATCATTCTTGACGTCAAAGATAGTTTTCCTTTTTCGCTGTGAAAGTTTCAGTTTGTATGGGAGATGCCAATCCCTGCTTTACCAAGACCTGTCGCTTTCATCCGCTGAGTGCGAAATTATCTCATAAGCTGAGAAAATTTCAGTTTGTGTGGGAGGTGCCCATCCCGTCTTCACCAAGGCCAAGCGTTTTTATCCGTTGAGTACAAATGGGAGATGCCAATCCCTGCTTTACCAAGACCTGTCGCTTTCATCCGCTGAGTGCGAAATTATCTCATAAGCTGAGAAAATTTCAGTTTGTGTGGGAGGTGCCCATCCCGTCTTCACCAAGGCCAAGCGTTTTTATCCGTTGAGTACATAATTATGTGGTATTCCTTCACACCAATTTCCAGATTCTACTACAAATACTTCTAGAGATATCACGAAATAAAGGAACATCTTTTATGGTAGACGCCCATCCCTGCTTCGCCAAGACCTGTCGCTTTCTTCCGTTGGGTACGCAATTATCTCATAAGCCCCCACACCAATTTTCAGTACCCTACTATAAATATTTCAAGATATTTTCGCTGTGAAAGTTTCAGTTTGTATGGGAGATGCCCATCCCTGCTTTACCAAGACCTGTCGCTTTCATCCGTTGAGTGCGAAATTATCTCATAAGCTCCACACCAATTTTCAGTATTCTACTACAAATACTTCTAGAGATATCACGAAATAAAGGAAAATTTTTTATGGGAGACGCCCATCCTTGCTTCGCCAAGACCTGTCGCTTTCATCCGTTGAGTGCGAAATTATCTCATAAGCCCCACACCAATTTTCGCTGTTAAAGTTTCAGTTTGTATGGGAGGTGCCGATCCCTGCTTCACCAAGGCCAAGCTTTTTTATCCGTTGAGTACATAATTATATAGTATTCCTTCACACCAATTTCCAGTATTCTACTACAAATACTTCTAGAGATATCACGAAATAAAGGAAAAATTTTTATGGGAGACGCCCATCCCTGCTTCGCCAAGACCTATCGCTTTCATCCGTTTAGTACTTAATTATCTCCTATGCCCTCACAAAAATTTTCAGTACTCTACTACAAATAGGGAGGATGGCTTCGTGTGTTGGAGGATGGCTTCGTGTGTAGAAGTCCACGTAAGTGGGGAAAGCTTCTGACTGCCACCTGGGGGTGGCCAGAGCGATTCTTTTACATGCGGAGCAAGTAGCTCACGACTTCCGCGCAGTGTCCTCTGGATAGCCACCGAACACCCGTTTGGTGGTGAACTAAAGTGAGAAGGCGACAACTCGACAAGGCCACTCTGTCGTATACGGTTTAAGGGTTTGTTGAGGGGAATAATTGCAGCGTCTGAACACCAGAAGGTGCGGCTGCTAGCGGGCGTCTGTCTTGTAGCAAGCGGCTCGCTATATAAACGCGTAACAGTACACGACTCCTGCAGTGCAGGTTGTGTGTCAGGCTTGGGACCAACCACGTAAAAAATCCTATCCAATGAAAAATCCAACAATGCCTCGGATGAGACCACCTCTTTTTAATGTTTGTATGGGATATGCCCATCCCTGCTTTACAAAGTTCTGTCGGTTTCATCCGCTGAGTGCGAAATTATCTCATAAGCCCCACACCAATTTTCAGTATCCTACTATAAATATTTCAAGAGATTTTCACTGAGAAAATTTCAGTTTGTATGGGAGGTGCCCATCCCTGCTTCACCAGGGCCAAGCGTTTTTATCCGTTGAGTACATAATTATGTAGTATTCCTTCACACCAATTTCCAGATTCTACTACAAATACTTCTAGAGATATCACGAAATAAAGGAACATTTTTTATGGTAGACGCCCATCCCTGCTTCGCCAAGACCTGTCGCTTTCATCCGTTGAGTACGCAATTATCTCATAAGCCCCCCACCAATTTTCAGTACCCTACTATAAATATTTCAAGATATTTTCGCTGTGAAAGTTTCAGTTTGTATGGGAGATGCCCATCCTTGCTTTACCAAGACCTGTCGCTTTCATCCGTTAAGTGCGAAATTATGTAGTATTCCTTCACTCCAATTTCCAGTATTCTACTACAGATACTTCTAGAGATATCACGAAATAAAGGAAAATTTTTTATGGGAGACGCCCATCCCTGCTTCGCCAAGACCTGTCGGTTTCATCCGTTGAGTGCGAAATTATCTCATAAGCCCCACACCAATTTTCGCTGTTAAAGTTTCAGTTTGTATGGGAGGTGCCGATCCCTGCTTCACCAAGGCCAAGCTTTTTTGTCCGTTGAGTACATAATTATGTAGTATTCCTGCACACCAATTTCCAGTATTCTACTACAAATACTTCTAGAGATATCACGAAATAAAGGAAAATTTTTTATGGGAGACGCCCATCCCTGCTTCGCCAAGACCTATCGCTTTCATCCGTTTAGTACTTAATTATCTCATATGCCCTCACACAAATTTTCAGTACTCTACTACAAATAGGGAGGATGGCTTCGTGTGTTGGAGGATGGCTTCGTGTGTAGAAGTCCACGTAAGTGGGGAAAGCTTCTGACTGCCATCCACCTGGGGTGGCCAGAGCGATTCTTTTACATGCGGCGCAAGTAGCTCACGACTTCCGCGCAGTGTCCTCTGGATAGCCACCGAACACCCGTTTGGTGGTGAACTAAAGTGAGAAGGCGACAACTCGACAAGGCCACTCCGTCGTATACGGTTTAAGGGTTTGTTGAGGGGAATAATTGCAGCGTCTGAACACCAGAAGGCGCGGCTGCGAGCGGGCGTCTGTCTTGGAGCAAGCGGCTCGCTATATAAACACGTAACAGTAAACGACTCCTGCAGTGCAGGTTGTGCGTCGGGCTTGGGACCCACCACGTAAAAAATCCTATCCAATGAAAAATCCAACAATGCCCCGGATGAGACCACCTCTTTTTAATGACGACCATGGCAAACGTTTAAAGGACTATGATTTGAGGGTATGCATCTGGAACGTCCGGACCCTTAATAGGGAAAGTGCCGCTGCCCAGCTGGTTGATGTCCTCGAAAAAGCAAAAGCAGACATCACCGCTATTCAGGAAGTGCAATGGACGGGGCATGACTCAAAGAAAATCGGGTCTTGCGTCATATACCACAGTGGCCATGCACAGGAGCATATATTTGGTGTTGGTTTTGTGGTGGGGAAGAAACTCACCCGCCGAGTACTGTCTTTACGCCAGTGAACGAGCGCCTAGCCGCAATCCGCATCAAAGCGAAGTATTTCAATATATCGCTCATATGTGCCCACGCCCCGACGGAAGAGAAGGACGATGCGACCAAAAACTCCTTCTATGAGCTGTTAGAACAAATCTACGACCGCTGCCCCCACCGCGATGAAAAGATCGTGCTTGGCGATTTTAATGCCAGGATGGGCAAGGAAGGTATCTTTGGCGGCACAGTCGGAAAATTCAGCCTCCACGACGTAACTACCCCCAATGGGACGAGGCTGATCGATTTCGCCGGGTGCCGAAACATGGTCATTAGCAGTACCAGATTCCAGCACAAAAAATACACTAAGCCACATGGCTGTCACCTGATCGAAAAACGCGAAATCAGATCGATCACGTCATGATCGACGGCAGACACAACTCCAGCATCCTAGACGTGCGCACAATCCGTGGTCCCAATATCGACTCAGACCATTACCTTGTGGCGGCCAAGGTACGCACTCGCCTCTGTGCAGCAAAGAATGTGCCAACAGGGAAGCATGGAAAGTTCGAAGTCGAAAGACTGCACATGACGCAGACAGCCAACGAATACTCCACCCCGCTCTCACTCCTGCTCTCTGAGAGCAACACTCCACCAAACGATGTATCCGAGGAATGGGAGCGCATCGCTCGTTCACTTCGTACCGCCGCTGAGGAAACTATTGGATACCAGCGAGCCCGCAGAAAAAACACCTGGTACGATAAGGAATGCCACGAGGCCTCGGAAAGAAAGAACGCCGCCTACAGGGCTACATTGTGTGCGGGCGCAACACGAAGCGTATGGGAGCACTATCAGACGGCTAAGAGGGAGGAGAGGCGCCTTTTTCGAATGAAGAAAAGGGAAGCCGAAAGGCGCGAGTGTAAAGAGTTTGAGATGCTGGCGGGTAGGAATGATGTTCGAAAATTTTATCAAAAAGTAAGGCGGATGACTGAAGGTTTCAAGACCGGGACAATTTCCTGCCGGAATCATAACGGCGATCTGGTAACTGATGTCCAGAGTGTACTTAAGTTGTGGAGGGATCACTTCCTCTCCCTGCTAGATAACGGCGACAGTGAAATTGCGGAAGAAGAAGATGTTCGACCCGAATCCCCAATAGCAGATGATGGTAGGAATGTTCCACCACCCGATCATGACGAAGTGCGAATAGCAATGTCTCGGCTTAAAAATAACAAAGCCCCGGGAGATGACGGCTTGCCAGCCGAGCTATTCAAACATGGCGGCGAAGAGTTGATATGGAGCATGCATCAACTCCTATGCAGAATGTGGTCGGACGAGCGCATGCCCGACGATTGGAACTCTGCCCAATCCATAAAAAAGGAGACTCCACAGTACGCGCCAATTATCGTGGGATAAGCCTTCCGAATATCGCATATAAGGTCTTAGCAAGTGTATTGTGCGAAAGACTGAGGCCCACCGTCAACAAGCTGATTGGATGTATTGTGGAACGATCCTCCTTCATCCCTTGTCAAGTTTGGTTTGGAGACAAACCGGTTTCGGCTAATATGTGCCATCTTCAGTGTCTTTTTTCGAAAAAAAGACGAAGTACCTCCTGTCAACACACAAAGAAACAGCACGCCTTGGCAGCCACGTCACTGTTGATAGCTACAATTTCGAAACAGTTAAGGACTTCGTCTATTTGGGAACCAGCATTAACACCAAAAATAAATGTCTGCACTGAAATCCAAAGAAGAATCACTCTTGCCAATAAATGCTACTTTGGAATAAGTACTCTGAAAAAAATACCCGTAGTTAAACCAACAACTTTCGGCTGTTGAATCTCCGTCTTTGATTCAACAGCAAAAGTATTTGTTTTTACAGCAAAGTTTTTAATCCAACAATTTATTGAAAAACGGGCGTTGTTGATTCAAAAACTTGCTTGCCTTTAAAAAATTTTTGTGAGAAAATATTTTTTTGTGAGAAAACCAACAAAAAAATAATGATGGAGAGAAGATGAAGAGAAAAATCCAAAAAAAATTTATTTTTAGCAACAATTTTCTCCCTGTTGTTGATTTAAAGGCAAAAGTATTTGACCCAACAGTTTCCGTTGTAAACAAAACTAATGAGAACAATTTTTTTTAAATTTTGTTTTTACAATGATTCAAATAATTCATGGATTCCTTTTTAGGATATGGAAGTATAAATAGGTTACTACAATTCAATATAATGTTGAATGTTCCACTATGTGATGATTGGATAGAATTTCAGGTTGATGTCATGGTTCGAATCCGTAGAAGAATATAAAATAAAGAAGAACAATCAGAATAAGAAATAAAGATAGCAACCAGTGAATGATAAGAAGGAGAGAAGAATAGGAGAACAAGCGGAGGCTACATATTTGTAGTTGGGACGCGGGCAGAGAGAAGATGAAGAGTGAAATGCAAATAAAAACTTATTTTTAGGTGAAAATTTTTTCCAGCAATCTCCGTTATTGACTTAAATCAACAACGCTCGCACCTTTGAAACAAGAACGGAGCGTTGTTGGATACATTTCAACTGCGGAAAGTAGTTGATTTAACAGCGAAAGTCTTTAGATTTACAACGTTTTTTTTTCATAGTAGGCAATTGAAAAGTAAAGTCCTCTCTCGGCGAACCAAAATCACACTCTACAGGACACTCATCGTTCCAGTCCTCATCTACGGCGCAGAAGCATGGACTGTATCAAAAGCAGATGAGATGGCGCTTGGAGTATTCGAGAGGAAAGTTCTTCGGAGGATTTATGGACCTTTGCGCGTTGGCGAGTATCGACGGAGATTTAACAATGAACTGTACGAGCTGTACGCAGACATCGATATTGTTCAGCGAATAAAGATCCAGCGGCTCCGCTGGGCAGGTCATGTCGTGAGAATGGACGAAGGTGCTCCGGCCAAGAAAGTATTGCTGTCGAAACCCACTGCGTTGGGAAGATCAGGTGGACAGTGATGCTGGCTCCCTAGGTATTCCCAAATGGCGCCACGCTGCACGAAACAGAAATAGCTGGCGCGCTATGGTGGATTCGGCCAAAATCGTCTAGACGGTTACGGGCTAATTAAGTAAGTAAGTAAGTACTACAAATATTTCAAGAGATATTCGCTCTGAAAGTTTCAGTTTGTATTAGAGGGAAGTGCTCATCCCTGATTTACCCTAGACTGTTTATTCGTTGAGTATATAATTATGTAATATTCCTTCACACAAATTTTCATTATTCTAGTACAAATACTTCAAGAGATATTACGAAATAAAGGACAATTTTGTATGGGAGGGAAGTGCGAAAAATTTAAAGTGAATTCCTTCGAAGAATCTTAAACGTTGAAGTTAGGGAAGCCAATATAAAAATTAAAATGACCCGTGCGCATATCAGGCATAATTGTAAAGAGCTTAAAAGCAAGCTAGACGAGAGGGATTTCAAGCTGGTTAAAGAGAATCAAAAACTATTTTTCAGACATGCTAAAACAGTCACAGATAAAAATATTTATGAGAAATTTCAAGGACAAATCAAAAACAAGTAAGGAAGCCTAAGTTCGAGTGGAATCGAACATTATATAGGGTAAGGTGGGGTGCCTATGACACCTTTTTTTTGAAGTCTCATATCTCAGACATTTTTGGGGAAAACTAAGGTTTTAACAATTGACAATAACTATTCATTATTTATCTCAATATTTGAGTAGCTAATGAGTTATAAAAAAGCACGTAAATACCTTTTTCAGATACTTTTTTAAAAAAAGCCATTTTGTCAAATGTGCCCCCTGATAGGGGTACCTATGACTTGAATAGGGGCACATGTGACCATCACCATGTAAACTAAATTTTATTAATTTTTAACTTTAAAAAACGAGGCATTATGTCATAAAACAAAATTAAAGTTTTTATTTAAACAGTATAATAATATTATAATAATAATAAGCGAAAATATATGGTAAATTCACTAGCTCTTTTAATGTTGTATGCTGTAAATTAAATGTGTATTAGAACACAACACCTGTGGTAGGTATGTTGTATTGTATTTTGTTGTCAGATGCTTACTAAAATTTTAATATGCAAAATACCAAGCAAAAGTGAAAAAGGTAATATTATAAAAATATAAATGGTAAAAAACTTGAAAAAAGTCAAAAAATAAAAATAAAATCGAATAGGAAACTCAATAAACATAGGCTGCGTTGTTGTATTGATGTTATTCTATTTTCTATGGGAAAAACTAACCCTGCTGATACAATTGTTGTAAACCTATACCACTTTATAACGTTATACTACTTTAAAAGAGCTTGTGAATAACCCAATGGATATTTTAATGTTTATATCGAATTAATATTTTATACGGCATCGATATGTTCTAGATGGGTTTGTTTTGGCAGGTTTAGCTTTCTTAGAGGCACATAAACCTTTAATTGGTCATATTATTTTATTTGAAATTCGTCAAAGGCACCCCAAACTGGAAAGTCAAATGTACCCCAAATGACTTTATCCAAAATAATCATCACAAATTTTTTTTTTTTTTTTCTTTCAAAACATTGATTAATTAAGATTTATTTTCAATCTTTAAGCTTCGAAGACCCTGTTAAGAACACTCATTTAAAAAAAATTGTTCGTTTTACTTGTGAAAACGCTTACGTGGCACTATACAAAAATTACATCAGCTAACGGAAAATCATCGAATCATGTGCTACTTCACTAAGTATTAAAGCAGAGCTGCCAAATTAGGTATACACATGTGTTATTGTATAAGGCTGCATTCAATTCTATTTTTGTGAAGTTTTTATAACGTTTTCACACCGAAAATGGCAAAGTCAACGGTGCCCCAAAGTCAAAAGGACCCCACTTTACCCTACTCAGCTGTATGCTTTCACGGCGTACCTTATATAAAGCGAGTGCCGCATAAAGTGGGCGTAGCCACGCCCATTTTCAATATTTTTATCAGTCATCCAACTAAGCATATGAATATTATTCTTTGTGCAAAATTTCATTCCTTTTTGACTTCTAGTTACAAAGATGTCACGTTACAAATTCCCAAAGGGTGTTCCAGAAATATCTTTGTTAAAAAGTAGGCGTGGTCATAAACCGATTTCAATAAATTTTTGCATGTCTATTAACACAAGTTATAGAAGTGTATAAACCAAGTTTCGTTATAATATCTCAATTATTTGTCGAGTTATAGGCTAAGAAATCTCATATATTCCTTTGTCTAAAAAGAGGCGGTGCCACGCCCATTTTCCAAATTTTTTATATTTTTTTTTTCCGGTCTATTGTGGAACTCATGCCAAAAAATTTCTAAGAATTATCTCTATATTTGACAAAGATATCGCTTAAAATGTTTTTATTAGGCCACTTTATAGTTCCCATGTATAAAAGTGGGCGTGGTCGTCAAACCGATTTCGCTAAAATTTTGAACATGTATTACCACAAGTAATGAAAGTGTACACACCAAGTTTCGTCATTATATATAAATTATTTGTCGAGTTATGGGCTCAGAAATCTCGTATATTCCTGTTTCTAAAAAGAGGCGGTGCCACGCCCATTTTCAAAAATTTTTGTGTTTTTCGTTTTATGTCCGCAGTTGGACTCTTGCTTTAAAATTTCAATGATATATCTTTATATTTGACAGAGATATCGCTTAAAATGTTTTTATTAGGCCACTTTATAATACACATATATAAAAGTGGGCGTGGCCGTCAACCGATTTTAACTATTTTTCGTCCAAACATTTGTCTAAGTAAGTAAATCACGCGTACCGAATTTCATCGATATATCTTCAATGGTTTCTGAGTTATGACATATAAAACGTTCAAGGTTTGACCCTTAATAAGTGGGCGTGGCACCGCCCATTTTCCAAAATTTCATCAAATTTCTCCCTAGAGGCCTGAGCTCAACACGTGGGTAAAATTTCATCGTTCCAGTTATATTAGTGACTGAGATACCAAATTTCCGATTTTTACAATATAGGAAAAGTGGGCGTGGTCATGGTCCGATTTCGCCCATTTTCAATACCGACCGTCCCAGTCTGGATACCAACTTGCATTTCAAATTTCATCAAAATATCTCAATTTTTGCGCGAGTTAGAATGTTTACAGACGGACGGACAGACGGACATGGCTCAATCGATTTCTCTTTTCACCCTGATCATTTTGATATATATAAGTCTATATCTATCTAGATTATTTCATTCTGTTACAATCCACCGTTATGTGATTAAAACTATAATAATCTGTGTACTATTTCAGCTGAGTATAATAATTTAGATAAATTCGGATTAAGATCCAACGAAGATTGGTTTACCAATTTAACCAACACACAGGTTCCACAAGAGAGTAGATGGCTTCTATCCCTTGGTAATAAATTTGCCTTACCGGTGTCACGGAAATTATTCTCCCCCATACATTTTCTTGCTGATATGGAGCAAGCGATACAAAATTATGAAGATGATAGACAAAAGGACACAATTCGATTCAACGTTTCGAGAAGAGTTAACAGCTATAGGAATAGAATTAAGCTTAACCCTAAAGATAAGTTCATTCTTAATATATATAATAACACCAAAAAATTCTTACACGAAAATGAAAACTCTATAGTAATCACAAAATCAGACAAAGGCAACAAAACGATGATGATGTTTAAAACAGACTACAAAAATAAAATGAAAGAACTTCTAAGTGGCAAAACAACGTTAAGATTTGACCCGACGCACATAGGGGTATTTTATCAATCTGGGCGGCCAAAACCTCATTTTCTAAAACTGGCCCGATTTCCAAAAAATTTTTTAGTAGGCAAGGACCCTAACGCATCATTTTCAATAAAAGTTTATTCTCAAAACTCAAACACAAAGTTTTTACAGTCAATGAAAGTTTGGTCATTCGTGTATTTCTCGCGGCATTTTATAACGTTCTTAAAGTTTCAACATTTCCAATTAATATTTTTACGGTTTTAAGTGAAGTTTTTTAGAATACTGTTATGGATTCTTATAATACAGGTAATCGAGTACAAAATTCATGTTTATTGAGATTTAGTTAGTTGTGGCCGCTGTGGTGCAGTGGGTAGAGTGCTCGCCTGCTATGCCAAAGGTCTCGGGTTCAAACCACGGTCCGAGCAAAACACCAAAACAATTTTTCTAATTAGTAAAAATCAAATTATTGGGTTTTTTAAGAGCAGCGGTCACCTGTCGGCAGTGGGCGGCATAACCTCCGAGTGTATTTCTGCCATGAAAAAGCTTCTCACAAAAAATGCATTCGCCGTTCGGAGCCGGCATAAAACCGTAGGTCCACCCAATTAGTAGGAAAAACAAAAAGGAGCACACCTCGAATTGGGAGAGAAGCTCGGCCATAAAACTCGTCAGAGTTATAATAGCGCCATTGTATTATATTATTATTAGTTAGTTGTTAGCGTCTTCTTAATTACATTTTTAAAAAACGATGTATTAAAAAAATTTCCCAATTTTTTGTTTTCAAAAGGGTTTTTGTTTAGGTGCCCGGCATTGCCCGGCACTGACTCTTTTTTTTTCTAGATAGTCTGTTCCCTGTTATTTTGAGTTCAAGAAAGATCGGTCCCGGGTTTCTCCGGTTTTAAGAAAAACAGGCGATTTTTCACGTTGGGAAAAATGACCCCACCACACAAAAAAAATTAGTTGTTTGTGGATTCGAGAACACCCATCTAGCAACATATACATCGACGTGCTCCGAATCCAAAGTCCGCTTGTCCAATATACCCCCAAAACTTCAAGAAAATTGCGAAAAGCTAAAAAAAGCCCCAAATGGCACATTTCATCGACCTAACCTACTAACATGTATTTCGACGTTCTGAATCCAAATCTGAGGTCGGTTTGGTCTCACTACATCACTTTTTAAAAATGTAAAGCCACATTTTTTTTTATGTTAAATTGAATTGAAATCACCATGGGTAACATAATTAACAATTTAAAGCCAAATAAATAATAGCTTAAAAAAACTAAAAAACACGCTTTAATCTTAAAAATCGTACTCAGTATGTCAAAAAATATTTAAAATCGGTGTTTTTTTACTAATAATTTTATTTTGACTTTTTTGAGATTTCATATATCGTACTCTTTAATTTCGCAACTAGGTATATTTTTGTACTAGTTGTACGAATCGTATATTTTCATGTTCAAATATTATTGAGCACCCCCACGCTTTTCCTTAAATACTTATATTTTCGTTCATCATTTTGTTTCTAATTAAATTATTTCTCAATTTTTAGTACGATTTTTAAGATTAAAGCGTGTTTTTTAGTTTTTTAAGCTATTATATATTTTTAACTTTTTAGTGAAATTTTTCATTAAAGGATGTTTTATGCGGACGCAAGAATAAAAGTAAAAAGAAGTCTGATGGGATGTGGTGTTCTCCGAAATAGATCTACATACATATGTATTTATAACTTCTACCAAAAATCCCAATATGCAGTGAAGTAAACTAGCTTATTATGCAAAATTTTCCAAACCCTTTTATTCAAGGTTTTCCAAACTAGTTTGGAAATACAAAATTTCCCAAACGTTTTGTTATATTTTACAATCAGAAAGTGAAGAGAAGTTGAGGTGAAGCATTTGAAAAGAACAAAAAAAAACAAACCTGATTGAATAAATTCGAATTTAGACAACAAAGTTCCGAATACGATTGTAGCGTAATGGTGAGGTATGCTGCCTACGGACCAAGGAGCTCAGGTTCGAGTCCCGAGTGGCGCATTTTTTTTTATTTTTTTTTATTTTTTTTTTATTTTTAGAGAAATTTTTTTCACCTCACGTTTACAAAACATTGTATAAAAATTGCTTTCCAAACGTGAAATGCAATTATAGAATTAGGGTTCCTTTTCGTTGATTCAGCACTTACTATTAAATGAATTACAAACAAAACCAGTTCTTGCTTTGCATACGTATGTATATACATGCGGCTGATTTCATTGCAAATACAACAAACCCAAAACAGAAAGCTTCAAGCTTCATTTTTGAGTGAATTTATGCATTGAGTTTATCGCCATCGCTATGAGCGATCGCTGGCTGTTGTGCGTTAGTTCGCTCGCTATTTGAGTGGTTATACGTTTTTCTTTGAACATTTGTTTGTGATTTGAGAAGAATGTATTTTTGAGCGTTCGTGAGTGAGTTACCCTGAAAGCTTGTTACTTATTGGCTTATATACGAGAGTGAATTGAAATTCATAGAGGCTATTTTGAGGAAAGGTAACTTAAAAGCCGCAATGAAGCATGAAGTATAATGTTGAATATCCTACTATATGATGCCGTTGGGCTGTTGATGTCATGTTTCGAATCCGGAGGAGAATAGAAATAATAGAGAGAACACAATAAAAGTGAATGTTTGAAAGATATAATAATTTAGTTAAATGTTACAACTTTTAGGAAGTGATGAAGTTACATACATACATACATACATACATACAGGTGAAGCTAATAAAAGCGTGTTAAAAAGAGTTTTGGCCGCCCAGATTGATTAAATACCCCAATGTGCGACGCAACAATTGTTAAGAAAAAACAATAAAATGAAAACAACACAACATTGAAACAAAACTTAAGCAACAATTAACATGTAATGCAGCTACAGCACCGAGATTATACGGATTACCAAAAATACATAAAAATAACGTTTCACTTAGACCAAAAATGGACGATCATTGAGAAATACACAAAAATGACAAAAACGCAATTTTTAAATATCTTAGACTTTTGTTTACGCGACAACAATTATTTCGTGTACGATAAAATTATATACCAGCAGGTATATGGAATGCCCATGAGAAACCCCCTATCCCAATAATAGCCGATATAGTATGACAAAATACTTGACGATAGCTTGACTGAACTTAGATCTAAGGGTATTCATATTAACCGTAGATAGATAACGCTATTTTGTGCCCCTGCAAATATAAAGATACGTCATAATGACGTATCTTCATTTAATGGCTTTTAAGGAGGTGAAAAATATAAAACTTATTTGTTTTTTGACAGAGATAATTTATTTCATTTATTTCCAGTCTTATGTGGAACATTTAAACATAAAATTAAAGATAAGATGAGATTAATAAAGAAATTCATTTTTTTTGACAAAAAGCTACAAAAATTAGACAGCCTTCACAAAGAGGTGCAAATTTCATTCTTTATTCTAAATCAGCGATGCGCAGCCTCTTGCTCGCGGGCAGACCAGCTGTTTGCGATTCACACGTATACACACCGATTGTCACTAATACAGACAAATAAAGAGCGTAAAACGAGCGCTTACGATGGGACCATGCTTAGCAAAAATAATTAATTTGCCTTCGACTGTCGTGAAAGCAGGTGGTCGCTAGGTGATCGTCGCTTGACATTCTTTTGTTTTATTTGCAGAAGCCAGACAACAAACAAAACTATGAAGAGTTTGCAAATAACATACGTATGTACTTGTATACCTACGTTGTTTCATAATTTCGCAAAGCGTGCGCAACATGACCCTGCTCGCTCAACATCTGCATGCAGACTGATTATTGTTTATCGTTTTCCACTTTGGCCTACAGTAGGCGCACCAACACACACTAATTTTCGGAGATTGTTTGAATGTGTTTGTGTGCCCATCCCTGTTCTAAATTCACAGAAGTTTTTTAGTTTACTTAACAAAACAACCCTTTAAATAATATTTTAAAACAAAAAAAAATAAAATCAAACAATATTATATGCATGTGTTACAAATTTGGTTTTGGTGTTGTCCACACAGAGGTGTGTTACACTTGAAACATATTTTTTTTAACATGCGTCTTATTTTAGAAGGACAGAAACAACAGTATTTTATTTTCTGGGAAGAGCCTGATTTCTACTGCCTTCGAGATCATTGCTGGTATTATTTTTTGTCGTCTTCTTGGGTATCACTAACTCCCTCTGAATTTTGTAGGGAAACTTGTATGGTGTTGCGTAAAGTTCTTTGCATAGAAGATATTTTAAGTCTTGTTTTCATCCATAGATTTGTTAACAAATTAAAACTAAAAAAAAAAACAAAAACAACATACTAATCTAATAAATTGAAACACAAAAGTGCCAAAAAATTCATGCAATGGAAAAACCAAAATGTCACACTAAAGATAAAGCTACGTCGTTTTGACGTACGTTGTGATCATAACTGAGATAAAACAAGTAAGGAAGCCTAAGTTCGAGTGGAATCGAACATTAGATACTCAGCTGTATGCTTTCACTGTTTCTTTGCATTTGATGGAAACACGGTGTACTTTATATAAAGCGAGTGCTGCAGATAGTGGGCGTAGCCACGCCCATTTCCAAAATTTGTATCAGTCATCCAACTAAGCATATGAACATTATTCTTTGTGCAAAATTTCATTCCTTTATGACTTCTAGGTACAAAGATGTCACGTTACAAATTTCCAAAGGGTATTCCAAAAATATCTTTGTTAAAAAGTAGGCGTGGTCATAAACCGATTTCAATAACTTTCTGCGTGTCTATTAACACAAGTTATAAAAGTGTACAAACCAAGTTTCGTCATAATATCTCAATTACTTGTCGAGTTATGGGCTCCGAAATCTCGTATATTCCTTTGTCTAAAAAGAGGCTGTGCCACGCCCATTTTCCAAAATTTTTCTATTTTTTGTTTCCGGTCCATTGTGGAACTCATGCCACAAAATTTCAATGAATTATCTTAATATTTGACAAAGATATTGCATAAAATGTTTTTATTAGGTCACTATAGTTCCCATATATAAATGTGGGCGTGGTCGTCAACCGATTTCGCTAAAATGTTGAACATGTATTACTACAAGTAATAAAAGTGCATAAACCAAGTTTTGTCATTATATATCAATTATTTGTCGAGTTATGGGCTCAGAAATCTCGTATATTCCTGCTTCTAAAAAGAGGCGGTGCCACGCCCTGTGATGGCTGACCTTTTATTGAAATGATTTTGGTGGTTTTGTTTTTCGTGGCGTGAAGAAGTAAGTTGCAAAGTTAAAAAAAAAAAAAAATATATATAAACTTAATATCGTGAAAAATTAAATTAATCATAAGTCATGCGGTCTCAAAAATAAATTCGTATAAACTAGCAAAAGTGCTAAAAACGCGCAACGTAAATATTTGTGCAGAAATCCGCAAATTCGCGATACGTTTAAATAAGTAGATACATTTCTTTGCACACTTCACGTGGACGGACGAGCGTAATTTGATAACCTAATCTCCTAGAGCTATAATCTGGACATCAATCAAAGATTCTGGGTAATCTATCGACCAGCTCCTGATAATAATCTCGCCGAGATACGAATTTTGTTGGAAAGTATTTTCATACGAAGGCACCACATGAATCTGAGGATTACACATGGTTCGAGTACATATATATGTATGCTGCACCACGGCATGTCTGGAAGCCACATGCTCCAACCTAAGCGGCTGACAATCCCGGATATATTTTGTTTCTTTATGATGAAATCACAAATTCGATTATTTACATGAAGAACGGAAAAACAAAAAACCAGAGTTATTAATTATGTATATATATTACATAGTTAAAAGAACAGAATTTTATTTACAAGAAAATGTATCTAACATCAGAAATGTTAATGTTCAGAAATTATTTTCTTTTTTGAATTACGTCCATTTTGCGTACATGTTATGTATGTACATATTTTGGAGAAACGTACATACATAGCGAAACCAACAATGTGTTAAGTTACTATCTCTAATTAAAAGAAAAATTATAATATTTTAGTGAGTAAGTCATAAATCCGACTACAAAAAAGGACAAGAGAGGATAGAACGCGAAATTTCATATAGTTATATCAATAGTAAAAGAAAAGAAAAAAAAAATACCCACCAGAAAGCAAAAGTTAACATAAGAAAAATTAAAGTACATACATACATGTCATATTTTGCAAGTTTTAAGTTATGACGTTTTTGCGTTTATGTATGTATATATACAGATATTTTGGCAAACGTACGTACATACGTACCTACATATGTATGTATGTAAATACATGCTATACATAGCCATGCGTATACTAATATTTTTCATTTAAAGAAAATTTAACCATAATATGTATTTTTTTTTTTTGTTGCGTACTGTAATTGGAAATATTAATTCTCTTTGCTATAAATATGTACATACGTACATATTCGTATCTTTTTTTGCGTAAAATAAATACAAGAACATAAAATATGTATATGTAAATGCTTGGTGTAAATGAATTAAACATACCTGCTTATGTAAAGCTGATTGAGAAAATGTATATACGTAAATCCTATATAATATGTAAATTGTCATCGCTATACCCAGTTGCTGTTTGCGCAAACATCGATGGATAAGCACAACAAATCAAGTAAGTGAACATACATATTATATTTATTTGTAAATAAATAAAACAATATTTTTTTTTATTTCTTACATTTATATATACTTATATATATATTTACACATAAATGATATCTTCCTATGTACCTAATTAATATCTGTTTGTATCTACGGGTATCTTAACTGCCAAGATACATACATACATTCATAGTAACTATGTTGCATCGTTACAATAATATATTGGTAACAATAAGAAAGATAGGGAGAAACCCTAAAATTTAATGAATGAAATGAATTCCTAATTATATTATTATTCTAAGGGCCGTTTACTCGACCTCTGATTAACGCTAACCACGGTTAAAGTTCGGATAAACATCATTATCGACTTCATCAAACCATGTATTTAACATGTTGTCGATAATGCAGTCTATTGCTTAACCGGACCTTTGTCCTCCGGTTAGCGTTAATCAGAGGTTGAGTAAACGGCCCTAAAGCAGTGATAGGCAAAATTGAAATGCAGCTGTATTAGTGAGAGCGCCGTCATCGCGCAAGTCAATTGGTTCGTTTTCGTTTAGTCGCTTGCTGGCCCTCAATGAATGCGGTCGGTTATAAAAACGACAAGCATGCGTACATATGTATAAGTAATTATGCTTTTACATATATAAATATGCTCAAACAAGCGACATTCACCCACGATGTTGCTACGCCACTTGCTGAGCGATAGTGATGAGCGATATATCGCAAACGGTGATTTTTTCACTGTGAATAAAAAATCGCAAATCGCAATTGCGATCACTTTTTCAAAATAGCAGTTCACTACTTATTGGGAACTGCTATCGATGTACCAAGTAAGCAGTTCACCTATGTGAATCGCAATCGCAAAAGCATTATAAATTTATAATTTAAATTTCTTTTTGTTTATACTTTTGAGCAGACCACATACGTATGTATATAGAAATATAAGAAAAAAAAATTATTGAATTTACAATTTATCTTTGAAAAATGTTTACAAACAGCGAAATTACTGCGGAATACGTTGTTATTGCTATCATTTTGTTAACATAAAATGAAGACAGGTTATATCGCTCAGAAAACGCAAAATTAATCTCTACCGGTAACTGATGATTTTATAGCAGTCCATGCAATCGCAATAGCAGTTTAAAATCGCAGTGATTTAAAAATAGCAATCACCGAAATCACAGATATCGAAAAATCGCAGTTTCTCTCATCTCTACTGAGCGACGACTAAATCGTTTACTAAAGAAAGAGCATAACGTGTCTGTGTGATTTGAGCGCGATCAATTGATCTATGAAACGCCTATCACTGTTCTAAAGTTAAATTTGTTAGTGTAATATTTCTTTGCTCTTATGCGCTCTCTATAATAATACAATGGCGTTATTATAACTCTGACGAGTTTTAGGGCCGAGCTTCTCTCCCAATTCGAGGTGTGCTCCTTTTTGTTCTTCCTACTAATTGGGTGGACCTACAGTTTTATGCCGGCTCCGAACGGCGAATGCATTTTTTGTCAGAAGCTTTTTCATGTCAGAAATACTCTCGGAGGGTATGCCGCCCACTGCCGAGAGGTGACCGCTGCTCTTAAAAAACCCAATATTTGGATTTTTACTAATTAGAAAAATTGTTTTGGTGTTTGGCTCGGACCGTGATTTGAACCCGAGACCTCTGGCATAGCAGGCGAGCACTCTACCCACTGCACCACAGCGGCCACTATATAACAACTGATGCTAGCGATTATGCAATTGGGGCTGTTTTATCCCAACAAGGACATCCGGTTTGTTATATATCCAGAACACTTAATAATCATGGTCAGAATTACAGTACAACAGACAAGGAATTTCTTGCAATTATTTACTCTGTTACTTATCTTAGGCCGTATATTTATGGAAAAAAATTTCGAATCGTCACTGATCATTGTCCTATAAAATACCTTAATAATAAATATAAGGGAATGCTCTCCTCGCCATCAACGATGGCTCCTAAAACTACAGGAATTCAATTACGAAATTGAATATCTCAATGGCAAGGAAAATAAGGTTGCTGATTTCTTAAGTCGTTTATACCGGGGACAGACATCTAGTATTTTTTTGTAGCAATTTCATAATACCATATATCTGTCACCAAATATTATAATATTCTTCAAAATACTACACGAGCATCTTAGTATTTTTGTAGTAAAAAATCCAACTCTCCGTAGGTTGTAATTTTGTGGTATTCTCATTGTGAATTAGCATTTCCCACTGAACATACCTAAATGTGACAAATATCAGTCAAAAAACCAAAAACGTTTATTCGAAAAATCAAAAAAAAAATTTAAAAATTAAAAAAGCAAACAAAATATTTACAAATTCTAAAAAAGCATTAAAATGGACAAAAATAAACGTACGTATGTACATAAAAGTGATGAAACCCATTTACTAAAAGATATGTGGCGTGAAAACATTCAAAAACTGAGGAGTGTGCATAAGAACGGCCATATCTATCAAATTACGTGCGCAGGACTGCAAAAGCGGTAAAATATTGTGCTGTCACCAAGTTCATCGATGACAATTTCAACGTTCCCAGCTGGATCAACATCAACAAGATCAGCTGCAGAAATACCAACAATATTAACAGCTGCAAAACCAAAAAAAGGTTTGGAACTCGCCGAAAGAGACAGCCAAACCGCAGAAAAATATTTGCGTGAAAATGAGATAAAAATTATAAAAATCATTGAAGAAAGTAACGATTTATTTCGGAAATGTTTTCCATTTTTATGTTGTTTAATTATTTTTTCAGAACTGAAATAACAAGTTACTGTCTGTCATTATGGTAGTATTTAAAATACCACAATAAATTTACTAAAATGCAAATACCAGATGTCTGTCCCCGGTATTAGAGACATCACCAAAAATAAATGATAGTAATTGCAATGAGTCGAACTTCGAAATGTCAGAAACTATTCATTCGGCGGAAGAAGAGCTATTAGAGCACATTTTAATAAAAAACGAAATAGTAAATAAATATAAAATTGAAATAATAATAACCTTTAGCCCATCGTTTGAAGTAAAAGAAATTCATAAAAGAAAAATAATTCAAATAAATCCTTTAGAAGAAGAAACTATAATAAAAAAAGTTTTAAAAAATAATATTAATAAATAATAGCTTAAAAAAACTAAAAAACACGCTTTAATCTTAAAAATCGTACTAAAAATTGAGAAATAATTTAATTAGAAACAAAATGATGAACGAAAATATAAGTATTTAAGGAAAAGCGTGGGGTGCTCAGTATGTCAAAAAATATTTAAAATCGGTGTTTTTTTACTAATAATTTTATTTTGACTTTTTTGAGATTTCATATATCGTACTCTTTAATTTCGCAACTAGGTATATTTTTGTACTAGTTGTACGAATCGAATATTTTCATGTTCAAATATTATTGAGCACCCCCACGCTTTTCCTTAAATACTTATATTTTCGTTCATCATTTTGTTTCTAATTAAATTATTTCTCAATTTTTAGTACGATTTTTAAGATTAAAGCATGTTTTTTAGTTTTTTTAAGCTATTATTTATTTTTAACCTTTTAGTGAAATTTTTCATTAAAGGATGTTTTATGCGGACGCAAGAATAAAAGTAAAAAGAAGTCTGATGGGATATGGTGTTCTCCGAAATAGATCTACATACATATGTATTTATAACTTCTACCAAAAATCCCAATATGCAGTGAAGTAAACTAGCTTATTATGCAATATTTTCCAAACCCTTTTATTCAAGGTTTTCCAAACTAGTTTGGAAATACAAAATTTCCATTCAGAAAGCTACAACAGCATTTACTAATACACATGTATAACATATGTATGATTCTGTTCCGGACGAGCCTATCCCATTAGGCCGTAAAAATTCCTAAGTTCATACACGCAGCTTATTGGAATTCCTTCCATTCCGAAAGCTGCAACAGCACTTACTAATGCAACACATGATTGTGTCATCGATAATCCTGTCCTGTCAAGCCGTATGAACTTTTAATAATATACAATCAGCTGCTTGGAATTCCATTCCATTCCATTCCGACGGCATAAATACATATACAAATGAAAATGAATAACATAATGAGCGAATATAAAATAAAATAACGTACATACTCTTAGTAAAAACAAAAACATTCACATACACATAATAAATGTATTCATAAGTATTTATGTTATATCAAATAAAATTTTCATCCATATATTATTTGAAGCAGTGGCAACGAATAACGTCATTGTATTCTAGGTTAAGATTCTATAAAAATTGTCATATTCTTCAAGAATGATACAATAAAAACTATATACGAAAAAAAAAATTCAATTCAGGTTATAAACCAGATAGACACGGATATTCCTAATCCAATCCACAAAGGTCACCCCAAAATTACAAAACGTAAATATCAACTGTTGGGGTAAGTGGAAAAAAATTCAACAACTATTTACAGCGAAGGTTGAGTGTATAGCTATTTCACGAAAAACCATTTTCGATCATCAGCACTCTTTTCGGAAGAAAAACCGGTGCATCCACTTCCGAAAAGAGTGCTGATGATCGAAAATGGTTTTTCGTGAAATAGCTATACACTCAACCTTCGCTGTAAATAGTTGTTGAATTTTTTTCCACTTACCCCAACAATTAAAAATTGAATTAAAATAAAAATTTCGTGCTAAGCACTAAAAAACTCTTTCACGTAAATATCAACATTTAAAACACTTAAAACGAGTGATGTCTTACGATTGTCATAGATTCTATGACAATTTACCACATTTACCTTAAAAGTTCTCCACCTATGTGTAAACCAGATTACGTTTTCTTAATTAAAAATATGAATTTTAGCTTAAAATTTAATATATGTATAAGTTTTGATACTTTTTTTCTTGATAAAACACTAAGGGCCGTTTACTCAACTTCTAATTAACGCTAACCGGAGGACAAAGGTCCGGTTAAGCTATGGACTGCATTATCGACCACGTGTTAAATGTATGGTTTGATGAAGTCGATAATGATGTTTAACCGGACTTTAACCGTGGTTAGCATTAATCAGAGGTTGAGTAAACGGCCCTAAATAAGTGAATATTTTAAAAATATAAATACACGCGCGCCATCTGTTGGAACATAGCGGTGGTTATCATTAGTAAATGTGTTGCATATATTTAGACAGCAACTAGAAATTACATACATACATACATACATACAGGTGAAACTAATAAAGGCGTGTTAAAAAAGAATTATATTGAACATTTTGCCATTTCATAACCGCATGTGCGTGATTTTTGTACCAAATAAAAATTGCACAACCGCACATGAAAAAAAGGAGTTGTTTTTGCCCGGATTTGATGCGGGAAAAATAAAAAAAAAAACAAAGATTTAAAAACGTTATAAATTCAATGGAGATTTTTATTCAGATGAATAAATATATGTATGTAGGTATATAAATTTTGGTTGAAGATAATAGAACTTACGTGAGCTGATGCGCAGGTTGGTCGGTTCGGGATCTCAAACGGTAGTGAAAATTTTATATATATGAAAAAACGGGATAATATTTTTATATAAAACAGTTATCAAAATGTTACTCCGAAAACCACAGGGTTGCACTTTACAGAGTTGCCACTTACGTAGTTGCAACTTGCAGGGTTGCAAGGGGGTGTGTTGCCATGTAGTGTAACATTAGGGTGTGCTGAAATTTGGTTTGGGCTACTGGCCCAAACAGGAGTCCTAATAATTCAATTTGTTTCTTTTTTTACACTAAGTTGATGTTTTAGCTAACAAACTGATCTACGTAACTATCTAAATTTAAGTTTGTACGCAGAAATAAGTAACGGTTTTGAAATGAAATAGTTTTTATGCTCTCCTGTTATACTATGTTCATGCTGGATTTGAAACGCAACATTTTGCATTTTCGAAGATGGATTTTCGAAAAGTGTTCATGCTGCCGCGTTTTGTAAATGCGCATTTGAGAAGTTCGAAACAAACAGAGCTAATATCCCAGATTACGCAATCAGGTGTTGAGGTTTATTTTTTTGTTTTGTCTAATTAAATAAATAGAACAAGAATTTGCAAAATATGTAATAATATAATACACTAATTTTGCAAACCAAACGTACCAACCGCTTTGGTATTAATTTTGATCTCTGTTTTGTTTACTTTCGTTCATTGCATGTAGAGTGACGTCATCATGGAGCTTGTGTGCCCATGCTCATGCTGCTCTATATGCGTAATCTTGTAGGTATTTCGTTCTTGTATTGCCAGAGTGTTGCCACTATTTTCCATTCGAATGGCAAATTTTTTCGAAGATTTCAGGGTTGCTTTCTGCGTTAGCATTCAAAACGCAAAAAAATAGTTGCGTTAAGTTGCATTTTGGTGGTGGCATTTGTATAGAGAAATGTAACATTTAATGTTGCGTTTTGGACTAAACGCAAAAATGCCTCCGAAACGCTCACCATGAACATGCTATAAAATTCAACCACCGTCCGCTACGCGAAAATGCAAATGCCTCTAACGCGAAAATGCACTTTAAACGACGATATGTATATATGTGCACCTACAGATGGGCAAATGTACATAAAATGTACTGCCAATATACATACTAGGTATTGATTGAAAAATAGACTATCAGCCAATTTCACGAAAAAATTTAAGTGAAAATTTAATTTTTTCCCTGTCAGATTTCATATAAAATTCAAGTAAAAACAAGTAAGGAAGCCTAAGTTCGAGTAGAATCGAACATTAGATACTCAGCTGTATGCTTTCATTGTTTGTTTGCGTTTGATGGAAACACGGTGTACTTTATATAAAGCGAGTGCTGCATAAAGTGGGCGTAGCCACGCCCATTTTCTAAATTTTTATCACTCATCCAACTAAGCTTATGAATATTATTCTTTGTGCAAAATTTCATCCCTTTAAGAGTTACAAAGATGTCACGTTACAAATTCTCAAAGGGTGTTCCAGAAATATCTTTGTTAAAAAGTAGGCGTGGTCATAAACCGATTTCAATAAATTTTTGTGTGTCTATTAACACAAGTTATAAAAGTGTATAAACCAAGTTTCGTCATAATATCTCAATTATTTGTCGAGTTATGGGCTCCGAAATCTCGTTGATTCCTTTGTCTGAAAAGAGGCGGTGCCACGCCCATTTTCCGAAATTTTTCTATTTTTTGTTTCCGATCTATTGTAGAACTCATGCCACAAAATTTCAATGAATTATCTTTATATTTGACAAAGATATCGCTTAAAATGTTTTTATTAGGCCACTTTATGATACCCATATATAAAAGTGGGCGTGGTCGTCAACCGATTTCGCTAAAATTTTGAACATGTATTACTACAAGTAGTGAAAGTGTATACACCAAGTTTCGTCATAATATATCGATTATTTGTCGAGTTATGGGCTCAGAAATCTCGTATATTCCTACTTCTAAAAGGAGGCGGTGCCACGCCTATTTTCCAAAATTTTTGTATTTTTTGTTTTATGTCCATAGTTGGACACCTTGCATAAAATTTCAATGATATATCTTTATATTTGACAGAGATATCGCTTAAAATGTTTTTATTAGGTCACTTTATAATACCCATATATAAAATTGGGGGTGGTCATCAACCGATTTTGGCAATTTTTCGTCCAAACATTTGCCTATGTAAGTATATCACGCCTACCAAATTTCATCGATATATCTTCAACGGTTTCTGAGTTATGACTCATAAAACTTCCAATGTTTGCCCCTTAATAAGTGGGCGTGGCACCGCCCATTTTCCAAAACTTCACCATATTTCTTCATAAGAGCCTGAGCTCAATACGTGTGAGAAATTTTATCACTCTAGCTCTATTAGTGACTGAGATACAAAATTTCCGATTTTTACTATATAGGGGAGGTTGGCGTGGTCATGGTCCGATTTCGCCCATTTTCAATACCATCCGTTCCTGTCTTGATACCAACTTACATTTCAAATTTCATCAAAATATCTCAATTTTTGCGCGAGTTATCGTGCGCACAGACGGACAGACGGACAGACGGGCGGACATGGCTCAATCGATTTCTCTTTTCACCCTGATCATTTCGATATATATAAGTCTATATCTATCTCGATTATTTCATTCTGTTACAATCCACCGTTAGGAAATCAAAACTATAATACTCTGTGTACTAGTACAGCTGAGTATAAAAATTAAATTAAACTTAAATTCTTTCATGAAACTGGCTACAGCCATTGCGTGCAATACACCTACATATGGATGTAAGTTGGTACATGCATATTTATTTTTTATTTATTTAATTCTTTACTTATTTCCTTATTTAATTATACACCATCCGGGCATATTATTTACCAAACTATATATCAACAGTTTTTCGCAAATGAATACATACATAAATATATCAACTGAATCAAATCATCAAGCGTCCGGATATCGAGCCCACCGTTACATGGTAATATTTCAGAAATTTATATTTTCGGTTCTTACATTTGTTTCATGACATTCTTTGAAATTTTTTGTTTCAAAATAGCGAATGTTATGGATATTGTCAAAATAATGAAAATCACTTTTTAATATCAGCAGATGAGCAAAACTTTAAGAGTATTAATATGCCTTTTTGAGAGCTTCAGAGAGTTAGGAAGCAAAACACAAAGCTTCCTTTTTCCACCTACGCGTTTCGGCGCACACTTGCGTCTTCAACAAATATATAAAAACATTGGTTTCTACATCTCGGTGCTCATTTATGTTAATACTTTGCTACACAAATTAGTACTGTTTGTCAGTGGTGGATTCCTCCGCGTAAGAGCGCTTTCACATTACTCGGAACGGTATCGGATCGATATTTTTTGTTTTTACCGAAAATATATCGATAGCCTACCGACCAAATGTACATACATATTTCAATTGGCACCTTCACCTTACTGTTGCATACATGAAATCGGAGGGGATTAATTTCGATATACCGCAACGCGGCAAGACCGGTCAGTAAAATTTGAAAGATTACTGCATAAATTTTTACGACGTAATAAACAAAGAACAAGAAGAAAGTCAGTAAAAAACTCGTTGCGGCTATAAATGTACCAAGCTATAACATCTAGGAAGATCACTAGAATAAATTATTGTTCTCTAATTTTCTGCCGATTACGCACCGAAAGTATTACCACAAGTGTGAAAAACATTGCAACGCGGAATCGTTTCGGTATCTAAGCTGAAATTACCCAGGAAAAAATGTTGATCCGAAGTCGCACCGAGTAATGTGAAATGGCACTTAAATTGTGCGTTTTTAGGAATTCCCATGTCAGACACAACACAATTGAATCGTCCATTTTCAAAACCGGCCATCTCCAAAATTTTAATTTTTTAAGCTAGGTATCAGATCCAATTCTAAGATATCACCTGTATTTAATATTAAAAGTAGAATAGCGGCTAAGCAATAATCATTAAGAAAACTATAAATAGAAGAACATTTGTAAATTAGGCCAGAGAATAAGAAAGAGGTCGATGAATAAACATATTAAATTAAAACCTCATCGCTCAACCTTTCCTTAACTGGCGCAGTCGGTACTGCTATAGCCTAAAAGTGTTGAAAACAAAAGTGTATATATATTTATGCTGTAGAAACAACACAGGCAGAGAAAAAATAAAATAAATAAAAATAATACTATTATAATTTGATAGTTTAAATAAAAAAAAAAATAAAAAAGTGTTGAAAACGAAGGCAATTTTTGTTTGCTGCAGAAACAACAAAAACTGAACATTTTGAATAATTGATATGTGCAATTAAAATATCAAAAGCTTTAAGTGTGCACAAAAAAAAAAAAAACACACAAACATTATTAAAACCACAAACATTATTAAAACCACAGTAAAATCAACTAAGAAAAATAAATAAAACATTAAAGAACAGTTTAAATAGAAAATTTTGATTAAAAAAAAAAAATTTTCAAAATAAAAACGATTTAATCATGCCTAATCCAAATTTACCGGTAAACGCAACCATGGACCAATGCCTTGAAGCCATAACGAGGCTTTTGTGGCAATCATCACAACAACAATCAACAGCCTTGAGGAATAAAATCGAAAGGGACTTAAAATATTTGCCTGCATTTAGTGGCGAAGCAAAAATGTTACCGGTATTTATAGACGCTGTGGATCGAATTATGATCGATTACAATAATCAACAGGAGCTAACATATCGGATTGTATTTCATTTAAAAATGCAGTTAACAAGGGAAATTAATTCGCTTAGAGTAAGTAGTGTTAAGGACTTAAGTGTTAAGGTAAAAAATATCATTAATGAAATTGCAGAGTACTGTGCATTTAATAGCCCCACCATTAATGCGGGAAATTTATTCCGGTATGCTTATTCAAAGAATTAAACAATTAGTTTCAGGAACATTGGCATATGCCATTCGAAATAAAATTTGTCTTATGTATTAGTAATTTGTATTAGTAATAGGCCATAGATTTCAATAATTATTTAAATTTTGAAAAGAGCTTTGATGAAAATTAAAAGGCAAATTTACATTCCCTTCATTCTCCTACGCGTTTCGACGGTATTCTCGTCTTATGCAAACAGAGAATACCATACATGAATTTATCGGTATGGACGAGGGAAATTTGAATACTTTTCTCTTAGCAAAACTTTTAGCGAAAGTTGCGGAAATTTTTCGAATCAGTCACTTCCAAATAACTACAATAGTGAAAATTTTCCGAATTCATCCCTTCCTCATAGTAATTCTTTTAACAGTAATAATAGTAATAATAGTGGCCGCTGTGGTGCAGTGGGTAGAGTGCTCGCCTGCTATGCCAGAGGTGTCGGGTTCAAACCACGGTCCGAGCAAAACACCAAAACAATTTTTCTAATTAGTAAAAATCCAATTATTGGGTTTTTTTAAGAGCAGCGGTCACCTCTCGGCAGTGGGCGGCATACCCTAAGAGAGTATTTCTGCCATGAAAAAGCTTCTCACAAAAAATGCATTCGCCGTTCGGAGCCGGCATAAAACTGTAGGTCCACCCAATTAGTAGGAAAAACAAAAAGGAGCACACCTCGAATTGGGAGAGAAGCTCGGCCATAAAACTCGTCAGAGTTATAATAGCGCCATTGATTTATTATTATTATAATAGAAATTTCAATAATCAAGCTTCATTCCCTCATCAATCATATAGACAGTTTCAAAGTCCGGCGAATTCATCCTTTCCCAATAATAATACTTTCAATAGCAATAATAGAAATTTTACCAATCAAACCATTTCCTCATCAATTAAACAGTCAAGGTCAAAATCCTGGTAGTTCAAATATGCGTCGTAATAATAACTACACTAACAAATCACAGCAAGCAAGACAATCACGGCAATCAAATGTTCCTATGGATTAGTGCTGGAAAACCATCGATTGAACTATCGATACTATCGATGGGGCCGATGCCATAGCGATTATCGATGGTTTTTTTTAACCATCGATAGTATTTTACTTGGTACATAACTCCAACGTCTTTGAAAAAAATTAATCAAAAAAACTGAGATTTAGAATTTTCAAGGTACTTGATTGGAATATGAGCGCTGTGAATATGTAAATAAAAGATTAGTGAATAATTTTATGATAAAACTTGCAAATTAAATGGTTTTTTTTATTGAGAATTGAGCAATTTAGGTTTTTATTTCGGCTCTTCTCCTATTTTGTGGACAACTGTATATGTACAAATGTGTGTATGTAGTATTCTTACTTTGATTTATTTTTTGTATTGAACTTTTTACATAAACTTTGGTTTTTAATTAATTTTATAATGTTTCTAATAAAAGTTTATATTTTTCTTTTAAATATGGGAACGTAAGTACATACATGCATACATATGTATTTGTATGTGCATTAAATATTTGAGTACCACATTTCCCTTTAACGGGCCAATTACGTACATATATTAAACCATCGATACTATCGATGGTTGCCTTTAAACCTATCGATGGTCAATCGATGGGACCACTATCGATGGTTTTCCAGCACTACTATGGATATAGATACAGTAATAGCATTGACAGACGGCAGCTATAATCCCGATTACCGCAACACTTAATTCGATTAAAATTTTACCCTGACAGACGGCAAGTATTGCGGATTAACAAAACAGCTGAAGGAAGGTAGGCGCAGCGTCGAATTCAAAAACTTCTTGTTTTTTTCCAAAGGTAGGGTAATGTCAAAATCAAAACGAAATCACATCATGGTCAATAGGAATAGGCGAGTCCCAAACGAATTCAGATTTCAACCAAGGCGAAATATCATTTTGACATTACACTCTACCAATTAAAATAACAAATTACATTCGAAATTTCTGAATTCACTTATGCGCCTACCTTCCTAGATCTGCCTTGGGTTCTTCTTTTTCTTCCCTTTCATTCACAATAGACATTTTTCACCAAAGATGTCATTACAAAATGCTCTAATCCGCTAAAATTTTGAGGACTAACTCAAAAGATATTCCGGATTACCTCCAGCTAATTCTCAAGTTAAGTCCGAATTAGCTAGATATTCCGGATTATCGCTGCCGCCTGTCAATGCTATAAGTCACACTGAGGAAGAAACAATAAATAATACAGATGATCTGTTTTTTCTAAACTAGCCTCGGATCCTACAAAAATATATTTAAAAGTTACTTTATTCAATAAGATATGGATAGCATTGATTGATACAGGATCGACTTTAAGTATACTTAAGGAAAGTAGTTTTAAGGGATTTAATTTACCAACAATAAATGAAAATAAAAGAACAACATTAAATACTATTAACGGAGTGGTTAGTTGTCCAAATAGAAAAGTTATTACAAAATGCCCAAATGAATTTAATGCATCACAAAATGCCACAATGAAGTGGATTATGTTGCAATTCAATAAACCGTTCGATCTTATACTAGGTATGGACTGGATAGCGAAAAATGTGCAGAAAATTGACTTACAAAATTTAGAGGTGAAACTTAATAACAATATACGCCTTCCTTTTCTAACGAAATTAATGCAAGCATGTTTAGAGGTTTTGGAAATAAGTGAAGTAGAAGAAATTAACTTATCACATTTGAATAGTCAAGAAAAAGAAGTAATCAGCAAACTTTTGAAAAAATTTAGTAAATTAGTATATAGGGAAGGTGATAGTTTAACTAATACGAATTCAATTGTTCATGAAACAAAAACTATAAATAACCAACAAATTAATTCAAGAGTATACAGACTTCCACCAAAACATGAAGAGGAAGTGAGGAAACAGATATAGGATATGGAAAGACAAGGAATTATCAGAAAGAGCAGAAGTAAATACAGCTCACCTATAATCATTGTACCTAAAAAAAAAGACAAATCTGGTGTTCAAAAATATAGAATTGTAGTGTATTATAGGAGACTTAACCAAACAACTATCGATGACAAATATCCTTTGCCTAATATCGATAGTATATTAGATAAGTTAGGTAAAGCTCAATATTTCAGTACTTTAGACTTAGCAAAAGGTTACCACCAGATTTTAATGGCAGAAAAGGATATTGAGAAAACGGCATTTGTAGCACCATCTGGTTTGTATGAATATGTGAGAATGCCGTTTGGGCTCAAAAATGCCCCTGCCACCTTTCAGAGGTTAATCAATGAAGTACTAAGGGAATATATTAATAAGATCTGCGTGGTTTACCTTGACGATATTCTTATATTTTCCACATCCCTAGAAGAACATGAAATCTCTTTACAAAAATTTTTTTCTAAATAACAAGCGCACAATTTAAAAATACAGCCAGAAAAGTGTAGTTTTCTTCAAAAAGAAACACCTTTTTTGGGTCACATTTTGACAGCAAATGGAATTAAACCCAATCCTAGCAAAATCGAAGTGATACAAAATTTAGAAATTCCAAAAACTGAAAAGCAACTAAAGGGTTTTCTTGGTATTGTAGCATTACATAAATACACCGTACTTACAGTTGTTGTCATGTACACATAATTTATTGTGTACATGTAAACCGCACATGTTGCCAAAACAAACTGACCCAAATAAATTCCGTTAAACCCCAGCGGGAGTTTAACATCAAATATACACACCGCCACACATGGCGTCTCCAGTTACATTTGTTGCATTTTGTCAAGTGCATTGCCCGAGCGGTCACAATGACCAACTGAGCGACAGCGTCAGTTTGTCAATGTGCGCCGATGAAATATTTATGATTCACATATGCTGACACAGCATATGTTGAACACTCATTCTTAAGTGAATATGTATTAGTGTAAGTTAGTGTAAGAATTTTTGTATAAAAGAAAGTGAAAGTAAATAAAGAGAATCAATTCGGTTCGAACTCTATTCATTGACGATTTCATTTATTAGATGGCGATCCGCCAGTTTGGGTTTTAACTTATGAGTGAAGGATTTGCTAAACAAAGCGAAATCACTCATAATGTAAAAAGTTAACTTCTATCACGTGTACTGCGCTACACGCGGGTTTTTATTATCATTTATTATACTCAGCTGTACTAGTACACAGAGTATTATAGTTTTAATCACATAACGGTGGATTGTAACAGAATGAAATAATCGAGATAGATATAGACTTATATATATCAAAATGATCAGGGCGAAAAGAGAAATCGATTGAGCCATGTCCGTCCGTCCGTCCGTCTGTAAACACTCTAACTCGCGCAAAAATTGAGATATTATGATGAAATTTGAAATGCAAGTTGGTATCGAGACTGGGACGGTTGGTATTGAAAATGGGTGAAATCGGACCATGACCACGCCCACTTTTCCTATATAGTAAAAATCAGAAATTTGGTATCTCAGTCACTAATATAATTGGAGCGATGAAATTTTACCCACGTGTTGAGCTCAGGCCCCTAGGAATAAATTTGATGAAATTTTGGAAAATGGGCGGTACCACGCCCACTTATTAAGGGTCAAACCTTGAAAGTTTTATATGTCATAACTCAGAAACCATTTAAGATATATCGATGAAATTTGGTACGCGAGTTATATGTACATACATATATATACCTTTATACATATGTACATATAAACATAAGTAAGCAATAACCTACATATATAATAATAAACACTTACATATTTATTAATACTCACTTGCATATATAAACTTACTTCACATTATTTATATACATACATATATACATATAAACATAATAATGTATGTCAAGGTCATTAATATGTATATATATATTTATAAATATATGAGAGACCCATAGAATATTACTCTCTTTATTTATGTCATTCATAAATAGTTGTAACTTACAACAACAACATATTGCTTTAAAAGAGAGGTGAGAAATTGTACAACCACAATTGTAATGAAAACCGGAAACGTTTCACTTGTTCATTTTACGCAAAGGCTAACAACAAATAAGTAGAATAGCGGCTAAGCAATAATCAATAAGAAAACTATAAATAGAAGAACATTTGTAAATTAGGCCAGAGAATAAGAAAGAGGTCGATGAATAAACATATTAAATTAAAACCTCATCGCTCATACTTTTCTTTAACTGGCGCAGTCGGTACTGCTATAGCCTAAAAGTGTTGAAAACAAAAGTGTATATATATTTATGCTGTAGAAACAACACAGGCAGAGAAAAAATAAAATAAATAAAAATAATACTATTATAATTTGATAGTTTAAATAAAAAAAAAAATAAAAAAGTGTTGAAAACGAAGGCAATTTTTGTTTGCTGCAGAAACAACAAAAACTGAACATTTTGAATAATTGATATGTGCAATTAAAATATCAAAAGCTTTAAGTGTGCACAAAAAAAAAACACACAAACATTATTAAAACCACAAAGATTATTAAAACCACAGTAAAATCAACTAAGAAAAATAAATAAAACATTAAAGAACAGTTTAAATAGAAAATTTTGATTAAAAAAAAAAAAATTTTCAAAATAAAAACGATTTAATCATGCCTAATCCAAATTTACCGGTAAACGCAACCATGGACCAATGCCTTGAAGCCATAACGAGGCTTTTGTGCCAATCATCACAACAACAATCAACAGCCTTGAGGAATAAAATCGAAAGGGACTTCAAATATTTGCCTGCATTTAGTGGCGAAGCAAAAATGTTACCGGTATTTATAGACGCTGTGGATCGAATTATGATCGATTACAATAATCAACAGGAGCTAACATATCGGATTGTATTGGTATGCTTATTCAAAGAATTAAACAATTAGTTTCAGGAACATTGGCATATGCCATTCGAAATAAAATTTGTCTTATGTATTAGTAATTTGTATTAGTAATAGGCCATAGATTTCAATAATTATTTAAATTTTGAAAAGAGCTTTTCGGCCGATGAAAATTAAAAGGCAAATTTACATTCCCTTCATTCTCCTACGCGTTTCGACGGTATTCTCGTCTTATGCAAACAGAGAATACCATACATGAATTTATCGGTATGGACGAGGGAAATTTGAATACTTTTCTTTTAGCAATACTTTTAGCGAAAGTTGCGGAAATTTTACGAATCAGTCACTTCCAAATAACTACAATAGTGAAAATTTTCCGAATTCATCCCTTCCTCATGGTAATTCTTTAAACAGTAATAATAGTAATAATAGTGGCCGCTGTGGTGCAGTGGGTAGAGTGCTCGCCTGCTATGCCAGAGGTCTCGGGTTCAAACCACGGTCCGAGCAAAACACCAAAACAATTTTTCTAATTAGTAAAAATCCAATTATTGGGTTTTTTTAAGAGCAGCGGTCACCTCTCGGCAGTGGGCGGCATACCCTCCGAGAGTATTTCTGCCATGAAAAAGCTTCTCACAAAAAATGCATTCGCCGTTCGGAGCCGGCATAAAACTGTAGGTCCACCCAATTAGTAGGAAAAACAAAAAGGAGCACACCTCGAATTGGGAGAGAAGCTCGGCCATAAAACTCGTCAGAGTTATAATAGCGCTATTGTATTATTATTATAATAGAAATTTCAATAATCAAGCTTCATTCCCTCATCAATCATATAGACAGTTTCAAAGTCCGGCGAATTCATCCTTTCCCAATAATAATACTTTCAATAGCAATAATAGAAATTTTACCAATCAAACCATTTCCTCATCAATTAAACAGTCAAGGTCAAAATCCTGGTAGTTCAAATATGCGTCGTAATAATAACTACACTAACAAATCACAGCAAGCAAGACAATCACGGCAATCAAATGTTCCTATGGATTAGTGCTGGAAAACCATCGATTGAACTATCGATACTATCGATGGGGCCGATGCCATAGCGATTATCGATGGTTTTTTTTAACCATCGATAGTATTTTACTTGGTACATAACTCCAACGTCTTTGAAAAAAATTAATCAAAAAAACTGAGATTTAGAATTTTCAAGGTACTTGATTGGAATATGAGCGCTGTGAATATGTAAATAAAAGATTAGTGAATAATTTTATGATAAAACTTGCAAATTAAATGGTTTTTTTTATTGAGAATTGAGCAATTTAGGTTTTTATTTCGGCTCTTCTCCTATTTTGTGGACAACTGTATATGTACAAATGTGTGTATGTAGTATTCTTACTTTGATTTATTTTTTGTATTGAACTTTTTACATAAACTTTGGTTTTTAATTAATTTTATAATGTTTCTAATAAAAGTTTATATTTTTCTTTTAAATATGGGAACGTAAGTACATACATGCATACATATGTATTTGTATGTGCATTAAATATTTGAGTACCACATTTCCCTTTAACGGGCCAATTACGTACATATATTAAACCATCGATACTATCGATGGTTGCCTTTAAACCTATCGATGGTCAATCGATGGGACCACTATCGATGGTTTTCCAGCACTACTATGGATATAGATACAGTAATAGCATTGACAGACGGCAGCTATAATCCCGATTACCGCAACACTTAATTCGATTAAAATTTTACCCTGACAGACGGCAAGTATTGCGGATTAACAAAACAGCTGAAGGAAGGTAGGCGCAGCGTCGAATTCAAAAACTTCTTGTTTTTTTCCAAAGGTAGGGTAATGTCAAAATCAAAACGAAATCACATCATGGTCAATAGGAATAGGCGAGTCCCAAACGAATTCAGATTTCAACCAAGGCGAAATATCATTTTGACATTACACTCTACCAATTAAAATAACAAATTACATTCGAAATTTCTGAATTCACTTATGCGCCTACCTTCCTAGATCTGCCTTGGGTTCTTCTTTTTCTTCCCTTTCATTCACAATAGACATTTTTCACCAAAGATGTCATTACAAAATGCTCTAATCCGCTAAAATTTTGAGGACTAACTCAAAAGATATTCCGGATTACCTCCAGTTAATTCTCAAGTTAAGTCCGAATTAGCTAGATATTCCGGATTATCGCTGCCGCCTGTCAATGCTATAAGTCACACTGAGGAAGAAACAATAAATAATACAGATGATCTGTTTTTTCTAAACTAGCCTCGGATCCTACAAAAATATATTTAAAAGTTACTTTATTCAATAAGATATGGATAGCATTGATTGATACAGGATCGACTTTAAGTATACTTAAGGAAAGTAGTTTTAAGGGATTTAATTTACCAACAATAAATGAAAATAAAAGAACAACATTAAATACTATTAACGGAGTGGTTAGTTGTCCAAATAGAAAAGTTATTACAAAATGCCCAAATGAATTTAATGCATCACAAAATGCCACAATGAAGTGGATTATGTTGCAATTCAATAAACCGTTCGATCTTATACTAGGTATGGACTGGATAGCGAAAAATGTGCAGAAAATTGACTTACAAAATTTAGAGGTGAAACTTAATAACAATATACGCCTTCCTTTTCTAACGAAATTAATGCAAGCATGTTTAGAGGTTTTGGAAATAAGTGAAGTAGAAGAAATTAACTTATCACATTTGAATAGTCAAGAAAAAGAAGTAATCAGCAAACTTTTGAAAAAATTTAGTAAATTAGTATATAGGGAAGGTGATAGTTTAACTAATACGAATTCAATTGTTCATGAAACAAAAACTATAAATAACCAACAAATTAATTCAAGAGTATACAGACTTCCACCAAAACATGAAGAGGAAGTGAGGAAACAGATATAGGATATGGAAAGACAAGGAATTATCAGAAAGAGCAGAAGTAAATACAGCTCACCTATAATCATTGTACCTAAAAAAAAAGACAAATCTGGTGTTCAAAAATATAGAATTGTAGTGTATTATAGGAGACTTAACCAAACAACTATCGATGACAAATATCCTTTGCCTAATATCGATAGTATATTAGATAAGTTAGGTAAAGCTCAATATTTCAGTACTTTAGACTTAGCAAAAGGTTACCACCAGATTTTAATGGCAGAAAAGGATATTGAGAAAACGGCATTTGTAGCACCATCTGGTTTGTATGAATATGTGAGAATGCCGTTTGGGCTCAAAAATGCCCCTGCCACCTTTCAGAGGTTAATCAATGAAGTACTAAGGGAATATATTAATAAGATCTGCGTGGTTTACCTTGACGATATTCTTATATTTTCCACATCCCTAGAAGAACATGAAATCTCTTTACAAAAATTTTTTTCTAAATAACAAGCGCACAATTTAAAAATACAGCCAGAAAAGTGTAGTTTTCTTCAAAAAGAAACACCTTTTTTGGGTCACATTTTGACAGCAAATGGAATTAAACCCAATCCTAGCAAAATCGAAGTGATACAAAATTTAGAAATTCCAAAAACTGAAAAGCAACTAAAGGGTTTTCTTGGTATTGTAGCATTACATAAATACACCGTACTTACAGTTGTTGTCATGTACACATAATTTATTGTGTACATGTAAACCGCACATGTTGCCAAAACAAACTGACCCAAATAAATTCCGTTAAACCCCAGCGGGAGTTTAACATCAAATATACACACCGCCACACATGGCGTCTCCAGTTACATTTGTTGCATTTTGTCAAGTGCATTGCCCGAGCGGTCACAATGACCAACTGAGCGACAGCGTCAGTTTGTCAATGTGCGCCGATGAAATATTTATGATTCACATATGCTGACACAGCATATGTTGAACACTCATTCTTAAGTGAATATGTATTAGTGTAAGTTAGTGTAAGAATTTTTGTATAAAAGAAAGTGAAAATAAATAAAGAGAATCAATTCGGTTCGAACTCTATTCATTGACGATTTCATTTATTAGATGGCGATCCGCCAGTTTGGGTTTTAACTTATGAGTGAAGGATTTGCTAAACAAAGCGAAATCACTCATAAGGACTAAAACCTGTTTTTGTTTTTAAATCACTGAATATTTTATACGCGCCTAAATCGAATATCTTATGCGCGCCTAAATCGAATATTTTATACGCGCCTAAATCGAAACAAACAAGAAACGGCGCAGGCAACAACCAATGGTAGCGGTGGTACAACAGCAAAGCAAAAGCATTACCAAAAGCAACAACCGGTGGTAGCGGTGGTACAAATGGCAAGAGCAAACATAATATAATTGATTGGCAGCGGCAAGCATGATCGGGGTGGAATGAAAGTAATGAGTAACAAGCAACAAGGAAAAACGGTGGTATAATTGACTGGCAGCAGCGAGAATAATTAAGGCAGAATAAAAGTAATAAAGCGCAAAGCAACAAGGAGAAACGGTGGTAGAACGTAATCAAATTGGCACGGATGATAAAACTAATACAACCCGGAGCAACAACAACAACAATTTGGAATAATAAGTATAATTTAATTAGATTAAGAAATTTTAAATGGAATTGAGCAGCCTAACGGCCGCTAAACCCATTAGCAATTAACTTTGCTTAGGAATATTCACATATAAATTTGATTTAGACGAAAAGATCTTTTTAGAAGTTAACGTAAAATTGAGTAAACTCGAATGCCGTTTTAAATTTTTTTTCCTTCTCATTAATTGCCCTAAAATATACATACACCCCTTATGGAAAGCGCATTGCCTGACGATCTTGACTACGGTAATATAAATTACATTATTGATAATTTAGAGCGTGAAAACGCATATGAAATTCGTAGGTCAAGATCGCGCGCAAACGGAAGTAATACACATCAGCTTAACTGGTTAAGGCAATTTTGGACTTACATAGGAATGGGCAGAGAACCCACTATGAAAGACACTTTATATCCTACTACATTAGAAGAGGAAACAATGAGAATGATTAATTTAACATTCCCAAATAGACGTTAGGTAAAATCTAAATAAAGTTTTTTTTTTTCATGAATAAATAAAAATAAAAATGTCACAAGACATTAAATGTCAAGAAGAATTTGATAGGATTTTCCAGAAATGCGTTAACACTATTAAAGAATTCATAAAATTTGCTGAGGAACACCTCAAAAATAAAAACGAAGGCCCAAAACCAATTACAATAGAAGAATATAGGAGAAGAAACAAGGCCAAAAGGGAGGAAATCCAGAAAATACCATCCCCAGTAGTAATCAAAAAGAGAAAAAGGGCAGGTAGAAGAGTAAAGAAAATTCAGGAAATAGCCGAAAATTACAGATTATTAAACTTAAGTACTAATGCAGAGGATAGAATAGCATTAAGAAAGAAAATTAGAGAATTAAGAAAAAAAAAATAAATAAATAAATTGGATAAATAAAATTAAAAATTAAAATTTCAAAGTCTTTTTCAAAATATGGCATGGTGGAAAGTTGCGCTAAACAGCGTTTTAATAGCTATAGCTGGATACGAAGTAGGTAAAGAAAGCTCAGAAGGAAAAAATTCTGAAAATAGAATAGTCAAATTTGAAGCAAATCCAACTATAGAGAAAGAAGAAGAAATTTCAAGCAAATGGCTAACAATTTTTGGATGCGTCATGACACAATTGCAATTCTAATAAAAAATTACATTAAAAATAAATTGAGACAATTGAACAATGTACAACAGCGCATATAATCTGAAATGACTAAATGGCAAGAGATATATGACTTATTATCGGTAGAAAAAGAAAAAGCTCATAAACCTTACAAATGCATAAATAAAAGCATACCGATCACAAACGAAACATTAATAAAGCATTTCAACATAATTTTGGAAGCTCTAAAAAATATAAGACAAATAATTAACGAGAAAAATAAATTATTTACTGAAGAACATCGAAAAGAAGCTTATTTAATTTTTGCTACAGTACGAGATAAATTAGTATCTTCTTTAGCCAGACATAATATAGAACCTCTAATACCAACAACAGTAGAGGAGGAAATTCAAATAGATTTTTCATTACTTCTATCTGTACGCGTCCCTAGCAGAACACCCTCACCTTCGTTAAGTCAAGCTACATCGGCGGAAGAAATTAAACCACTAAATATCCCAGAAGTAAACGTCACAATGCCACAAACGGTAGTCGAATTTATCAAAACTGCTTCGTCAGTACTACCAGAGTTTGATGGTAAGCCGGAAAATTTACACAGCTTCCTAGATGCACTCGATATACTTGAGCAAATCAAGGAGACACACGAGGCATTGGCTATTACAATGATAAAAACAAAATTAAAAGGTACGGCAAGAAATTTTATCAGCAATGAAACTACCATCGAACAAATTAAAAACAAATTAAAAACTGCAATAAAGGGTGAATCAGTAGAAGTTTTAACCGCAAAACTCCTGAACATCCAACAAAGTAGCAAAACTGCTAACCAATACACAGCAGAAATAGAAAAAATCACCAGGTCATTGATAGGAGCGTACATCTCGGATGGGCTAGACCCGGACTTAGCAACGAACTATGCAACACAGGCAGCAGTTAAAGCCATGTGTAAAAACTGCTCTAATGACAAGGTCAAAATGATCATGCAAGCGGGAACGTTCACAACAATGAGTGAGGCAATTTCTAAATTTACCAACAGCTGTACCGAAATAACGGACAGCTCAAACACAGTTTTGAACTTATGACAGCAGTACCAGAGTAATCTCTGTGGAGATTACCAAAATGGAAGATACAGACCACAGCCAAGTTACAACGACAATTCTAGGCCCAACAATGAAACTCCAGTAGAGACACCGATCATGCAAGCGGGAACGTTCACAACAATGAGTGAGGCAATTTCTAAATTTACCAACAGCTGTACCGAAATAACGGACAGCTCAAACACAGTTTTGAACTTATGACAGCAGTACCAGAGTAATCTCTGTGGAGATTACCAAAATAGAAGATACAGACCACAGCCAAGTTACAACGACAATTCTAGGCCCAACAATGAAACTCCAGTAGAGACACCGATCGAGTGGCGTAATTTCAGCGGAGTGAATCCATTGCCGAACGAGCTGGTACGAGCCATAAAGGTACGACTGGACCAGAGTGCCAAGACGAGACAGACCTTCCGCCACATGACAGCAGCAACATGGTTCAAGGTGCGAGTCACAAGAGCCGGAGTAGTAATTATCACAATTCTAGAGAGAAATAAGAGGGGGATATGAAGACCCCCACGCTTGAAGTTTAGGGCCCTCACAATAAATTGAATTGAATATGGCTGACGTGCAAACGCTGCCTAGAGAGAATAATATAAATAAGGCTGATGTGAAAACACTGCCAAGGCTGATGTGAAAACACTGCCAATAGAGAAAACAGGTATACGGCTGATGTGAAAACACTGCCAAGGCTGATGTGAAAACACTGCCAATAGAGAAAACAGGTATACGGCTGATGTGAAAACACTGCCAAGGCTGATGTGAAAACACTGCCAATAGAGAAAATAGGAATATGGTTGATGTGAAAACACTGCCAAAAGAGAAAACAGGTATACGGCTGATGTGAAAACACTGCCAATGCTGATGTGAAAACACTGCCAAGGCTGATGTGAAAACACTGCCAATAGAGAAAACAGGTATACGGCTGATGTGAAAACACTGCCAAGGCTGATGTGAAAACACTGCCAATAGAGAAAATAGGAATATGGTTGATGTGAAAACACTGCCAATAGAGAAAACAGGTATACGGCTGATGTGAAAACACTGCCAAGGCTGATGTGAAAACACTGCCAAGAGAGAGAAATAGGAATACGGCTGATGTGAAAACACTGCCAAGAGAGAAAGGTAGAAACTAAAGAAAAACAAGTAAGGAAGCCTAAGTTCGAGTGGAATCGAACATTAGATACTCAGCTGTATGCTTTCATTGTTTGTTTGCGTTTGATGGAAACACGGTGTATTTTATATGAATCGAGTGCCGCATAAAGTGGGCGCAGCCACGCCCATTTTCAAAATTTCTATCAGCCATCCAACTAAGCATATGAATATTATTCTTTGTACAAAATTTCATTCCTTTATGACTTCTAGTTACAAAGATGCCACGTTACAAATTCCCAAAGGGTGTTCCAGAAATATCTTTGTTAAAAAGTAGGCGTGGTCATAAACCGATTTCAATAAATTTTTGCGTGTCTATTAACACAAGTTATAAAAGTGTATAAACCAAGTTTCGTCATAATATCTCAATTATTTGTCGAGTTATAGGCTAAGAAATCTCGTATATTCCTTTGTCTAAAAAGAGGCGGTGCCACGCCCATTTTCCAAAATTTTTATATTTTTTGTTTCCGGTCTATTTTGGAACTCTTGAAACAAAATTTCAATGAATTATCTTTATATTTGACAAAGATATCGCTTAAAATGTTTTTATTAGGCCACTTTATAATACCCATATATAAAAGTGGGCGTGGTCGTCAACCGATTTGGCTAAAATTTTCAACATGTATTACCACAAGTAATAAAAGTGTACACACCAAGTTTCATCATTATATATCAATTATTTGTCGAGTTATGGGCTCAGAAATCTCGTATATTCCAGCTTCTAAAAAGAGGCGGTGCCACGCCCATTTTCCAAAATTTTTGTGATTTTTGTTTTATGTCCGTAGTTAGACTCCTGCCATAAAATGTTAATGATATATCTTTATATTTGACAGAAATATCGCTTAAAATGTTTTTATTAGGCCCCTTTATAGTTCCCATATATAAAAGTGGGCGTGGCCGTCAACCGCTTTTCACAATTTTCCGTCAAAACATTTGTCTAAATAAGTACATCAGGCATACCAAATTTCATCGCTATATCTTCAACGGTTTCTGAGTTATGACATATAAAACTTTCAATGTTTGACCCTTAATAAGTGGGCGTGGCACCGCCCATTTTCCAAAATTTCATCAAATTTCTTCCTAGGGGCGTGAGTTCAACACGTGGGTAAAATTTCATCGCTCCAGCTATATTAGTGACTGAGATACCAAATTTCCGATTTTTTCTATATAGGAAAAGTGGGCGTGGTCATGGTCCGATTTCGCCCATTTTCAATACCAACCGTCCCAGTCTCGATACCAACTTGCATTTCAAATTTCATCAAAATATCTCAATTTTTGCGCGAGTGTATTTACAGACGGACAGACGGACGGACAGACGGACAGACGGACGGACAGACGGACGGACGGACATGGCTCAATCGATTTCTCTTTTCACCCTGATCATTTTGATATATATAAGTCTATATCTGTCTCGATTATTTCATTCTGTTACAATCCACCGTTATGTGATTAAAACTATAATACTCTGTGTACTAGTACAGCTGAGTATAACAAAAAAAAAACAATTACGACAAAAATAGTTATAGTAAGGAAATTAAGATAGGAGATTTAGTTTTAGTTAGAGAAGAGGCCTCCCATAAGTTAGAAAATAGATATACAGGATATTATAAAGTTAAAAGTACTGATAGGAATAACAATTATACTTTAATCCCAAATATCATAGGAGATAGGAATAAAAACAATAAGGAAATCATAATACATAAGAATAGGCTTAAACCAATTTATAATTAGGCACTGCACTTTATCCAATAATAATAATTTAATAATAACGTAAATACATATGCATTCCAGTTTACTCACTTTAATAAACAGGCACACGCCAAAGAAAAAAAAAACAAATGTAATGTACCGAATATGTATAAATACACAATACGAACCAAATGTAAAAAAAAAAAAAAAAAAAAAAAAAAAAAAAAAAAAACAATAATAACGTTCATGTCCAAATAAAAATGCAATGCAGGCAAACGAAAAGCAAATGTAACAAAGCAAAAAAGTAATAAAATTTTATACAGTAATGGCAATATGAGCCGAAAAGCAATTAATAAATTTTTTTTGTCAACTCAGCGACAGCGTCAGTTTGTCAATGTGCGCCGATGAAATATTTATGATTCACATATGCTGACACAGCATATGTTGAACACTCATTCTTAAGTGAATATGTATTAGTGTAAGTTAGTGTAAGAATTTTTGTATAAAAGAAAGTGAAAGTAAATAAAGAGAATCAATTCGGTTCGAACTCTATTCATTGACGATTTCATTTATTAGAGTATAACTGGTTATTATCGCAAATTTATCAAGGACTATTCGAAGATTGCATATCCTATGATTAAGTATTTAAAAAAAGACCAAAAAATTAATGTAAATGACCCACAATACATTGCAAGCTTTGAAAATTTAAAATCATTAATATCTACTCATCCTATATTAAAATATCCCGAATATGACAAGGAATTTGTAATAACAAATGATAATAATAATAATACAATGGCGCTATTATAACTCTGAAGAGTTTTATGGCCGAGCTTCTCTCCCAATTCGAGGTGTGCTCCTTTTTTGTTTTTCCTACTAATTGGGTGGACCTACAGTTTTATGCCGGCTCCGAACGGCGAATGCATTTTTTGTGAGAAGCTTTTTCATGGCAGAAATGCACTCGGAGGGTATGCCACCCACTGCCGAGAGGTGACCGCTGCTCTTAAAAAACCCAATAATTGGATTTTTACTAATTAGAAAAATTGTGTTGGTGTTTGGCTCGGACCGTGGTTTGAACCCGAGACCTCTGACATAGCAGGCGAGCATTCTACCCACTGCACCACAGCGGCCACTGATGCGCTCTCTGCACTGCATAAATATGTAATTATATGCATGCATACATTATCAATGTAAATTGTTTTTTGATGTGTAAACATCTTTGATGTAGCTACAAATAATTTCGAAAAACATGTAAAGTTTACGCGTAAACCGTAAATGACCTTTGTGTTAGTGCGCTGCTGTGTCCGTGTGAATCGCTTGGCATTGTCAGTGGTAGGTAGGTAGATAGACATGTACTTACAAATGCTTGCATGCATAACCATGCAAATGCAAATATCAACAACAACAGCAACGAAGAAAGGCTTAACGCAGCTGTTCGTTGCTTTCCTTCATTCGAAGAGAAAGGACTTGGGAAAACTACGCTGGTTGAACATTTGATTGATGTGGGTGACGCAAAGCCAATTAAACAGCGTCACTACCCCATTTCACCAGCTTTAGAAAAGTTGATGGGGGCAGAGATAGATCGTATGATTGCCTTAGGTGTTATCGAGGAGTCGAATAGCTCTTGGTCATCTCCTGTTGTTTTAGTGAGAAAACCAGGAAAGGTTAGATTATGTCTAGATAGTAGAAAGGTAAACTCTTTGACGGTGAAGGATGCTTATCCATTGCCGCACATAGAGGGCATTTTGAGCAGGTTGCCTCGGGCCGAGTTCATTTCCAGCTTAGATTTGAAAGATGCCTTTTGGCAAATCCCGCTGGAGGTGACCTCTCGTGAGAAAACGGCATTTACTGTACTGAACAGGCCGCTCTATCAGTTTAAAGTTATGCCATTCGGCCTATGTAATGCGCCTCAAACTATGTGTCGGTTAATGGATAAGGTCATCCCTTACCATCTCAAAGAGCGCGTCTTCGTATACCTTGATGACCTGCTGTTAGTCTCTGAAAATTTCGAATCCCATATTAGTCTTTTACAAGAAGTAGCTTTACTGATACAGAAAGCTGGCTTAACCATTAATATTGCCAAGAGTAGATTTTGCTTAAAGCAAGTACGCTACCTGGGCTATGTTGTAGGATATGGCAATCTACAAACTGATCCTGAAAAAGTATCTGCTATCACTGAATATCCACCTCCCAAAACGGTAAAGCAACTGCGGAGATTCTTAGGAATGGCCGGATGGTATAGGCGGTTCATTGCGAATTTTGCCGATATTACCCATCCTCTAACCGAGTTGCTGAAGAAAAGTCGCACCTTTGAATGGAATGAAAAAGCACAAGAGGCCTTTGATTTGCTGAAACAACGTTTAACATCAGCCCCTATTCTAGCAAATCCGAATTTTAGCAAACCCCTTTCCACGATCCAAACAAGGACATATTGGCATTTTAATTATACTTGACCAAATGTCTAAATTTACATTTTTATGTCCCCTAAAAAAGTTCACAACACCTCCGATAGTTAGCTTTTTGAAGCAGCATGTTTTCGATACATTTGGCGTGCCAGAATTTGTTGTCTCCGATAACGGAAGCCAATTTAGGTCGAAGGAGTTTGAAAGTTTCCTTAAGAAGTTCGGCGTGAAGCATATTTGTACAGCTAATTACTCGTCGCAGAGTAACAGCTCAGAAAGAGTGAATAGATCAATTAACGCTGCTTTACATGCTTACATAAAGAGCGATCAAAGGGAATGGGATATACATTTAAGCAGTATCAATTGCGCCCTAAGAAATTCTATTCACCAGACAATAAAAGTACCACCCTATTTTGCTGTTTTTGGCCAACATATGTTAACGCACGGTGACGATTACCAATTGCTTCGACAGATCGGAATGATTAGTGAGGGTAGAGCAGAATCTCAGATAAGCAGGCAGGATAAGTTATCGAAAGTAAGAGACACAATTCGCGGAAATATTAGAAAAGCTTACGAAGAAAGTTCAAGGCGATATAACTTGCGTTCTCGCCCTGTTAGTTTTGATGTTGGTCAAGAAGTCTTAAAACGAAATTTTACGCTTAGTGACGCATCGAAAAAGTACAATAGCAAGCTAGCTAAAACATTTGTTAAGGCACGGGTAAAAGAAAAAGTGGGTAAATCATGTTATGTATTGGAAGATATGACAGGAAAAGTTTTAGGCACATATCATGCGAAAGACATACAAAACGCATAATCATTCCTTTTATTTGCATGCCATTTTTCAGCTTTTAAAAATAGTGAGCGTTCTTATATTTTTAAAACCTGCTTTGTGATGGCTGACCTTTTATTGAAATGAATCCGGTACCGAAATGTTCTTATACATATACCCATTCACTTTTTCAACCGTGACAAGAACTTTTGGCCCTTACCCAACACTGAAAAGTTAAACAGATGTTGAGAGCAAAACTAGCTGCCATCGAGTGACAAAAATTTTTCACTTCCTCTTCTGGTTTTGTTTTTCGTGGCGTGAAGAAGTAAGTTGCAAAGTTAAAAAAAAAAAATATATTACCTTAATATCGTGAAAAATTAAATTAATCATAAGTCATGCGGTCTCAAAAATAAATTCGTATAAACTAGCAAAAGTGCTAAAAACGCGCAATGTAAATATTTGTGCAGAAATCCGCAAATTCGCGATACGTTTAAATAAGTAGATACATTTCTTTGCACACTTCACGTGGACGGACGAGCGTAATTTGATAACCTAATCTCCTAGAGCTATAATCTGGACATCAATCAAAGATTCTGGGTAATCTATCGACCAGCTCCCGATAATAATCTCGCCGAGATACGAATTTTGTTGGAAAGTATTTTCATACGAAGGCACCACATGAATCTGAGGATTACACATGGTTCGAGTACATATATATGCATGCTGCATCACGGCATGTCTGGAAGCCACATGCTCCAACCTAAGCGGCTGACAATCCCGGATATTTTCTGTATTGAACAATTACAATTTTGTTTCTTTATGATGAAATCACAAATTCGATTATTTACATGAACGGAAAAACAAAAAAACCAGAGTTATTAATTATGTATATATATTACATAGTTAAAAGAAAAGAATTTTATTTACAAGAAAATGTATCTAACATCAGAAATGTTAATGTTCAGAAATTATTTTCTTTTTTGAATTACGTCCATTTTGCGTACATGTTATGTATGTACATATTTTGGAGAAACGTACATACATAGCGAAACCAACAATGTGTTAAGTTACTATCTCTAATTAAAAGAAAAATTATAATATTTTAGTGAGTAAGTCATAAATCCGACTACAAAAAAGGACAAGAGAGGATAGAACGCGAAATTTCATATAGTTATATAAATAGTAAAAGAAAAGAAAAAAAATACCCACCAGAAAGCAAAAGTTAACATAAGAAAAATTAAAATACATACATATATGTCATAATTTGCAAGTTTTAAGTTATGACGTTTTTGCGTTTATGTATGTATATATACAGATATTTTGGCAAACGTACGTATATACGTACCTACAAATGTATGTATGTAAATACATGCTATACATTGTTGGATCCAGAGCCGAGAATCGAAATCAAGGAAAACACATTTTACCTCAGTGTAATTTATTCAAAGACTGAAGATGACATTACAAGAATATTGGGTGTAAGGAATAGAGAATAATAAGCAGTGTTGCATTAGAAAGTACGAACTATTCGTGTTGTATCTTAAAACCGAATACATTTTCATCACTCTTCCTCAACACGAGTAGGTCGTTTGCATTGATCTTGATTTAATCCTAAAAGGTTTACAAATTTTGTATGTTTTGCTTTGCTTAAATTTTTCGTAAGTACATCAGCGATCATTTCATTTGTACAAATATACTTCAATTCGATTTGATTGTTAATTATAGTTTCTCTTACAAAATGATACTTAATATCTATATGTTTGCTTCGTGAATGATAGGTTGGGTTTTTGGCCAACTGTTGTGCGCTTAAGTTGTCACCGTAAATTGTAGTCGGTTTGTCTAATCCATTAATGCCAATATCTGCCAACAATCGTCGTAAGTAAATTGCTTCTTTTGCAGCTGTTGCCAATGCGACATACTCTGCCTCTGTGCTGCTGAGGGCTACGTTGCTTTGTCGTTTACTCTCCCATGATATTGCGCCACTGCCCAGGAAAAACACATATCCGGTGTATGACTTTCGATCAAGGCTATTGCTGCCCCAGTCGGCGTCCACAAATCCTTCGAGGGCCTTACCTGTATGACGATATACTAACTTGTAACTTTCAGTCATCGCTAGGTAACGCAATAGGTGCTTAATGCCTGTTTCGTGCTCTTTGTGTGGGTTTTGGTTCCTCTGTGCCAGCTTTGAGATTGAATGCAATATATCAGGCCTTGTGCAGATAGCGAGATACATAAGTTCACCTACTGATGACTGGTACGTTTTTACATCGGCTTTTGCGCATGCTTCACTGGTGCATCCAATTTGAAAGCCTACGTCTAGTGGTGTGTTCGCTTCACGACAACTGGTCATTTTATATTTATTTAAAATCTCTCTTATATACAGTGCTTGCCCTATTGATATGCTTCCGGTTTCGCCATCTCTGGTTATTTCCATCCCCAAGAAATACGATATAGGACCTTTATGTACGCATTCGAAACTGCTTGAGATGTGTGCTTTAATCGCGATAAGATCTTCTTTTTTCTGACAACTGATTATTAAGTCATCAACATATACGGCTATGAGACATAAATTACCTTGGTGACCCATTTTATAAAGGCATCGTTCATTTGCGCAAGCTTTTAAACCAATTTTCTTCAAACATTCTTCGAGTTTATGATTCCATTCCCTGCCAGACTGCTTCAACCCATATATTGCCTTGTTGAGTCTTAGCACTCGCTTAGGGAACCGTTCGTCGATAAATTTCTCTGGTTGCTGCATGTATACTACGTCACTGAGCTCGCTGTTAAGATACGCACTACAAACATCCATTTGATGGGTGTAAATTTGGAGCTCTGCTGCTAGCGCCAATACCATACGAATAGTGGCGTAACGAACCACTGGTGAAAATGTCTCGGTATAATTTACACCAAACCCCTGGTTACATCCCTTAGCTACTAAACGGGCCTTGAACCGCTCCACTTTACCATTCTCGTCATGCTTAACTGCAAATACCCATTTCGACCCAATCGCTTTCTCATCGGGTGGTAAATCCACCAATCTCCACGTATTGTTTCGCACTAGAGCTTCATACTCATCCCTCATCGCCTTCGATCATTCATTCGAATAATTGCAACTTTCAGCCTCGGAAACAGTAAGAGGAATTCTGATGTCGCCAACATTTTGCACAATATTGACCGTATTGTAAACTTTACGTGGTCGTCCCGGTTTTCCGCTGCGCACAAATTTTGGTCTACCGCGTGCAACCACAGCTGGAGACTCTTCCTGAACCGGAGCTTCGGAAAAACTGTCCTGATATTCGCTACCAGAATCACTCGTAGATTTTGCCTCTTCAAACATCTCGTCGTCGTCTTCTGTTTCAGCTTCACTCAAAATTTCCATCGGTTTACTTTTCATTTCGTTTTCGTTATTTTCAATACATAAAATTTCAGTAAAATCTATCGCTTCATTCTTTTCGTATGATTTTACCCTTTCATGCATTTTTGATGGAAGAAATGCCACATCACGTTTTTCCACAATCATACGCTGTTCGGGATCATATAGTCGATATGCCTTCGACGTTAGTGAGTAGCCCACCATTACATATTTTTTACCTTTAGGCTTGAATTTACCATTATTTGGTTTATTTAATGCTATGACCTTTGAGCCAAATGTTCTTAAAAAATTCACTACTGGTTTTCGCCCTGACCAGGCTTCATATGGCGTAATATTACACAATGCTTTTGTGTGGCGATCTATTTCTCAAAAACACTGCAGTTGCGACTGCTTCTGCCCATAAAAACTGACTAAGTCCACTTTGAAGTAACATACTACGTGCCATTTCAACTATCGTACGATTTGCCCTCTCGGCAACACCGTTTTGCTGCGGTGTGTATGGCACCGTCAATTGTCTTTTTATTCCACACTCACGTAGATATTTGTCGAATTCTTTATTAACAAATTCACGCCCATTATCACTTCGTATCATCTTAATATTTTTTCCAGTTTGCCGCTCTACCAAGCTTTTAAATATTTTGAATTTCACCAAAACTTCATCTTTGGATTTTATAAAGTACACAAAAATTCGCCTCGATTTATCGTCTATGAATATTAAAAAATAACGAGCACCACCTATTGACGTTGTACGAAATGGACCACACACATCTGTGTGCAGTAATTCTAAAATGTCTTTAGCTCTATTTTCTGTACACTTCGGAAATGGTTTCGTACTTATTTTACATTTCGCACACACTTCACAGGCAATATCTTTAGTAAATGTTACATTATCCATTCCGCTTACCATATTTTTATTCACTAACTCTTGCAAACTTCCATAGTTCAAATGTCCATATCGTTCATGCCATGACAGAGCTTTTTCGTTTGATGCATTGAAACACTTATTTTTATCGCAATGATACATATATAGTTTGTTTACTTTTATAGCTTTCAAAATCACTTCATTGTCTTTCATTACCTTCGCACATTTTTTTTTATCAAATTTCACTATTAGCCCATTTTCTACGGCTCTAGCGACAGATATAAAATTATTGTGCATTTTTGGCACAAATAAAACATTGTGGAGAATTATGTCACTCTCTGTGGATCGTAAGCGCACTTCTCCTACACCTTCCGCTATTAAGAAATTGTCACCTGCTAAACAAATTTTCTCTTTGTGCTCTTTAATTGAAATAAATAGATCTCTGTTACTGCACATATGTGTTGTTGCCCCGCTATCAAGGAGCCAGGTTGAGTCGTTACATAGCTCAGCTTCTGCTGACGCTAACATCGCAAATGAATACTCATTTCTTTTCGCTCCCTTATGCTCATTCCTATTACCTTTTGAATTGCAGTTTGCAGCAAAATGACCGCGCTGTCCACACTTAAAGCATTTGCCACTTTGCATATTTTTATTTCTCCTATTCGCAGAATTTTCCCCTCTTTCTGTACTCTTTGGCCATACAGCATAAGCTTGCGATTCCCCTTCGCATTCAGCGGAACCACGTTTCGATTGCTTTCTTCGTTCAAATTATTCTAGAAGCTTAACCTTCAAATTCGTCAATGTCGGCAACGTGTCTCTTGTCTCCATTGCAACAACAAAATGTTCGTACTGCTTTGGTAGACTTGAAAGCAAAATAATTGATACCAATTCGTCTTGGATTTCAATGCCGACCTCGCACAACTTTTCGACAATAGATGTAAAATCACTCAAATATTTTTGCATATTTTCACTATCGCTTAGTTTCATATTTAAAAGCTTTTTGTATAACGAAACCTTGTGGACTGGTCCACTCGGCTGATGCAAATTTTCTAGAGTTTTCCACGCTTCTGTGGATGTTTTGCACTGCTTTATGTGATTGAGCTGTGAAGCCTTTACGCTTAGAGTTATTGTGGCCAGCGCTTTTTCATCAAGCGCTTCCCACTCTGACGCATTTGCCTCTGGCTTTAAGCATTTTTCACTCACTACACTCCACAGTTCCGCATGTATAAGGATGCTTTTCATTTGCACCCGCCACGAGTCAAAGTTCTTTTCATCATTATCAATTGGTATAACGAGTTCATTTTGTAATCTTTATTTTAAACGCGACACACACGCTTCACGAATAGTCTTTGCAAGTTAAAACTTTTAATTACTTTTCCCGAGCCGTGCTCTGGGCCCATAACCTATGTTGGATCCAGAGCCGAGAATCGAAATCAAGGAAAACACGTTTTACCTCAGTGTAATTTATTCAAAGACTGAAGATGACATTACAAGAATATTGGGTGTAAGGAATAGAGAATAATAAGCAGTGTTGCATTAGAAAGTACGAACTATTCGTGTTGTATCTTAGAACCGAATACATACATAGCCATGCGTATACTAATATTTTTAATTTAAAGAAAATTTAACCATAATATGTATTTTTTTTTGTTGCGTACTGTAATTGGAAATATTAATTCTCTTTGCTATAAATATGTACATACGTACATATTCGTATCTTTTTTTTTGCGTAAAATAAATACAAGAACATAAAATATGTATATGTAAATGCTTGGTGTAAATGAATTAAACATATTATATACGTAAATCCTATATAATATGTAAATTGTCATCGCTATACCCAGTTGCTGTTTGTGCAAACATCGATGGATAAGCACAACAAATCAAGTAAGTGAACATACATATTATATTTATTTGTAAATAAATAAAACAATAATTTTTTTTATTTCTTACATTTATATATACTTATATATATATTTACACATAAATGATATCTTCCTATGTACCTAATTAATATCTGTTTGTATCTACGGGTATCTTAACTGCCAAGATACATACATACATTCATAGTAACTATGTTGCATCGTTACAATAATATATTGGTAACAATAAGAAAGAGAGGGAGAAACCCTAAAATTTGATGAATGAAATAAATTCCTAATTATATTATTATTCCAAAGTTAAATTTGTTAGTGTAATATTTCTTTGCTCTTATGCGCTCTCTGCACTGCAAAAATATGTAATTATATGCATGCATACATTATCAATGTAAATTGTTTTTTTTGGTATCATTTCAAATACCACTAGTTCCTATAAATGAGTAAGGAATATTTTAAGAAATGAAATGCAACCTTACCTACTTAGTACATATACATATATATATTTTTGAATGAAAATTTTGTTATGATAATGAATAAAGGCTAAAGCAATTTTTATAGTTTTGTGAGAAATGTAGTTGTTGGTTCGCTTCGGTTGGGTACGGGAGAGCTCATATCAACTCTCAGTAAAAAGGTAGGGAAGGGAACAGTGGCGTAGTTTTTTCTTTATATGTAGTTTTTTTTTATTTTCGTCTTTCCGATACACATTTTTTTTGTTTGTAAGCTCGAATGCTCGAATGTTTGTACGGGCATTTGAACAACAAACGGGCTTCAAACAAAAACGATCAGATCGAATTGCTCGATACCCGGGTATCTAGGGCTCTAGTTAAAAGTCGATTTTATTGAAAAATATATACAGTGACTCAAAAAAAAAATCATACGCCAGAGTTTTTAAATTTATTTCAAACAGTTCTGTCGAAAATTTGACTCTCTTATTTTCGTTTAAAAATGTAAACAATTTTTCAACAAAAATCGCCTTAAGCAGGATTTCTAAGCATATGGAAAAATCCGAAAAATCGTAGAAATTTCTAAAAGTGGATTAAAAATTTCAAAGCGCGGCCAGAATTTATAGAAGATTTTGAGGAGATTTCTAAGTGTACTGTTATGTAGCCAACCAATTTTAGTGTAAAAAGTGCTATTCTCAATGCTGTAAAAGTTTCCGTCGATTTTAGTAATTTTTTTCTGTAGGGTGTTTGCGTTATATGTACGTGAGACCGTTCCAATTAAAATTTCCGAAAAGCCAATGAAATTTTTCAAAAAGTTGAATGTTGCATATTATTATATTACAATTGAATGACCTGCAAAATTGCATACTCAAAAATCTTCTAAAAAATCTAGCTTTATAATTCTTAGTCCCTTTTTATGATAAGTACTTCCTTTACTTTGAAAAATTGGAAATACTAATAATACTGCCTAAAAAGTTAACAATAATCGCTGCTAAATATCTGGGTTACTTTCGAACATCACCTACATTAACCAAGATATGCGTTAGAAATATAAACATTAAAATTAAATATAAAGCACAAAAAGAAAATTATTGTAGGTACATATGAAAAACTCTGTATCTAGTAGTGAAGTGCGGCTTTGTGCGACGTAATTTTTTGTCGGCTAACTACTAATTGTACTAGATATCATGTCCGAGGGTTAATTTGACTGAGTCTGACAGAGCAACATAACAAAACCAATTTTTAACATGAAAAAGAGGGATAATTTTTTTTAAATATCCCAACTATAAAAGCTTAAAACTATAAACTTAGAATTATTGGAAACCAAGGATATTATTGAAAAGTGTTAATAATTACTTGAACCTTTAGGATTCATCACGATTACTTAAATGAAATGCTTTAAATAATAAATATTCAAGTTGAAATTAGCACTTAAAAATATGTAAGAAAAAAAAACAAAAAAATTAACTTCAGATATGCTAAGTTACGACCATCTGGGGCAAGTGCAGAGTATGGGGTCCGGAAAAAAGCGATGAATTATTGTTCCCCATTCTATTTCCAATATGTGGGTATGTTTTTTTCTGTAATTGTAACAATTTTACAAAATTCAATTTTGGGCGCATAAAACTTGAAAATCTACCTATGCGCGTAGATTTCCAGAAGAGAATATGAGACTTACTTTTGAAGTATAGTTAAAGGCCCTTGGCAACTGACAATCTGGCATGTCAAGCAGTGTGTATGTGTGAGTTTTTTTGTGTGGGTTAGTGCAATCGGCAGTCGTCGTGCTACACGTTCTTGTTCGGGCTCGCGTTGATGAGAATCAAAGCTTTTAGATATTTGCGTCAATCACCCGACACTCACACATATGTATACACTTCTTAACATTCCAGATTTTAAGTGGCCAAGAGCCTTAAGAGTTTGATATCTTTATATATATTACGCTAAGCGATTTTTTGTAAGCATCATAACTTTTACACCGTTATACCGATTTTCGAAAATGTGGTGTCAGATGAAAGGGCTTGACCTGTAGATGTGCAGGAAGGTTTAATTTTTTTGAAAAGGGTTGCCAGATGTTTGAAAATTTAATTTTATTGTATAGTTAATTTGCTTTTAAAATTTTTGGCACCATATGAAAGGGCTTGACCTGATATTAAGTAATTTAATAAAAATTTTACAAAAAGGGTTGCCACCTGTTCAAAAATTCAGTTTTACGCTATACTTTGTTTGATTTTTAAATTTGAGGTGTCATATGAAAGGACTTGGCATGGAAATGAGTAATTTATTACAATTTTTACAAAAAGGGTGCCACCTGTTCAAAAATCCATTTTTACCCTACAGTTTATCTTATCTTTATATATATTACGCTAAGCGATTTTTTGTAAGCACCATAACTTTTACACCGTTATACCGATTTTCGAAAATGTGGTGTCAGATGAAAGGGCTTGACCTGTAGATGTGCAGGAAGGTTTAATTTTTTTTTTTGAAAAGGGTTGCCAGATGTTTGAAAATTTAATTTTACTGTATAGTTTGTTTGCTTTTAACATTTTTGGCACCATATGAAAGGGCTTGGCCTGATGATTAGTAATTTATTATAATTTTTACAAAAAGGGTTGCCACCTTTTAAAAAATTCAAAAACACACTACAGTTTTTTTGATTTTTAAATTTAAAGTGTCATATGAAATGGCTTTGCCTGGAGATATGAAAGGGCTTTACTTTAAAATGAGTAATTTATTATAACTTCTACAAAAAGGGTTGCCACCTGTTCTAAAATTCAGTTTTACGTTATAGTTTGTTTGATTTTTAGATTTGAGTTGTCATTTGAAAGGGATTTGCATGAAATGAGTAATTTATTATAAAAAATTAAAAAATTTATTTTCATGCTCCAGTTTGTTTGATTTTTAAGTCTGAGGTGTTATATGAAAGGGCTTAACCTGAAAATTCGTAATTTATTATCATTTTTCCAAAAAGGGTTGCCACTTGTCAAAAAATTTAATATTCCGGTATAGTTTGTTTGATTTTTAAATTTAAAATGTCATCTGAAAGGGCTGCTCTCTAGATGGATAATAAAATTTATTTTTTACAAAACTGGTTGCCACCTATTTGAAAAATTTTGTTGACATTTTTTCACTATAGGAAAGAAAGGAAGGAAAGGAAATGAATGTGAAGGAAAGCTAAGGAAAGGGGAAAAGGTAAGAGGAAAGTGTACGGAAAGTAGAAAGGAAAAAAGCGAAAAGGAAACGCAAAAAGGACAGGATAAGAGCAAAAGGAAGGAAACTGGAAAGGGAAAGAAGAGTCCGGAAAATGGAATTTTGGAGGTCGCTAGAGGTTTAGAATTTCACTATGTCTCCTCGGACAATATAACCAGTAACTATATGTTTTATTTTATAGATATTTTATTATAGAAATATTATATAAGAAATATGGTCTTTCCACTCTAAAATTGCTCCGCTTTCAATGTAATTGGTCGAATTTTCAACCACGGGAATACTAGTATGTATTATAAGCGATATTTGTGTACTAAAATGTTAAATTATAGTCTGAAAAAATTACATTTCGCTAGCTTAGAGTGCAAACTGTGTAAGTCCACTTTTATGAAAAAGTGTATTTTTATGTAGAACGCTAGAAAAATCAAATACGCACCGCGCTAAACAAGTCTGAGATACTTGTCATATTTCTACTTGTTGTTATTCAGTGATACGCAAATTGTGTAAGTCCAAAAAGCGAAAAAAATTGTGTAAGTCCAAAATATTTATATGAACAGAAATTTTTTTTCATTTCGAACTTTTTTTTTGTTTTTTGTCTCTCCTACAAAGTTTTAAAAAAGGACTTACACAATTTGCATTCTAAGCTAGCGATTTTTATCATTTGTAAAAAAAATTGTAGTTTTTTTTGGTAATTTTAATTTTGGTAAATTTTTTACATTGGCTGTGACTCCCCCGAAAAATTCTCTAGCTACGCCACTGGAAGGGAACGAGAGATCATGGAGGTAACCACCACCTATTTCCTCCATCCAACATATGCTTGATTGTTTTGGTTATGCATTTAATGTTTTGTTGTTTCTCCGCATAGAAATCACGTTGTTGGAGTTGATGAAGTTCAACAATATCGTAATTTCGATAATTCTCTTTGTTTTAGTCTGTCTGTTGGCAATTCTACGCGGAAGTAATTTAGTCCGTCCGTCCGAATATTGAAGAAAGAAAGTTAAGTGCAATGGAATGCTTTTGCTGTAGATTTATCAGTTTTGGTTTGGTTCAACTTAGTGCATGAAAATAATGTTATAACCCTGTGTTCTGACTAGGGTGAAGTGTAAGGAGCAAGAACCCATCCCACACCGAGTGACTAATGCCTGGAAAGAGCAGGCATGCACGCCCCCGCTCCGACCCTCCTAGACCTGTGCAAACGGGGAATGAACACAGCATATCGACGAAGATGTGCTTTATAACAGCCCATTTTCCAAAATTTTTGTGTTTTTCGTTTTATGTCCGCAGTTGGACTCCTGACAGAGATATAGCTTAAAATGTTTTTATTAGGCCACTTTATAATACCCATATATAAAAGTGGGCGTGGTCGTCAACCGATTTTGGCAATTTTTCGTCCAAACATTTGCCTGAGTAAATAAATCACGCACACCAAATTTCATCGATATATCTTTAGTGGTTTCTGAGTTATGACATATAAAACTTTCAATGTTTGACCCTTAATAATTGGGCGTGGCACCGGCCATTTTCCAAAACTTCATCAAATTTCTTCATAGGGGCCTGAAACATCGATAGTATCTAGGGTTGCCAGATACCTTTCCCGAAAAAATCAGTTCATTGCCTTCCAAAAAAAAACAGCAATATATGCGGAGAAAATCGTTTTTATTGCCGGCATTTTGTTTTTGTTTCCGTATCGTTAACTGTCAATCATGTTTCTATGCATTTAACGTTCGCGTTGCTTCCTCCTTCCTCATTGTTTCATGGTTATGCCGTAGTTATGAAACTCGGACACATTTTCGGTCATCGGTGAGAGGTGTTTACGCTTAAATCGATGATTACACATATACAACATATTACCTCGAAACCTCGACGTGTTGGGTGCTTGTTTCACCCAGCAAATTTGATCGATGTGAGAGTCCGAAAATTCTCTCACTTGTCGGAGTAAACAACAATTACACGTTGCTCGTCGAGTATTGTCGTAAGCATAACCACGGCAGTACAAACGTCAAATGAAAACAGTTGGAAAATTAAAAACAGTGCAGGGTGATAAAAATTAATTTTTTGAGTGTCGGCTAAAATCAGTACAAATCAGTACAAAATCCAAAAAAATCAGTATTTCTTAAGGTTTTTAAAACCATCAGTACGGAGCACGAAAAATCAGTATTGTACTGATCAAATCAGTACGTCTGGCAACCCTAATAGTATCGAACGAAAATTCCATGTTTAACATCGATGTTTGAAAATTACTCAGCATCGAAAAATCGACGATACATCGATGTCAACCCTGCCGATATTTGACTGTTGTTTTAGTCAGTGGTAATTTATACATAAACATAATCCTGTGGAGGGATAATGTGACTCTACATTACGGGTCGAATTTCCATGAAAATTCCAATTTCGGGGTGTGTGAGAGATACCCAACAGCCATTCAATTATAAATATCATCAAATCTACCGGAGCCATGTATTTTTCGAACAATTTAGCTGAAAAAAACATCGATGTATCGATGGATTTCTTCCGATGTTTTTTTAGAATCGATGTTAATTTTTTCGATACATCAATGTTTGATGTTGGTCCTCAAAATTTGCATCCCTAAGGATGATTAATAATCATTCAAATCATCCTTGGACACAGAAGAAAACAATTATAAACTTGGCGACCAGGAGTACAGAAATGAAAATAAGACGAAAATTAAAAACATTTTACACAAGAACGGGCACTAGATAGGGTCGAAAAAAAATGTTGTAAAAGTCCGCCCCTAAATTTGAAGCTTATGTTGAGAGGGTTGAGGGACACAAAAAAAATTTTTTTTGATCCCGCGAAATACCGCCGAAATAGTTTTTTTCTTGTAGCTTTGTCATCCGATTTTTAAAATTGATACGTCATTAGTTTCGTATTTTGAAGCTCTACACTTCCTTCTAATGTCCTTTTGAGCTCTGAAGTCGTTTTCGCATAGTTGGGTCAGCTAACTTATTTGTATGTCCATGAATTATCCTCTTTGTTTTGCCAAATGAAAGTGCTGTAAAAATTCATGACAATGTTGCCTTAAAACGGTTTTACTAAATTAATAACCAAAGAAGTTACGTCACGACGAATATTTAACGAAGCTATGGTGCAGTGGGTAGAGTGCTCGCCTGCTATGCCAGAGGTCTGTGGTCGCTGTGGTGCAGTGGGTAGAGTGCTCGCCTGCTATGCCAGAGGTCTCGGGTTCAAACCACGGTCCGAGCCAAACAAATTTTTCTAATTAGTAAAAATCCAATTATTGGGTTTTTTAAGAGCAGCGGTCACCTCTCGGCAGTGGGCGGCATACCCTCCGAGAGTATTTCTGCCATGAAAAAGCTTCTCACAAAAAATGCATTCGCCGTTCGGAGCCGGCATAAAACTGTAGGTCCACCCAATTAGTAGGAAAAACAAAAAAGGAGCAACCCTCGAATTGGGAGAGAAGCTCGGCCATAAAACTCGTCAGAGTTATAATAGCGCCATTGTATTATATTATATTATTTAACTAATTGTTTTAAACAACTCAGTATATGTAAGGTTGTAAAATTCCGACCCTAAATTTGAAGCTTATATTGAGAGGATCAAAGACAAAATTTTTATTTTTTTTTCTGATCCCGCGAAATACCGCCGAAATTGTTTTTTTTTATTGTAACTTTGTTATTTGACTTCAGAGTTCAGAAGAACATTAAAAGAAACAAGTAAAAGTGCGGCTGACTTCGGCCGTACCGAAGACTTCATACCTTTCATGAGTGGGGATGTGAAAAGTTACCTATATATGTATATACATAGCCTGATTTAGTATAATTTATAATTTCAATTTTGTGGGTTATTTATGGAACGGTTTATTAGAAAAAATGGTGTCTGGGCTATTTAAATGGAGGAGTTATACGACAAAATGTGTATATCTGAACAATCGGTTGTATGGGAGCTATATGTTATAGTTGTCTGATCTTGAAAATTTTCGGTAACTCTATTTGGGCCTATATGGGTACAAGTACTTTAAAGATTCATGTCCTTAGCTGTTAAAATGGAGAAGTTATACCCCAAAATGTCCATATCTGAACAATCGGTTGTATGGAGATATATGTTATAGTGCTTCGATCCGGACAATTTTCGCTTACCTTGTTTGGGCCAACATGGGTACAAATACTTCAAAATTTCATGTTCTTAGCTATTTAAATGGGGAAGTTATACACCAAAATGTGTATATCTGAACAATCGGTTGTATGGCAGCTATATGTTATAGTGGCCCGATCTTGACAGTTTTCAGTAACCTTGTTTGGGTCAAAATGGGTACAAATACTCCAATGTTTCGTGTCCTTAGCTGTAAGAAGGGAGAAGTTATACCCCAAAATGTATAAATCTGAACAATCGGTTGTATGGGAGCTATATGTTATAGTGGTCCGATTCGGCCAATTCCGACAAATGATCGATTGAGCATCAAAACTCACCCGTGTTCCAAATTTCAATCAAATATCTCAAAAACTGAGGGACTAGTTTGCGTTCACACAGACGGACGGACGGACGGACGGACAGACGGACATGGCTTAAACGACTCAGCTCATGATTCTGATTACATCGGTATATATGTTGATGGGTCTGTCACGCCTCCTTCTAGTACTATCAAGATTTGATTTTCGGCACAAAGTTATAATACCATTTCATTCTCATGAAAGGTATAAATATAGAGCTTCAAAATACGAAAATAATGACGTATCAACTTTAAAAATCGGATGTTAAATAACAAAGTTACAAGAAAAAAAACCATTTCGACAGAAGTTCGTGGGATCAAAAAAAATTTTTTTTGTCCCTTAATCCTCTCAACATAAGCTTCAAATTTAGGGGCGGACTTTCAAGTTTACATATGGTCAATTTTCTGACTGCTAACGTTACATTCGCATGGAGTTTTTATTTAGTTTATACGAAATAATAACAAAAATGTTAGAAACGTCCAAGGTTCTGCTACTTATGCTATCAGGTAAACCTATACCTTCATTTTAAGAGTAAAATTAGTCTGATGGCTACCATACCGTAAAAGTTATAAGCGCGTGAAACGCACTGCTAACGTTACATCATTTGGAAGTGAGATCAAGATACAGATCATGTTTGGTTTAATTTCTGCGAACTTTCTGAGACAATCATCCCAATTTTACTTCATGTTATATAGCAAGGATGTCACAAGGTCATGGCATACCGCTTTACCAAAATCTTTAGGATTTTTTAACGTAATTTAACATAAATTAAGGCACTGCCTACGTTACACAAAGCACTGCTAACGTTACACGTGAGAAATCTGAGTATCTCTACATATAATAAAATATAATAAATAAAAAAAGGAGCCAGAGGAATCCAAATGAACTGTTTTTAAAATTTCTGTCGGTCTGACTGTCTGTCTGTCATTATGTTTGTGCGCGGCTCACTAAAAATTGAAATGATGGAATTGAATGAAACTAGTCAGAGTTATAATAGCGCCATTGTATTATTATTATTATTATTATTATAGATGTCTACTTTAAGATTTAAGATATCCCTTATTTCTATAGCTCAACTAGTTTTGGAGTTATCGACCAATATGTGGACCAAGGGTGATCCAAAATTTGTTAGTACAATATGTGTATCAAATAAAAGGTGCTGATGAGTACTGCAATAAGTAATTCTATTAAATTTAATATCTCGATTGGTTTCGGAGATATCCCCCTATCCCTATCTCTCCAAGTTTTGACATCCTACGGAAAACACTTCCAGAGATATTCAGCATGAAAGATTAAGTTTGTATGGGTTGTGCCACGCCCCTTTTCCAATAGCTCTCATTTTTTCATCCAGAAAATGATTATTGAAAGTTTCATTCATTTCTATGCAGTCGTTTTTGTGTGACGCGGGCGTTATGGTAAAAAAACACATTTTGGTCACATTTTTCAGACATTGTGGTCATTAACTCGGGATCTGGATGAGATATCCAAATGAAAGTTGTCCTGAATTTTAAGTTAGGCGTTAAGTGATAGAATGGTGAAAGTTTCATGCAATTCTATTCAGTAGTTTTTGCGTGATGCGCGCACAATCATACAGACGGACAGACAGACACACAGATAGACTTCTAAAAATTGTAGAATTGGGTTCCGCTGGTCCAATAATGACCTCTCCTATCAGTTTTTCTTGAAGATCTTCAATGTACAGACATCGACCTGTTACAATTTTATTATATGTATCATATAGATAAAAAATCACTGCTAACGTTACATATTATTTAAGCTAACAGTGTCTTCAAATCTTTGGAAGTTTAACTTTTTTTAATTGGAACGTGAGATATACATATAGTATTAAGAAAATATATAAACAAATTAAATTAAAATGTATTTTAACATGTCTTAAACAACTTTTTTTGGTTTTGCACTGCTAACGTTACATAAGATTTTTGCGGCACATTTACTTTTCACATAACTCTTAGTTGGAACATAACTTTTTTAAAAACTTTACGTGTTATGATATTATAACTAATTTTCTAATAGATAAAACTTGAACAGCTAAATTTAGTCGAAACAAGCATGTTATATTTACCTTTTTGTTTACTGAACTACTTCCGACCATATTTTTTTTTAATCACAACATTTTATAAAAAGAGCGAAAAGTTTAATTTAAAGCGACCAAAATTGAATGCCACTGTTTTCAACAGCTACTATAATATGTCATGAACCCCGCAAGACCCCAGTGCTTGCAATATTTGACAAAAAAAAAACTACTTGGTTTACTTTCCCAGAAAATCGGCCATATACTGAATTGCTTAAAACAATTAATTAAATAATAGCTACATTAAATATTCGTAGTGACGTAACTTCTTTGTTTATTAATTCAGTAAAACCCTTTAAAGGCAACATTGTCATGAATTTTGAAGCACTTTCATTTGGCAAAACAAAGAGGATAATTCATGGACATACAAATAAGTTAGCTGACCCAACTATGTGAAAACGACTTCAGAGCTCAAAAGAACATTAGAAGGAAGTGTAGAGCTGCAAAATACGAAAATAATGACGTGTCAATTTTAAAAATCGGCTGAAAAATAAGAAAGTGACAATAAAAAAACGATTCCGGCGGTATTTCGCGGGGTCAGAAAAAAATTTTTTTTGTGCCCCTTAACCCTCTCAACATAAGCTTCAAATTTAGGGGCGGACTTTTACAACTTTTTTTTTCATATGGGGACCAACCCTATCTAACGGGCACCCTAATGCAACAATAGAAAAATGGATAACAACAAAACTTTATCAAATGGTACGCACAAACAATAACACAACAAGAGATCAAAACAGAACATTCACAGGTATAGCTTACTTACCAGGCCTAACAGACAACAAATCATTGTAAAATATATGCCCAAAAACAACATCACATTTGCATACCGACCTAATCACACACTGAATAATATCGCACCCTAAATCAAAAAGTGGCACAACTCAAAATTTTTCGAAATCGAGTTTTTTTCATAAACGGGTATGCGAAACATATCTCTAGCGATTGCCAAAAAAAACTTTTGAATAACTGTCTCTTTCGACCGAAAAATAACCATTATACCTGGGCCTTTGCCATACGATTGCTTGTAATGAAAAAAAGTTATTTAGCTCTCCTGAAAATTTTTGAATTTTGAGTTGTGTCACTTTATGATTTAGGGTGCGATATATTTACGAAGACAAAAGACAAAATAGAAAAAGAACAACAACATAATGTAATTTACGAAATATCATGTAAAGGGAATAAAGACGTAAGCTTAGAAGAAGTGTATATTGGGACAACAAAGAGAGATTTAGCGGTTAAGATTAATGAACACGAAGCAGACTCAAAAAACAAAAAATTTCAACAGCTTTAGCACAACATTTAGTTAAAAGCGAACACACAGCTGATTTTTAAAGCGCGCGAATATTGGACATAGAAAAGAAAACAAGAAAAAGACTGATATTAGAAAGCTAAGAATACAACAGAAAATACAATGTGCAATGAACCATAAAGAAGACGTTGACAATAAAAGTAGTACATACAAACCTGTGATATTTTGAAGAGTAGCAATAATGTTATACAGAAAATTTTGTTTAAATAATTGTTTAATGTATTTTTGTAATTAACTATTTGTTCAAGGTATTTTTGTACAATTCTATTGTTTTGGGATTTTAGGATATAATGTTCACTTAATGTAACTAATTGTAATAATACATATATTGATGATGTTTTGCTGTTGAAAAATAAACAGACTCCCTGAAAAAGGCACAATAATGTGTCGAAACTCGTAGGAGACATAAAAAGAAAACCAAAGGTTTTTGTTTTCATTTCACCGACCAAAGAGAAGCTCAATAAATATTTGAATTACATAAACATCGATATTGGTCTAATTTAACAAAGTTTTTTCGTTAGCTCCGCTCCTAGCTCCCATTTTTATACTCAGCTGTACTAGTACACATAGTATTATAGTTTTAATCACATAACGGTGGATTGTAACAGAATGAAATAATCGAGATAGATATAGACTTATATATATCAAAATGATCAGGGTGAAAAGAGAAATCGATTGAGCCATGTCCGTCTGTCCGTCCGTCTGTCCGTCTGTAAATACTCTAACTCGCGCAAAAATTGAGATATTTTGATGAAATTTGGAATGCAAGTTGGTATCGAGACTGGGACGGTTGGTATTGAAAATGGGCGAAATCGGACCATGACCACGCCCACTTTTCCTATATAGAAAAAATCGGAAATTTGGTATCTCAGTCCCTAATAGAGCTGGAGCGATGAAATTTTACCCACGTGTTGAGCTCAGGCCCCTATGAAGAAATTTGGTGAAATTTTAGAAAATGGGCGGTGCCACGCCCACTTATTAAGGGTCAAACATTGAAAGTTTTATATGTCATAACTCAGAAACCGTTGAAGATATATATCGATGAAATATGGTATGCGTGATATACTTACTTAGGCAAATGTTTGGATGGAAAATAGTTAAAATCGGTTGACGGCCACGCCCACTTCTATATATGTGTATTATAAAGTGACCTAATAAAAACATTTTAAGCCATATCTCTGTCAAATATAAAGATCTATCACTGAAATTTTGTCGCATGAGTCCAACTATGGACATAAAACAAAAAACACAAAAATTTTGGAAAATGGGCGGTGCCACGCCCACTTATTAAGGGGCAAACATTGAAAGTTTTATGAGTCATAACTCAGAAACCGTTGAAGATATATCGATGAAATTCGGTACGCGTGATATACTTATTTAGGCAAATATTTGGACGAAAAATTTCCAAAATCGGTTGACGACCACGCCCACTTTTATATATGGGTCTTATAAAGTGACCTAATAAAAACATTTTAAGCGATATCTCTGTCAAATATAAAGATATATCATTAAAGTTTTATGGCAGGAGTCTAACTACGAACGTAAAACGAAAAACACAAAAATTTTGGCAAATGGGCGTGGCACCGCCTCTTTTTAGAAGCAGGAATATACAAGATTTCTTAGCCTATAACTCGACAAATAATTTATATATAATGACGAAACTTGGTGTGTACACTTTTATTACTTGTGGTAATATATGTACAAAATTTTAGAGAAACCGGTTGACGGCCACGCCAACTTTTATATATGGGAACTATAAAGTGACTTAATGAAAACATTTTAAGCGATATCTTTGTCAAATGTAAAGATAATTCATTGAAATTTTGTGGTATGATTTCTACAATATACCGGAAACAAAAAATAGAAAAATTTTGGAAAATGGGCGTGGCACCGCCTCCTTTTAGACAAAGGAATCTACGAGATTTCGGAGCCTATAACTCGACAAATAATTGAGATATTATGATGAAGCTTGGTTTATACACTTCTATAACTTGTATTAATAGACACGCAAAAATTTATTGAAATCGGTTTATGACCACGCCTACTTTTTAGCAAACAATCTTTGGAAATTTGTAACGTGACATCTTTGTAACTGGAAGTCATAAAGGAATGAAATTTTGCACAAAGAATAATATTCATATGCTTAGTTGGATGACTGATAAAAATTTTGAAAATGGGCGTGGCTACGCCCACTTTATGCAGCACTCGCTTTATATAAAATCCATCAAACGCAAACAAAGAGTGAAAACATACAGCTGAGTATCTAATGTTCGATTCCACTCGAACTTAGGCTTCCTTACTTGTTTTTTTTTTTTTTTGGTGATCAGGGATGCCGTTTGTAGGCTTTTCTTACCAAACTGCTTTGAATTACAATTTTAGTTAATTTAATTTTAATTGTCTTTCTGTTTTAAAACACGTACCTAAGATTTACATTTCGCTAGCTTAGAGTGGAAACTGTGTATGTCCGCTTTTATGAAAAAGTGTATTTTTACTTAGAACGGTAGAAAAATCAAATACACACCACGCCAAACAAGCCTGTGATACTTATCTTATTTCTACTCGTTGTTATTTATTGATACGCAAATTGTGTAAGTCCAAAAAGAGAAGAAAATTGTGTAAGTCCAAAATATTTACATGAACAGAAATTTTTTTTTCGTTTCGAAATTTTTTTTTTTATTGGGTTACTTAGAGCAATTTTTTTTTGGTGCTGATACAATAACACCAGCGCCAACCGTGGCGCTAGCGTACGGTTCTGGCGCAATATCACCTTTAGCGCAATTGCCATGGAATAATCGATAAATAACTTCTTACTGTCTACTATCCCCCACTCTCAGTGTGGATTTCGTAGCGTACGAACGTGTTAGCGGATCTATAGTGATTTTTCGCGATTTTTTGATTCGTGCGTTTTTCGGCATTTTTGTGGCATACCTCAAGGGGGCGAATAAAACCTTTGTTGGTGTTTTCTGTGCATAGTGTGTTTGACTGCGGAGCCCCAGTTTAGAGGTCGCGTGTCGGTAAAACTCCGGCAATATAGAAGCTTTTTCTTCTCTTTTTTCTCCTACGCTTTTCGACACCTTATCATGCCTTCTTCGGGGAGTCTTTTATTCTTTAAAACAATGAAGCATAATTGAAAAAACATTCAACAAATTGTTACATTTTCTACATACCTTAACAGCTTAATTTAAATTCCACCACATATTTACATATATACATACAAAAATATTTACATATAAAACTACATATATAAATCACAGCATTTCAGTCAGCTGTTAGTCGGCTTTGTTTTATTACTGACTTATAAGTAGCCATGGGTAATGGCGCAATTTTTTTGGCGCTGATACAATAACACCAGGGCAAACCGTGGCGCTAGCGCACGATTCTGGCGCAATAACACCTTTAGCGCAATTGCCATGGAATAATCGATAAATAACTTCTTACTGTCTACTATCCCCCACTCTCTGTGTAGATTTCGTAGCGTACGGACGTGTTAGCGGATCTATAGTGATTTTTTGCGATTTTTTCATTCGTGCGTTTTTCGGCATTTTTGTGGCATACCTAAAGGGGCGAATAAAACCGTTGTTGGTATTTTCTGTGCATAGTGTGTTTGCTGCGGAGCCCCAGCTTAGAGGTCGCGTGTCGGTCAAACTCCGGCATAATATTTTGTTGTTGCCAAGTTGTCCCGGAGTTCTGTTGCTCGGTCGGTGCGTTAGCTATCGGTCGGTGTTCTTTTGTTCGCTTCCCAACCTGCGCGTCTCTGTGACGTCACTTGCCCGCCAGAGGTATAGTCTCGAGGTGCGTACGGGTATCGGCTGCGCGTGTGCGTTGGTTCGATTCCCCGGCAAGTGCGGGTTGTGCCAGTGGTATACTGGTTTAGTGCGGATCAATACTAGTCCTTTTGGGATTAGTATTCTTCAGTACTGCTTGGGGAGTACTTGGGCATTCCTGCCGACAGAGCCTGTGCTTGTGCACTTGGTGGCAGAGCTAGCGCCGTAGCCTCTACTGACCACTTGTGTCTCTCGGCTCGGTCCCTGTTCGTAGGGTGACCAATTGCTCCTAGTGAGCACCTGTGTATCAAGGGCTAACCTTCGCTTGCTGGTGAGTAGATCTTCGCGTGCGTGTAGTTGCTGCCGGAAACACCTTGGGAGTTGTGCCAATGGTGGGCACGGTGCAAAGGGGCTGCAGGAAGCGCAGTTCCTCACGGTGATGAAGTCGGTCGGAGGCGGTGACGGGGCTGGCGGTGGTACGGAATCGTACTATACCACCGACAGCGAGGGTTCGGTAGCGGGTACGCAGTTGTGCTCGCCGCCGAGGAGTGTAATGAAAGGCGTCGGAGGCAAACCTGTGGCTCTTCTTAAGAAGGCAGCTGTCATGGTAGTAGATTGCTCAGCTAGAGGTGGGAAGGAGTTGGAGTTGGCTAATACCGGTAGCTCGAATTGTAAGGCAGTTGCAATTATGTGTGCTGCATCGAGTAGCAGGGCGGCTGCCAATGTCGTGATGGAGTTGCCGAGCTCTGGCTAGAGCGCCGAATCAACAGGCGATGAGTCTTCGGTTGTTTCTGAGCAGCTCCCGAAGCAGGGTGTGGCTAATCCACCGACCACTGGAAGCCAGGTAAGTGGTGAGGTGACTGGGAAGGGTGTTGTCACGAATGTGATCAGGGAGGAGAAAACCGGGTGCGACTTCAAGACTCGTTTGGCCTTGATATCGCAAGAGTTTGATAGAAGGGTTTTCGGTATGTATGGAGTCGATTTGGAGGCAGCACGAGAGTTGGTGGCGTCATCTCGTGACTACCAGAGTCTCGTGGTCGACCTGATTTCCGAGGTCGCATGCCTTCGCGGCAAATTGGAGGTCCTCTCTGGTGGCGGTGGTGCGCATCCGCGTCTGTCCATGCCGACGCATGCTGAATTATCGATGTTGCCTCCTCAGCTGTCCACGGCTGGAGGGGCTGCCTCGGTCCCGAAACCTGTGGAGACATGGGCAGCCGTGGTGCAAGCCGCCGAGGCCAAGATGGCCTCCAGCGAGGTCGTCGAGAAGGTGTTCAAGGAAGTCGGGCCGACCTTGGGTGTACAGATTCACGAGGTAAAGCAAATTCGCGCTGGTAGTGCCATCATCTGTACTCCGTCCGCTGCCGAAAGGGAGAAGGTGGTGTATAACATCAAATTTAAGAAGGTGGGGTTGAAGGTGAGGGTGAGTGAGAAGCCGGGTGCTAGGATTGTGATCCAAAGGGTTCATACGGAGATCTCTCCTGATGAATTCATGGATGAGCTCTTCCGGCTGAACCTTAAGGAGATCAATCTTGATGCCCAGAAGAAGGACGTCAGGTTGGTCAGTCGCCCCTGGAAGGTTGCCACTGATGGGGCAACTAACGTTGTTCTTGAGGGGTCGGACAAGTTACTGTCCACCCTCCTGACGACCGGACGTTGCTACATAAAGTGGTTCTCCTTCCGGGTGCGTCAGGACAACCTGGTGGCCGGCTGCTTCAGGTGTATGGGATTTGATCACCGTGGGGCTGAGTGCAAGGCTAAGTCGGATGTCTGTCGTCGGTGCGGGCAGAAAGCACGGCCGTAGCTAGACTTAAATTTAAGGTAGGGCAGCGTTGGTTTAAGGTAGGGCAGAAGCAAGGATGGGCATTTTTGCATTACCATTCAAAGTGCATTACCATTCAATAGTGAATGGTAGTGCAAAATTGGTTTGCATTACCATTCAGTAGTGAATGGGAATGCAAATGTGGCTTGCACTACCATTCAATAGTGAATGCGAATGCAAAGGTGAATGCATTCCCATTCATTGCATTCCCACTGCAAATGTGATTTGCACTGGACTAGTACTCTATTCGGAAAAGTTGGTCTGAGAGGCATCCTCTTTCATAATAACTAGCGTTTGTTCGTGTTGAGTAAAATTTTTGTAAATTTGTTGAACTGTGTAATTATAACCTCAGAAGTTGAAAGAAATACTTTTACTTACAGGTATAACATAGAACATATGTACATATTACTATGCCGTGTTGGTTTCCCTTTACTTTGCTAAGCCTAATTCCATATTTATAATATCCCATAAACTTCCTTTCCGTTAATAAATAGATTAGCCACTTAATACCTTAACTATGGTCACAGGTTTTAACTGCTATTAAATGATGAATGGTTGTCCAAATCACTCGCACTCATTTTTAATTAATAGGCCAAATCACATTTGCAGTGGGAATGCAATGAATGGGAATGCATTCTCCGTTGCATTCGCATTCACTATTGAATGGTAGTGCAAGCCACATTTGCATTCCCATTCACTACTGAATGGTAATGCGAACCACATTTGCATTCCCATTCGCTACTGAATGGTAATGCAAATCAATTTTGCACTACCACTCATCATTGATTGGTGGCTGCAAGGCTGAATGCAATCAAAATTGAATGCAGCTTGCCCAACCCTGGGCAGAAGTAAATAATGTATCACAATTAATCTGACATCGAGGCATGGCTTCCAAAGTCAATCAGCATGTACATATAGTTATCACTTTTCTCTAGGCCAGTGACGTACATTTAATACCTATTTGTTGACATATAATTATTGTGACAGTACATAAGCAATACTCATTGAGAATAAGCCAACAAGATGGTTCAGCTTCCAGATTTAGATGTGGAGATCCACGTCTAAGTGCGAGTGAGTACTGGGTGGGCGATACGAGTAAATAGATACGACCAAAAGTACCATTTAAGTTTATTGTTTCTGCAAACTTATTCTAATAATAACAAGTAAGGAAGCCTAAGTTCGAGTGGAATCGAACATTAGATACTCAGCTGTATGCTTTCATTGTTTGTTTGCGTTTGATGGAAACACGGTGTATTTTATATAAAGCGAGTGCTGCATAAAGTGGGCGTAGCCACGCCCATTTTCAAAATTTTTATCAGTCATCCAACTAAGTATATGAATATTACTATTTGTGCAAAATTTCATTCCTTTACGACTTTTAGTTACAAAGATGTCACGTTACACATTCCCAAAGAGTGTTCCAGAAATATCTTTGTTAAAAGGTAGGCGTGGTCATAAACCGATTTCAATAAATTTTTGCGTGTCTATTAACACAAGTTATAACAGTGTATAAACCAAGTTTCGTCATAATATCTCAATTATTTGTCGAGTTATGGGCTCCGAAATATCGTAGATTCTTTTGTCTAAAAAGAGGCGGTGCTACGCCCATTTTCCAAAATTTTTCTATTTTTTGTTTCCGGTCTATTGTGGAACTCATGCTACAAAATTTCAATGAATTATCTTTATATTTGACAAGGATATCGCTTAAAATGTTTTTATTAGGCCACTTTATAGTTCCCATATATAAAAGTGGGCGTGGTCGTCAACCGATTTTGGCAATTTTTCGTCCAAACATTTGCCTAAGTAAGTATATCAGGTCTACCAAATTTCATCGATATATCTTCAACGGTTTCTGAGTTATGACTCATAAAACTTTCAATGTTTGCCCCTTAATAAGTGGGCGTGGCACCGCCCATTTTCCAAAATTTCACCATATTTCTTCATAAGGGCCTGAGCTCAATACGTGGGTGAAAGTTTATCACTCCAGCTCTATTAGTGACTGAGATACAAAATTTCCGATTTTTACTATATGTGGAAAGTGGGCGTAGTCATGGTCCGATTTCGCCCATTTTCAATACCAACCGTCCCCGTCTTGATACCAACTTGCATTCCAAATTTCATCAAAATATCTCAATTTTTGCGCGAGTTATCGTGCGTACAGATGGACAGACGGACGGACATGGCTCAATCGATTTCTCTTTTCATCCTGATCATTTTGATACATATCTATCTCGATTATTTCATTCTGTTACAATCCACCGTTATGAAATCAAAATTATAACGCTAGCTTAGAGTGCAAACTGTGTAAGTCCATTTTTATGAAAAAGTGTTTTTAAGTGTAGAAAGCTAGAAAAATCAAATACGCACCACGCTAAACAAGACTGTAATACTTGTCATATTTCTATTTGTTGTTATTCAGTGATACGCAAATTGTGTAAGTCCAAAAAGCGAAGAAAATTGTGTAAGTCCAAAATTTTTATATGAACAGAAAATTTTTTTTAATTTTGAAATTTTTTTATTTTTTGTTTTTTTGTCTCTCCTACAAAGTTTGAAAAAAGGACTTACACAATTTGCACTCTAAGCTAGCGATAATACTCTAGTGTACTAGTACAGCTGAGTATAAAAATTAAATGCAACAGAAAAATAATTTTTTAAATTTTTAATTTTAATTTAATTTCCTTCGATTATGCCATACCTAGGAGAGCTATGATCTTTACATTTGGTATGTCCCTGTAAGACAGGAATGATGGAAACTCCAACACGTTCTCAGCAAACACTAACACATATAGCAGTGATAGTCATTTGATACATCATTTGGAGAAGACGATTGATGGAAAGAGACACGGACACAAATGTTTTCATCACATTTTTCACACCGTCCATATAAAAATGATGGAAACTTGTAGGCAGTGTGTGACAGAAATTTCCATCAAACGTGCACCTCAAATGATATATCAAATGACTATCACTGTCTTATAGGGGTGGGTCGCCTGTAGGTATGCACGCAAGTCGAGGTGAGAAAAAAACTCTCGAAAATGATTAAACGATAACTATAGAAAATTTAGACACGTCATTTTTCCGTCGAGTAAAATGTTTTAGATTAGCACACAGCCTTAGAAATCAATTCCGCGCTTTTGGCGTTTTTCGCTCACAGTTAGATTAGTTTTTGTCAGAAAGGTGCTGGAATGAACCATTCCTTTAACCAAACTGAAAAAATTCGATGGTCTTATTTAATTATATCTGTGATGCAGGGTGGATTCTCCATATCATACATTGCAACCGCAATAATTTTTTATCTCAAAGTATGACAAAAAAAATTAATTATAATAATTCATCTCACTTGTTGGCCTTTTTAAGGTAGGGCATTCTAATTTTAAGGTAGGGCATTGCCCCTCAATGCCCCCCCCCCCCCTAGCTACGGGCCTGGCAGAAAGGACACCGAGCTGGTAATTGCACCAATGTCCCGCATTGTCGTAATTGCCAGTTTAAGGGCAAGCCTGCCGAACACCTTATGTTGTCTGGCGCTTGTCCCATCTACGCTGCCATCGTTGCCCGTGCGAACGCCAGACATTGAGTATGGAAGTAATTCAACTCAACTGTCAGAGGTCGTATGCTGTCATGTGTGAGTTGGGTTCGTTGATGATTGAGGGGCGGGCCAGCGTTGCCTTACTTCAGGAGCCCCATTTCACCCACGGTGTGGTGAGGGGTCTTCCTGGAGGCTTCCGGATCTTCGCTGATCTGGAGGTCAACGCTGCGATTGTTGTGAATGAGCCGAGTTACAAATGTGTGTTGGTGGATGTATCGGAATGGGGTGTGTGTATATGTATTGAGGGTACTTTCGGTAGAATGTATGTGGCTAGCTTATACTGTAAGTTTAGTCAGCCCAATGAGCGAGTAGCAATCCTGTTATCATAGATTTGGATGCGAATGCCTCATCCTCTGCCTGGCATAGTAAACTGTCCAGACACTCGTCTGGTTATGCCAGTAGCCATAGGGGTGAGGTAATGAGTGAATGGTTGACAGCCTCTGGCTGTTATGTGATGAATGAACCGAGTGAATCTTATAGTTTTCATGGGCCAATGGGCGGAGTGACATTGACGTGACGCTCAAGAATGAGGCAGCAACTCGAATGCTTGAGTTTAGGTGGAGTGTTATGGGGGGTTGGGTGTTAGTGATCACTAGGGCAACAGAAGATATGCAAATGCATATTTTTCTGTTCCAGTCCTATTTACATATGATAAATATATATCGGCGTTTTAGCTCAAGACGAAGAGAATAAGCCTAACTTGTTAGGGCATATTTTCGCATATTTAGGTCAAAAGGCTTAATTTTGCATATCTTGACTTATTTGCATATTTTTGGCATATTTTGCTATAAATTCATATTTTAGCATAGTATTTCGTCGTATTTTTCCATCTCGCTTGTAAAATTTTTTATATTTAAATTTTATACTCTGGCAACTTTGTTTTGTATATGCGCATACTATTTGCCATTCCTCTTTGTCTGACAAGTTCAAGGCGAATTTAATAATTTTCGCAATGCTTCATTCAAACGTGCTACACGAATCAGCTGTGTATCTACATACATAGGCATACGTCAGACGGTCAATATATCGTCGGTCTTCTGCCAGAAACACGAATGTGAAATTTTTTCTACGATGTCTGCTCTTTATCGGGTATATATTGATGTAATAACAATTAATATTGGTATAAATTCTTGTGTAAACATACATACATAATATATATGTACTTGTATGTACATAAGCATATATACAAATATTAATTGTTATTATATCAATATATACCCCATAAAGAGCAGACATCGCACTTAGAAAAAATTGCACATTCGTGTTTCTGGCAGGCGACCGACGATATGTTGATGAAATCCGTGGATCGCGATTCATATTGATAGTGTAGCGTCGAGTATTGATGGCTCGCGATTCTGGATCGCAAAATGTTTCGAAATTTTGAAATACGCGATCCGGATCGCAATATTGACAATACGGATTGACTGCGTGTATATTTAGAAACTTTGAAATCCGCGATCCGGATCGCAATATTGGCAATAAACGAATTGAAAGTGAAAGTGCGAAAAGGACGGAAGTAAAATATCTTGAACCTCAGAGCGAGAAAAATATCGCAATATTCATATTGAACGTGTAGCACTACACGCTACACAGTGACTGAAATTCTTGCTTTTAAATACGCCCCGATACCTTCAGTTGACGTGGAAAGATCTTTTTCTACGTTTAAGAACTTACCGCGACAATCGACATAGTTTTCTATTTGAAAATTTCTCGCAAAATTTTGTAGTTTACAGCAATAGCAATTTGAATAAATAAGTATGCAATTTGATTATTTTTTACGGAAATACATTAATTTTCCAAACCCCTTCTTTAGAATTTCCCCCAATTATTTTATGTTACAACAGGTATATCTTCAAAGTTTGAAATAGCTAAGTGAAACGCCGAAACATGTAAACTTAATTTTTGCCTGTAGAATACAATGACGTATTCAGAATATACGTAATAAATTTTGATTTCGAGATATTTAGAAAATAAGTTTAAGATCTCTGATAGTGAATTCTTCGTCGTTTGTAAACTTTACCCAAATTGATTAAGTTTTGTGATAATGTGTCGGCCGACGGATGGGTTCAACTCAAATAAATCTCCAAATTTAATTTGAGGATCTTCAACTAATTTTTTTCAGGGTTTGAAATTACTTTGAACTTTTTCTTTCATTTACTTTGAATTTCATTTTCATTTCAAAATTAAAAAATGAACAGCGCAATAAAAGTAAAAAAATAAAAAATTCTACTGTACTGTAACTATGCAGCCTTCAATTTCCAAAAATTACTGTCTACTGTTGCTGTACTGTGGAAATTTTTACAGCACAATAAAACAACAAAAAAATACAAACATATTTTTTTTGCAGGACTTTTGTTGTTTTTTTATTTATGTGAACACAATCGAAATTATAAGGTAAAAAAAAACAAATTTCAAAAAGCCGTACTGAAAATTTAAATATTTGTTTATCTGAGCTTTGCTGTTAACTGAACTGTTTGAAATTACACAGCAAAGCAACAGCACAGAGAAACAAAAAAAAAATGATTCGAATGCTCTGCTTCGAATGTAGATATTTTCAAAGGAAATCAAAATTCAAAAGTTCTAAAAAAATAATGACAACTTTCGCAGAACAGGAGCAGCTTATTTTTTGAGACTGTTGCTGTTTTGCTGGCAGTTTTTCAAACCCTGATTTTTTTTAACAAATGTAAAAAAAAATTTAGGGATGACTATCTAAAATCAAAATTGCGGAGGGTCAAACTTCATTTTAGAACTAGGCTCCTTTGGACTCTTTTGTTCAGAATTGACCAGAGAATACAGCTGTGACCGAAACAAAGTAGGTTTTTTCCCGCCGGTACAAATTGACCCGCCTTAATATATATGTATACATTTTCGTATGTAAAAACACTTGTTTTCTTTTGGTAACGAAGATGTGTTTCGGAAAAGTGAATTTTTTTATTTCGTCTTTTGTACCTATAAAATGTACCTTTAATAAAAATAATTTTTTGTTACAAAAAGTATTATAATTTAATAAAACGAGAATTTTTTATTTCGCTTTTGTACCTATAAAAACAAATATGTACCTTTAATAAAAATATTTTTTATTACAAAAAGTGTTCTAATTTTATTTAAAACTAATTTTTGATATTTGTCCGGGCCAGGGTTTGAATCTGGAACCTCTTGCATGAAAGGGGAGACACAACCTACCATGCAGTATATCTTTTTATTAAGCACATATAAAAAAAAAAAATTTTAAGGGCATATTTTCAGTGCTTAAACCAAGTTTTAAGAGCATATTTTTAGCGCTTAAACTATATTTTAAGGACATATTTTTAGCGCTAAAAACGAAGTTTTTAGGGCATATTTTCTGTTGCCCTAGTGATCACTATCCGATTAAGATTGTGATTATTAGCCTCAACCGCCAGCGTGTGGAGGGTGAGTGTAATTTAAAGAGATGGCGAACTTCGGGCGCTGATTGGGTCCAATACGGACGGTGCGTGAGGGAAGCGGTATTTAATATACCGCTCAGAGTGTTTCAGGAACTGGGGGTTGACGAGCAAATTGCTCGTCTGAATGAATGCGTTTGGAGTGTGAATGATAGTATGTTCCAGAAATGGAAAAAGGTACGGTTTAAGAAAGTGAGATGGTGGACTAGGGAGCTTGAGATGAAGAAGCGTTCCGTTAGGCATGCGAGACGCATGTTTCAGCGTGCCCGGCGGAATGATTCAGAGAGTATACCCCAGCTGAGGAGTCAATTTAGTAGGGAGATGAATGAGTATAAGAGGTTGATTTTGAGGACGAAAGAAGATGAATGGAGGGGGTTTGTCAATGACGGCCGTGAAGACCCCTGGGGGAAGGTATATCGGATATGTCGGGTTCCCCGGTCGTTAGGCATTATTAGCTCTCTCCACGTCCGAGGGAAGCGGATCCATACGTGGTGGGATTGTATCAGTGCTCTTCTTGGTGAATTCTTTCCTAGGGCGGAGGTATCGGTTCCTCATGCACAGGAGGTGCCAACACCTCCACTAGATGGCGGAGAGGTTGAATATGCGTTTGGCCTGGTTAGGTCTAAACGGTCGCCGGGTTTTGATGGTTTGAACGGAGAGATGTGCAAATGCTTGTGGAAGTTCATTCCGGAATACTTGATGGCTGTTTATAACAAATGCATATGGGAGGGATACTTTCCACGTTAGTGGAAAGCGGCTAGGGTTGTTGTTCTGCTGAAGTCGCCCGACAAGATTAGGACTGACCCCCGGTCCTACCGGGGAATCAGCCTCTTCCCAGTGCTTGGCAAGGTACTGGAACGGAGCATGGTCGAGCGGCTTCAGGTCGGATAGGCAGTATGGTTTCAGGAAAGGTCGGAGTGTTGAGGATGCTTGGATGTATGTTCAGAATGCTGTAGGGATGAATGTCAATAAATATGTCCTTGGCATATTTATTGACTTCAAGGGCGTGTTTGAAAGAATGTGTTTTACCCCGCACTTTGTACGACTGAAAGAGCGATTGGTGTGTGTGGTGGGCTAAGTTCGCCGTATAATCAGGTGTGAGTGGGGCCTCAGCCGTCGGGCTGTTCGGACTATATACCATGGTCTTTTCGTGGCTTGCGCCGCGTACGGGGCTGCGGTGTGGTTCAGAGCAACCGAGACGGTTGTTGGTAGGAAGCGACTGTTATCATGTCAGCGAGTGATGATGTTAGCGTGTTTGCCCGTGTGTCGCACCGTTTCTACGGATGCGAAGCAGGTGCTACTACGGGCGCCTCCTCTTGACCTGATCGTTATCCAAAGAGCGATATCCTTCAGGTTGAGAAGGGGGCTGAGTGTGCCGTTGCTGCGGGATGAGTGTATTTCTGACAATGATGTGAACAGAGGGTATATTGAGTGTAAAAAGTTGTTGAAATTGTGTGTTGAGCGTAAGTGGCAAGACCGTTGGGATGTAGTTCCGAGTGTCATATGAGTATATTCGGGACGTGACCTTTGTGGCAGAAAATCCGGACAGACATTAGGAACCTTGGGGGTTGGGGAATTAGTTGCACTGATGGACGGTGTGATGTGAGAGATGCTCAAACTGGTAGTAGTCATATGGCGGCTCGACATTTGGCTACAAGGTTCGACCGGAGACTTAAATCTGGTACCACGGGAAACAGGGTGCCCTTGGCTTCGGCCAACCTGTTTATTGGGAACGGCCCCAGAGTTCGCGGGGAATGGTTATTTTTATAGTAACCGTGTGTGGTGTTGCATTGCAACCGGGTGCCGGACCCATAGCACGGCAGAGGTGTGGATAGGCCTCGAACCCTACCAAGGTGGTAACGCGTCCATTCCGTATTTCAATTGGTACCAAGTGCGTAAGCATTTGGGGCGTTGATCAACGTTTGATCCGTGTTTGAAGAAAACCGTGTGTTTAGGCCTTTCGTGGCAGTTGCGCACGTTAAACTAAAAGACTTTGACTGTCTACTATCCCCGTTTTATTTCTTTTGGCGCAATTCTGCTTACACGCAGGCACAATAATTGTGTCACAATTAAATTTAATTTTAAAAATCATTTGGGTATATTTGTGAAAATATGCTGGAATCTTCATTTTGCTGCATCTTCAGAAATACAAAACACTGAACAAAAAACTTTTCGAACTCGACAAAAAGCAAAACAAGAATAGAAGCCCGCAGCAAAACGAAACGTCGTTCTACCCAAGATTAGTTAATTTGACAAATCTTACAATAAATTGCACAGAAAAAGACTTACTGCAAAAAGGACTAAAACACAACATTAGCGGCTATGACAAGAAAAGAGACATAGAGAACACCATTGTTGATACGGAAATGGCGATATCTCTAATACCAAAAGAAGAGCAGGACCATGTACGACACATATGCAGACACATAATAGAAAAAGACATCAAATCATCACAGAAAACAAAAACAAACGAGGACAAAACTATTAAGAATTTGAAACGAAAACTAAAAGACAATAAAATAATAGCGACGAAATCGGACAAAGGTAATACGACGGTATTAATGTATGAACACGAGTATCTATAGGGAAAAACGGACAATCTGATTAAGGACATGAAGTGTCAACGAGTTAGAAAGGACCCGACAGAGGACTAGCAAAAAGCAATAAAGCAACCGATAAAACAATCGAGAACTATAATCGACGAACAACGAACATACTCCTTAACATCGATGAATCCATCGGCTCCATCATTAATTGCACTGCCGAAAATACATAACACAGGAACACCTATGAGACCAATCGTAAACCACAAATCAGCACCCGGATATAGACTCTCTAAGCACTTGAAAACCCTACTAACTGAAAAACTAGAACTGACAAATAAGTACACAATTAAAAACACGACGGAACTAATTGAAGGAATTAAACATACCCAAGAACCCGAAACTGGTATCGCTTGATGTTAAGGATCTATATCCATCGATACCAACGACAGAAACTGTAAAAATTATAGAAAAAATATTAGCAGAAAAAACAGATAAAGACAGTACAAAAGAGACCATTAACGCTTTAAAAACGACCCTGGACCAAAATTATTTCAAGTTTAACAACAAATTATATAAACAAACTAATGGACTCGGAATGGGGAACCCCACTTCAGCAATATTAATGGAGGCATTTATGCAAGACTTAGAAGGAAAATTTATGAAGGAACTGACAACAAATCTAGGAGTAATGTTTTACGCAAGATATGTGGACAACATCATCTGCCTCATATCGGGAAACAAAGGGGAACAAATACTGAACTACCTAAACAATCAACACAGAAATATAAAATTTACTATGGACACAGAAAAAGAAGGAAAAATAAATTACTTGGACCTAACAATAAGTATAAACAAATGTACTAACAAATTTGCATACGAAATATACAGGAAGCCTACAGCTATGGATACAATAATACACAATACCTCGAACCATCCTCAGCAACACAAAAACGCCGCATTCAGACAATTAATAACACGACTCGAGCGCACTCCGTTAGAAAAAGGGGTTTACAGCAAAGAGCTCAACACAATATACACAATAGCGTAGAACAACGGATATACAAGAGGTCTAATAAAAGGAATACAGAAAAACTTTACCTCAAGAAAATTGGATGACAAAGAAGGAGAAGAAAAAACATGGACGGCCTTAACATACACTGGACTGACGTCATACAAATTAGCCAAAGTACTTAAAAAGTACAACATCAACGCTGCATTTAAAACCAAGAGCAACATAGGAAAACTACTACGAAACAACGTTAACGAAGAAGACGCATTTGATAAACAAGGGGTATACAAACTAACTTGCGAATGCCAAAACAGTTACATAGGACAAACAGGACGAAAGATAAAAACAAGATATCGGGAACATATTAGAGACTACAATAAGAAAATAAAGAAATCATCAGCCATGGTGGAATCAAATTTCGCCAACCATATGGCACAAAACAAATGTGTTCCAACGAAGATAGGAAAAGCAGCCAAAATCCTCCACGTCAAATACAAAGGAAAACGACTGAACATACTAGATTACATGGAAATATACAAACAGAAAACGTTCATGGGGGAAATTATAAACGAACAAATAAACACAGCTTCGGACACACTGTTTGAGCCACTCAGGCTAATATACCAAAAAAGGACAGCAAATATATTAATGACAGAAATAAAACTTCACAAAAGAAAACAATAGCACACTTTTACCTACCTGAACCACATAAGAATTAAGGCAAAGCACTTTGCACGTACACATACGATAATGAAGGGACCGCAGGTAACAAGACTAACATACCTGACCGCGCACGGAGCACATGACCAATTAACGAGGACAAAATAACGGACATTAATGACTATAAATACTGGCGAACCAATGAGATTAACTCAGAACGAAACCAGATACTGAAGATGGCACATAGCCGAAACCGGTTTATAACCAAATCAAGCTTGACAAGGGATGACGGAAATTCGTTCCATAATACATCGCGATCCTACCCTGTCGGAAAAGCAAACAACAAAAAAGAAATTTATAAAAAATGGTTCGTTTAAGTAGACATAATATTTTTTTCATATGAACACACATATGTATGTATATTCGATAACATTTTACAATCTTGTTGAGTTAGTTGTATAATGTTGTAAAAATTACTGTTTAAATATTTAATAACTAAAAATGTTCAGTCGGCAACCCTTCTACCCTGCAACCCTGCGAGCGATCAGCTGACAAGTTCTTACGTACAAAATCAAAACGATTTTGATTTCTGCGGTACGGGCATCAGCGTCGTCCGTCGTTGAATAATCGTTTACACACAAATCCCATTGAATAGGTCGGATCAGCTGACACGGTATACGGGTTTACGTTCTCGACTAACCGGACTATCAGTATTTTCTTCGTTTTGTTCTCTACGCCAATTATGCGCGCATTATTGAAGTCAGCTGTGTTGTTGTTGTTAGTCAGGTGTTGGGTTAGTGCTGTTGACGTCTTCTTGTTTTTCGCATCTGTTTTGTGTTCGTTTATTCGGGAGCCCAAAGCTCTCTTCGTTGTCCCTATGTAGATTTTATTGCAATTTTCCCCTTCTTTTCCTTTACATTTGATTTCGTATTTTACGTTGTGTTGTTGTTCCTTCTCTATTTTGTCTTTGGTTTTTGAGAATATTGTGTTGAGTGTGTAATTTGGTTTATAGGCGAAATTTATATTTTGTTGTTAATGAGTCTGTTAAGTGATCGTATGTCGGTTAATCCAGGCAAATATGTCATGCCAGTGTATATTTTGTTTCTATCGTTTTCCGCTTTGCTGTTATTGAGTTATATTGCATTGCATGTTGTTTTTATTAGTGCGTTTGGATATCCATTTTTGTATAGTATGTTGCGAATGTTTGTTATACTTTCATTCCTGAACTCCTGGTAGCTGAGTTTCTGGATTTTATGTACTAGGTTGGTAGCAGTATTTCTTTTCTGCACCCAAGGATGATTCGAATGATAGCTAATCATTCTGGATGAGGCTACCGATATGGCGTACCAGTTTGTCCGGATCTGATTATTTTGTATATGTAGTTGGATGTTAAAAACGCCAATGTGCTATTTTCTTCTTCTTCACAGGTGAACTTGATTTTAGGTATGTTAGTGTCTATCACGAAACTATTATTTTTAATTTTAATTTTTATACTTTGGAATAAGCGGAAAAATCCAATTAGCCCATACAGCGATGGTAGATGTGATAGCTATTTCGAAGAAAAACCACTTTCTTCATCATCAGACATCTTCTCGGGAGCACACCAGGCTTTGAACCTACGCTCCAACCATCAGTAGTCGAATATTAGCGAAACGCTAAGCACTGCGGCTACCGATGGTCCTGCTGAGCTGTTGGATTTTTCACTTATATATGCCATTGTTCTATTCAATCTAACCTCACTTAGGGCCGTTTACTCAACCTCTGATTAATGCTAACCGGAGGATAAAGGGCCGGTTAACTTATGGGCTGCATTATCGACCACATGATAAATACATGGTTTGATGAAGTCGATAATGATGTTTAACCGAACTTTTACCGTGATTAGCGTTAATCAGAGGTTGAGTAAACGGCCCTTAGTGTACGATTTTCGTACATCTGCTATGCAAATGTTGAATAATGGTTGGCAGCTGAGAGATAGCGGGCGCTGTGTACAGTAGTTGTGCCCTTTTCCCGGAGTTCATTCACACTGTCGTCAAGAATTTTGTCCAAAATAATATCCGCTACAGTTGGGGATAGGGGGTTCCCATGGGCATTCCATATACTTGTTGGTATAATTTTCCATCATATATAAAATAGTTGTTATCTCTCAAACAAAAGTACAGAATAGATAGAAATTGTTTTCTTGACACCTCCGTATATTTTTCTATAGTGGGCCATTTTTGTATTATTGTCCGAATTCCTAATTGTAAGGGTATGTTGGTAAACAGATAAACAACGTAAAGTGAAATTAAAACTTCGTCATCATCAATAAAAATTTTGCTAAGGTTTTCTTTCAATTGCAGAGCATTTTTTATATTATATTCTTCAGAGACAATGTTTCTTAAAATCCCTCCTAAGAATTTAGAGAGTTTGTAGCATGGCACGTTGTACGACGATGAAATTAGTGTTAATCGATTACTTGGCTTATGAATTTTGGGTAGTCCGTAAAACCTTGGAGCCGTATCTGCATGGCATGTCAATTGTTGCCTGAGTTTAATGTCAATATTTCTTTGTTTGTATATTCGTTGATGATGGCATTGTTTTTCCTTAATAGTTGTTGCGTCGGATCGGATCATATCGCTTTATATGTTAGCTTGTCGCTTGAAAGTTCACTCATTTTTGCTTTATAATCTGCCTTATACATCATTACTGTTTTGTTGCCTTTGTCCGCATTTGTGATGATCACGTCGTGTTCGTGTTGTCTTAAGAATCTTTTAGTATCTTCATATATTTGTAAAATGAATTTGTCTTTTGAGTTTTGTTTGTATTTGTTTTTGTAATTATTGATTTTGTTGGCCATGTTGCATCGGATTGTTTCTTTTTGTTTGTCATCATTTATCATTTGTATTCCTTGTTCGACGTCAGTGATTAAATGCATTGGGGAGATTAAATTTTTAGAAACCGGTAGTGCGAACTTCTTTCCAAGTGATAATAGCCATCTGTATTCTTGTGGTACTTGTATATTTGTTAGATTGACAAACCAATCTTCGTTTTTTCTTAAACCGAATTTTTCGAAACTGTTTTTAATATGGGCTTGTATTTTATTGTTTAACTGTTTATCTGTGGATGCTTCAGAATCCCTTATGTAATTTTTATAGTTAGTTGTTACCATTTTCAAATCATTTTCGTTCAGCATTTCCGTATTTCTTCGCTTAAGTTCAAGATGGTTGACCGGAATAATTTTATGCGTATATTGCATTCCTTAATTTCCAAACCTAAGATTTTTGAGATGAAAACCCCTTCCACCTTTTGTGCTTCCTTTCTTTTTTTATCCAACATGAAGCGAAGAAATACGGAAAAGACTGAACGAAAATGATTTCAAAATGGTAACAACTAACTATAAACATTACATTACATTGACCCACATCTGGGAACCTGAGCTAGGAATCATAATGATGCCTTTCATTTGACACCAATATCGCTCTGAAATTTTCCGGGGCCATCAGGGTCCACGCTTTGACCCACATCTGGGGACCTGACCTAGGAATCATAATGAGTTCGTCTCTATGTAAAGGCCCTGCTTAACACTTTTCATTTGGTACTAATATCCCTGAGAAGTATACCGTTGTTACCCGGGTCCACGTGTTGACTCACACCTTGGGACGCGACCTAGGAATCGTAATGAGTTCATTCCTATGTAAAATCCCTTCTCAACACCCTTCATTTGATACCAATATGCGGGGTCATCAGGGTCCATGTTTTGACCCAAATTTGGGGACCCGGCCGAGCATGACAAATAAAATTGTTCTATGTTGAAGTCCACATGAGGACCTTTCATTTGATATCAATATCGCTCAAAAATATCCGAGAGTCATCCGGGTCCACGTTGTGACCCACATCTGGAGACCCGGTCTAGGCATCACAATTTTAATAGTTCTGTGTTTAAGTCTTCATAAAGACCTTTCATTTGATACCAATATCGCTCAGAAACATTAGAGGGTTAGCCGGGTCCACGTTTTCACCCATATTTGGGGACCCGGCCTAGGCATCACAAACAAAATAGTTATATGTCGAAGTCCTCATCAGACCTTTCATTTGATACCAATATCGCTCAGAAACATTCGAGGGTCATCCGGGTCCACGTTTTTACCCATATCTGGAGACCCGACTTAGGAATCATAATGAGTACTATTCTATGTAAATTCCCTGCTCAACAACTTTCATTTGATACCAGTATCGTCCAAAAATATTCAGGGGAAAGCCGGGTCCACGTTTTGACCTTTTGACTTATATCTAGGGAATCGACTACCGGATTTGAAAAAAATATTCATATACACCATCTTGGGCAAGGTACTGAGCTGATGTGTAAATTTGGTCAAATCCCTCTACGCGTTTGGGCGAAAGCCGGTAACAAAGAAATAGGCTTGATTTTTATATACATACATACTAGCAAATACCCGTCCCGCGTCGCAATGACGAATAATAGTTTTATGTCACAATGAGTTTTTCGGTCTACCTTCCTCTTTCTTTCTCTCTGTTTCTTTCTCTACTCTTTCTTCAACTCCGACCCTCTCTTCCACTCCTACTCCGTTCCCCTCCATTTCCATTTCCCTTTCTCTTTGATTTTCCCTTTTCTTTGCCTTAGCTCACACTCAAAAAACAGAATCACTATTCCTCTGCTATTTACCATAGCAGCCGTGTTATTACTGCATACGCTAAATATTAAAGCCATTTCTATTATGTATATAGCATGATCAGTATTAATTATAGCCGTAGTAGCTTTATTTTTAAGCCAACATAAATCACTGTGGCAGCAAGTATTTATGGTATATAGTGCCGTTTGTATAGCACCAGCCGCTAATATAAACATCTGAAACTCATAGCATTGCCGGTAGCTGATGTAGCAATGTAACATAGCTGTGAGAGCTATGTGTTTAGCATTTATGGCTATGTTCGCTGCTGTTTCGGCTTTTTTATGCCAATTCACTCTCGATCAGCTGTCAAAATTGCATTTTTAAGTTGAAGTGCGACATTTCAAGTGCAACACAAAAGAAAAAGAATTTATAAATCAAAATGAATGAATATGTGGAGAAAAAACTTGTTGAGTGGGAATTGGTGTCGTTAATTGTTGTTTTTAAAGGTAAGTACGTAATAAAAAGTGCAAAATGCAAATGTAAAATAAAATTTATTGAAACGCAAACCGGGGTTGCTAAAAGTGAAAATTGATTTATAACCAGTGTTGCCGCAGCCTCAAAAAATTATAAATGGATTTCTTTTTGCAATGTCATTATTAAAGCTAATGTTGTGTTAGAAATTGGGCACAATGGCGAATATACGCAATATGGTCTTGTGGAGGAGATTGGATTCAGTAAAGCAAACTCAAAAGTGTATGTATTTCTAAAAAAATGAATACCTTGTATTACGATTGCAACCGATTTTGCGATATCGTAGAATTAATAAATGAAAAACAAGCAATAATTTTGACACATGGTTTCATTAAAACATACAATTTAATACACTTTAATTCCTTAAATATGATATTATAAGAGTAAATTAAGGAAATATAAGATATATAAGTAGATTAAGGAAAATGTGAACTATTAATTAAAGCCTATAATTTAATAAAATGAAAATAAAACAATATACAACTGCAGTCAATGCATTTTTATTCATCGTCACTAGCCATTATTTTAGTGGTACTTACAATTTTATCTAGCAAGTGAGGCAATGCTACATAGCAGTCGTTGCAATGCCACATAGCAGTCGTTGCAATGCTAAATAGCCGTAGCTACAATTCTATCCAGCAAGTGAGGCAATGCTACATAGCAGTCGTTGCAATGCCACATAGTAGTCGTTGCAATGCTAAATAGCCGTAGCTACAATTTTATCCAGCAAGTGAGGCAATGTACATAGGAAACCCAATGATAAACCATAGCGTGATCCACTATTTCTATTATTATAAAATATAGCAGCGACAGTAATAAACAGACACTATCCCGATTTCTACTAAGAACATAGCATCCAGCACCAGAAAACATAGCAGCCATAGCTATAATTTTTAAGTGCAGAGCACCGGGTTGGGCATTATCTCGGATATACATAGCTCTCTGTTGAAGCCCTGCTCAAAACCTTTTATTTGATACCAATATCGTTCAAAAATATTCTTGAGTCATCCCATAGAAGACTTACTGTTTGCCCAGAATGGTGTTGCTGTAGTACATAGTAAGAGCTGTCAAAAGTTAAACCAGTACAATTGCACTGCAATGCCCACAATGTGTAGCTGTGGCTGTAGTAGAAGTAAAGTTAACTTTAACTTTGTAGCGCGCTACAAGTTTGACAGCTAAATTTTTTAATGACAGAAATTCGAAATGGAGGACGAAGAAACGGAAAAATTAATTGAACTTGTAAAAAATAAAGAGTCTTTATGGAATTTAACCATATACAATACACAAAAATATAAAAAAGATGGCATATATGAGCTAAACTGAGCTACAACATTGTGTACATTTTCGAGCGTTGCCACAAAATATGTCATCAGCTGATGTAGTAAGCTATGTAGTTCCTAGCTGTAGTACAACATTCTGGGTAAACAGTTACATACATTTTTAGTGTCGCATATGGTAATCTGAACTTTGACCCCGTGAAACACCACTAAGCCGTCATCAATCGGGACGAAAATTTATATTTTTTATCCTTGGGTATAGAAGTGTTGATTTTGGGTATTAGATAATTTTAAAAATATTTTGATTTTTCTACCATTTATATAGTTTTCTGAACTTTGGCCTCAATGCGCCACGCCTTAACCGCCATCATTCGGGACCAAAACGTACATGTATATGTACATATGTATATGTGTGATATCTTTGACCATGTTACTACCGATTGAGGGGGCGATACAGTCATTTAATGAACTTTTAATTTTTTCATACAAATTAAACGCACTCTGGTATACATACATATAATCAAAGCAGTAAACAGGCTTTTGCTGTAGCATCGAGGCCAACAATGATTTGTGCAAAAACAAACACTTTTCTGCCGCGCAGGACTGTGACGCCCACACCGAACAGGGTTGTTGACCAACGAATCTGGCTATGCTTGCGCTTTGTTGAGTTTTTCGAAATTTTAAAACCGAGAAAAACGTATTAAATTCTCGGAAAAACTCAAAATAAAATCTACCACTCTGAAGTTTTTACCATTTATGACTATTTTTCAGAGAAATTATTTCAGAAATTTCTTTTTAGAAATGAATTTTCAGAATGAAAAATTCAGAAAAAATTTTTCCGAAACAAAAACTCAGAATCAAAAATTCCTAAAACGGTTTTCCAGAAATAAAAATTTAGAATGAAAAATTCCGAAAACTGCTTTTCAGAAAAATTTATTTTACCGTATACATATCAGTATGCCAATTTCTGAAATTCTATTTTTTGCATGTATGCATGTGTGACCTGCTCCACGAAAAGGGACCTCTGCGCCGAAAAATTTTTTTTAACTTTTTGAGTGATTCTTATAGGAAAATGCCGCAAACCGGAAGTTTCTATGTCTTTTAGTTTTTTTACAAATCACCTGTAAAGAAAGAGTTTCATAACCATGCGCAAAACAAAGCGCTTAAACACGTTTTTCTCAATAACTTCTTTTCGGCGCAGAGGTCCCTTTTCGTGGAGCAAGTCACATGTGTATTTTTGTGTGTACATAGATTATATCTCTGTATAAGGAATCATTGATATTGATTTATGTCTAAAGATTTAAACAGAATCAATCACCGGACGAGTTTTCGCGTCGTGTGGCGATGACATTTGTTTGCGAATATCGCCCAATAAAAAAGAATTAAGGCGAAATTACCTTATGCATATTTTTATAATTACGATGTGTCCTTACTTCTTCCACTGACTCTTCTCTTCTGTCCATATTTTAAATTTTTTCCACATCAAAAAATTTATATTATTGTTTTGTTACATGTTTTTATCAAGTTCCAAATAATTTATTTGACAGGCGGTAGCGTCCAAATTAGAAATAAGTCTATTCTGAAAAATTTTCGCGGGCAATTTTCGCAAGCGTTTTCGTTCTGTTAATTTTCTTGTGGCCGCTGTGGTGCAGTGGGTAGAGTGCTCGCCTGCTATGCCAGAGGTCTCAGGTTCAAACCCAAGTCCGAGCAAACACCAAAAAAATTTTTCTAATTAGTAAAAATCCAATTACATATTGGGTTTTTTAAGAGCAGCGGTCACCTCTCGGCAGTGGGCGGCATACCCTCCGAGTGTATTTCTGGCATGAAAAAGCTTCTCACAAAAAATTCATTCGCCGTTCGGAGCCGGCATAAAACTGTAGGTCCACCCAATTAGTAGGAAAAACAAAAGGAGTACACCTCGAATTGGGAGAGAAGCTCGGCCATAAAACTCGTCAGAGTTATAAGTTTTTTTTTTTTAACATCCAATATATTTTGCCAACTGTATAAATAAAATACATCTAACAATTTTGTAGTTCGTTAAAAGTAATTAGTAATTAATAATGACTAAATAAATATGGTGGGCATGTATGGATTGCTCTCAGTAGTGCATCCATTTATTGTAGTGCATCAATAAAGATCTGGAAATGATTTTCTTTTGAGGCGTACGAAATTAGTTGGTCTTGCCGTCAGGGCTGGGACGAGTGGGTTGGGGTGAGCTTATAATCTCATTTTGTATGCTGCAGCATACTTTTTGATTTCTTGAGCGATAGTAGGTATCTTTAGATCGCGATGTATTCGGTCGTTCGTGACGTAGTAGGGTGCATTTACAATCGTTCTAAGGGTTTTCGATTGGAATCTTTGGAGAATTTCTATATTTGAGTTTGCTGCGGTCCCCCACAGCTGTATGCCATAGGTCCAAATGGGTTTTAAGATAGCTGAGTAGAGCAGGAGTTTGTTGTCGATTGATAGTTGGGAGTTTCCATTCATGAGCCAATAAAGATTTCTAAGTTTTATACCAAGAGCTTTTCGTTTGGTGAATATGTGGGTTCTCCATGTTAGTTTTCTGTCGAGATGCATACCAAGGTACTTTGTTACGCCACTTTGCGGTATATCAATGCCGTTGAGTTTTACGGGTGGGCAAGTGTTACGTCTAGTGGTAAACGTCACTTGGACAGATTTTGATTCATTTGACTTTATCCGCCAGTCTTTCAGCCAATGGGTAATTTTATTTAAACTTCTTTGAAGCTTGAGTGAGGCCACGTTAGGGTTTAGGTCTGCAGCCTGAACGGCAGTGTCATCGGCAAAAGTACCGATAGTGACTCCTTCTGCTATTGGGAGTTCATATATGTAAAGTAGGTACAGTATTGGGCCCATTACACTACCTTGCGGGACGCCTGCTAAGCTCTCGTAAAGCTCAGACTGCTCTACTCCTTCTTTGACGAAAAAGCAACGATTTTTTAGGTAGGATTGTATAAATAGGAAGTAATTTGTAGGGAGAGTATTTTTTATTTTATAGAGCAGACCGTCGTGCCATACGCGATCAAATGCTTGGGATATGTCTAGAAAAGCAGCTGTACAGTATTTTTTTGCTCAAAAGCAGAGTAGATTTACTCGGTAAATCTATGTACTTCTTCAGTTGTTCCGTGCCCTCTTCTGAAGCCAAACTGGTGATTAGGTATAATGCTACGCTCTTCTATTATGGGTAGGACTCTTTTAAGGAAAATAACTTCCAAGACTTTTGAGACAACGGGAAGCAGGCTAATAGGTCTGTAAAACGCTGCTGTATCAGGGGCCTTTCCTGGTTTCAGAATCATTTTCATCTGGGCGACTTTCCATTGAGGGGGTATGAATCCAGTTATTAGTACTGCATTAAAAAGTTGGGTGAGAAATTTTATGCCTTCGTAAGGTAAGTTCTTTAGTACATTGCCATTAATAATATCGTATCCAGGAGCTTTCTTTGGGTTGAGTTTCGCTATTACGGTTTTTACTTCCGATATTGTGAATCTTTTTATGGGGAGGTCCATTTGATAGGGATGACTCAGAGTATTTTCCACTTCTGTTTTTGTGCTTATTGAGGGGTCAATATCATTTGGGGTGAATATTGATTTTAGGTGGCGTGCAAAAGGATTTGCTTTCTCTGCGTCACTTTTCGCCCATTCGTTCTTTTCCATTCGTATAGGAGAATTGGAGAGAATCGGCCTTTTTAGCTTACTAGCAGCTTTCCAAAGGGAGTAGTTAGTTGCAGCTGTTGCATCAATATTACTGAGATATTGTTGAACTTGTCTGTTGTGTTCATTTTTGAGGATATTTTTGAGTTCTTTTGTGAGTGCATTCAATCGTTTCTTGTCGTCGGGGTGGCGGGTTTGTTGCCACTTTTTCCTTGCGAGTCGCTTTTCTTTGAGCTTAGCTTTTATGTTGTGGGCAACAATTATCCTTTTTTGTCTGGTGAGGGTGGGAGTTGATTTCCACGCAGCTTGTTGGATGCAGTTGTTAAAATGTTCGACTGCTGCCTCTATATCTTCAGCAGATTTCAGCGCTAATTTCAAGTCAATATTAGACGTGATGACATGCCGGAAGTATTCCCAGTCAGTCTTCCGATTGTAAAGGCTGCATTGTTCCGCTGCCGGTGTAAAATTTTTATCAATTGTTACCAGGATTGAAGAGTGGTCGGGAGACAATTCAAAGCACGATTTGCAATTTATATCTGAGGAAGGCATACTTTTCACCACGCAGAAATCGATTAAGTCGGGTATTTTATTTTTATCTGTTGACCAATAAGTAGGGGCTCCTGTAGAGAATGGAGTTATATTGAGATTGCTAATAGCATTATATAGTTGTCTTCCTTTAGGAGTAATGAGACGAGAGCCCCAGAATGTGTGTTTGGCATTGTAATCGCCCCCAGCCAGAAATCGATTTCCAAGAGTTTTGAAGAAATTTTCATATTCTACAGTACTGATAGAGTGCCTTGGCGGGCTATAGATAGCAGAGATTGTAAGCTGGCCGCACGGGTCTTCAATGACAATATTTGTGGCTTGTATAGCATTTGTACGGAATGAATTCGTGCTGTAATTTTTAATACTTTTCCGTATCAAGATACCTGAGCCTCCATGAGCGTTGTTACTTGGGTGTTTTGCGTGGTAAAACTTGTAGTTGGGTATTTCAAAGTAGCTTTTGTCAGTAAAGTTGGTCTCAGATATGAGGAGTATATCTAAATCATGGATCTCAAGTAAAGCTTTAACTTCAAGTAAGTGTTTGGATAGGCCATTGGCATTCCAAATAATAATTTTCAACGGGTTGAAGATGCACAGTTTTTAGTTGTGAAGGTGACGAGGAGGCTCATCATTGCTGTCATTTGTTGCATGACTTGTTTCAGTAAGTCTATCATTTCTCGCATTTCGTTAGTGTTTTGCGTTGGGGTGTGGGTTTCATTACTATTTGGAATAGTATTATTAGGGTTCGAGCGGGGTGTTGCGCCTTTCTTTGCTGCATGAGCCTATGTAACTGGGTATGGGTCAATTTGAATTGGGGTTTCAATCTGACTTGGTTTGACTTGACTGTTGTGGTTTCTCTTGAGGCTGTGCAGAAGTTTTTTTCCTCAGTGTTGGGTAGTTGGCGCTTTGGAGGTTTTTGTATACCATACAGCCCTTATAATTTGCTGGATGTTTACCTTCACATAGAGCGCATTTGACATCTTCAGATCTTGCCTTTCGCTTGCAATCAGCGGAGAGATGGTTTCCAGCACATTTTATACATACTGATTTTCGACGGCAATAGGACTTTGTATGGCCATATTGCTGACAGTTGGCGCATTGCGGTATTTCACGCTTTGGGTGGGGAGGGCTCGAAAGTAATTTTTGAATGCAGGAGACTTTTAATTTGATATATCTCCTTGTTGTTGGAGTCGGGCTTGAGCTCAATGACAAACATCGGTACAGGTTTTTTGTGACTCTGTGTTTTATGTTCCAAATGGTTGTGACTGAGCACAACCTTGAAGGAACGTTCTTGTTTTGTTTTATAAGTATAGAACTCTGTGCCCTTCTGTTCCAGTTGTGATACTATGGTTTTGTAAGCATCCAGGGATGATGCTGATGCTGCTGTACTTTTACTCGATCCTTACCTGTGAGCTTTAGATCATAGGAGTTTGGGGCAACCTCTTGTAGTAAACTCATTAGGGGGGAAATGTTTTCAACTTTGTCTATAAATATTGGGGGCGGTTTGGGTACTTTTTCAGTTGGGGGGGGGGGGGTGGGGGGGCACTTAATCAAACACGTTCACTTGACACTACCGAGAAGTGAGGAACTTGAGAAACGCCTGGGGCGACGTATTTTAGGTTTATGCACTCGCGTTTTGCTTTTTAATATTTATTTCAGCTTCCGCACAGATTTTTTTGTATACCTTCTCGAAATGTTACCATACCAAGAGTTATAATAGCGCCATTGTATTATTTTTATTACTATATTATAATTCTCATATACTGCCGTGTATTTTAATCGTTTGATAGAATGCTGCGACCGACGAAAATTTGTCCGACGCTGATTCTGTTTAAGCTATAATAGTGGTGAAAATTTAGAATTTTAAGTTATGTATGTAGAATAGCGAGCATGTAATCAGCGTTGCCATTCTAGCTTTTTCAAGCTAGATTTAGCTTTTTTTTTTCTTTTTTATTTGCTAAAACTCCCCAAAAAATGAGCGCCGCTCACTGCTCATACTCGTATACATGCATAGTCACCATTATTTGAATGTAAAAGATTTTTTTTTAACATTTCTTCAGTTCAATTTCTGAAATTCTATTTTTTGCATGTATGCATGTGTGACCTGCTCCACGAAAAGGGACCTCTGCGCCGAAAAATTTTTTTTAACTTTTTGAGTGATTCTTATAGGAAAATGCCGCAAACCGGAAGTTTCTATGTCTTTTAGTTTTTTTACAAATCACCTGTAAAGAAAGAGTTTCATAACCATGCGCAAAACAAAGCGCTTAAACACGTTTTTCTCAATAACTTCTTTTCGGCGCAGAGGTCCCTTTTCGTGGAGCAAGTCACATGTGTATTTTTGTGTGTACATAGATTATATCTCTGTATAAGGAATCATTGATATTGATTTATGTCTAAAGATTTAAACAGAATCAATCACCGGACGAGTTTTCGCGTCGTGTGGCGATGACATTTGTTTGCGAATATCGCCCAATAAAAAAGAATTAAGGCGAAATTACCTTATGCATATTTTTATAATTACGATGTGTCCTTACTTCTTCCACTGACTCTTCTCTTCTGTCCATATTTTAAATTTTTTCCACATCAAAAAATTTATATTATTGTTTTGTTACATGTTTTTATCAAGTTCCAAATAATTTATTTGACAGGCGGTAGCGTCCAAATTAGAAATAAGTCTATTCTGAACAAGTAAGGAAGCCTAAGTTCGAGTGGAATCGAACATTAGATACTCAGCTGTATGCTTTCATTGTTTGTTTGCGTTTGTTCGATATAGGGTGTATTTTATATGAAACGAGTGCTGCATAAACAGGGCGCAGCCACGCCCATTTTCAAACTTTGTATCAATCATCCAAATAAGCATATAAATATTATTGTTAGTGCAAAATTGCATCCCTCTATGACTTTTAGTTACAAAGGCTTCACGTTACAAATTCCAAAAGGGTGTTCCAGAAATATCTTTGTTAAAAAGTAGGCGTGGTCATAAACCGATTTCAATACATTTTTGCGTGTCTATTAACACAAGTTATAAAAGTGTATAAACCAAGTTTCGTCATAATATCTCAGTTATTTGTCGAGTAATAGGCTCGTAGATTTCTTTGTATAAAAAGAGGCGGTGCCACGCCCATTTTATAAACTTTTTTTATTTTTTGTTTCCGGTCTATTGTAGAACTCATGTCACAAAATTTCAGTGATAGATCTTTATATTTGACAGAGATATCGCTTAAAATGTTTTTATAAGGTCACTTTATAATACCCATATATAAAAGTGGGCGTGGTCGTCAACCGATTTTGGTAATCTTTCGTCCACACATTTGGCTAAGCAAATATATCACGCGTACCAAATTTCATCGATATATCTTTAACGGTTCTGAGTTATGGCTTATAAAACTTTCAATATTTGCCCCTTAATAAGTGGGCGTGGCACCGCCCATTTTCCAAAATTTTTATATTTTTTGTTTTATGTCCCTAGTTGGACTCCTGCCACAAAATTTCAGTGATAGATCTTTATATTTGACAGAGATATCGCTTAAAATGTTTTTATTAGGCCCCTTTATAGTTCCCATATATAAAAGTGGGCGTGGCCGTCAACCGATTTTGATAATTTTTCGCAAAAACATTTGCCTAAGTAAGAAAATTACGCATATCAAATTTCATCGATATATCTTCAACGGTTTCTGAGTTATGACATATAAAACTTTCAATGTTTGACCCTTAATAAGTGGGCGTGGCACCGCCCATTTTCCAAAATTTTTGTACTTTTTGTTTTATGTCCGTCTTTGGACTCCTGCCACAAAATTTTAGTGATAGATCTTTATATTTGACAGAGATATCGCTTAAAATGTTTTTATTAGGCCCCTTTATAGTTCCCATATATAAAAGTGGGCGTGGCCGTCCACCGATTTTGATAATTTTTCGTCCACACATTTGGCTAAGTAAATATATTACGCGTACCAAATTTCATCGATATATCTTTAACGGTTTCTGAGTTATGACATATAAAACTTTCAATGTTTGACCCTTAATAAGTGGGCGTGGCACCGCCCATTTTCAAAAATTTTTGTATTTTTTGTTTTATGTCCGTAGTTGGACTCCTACCACAAAATTTCAGTGATAGATCTTTATATTTGACAGAGATATCGCTTAAAATGTTTTTATTAGGCCCCTTTATAGTTCCCATATATAAAAGTGGGCGTGGCCGTCCACCGATTTTGATAATTTTTCGTCAAAACATTTGTCTAAGTAAGCAAATTACGGATACCAAATTTCATCGATATATCTTCAACGGTTGCTGAGTAATGACATATAAAACTTTCAATGTTTGCCCCTTAATAAGTGGGCGTGGCACCGCCCATTTTCCAAAACTTCATCAAATTTCTTCATAAGGCCCTGAGCTCAATACGTGGGTAAAATTTTATCACTCTAGCTATAGTAGTGGCTGAGATACCAAATATCCGATTTTTTCTATATAGGAAAAGTGGGCGTGGTCATGGTCCGATTTCGCCCATTTTCAATACCAACCGTCCCAGTCTCGATACCAACTTGCATTTCAAATTTCATCAAAATATCTCAATTTTTACGCGAGTTATCGTGCGTACGGACGGACGGACGGACGGACGGACGGACGGACGGACGGACATGGCTCAATCGATTTCTCTTTTCACCCTGATCATTTTGATATATATAAGTCCATATCTATCTCGATTATTTCATTATGTTACAATCCACCGTTATGAAATCAAAATTATAATACTCTGTGTACTAGTACAGCTGAGTATAATAAGACAAGTAAGGAAGCCTAAGTTCGAGTGGAATCGAACATTAGATACTCAGCTGTATGCTTTCATTGTTTGTTTGCGTTTGTTCGATATAGGGTGTATTTTATATGAAACGAGTGCTGCATAAACAGGGCGCAGCCACGCCCATTTTCAAACTTTGTATCAATCATCCAAATAAGCATATAAATATTATTGTTAGTGCAAAATTGCATCCCTCTATGACTTTTAGTTACAAAGGCTTCACGTTACAAATTCCAAAAGGGTGTTCCAGAAATATCTTTGTTAAAAAGTAGGCGTGGTCATAAACCGATTTCAATACATTTTTGCGTGTCTATTAACACAAGTTATAAAAGTGTATAAACCAAGTTTCGTCATAATATCTCAGTTATTTGTCGAGTAATAGGCTCGTAGATTTCTTTGTATAAAAAGAGGCGGTGCCACGCCCATTTTATAAACTTTTTTTATTTTTTGTTTCCGGTCTATTGTAGAACTCATGTCACAAAATTTCAGTGATAGATCTTTATATTTGACAGAGATATCGCTTAAAATGTTTTTATAAGGTCACTTTATAATACCCATATATAAAAGTGGGCGTGGTCGTCAACCGATTTTGGTAATCTTTCGTCCACACATTTGGCTAAGCAAATATATCACGCGTACCAAATTTCATCGATATATCTTTAACGGTTCTGAGTTATGGCTTATAAAACTTTCAATATTTGCCCCTTAATAAGTGGGCGTGGCACCGCCCATTTTCCAAAATTTTTATATTTTTTGTTTTATGTCCCTAGTTGGACTCCTGCCACAAAATTTCAGTGATAGATCTTTATATTTGACAGAGATATCGCTTAAAATGTTTTTATTAGGCCCCTTTATAGTTCCCATATATAAAAGTGGGCGTGGCCGTCAACCGATTTTGATAATTTTTCGCAAAAACATTTGCCTAAGTAAGAAAATTACGCATATCAAATTTCATCGATATATCTTCAACGGTTTCTGAGTTATGACATATAAAACTTTCAATGTTTGACCCTTAATAAGTGGGCGTGGCACCGCCCATTTTCCAAAATTTTTGTACTTTTTGTTTTATGTCCGTCTTTGGACTCCTGCCACAAAATTTTAGTGATAGATCTTTATATTTGACAGAGATATCGCTTAAAATGTTTTTATTAGGCCCCTTTATAGTTCCCATATATAAAAGTGGGCGTGGCCGTCCACCGATTTTGATAATTTTTCGTCCACACATTTGGCTAAGTAAATATATTACGCGTACCAAATTTCATCGATATATCTTTAACGGTTTCTGAGTTATGACATATAAAACTTTCAATGTTTGACCCTTAATAAGTGGGCGTGGCACCGCCCATTTTCAAAAATTTTTGTATTTTTTGTTTTATGTCCGTAGTTGGACTCCTACCACAAAATTTCAGTGATAGATCTTTATATTTGACAGAGATATCGCTTAAAATGTTTTTATTAGGCCCCTTTATAGTTCCCATATATAAAAGTGGGCGTGGCCGTCCACCGATTTTGATAATTTTTCGTCAAAACATTTGTCTAAGTAAGCAAATTACGGATACCAAATTTCATCGATATATCTTCAACGGTTGCTGAGTAATGACATATAAAACTTTCAATGTTTGCCCCTTAATAAGTGGGCGTGGCACCGCCCATTTTCCAAAACTTCATCAAATTTCTTCATAAGGCCCTGAGCTCAATACGTGGGTAAAATTTTATCACTCTAGCTATAGTAGTGGCTGAGATACCAAATATCCGATTTTTTCTATATAGGAAAAGTGGGCGTGGTCATGGTCCGATTTCGCCCATTTTCAATACCAACCGTCCCAGTCTCGATACCAACTTGCATTTCAAATTTCATCAAAATATCTCAATTTTTACGCGAGTTATCGTGCGTACGGACGGACGGACGGACGGACGGACGGACGGACGGACGGACGGACGGACGGACGGACGGACGGACATGGCTCAATCGATTTCTCTTTTCACCCTGATCATTTTGATATATATAAGTCCATATCTATCTCGATTATTTCATTATGTTACAATCCACCGTTATGAAATCAAAATTATAATACTCTGTGTACTAGTACAGCTGAGTATAAAAATTTTCGCGGGCAATTTTCGCAAGCGTTTTCGTTCTGTTAATTTTCTTGTGGCCGCTGTGGTGCAGTGGGTAGAGTGCTCGCCTGCTATGCCAGAGGTCTCAGGTTCAAACCCAAGTCCGAGCAAACACCAAAAAAATTTTTCTAATTAGTAAAAATCCAATTACATATTGGGTTTTTTAAGAGCAGCGGTCACCTCTCGGCAGTGGGCGGCATACCCTCCGAGTGTATTTCTGGCATGAAAAAGCTTCTCACAAAAAATGCATTCGCCGTTCGGAGCCGGCATAAAACTGTAGGTCCACCCAATTAGTAGGAAAAACAAAAGGAGTACACCTCGAATTGGGAGAGAAGCTCGGCCATAAAACTCGTCAGAGTTATAAGTTTTTTTTTTTTAACATCCAATATATTTTGCCAACTGTATAAATAAAATACATCTAACAATTTTGTAGTTCGTTAAAAGTAATTAGTAATTAATAATGACTAAATAAATATGGTGGGCATGTATGGATTGCTCTCAGTAGTGCATCCATTTATTGTAGTGCATCAATAAAGATCTGGAAATGATTTTCTTTTGAGGCGTACGAAATTAGTTGGTCTTGCCGTCAGGGCTGGGACGAGTGGGTTGGGGTGAGCTTATAATCTCATTTTGTATGCTGCAGCATACTTTTTGATTTCTTGAGCGATAGTAGGTATCTTTAGATCGCGATGTATTCGGTCGTTCGTGACGTAGTAGGGTGCATTTACAATCGTTCTAAGGGTTTTCGATTAGAATCTTTGGAGAATTTCTATATTTGAGTTTGCTGCGGTCCCCCACAGCTGTATGCCATAGGTCCAAATGGGTTTTAAGATAGCTGAGTAGAGCAGGAGTTTGTTGTCGATTGATAGTTGGGAGTTTCCATTCATGAGCCAATAAAGATTTCTAAGTTTTATACCAAGAGCTTTTCGTTTGGTGAATATGTGGGTTCTCCATGTTAGTTTTCTGTCGAGATGCATACCAAGGTACTTTGTTACGCCACTTTGCGGTATATCAATGCCGTTGAGTTTTACGGGTGGGCAAGTGTTACGTCTAGTGGTAAACGTCACTTGGACAGATTTTGATTCATTTGACTTTATCCGCCAGTCTTTCAGCCAATGGGTAATTTTATTTAAACTTCTTTGAAGCTTGAGTGAGGCCACGTTAGGGTTTAGGTCTGCAGCCAGAACGGCAGTGTCATCGGCAAAAGTACCGATAGTGACTCCTTCTGCTATTGGGAGTTCATATATGTAAAGTAGGTACAGTATAGGGCCCATTACACTACCTTGCGGGACGCCTGCTAAGCTCTCGTAAAGCTCAGACTGCTCTACTCCTTCTTTGACGAAAAAGCAACGATTTTTTAGGTAGGATTGTATAAATAGGAAGTAATTTGTAGGGAGAGTATTTTTTATTTTATAGAGCAGACCGTCGTGCCATACGCGATCAAATGCTTGGGATATGTCTAGAAAAGCAGCTGTACAGTATTTTTTTGCTCAAAAGCAGAGTAGATTTACTCGGTAAATCTATGTACTTCTTCAGTTGTTCCGTGCCCTCTTCTGAAGCCAAACTGGTGATTAGGTATAATGCTACGCTCTTCTATTATGGGTAGGACTCTTTTAAGGAAAATAACTTCCAAGACTTTTGAGACAACGGGAAGCAGGCTAATAGGTCTGTAAAACGCTGCTGTATCAGGGGCCTTTCCTGGTTTCAGAATCATTTTCATCTGGGCGACTTTCCATTGAGGGGGTATGAATCCAGTTATTAGTACTGCATTAAAAAGTTGGGTGAGAAATTTTATGCCTTCGTAAGGTAAGTTCTTTAGTACATTGCCATTAATAATATCGTATCCAGGAGCTTTCTTTGGGTTGAGTTTCGCTATTACGGTTTTTACTTCCGATATTGTGAATCTTTTTATGGGGAGGTCCATTTGATAGGGATGACTCAGAGTATTTTCCACTTCTGTTTTTGTGCTTATTGAGGGGTCAATATCATTTGGGGTGAATATTGATTTTAGGTGGCGTGCAAAAGGATTTGCTTTCTCTGCGTCACTTTTCGCCCATTCGTTCTTTTCCATTCGTATAGGAGAATTGGAGAGAATCGGCCTTTTTAGCTTACTAGCAGCTTTCCAAAGGGAGTAGTTAGTTGCAGCTGTTGCATCAATATTACTGAGATATTGTTGAACTTGTCTGTTGTGTTCATTTTTGAGGATATTTTTGAGTTCTTTTGTGAGTGCATTCAATCGTTTCTTGTCGTCGGGGTGGCGGGTTTGTTGCCACTTTTTCCTTGCGAGTCGCTTTTCTTTGAGCTTAGCTTTTATGTTGTGGGCAACAATTATCCTTTTTTGTCTGGTGAGGGTGGGAGTTGATTTCCACGCAGCTTGTTGGATGCAGTTGTTAAAATGTTCGACTGCTGCCTCTATATCTTCAGCAGATTTCAGCGCTAATTTCAAGTCAATATTAGACGTGATGACATGCCGGAAGTATTCCCAGTCAGTCTTCCGATTGTAAAGGCTGCATTGTTCCGCTGCCGGTGTAAAATTTTTATCAATTGTTACCAGGATTGAAGAGTGGTCGGGAGACAATTCAAAGCACGATTTGCAATTTATATCTGAGGAAGGCATACTTTTCACCACGCAGAAATCGATTAAGTCGGGTATTTTATTTTTATCTGTTGACCAATAAGTAGGGGCTCCTGTAGAGAATGGAGTTATATTGAGATTGCTAATAGCATTATATAGTTGTCTTCCTTTAGGAGTAATGAGACGAGAGCCCCAGAATGTGTGTTTGGCATTGTAATCGCCCCCAGCCAGAAATCGATTTCCAAGAGTTTTGAAGAAATTTTCATATTCTACAGTACTGATAGAGTGCCTTGGCGGGCTATAGATAGCAGAGATTGTAAGCTGGCCGCACGGGTCTTCAATGACAATATTTGTGGCTTGTATAGCATTTGTACGGAATGAATTCGTGCTGTAATTTTTAATACTTTTCCGTATCAAGATACCTGAGCCTCCATGAGCGTTGTTACTTGGGTGTTTTGCGTGGTAAAACTTGTAGTTGGGTATTTCAAAGTAGCTTTTGTCAGTAAAGTTGGTCTCAGATATGAGGAGTATATCTAAATCATGGATCTCAAGTAAAGCTTTAACTTCAAGTAAGTGTTTGGATAGGCCATTGGCATTCCAAATAATAATTTTCAACGGGTTGAAGATGCACAGTTTTTAGTTGTGAAGGTGACGAGGAGGCTCATCATTGCTGTCATTTGTTGCATGACTTGTTTCAGTAAGTCTATCATTTCTCGCATTTCGTTAGTGTTTTGCGTTGGGGTGTGGGTTTCATTACTATTTGGAATAGTATTATTAGGGTTCGAGCGGGGTGTTGCGCCTTTCTTTGCTGCATGAGCCTATGTAACTGGGTATGGGTCAATTTGAATTGGGGTTTCAATCTGACTTGGTTTGACTTGACTGTTGTGGTTTCTCTTGAGGCTGTGCAGAAGTTTTTTTCCTCAGTGTTGGGTAGTTGGCGCTTTGGAGGTTTTTGTATACCATACAGCCCTTATAATTTGCTGGATGTTTACCTTCACATAGAGCGCATTTGACATCTTCAGATCTTGCCTTTCGCTTGCAATCAGCGGAGAGATGGTTTCCAGCACATTTTATACATACTGATTTTCGACGGCAATAGGACTTTGTATGGCCATATTGCTGACAGTTGGCGCATTGCGGTATTTCACGCTTTGGGTGGGGAGGGCTCGAAAGTAATTTTTGAATGCAGGAGACTTTTAATTTGATATATCTCCTTGTTGTTGGAGTCGGGCTTGAGCTCAATGACAAACATCGGTACAGGTTTTTTGTGACTCTGTGTTTTATGTTCCAAATGGTTGTGACTGAGCACAACCTTGAAGGAACGTTCTTGTTTTGTTTTATAAGTATAGAACTCTGTGCCCTTCTGTTCCAGTTGTGATACTATGGTTTTGTAAGCATCCAGGGATGATGCTGATGCTGCTGTACTTTTACTCGATCCTTACCTGTGAGCTTTAGATCATAGGAGTTTGGGGCAACCTCTTGTAGTAAACTCATTAGGGGGGAAATGTTTTCAACTTTGTCTATAAATATTGGGGGCGGTTTGGGTACTTTTTCAGTTGGGGGGGGGGGGGGGGGGTGGGGGGGGCACTTAATCAAACACGTTCACTTGACACTACCGAGAAGTGAGGAACTTGAGAAACGCCTGGGGCGACGTATTTTAGGTTTATGCACTCGCGTTTTGCTTTTTAATATTTATTTCAGCTTCCGCACAGATTTTTTTGTATACCTTCTCGAAATGTTACCATACCAAGAGTTATAATAGCGCCATTGTATTATTTTTATTACTATATTATAATTCTCATATACTGCCGTGTATTTTAATCGTTTGATAGAATGCTGCGACCGACGAAAATTTGTCCGACGCTGATTCTGTTTAAGCTATAATAGTGGTGAAAATTTAGAATTTTAAGTTATGTATGTAGAATAGCGAGCATGTAATCAGCGTTGCCATTCTAGCTTTTTCAAGCTAGATTTAGCTTTTTTTTTTCTTTTTTATTTGCTAAAACTCCCCAAAAAATGAGCGCCGCTCACTGCTCATACTCGTATACATGCATAGTCACCATTATTTGAATGTAAAAGATTTTTTTTTAACATTTCGTTATTTTCATTGACACTGAAGTACAAATTTACATATCTATTATATAAAAATAAGTCGCATTTTCCTTCTTCAAATCAGCTGACTTCTTGATCTTCTTCGACAGCTATCCAAATTGTTTACTTCTGCATATTCTATACATGCGTTCGTGTTTACAGTTCGTCAAATTCTTTATTCTCTGAGTTTATCCATCATTCGCACGTGAGCTGAATGTCAAATTATTTCGTCTTCCTTACAGTTTTGACATCTCGGTCACGAGAGTTCGACATTAAGCTCACGGCGTGTATGTGTGTATGTATCTTGAACTGACCTGTTAAATTGACCTTGAATTTATGTGTGTTTTGAAACCACATTAGGCGAGTTCCCCTGGCTGTGATCCAGATCCGCATAAAAATTTTGCATGCAAATAAAGCCATAATTTTGTGATCCTGATGTTTATCTGGATCCATTTCGGGTCCGTATAGATTGTTATAGATTTTTTTTAACCAGATAAACATCAGGATAAAAAAAATTGTTGTTGCGGGAGCTTGCAAATTTTTTGTCCGGATCACTGCCACGGGAAATCATCTATTAATAAAGCATTAAAATAAGCAGTAAGACTTGGGATCATCGTTTTATTAATCCGGGAGTAATTGTCAATAGACCCGCTGTGGTGCAGTGGGTAGAGTGCTCGCCTGCTATGCCAGAGGTCTCGGGTTCAAACCACGGTCCGAGCCAAACAAATTTTTCTAATTAGTAAAAATCCAATTATTGGGTTTTTTAAGAGCAGCGGTCACCTCTCGGCAGTGGTTGGCATACCCTCCGAGAGTATTTCTGCCATGAAAAAAGGTTCTCACAAAAAATGCATTCGCCGTTCGGAGCCGGCATAAAACTGTAGGTCCACCCAATTAGTAGGAAAAACAAAAAGGAGCACACCTCGAATTGGGAGAGAAGCTCGGCCATAAAACTCGTCAGAGTTATAATAGCGCCATTGTATTATTATTATTATTAATTGTCAATAGATACTCTATTACTCCCTATACTTCGTGTATAAGCATACAATTTTGTATATTCGCTTTAAACATTGTATGTCCTAGGAAAGGAAACAAAATAAAACAAAACTGAAAAAATTTTGATATTGCTCGGAAAGGATATCAAATAGAGTACTCTACTGCTCTCACTTAGGGAGATTTCGCTCCAAGTTCTACTGGGTAATTTTTTTAGCTTCGTTTTTAGCTTTAAATTTTTTTTTGATGTGTGAAACATTTTTTTTTAGCTTTTTCTAGCTTTTTTTTTTGAGAATCTAGCTGGAACTCTGGAAAAGTTCTGGAAACACTGCATGTAATTAATTAAATCACCTTCGCTGTTGTTGTTGAGAGTTTGACAGAATAATCCAAATCAGGAAAATTAGGTAGGTATGTATGTATGTGTTTATATATGTAACATTGAACAAAGATCCGAAGCCAAAATTCAAAAAAAACAAGTAAGGAAGCCTAAGTTCGAGTGGAATCGAACATTAGATACTCAGCTGTATGCTTTCATTGTTTGTTTGCGTTTGATGGAAACACGGTGTATTTTATATGAATCGAGTGCCGCATAAAGTGGGCGCAGCCACGCCCATTTTCAAAATTTCTATCAGCCATCCAACTAAGCATATGAATATTATTCTTTGTACAAAATTTCATTCCTTTATGACTTCTAGTTACAAAGATGCCACGTTACAAATTCCCAAAGGGTGTTCCAGAAATATCTTTGTTAAAAAGTAGGCGTGGTCATAAACCGATTTCAATAAATTTTTACGTGTCTATTAACACAAGTTATAAAAGTGTATAAACCAAGTTTCGTCATAATATCTCAATTATTTGTCGAGTTATGGGCTCCGAAATCTCGTTGATTCCTTTGTCTGAAAAGAGGCGGTGCCACGCCCATTTTCCGAAATTTTTCTATTTTTTGTTTCCGATCTATTGTAGAACTCATGCCACAAAATTTCAATGAATTATCTTTATATTTGACAAAGATATCGCTTAAAATGTTTTTATTAGGCCACTTTATAATACCCATATATAAAAGTGGGCGTGGTCGTCAACCGATTTGGCTAAAATTTTCAACATGTATTACCACAAGTAATAAAAGTGTACACACCAAGTTTCATCATTATATATCAATTATTTGTCGAGTTATGGGCTCAGAAATCTCGTATATTCCAGCTTCTAAAAAGAGGCGGTGCCACGCCCATTTTCCAAAATTTTTGTGATTTTTGTTTTATGTCCGTAGTTAGACTCCTGCCATAAAATTTTAATGATATATCTTTATATTTGACAGAAATATCGCTTAAAATGTTTTTATTAGGCCCCTTTATAGTTCCCATATATAAAAGTGGGCGTGGCCGTCAACCGATTTTCACAATTTTCCGTCAAAACATTTGTCTAAATAAGTACATCAGGCATACCAAATTTCATCGCTATATCTTCAACGGTTTCTGAGTTATGACATATAAAACTTTCAATGTTTGACCCTTAATAAGTGGGCGTGGCACCGCCCATTTTCCAAAATTTCATCAAATTTCTTCCTAGGGGCGTGAGTTCAACACGTGGGTAAAATTTCATCGCTCCAGCTATATTAGTGACTGAGATACCAAATTTCCGATTTTTTCTATATAGGAAAAGTGGGCGTGGTCATGGTCCGATTTCGCCCATTTTCAATACCAACCGTCCCAGTCTCGATACCAACTTGCATTTCAAATTTCATCAAAATATCTCAATTTTTGCGCGAGTTAGAGTATTTACAGACGGACAGACGGACGGACAGACGGACAGACGGACGGACGGACATGGCTCAATCGATTTCTCTTTTCACCCTGATCATTTTGATATATATAAGTCTATATCTGTCTCGATTATTTCATTCTGTTACAATCCACCGTTATGTGATTAAAACTATAATACTCTGTGTACTAGTACAGCTGAGTATAAAAATGAGATGGCAATGAAACTATTTAATTTTGCGCAATTTGGATTTTTGAATTTTGGCTTCGGAATTTTGGATTCTGAATTTTGGATTTCAGAAATTATTTTCTGAAAAATAGTGTTTCGGAATTTTTTCTTCGGAACTCATGAGGGGAACCGGATTTTATACGTCTTTAATTAATTTTTGTATGTTAATTTTTCATAAAATTTTCTTAAAAAACAATCGTAACAAAAATATAGAATTAGAGTTATTATATAAATATTTACACTATTCGTTGTATAAGCACCAACTTTATTATTTTTAAATCATCCACGTTGATTTTATGACGATATTACGCATTTTTTACATAATTGACAAATTAATAAAGGCTATTTTTAAATTAATTTTTACGGTTTGCTGTTGACTGATATCCATTATAATTTTTAAATAATATTTGTTTTTCGCCCAGTTTAATTTTGTTAAGTGCATACATATGTTGGGCGCAAATCATACACGACACGCGACACTATTGGTTTTCAAGCAAATGATATACCGTTGAAACAGGGTTCAATCATCTACCAACATTCAAATGATACAATCACTACCATATTAGTTTATCCAAAGGTAAAGAATTGCACGCCCATGAAGGGCATGTCTGGGTATAATATGCCATGAGTAAACATTAAGAAAATAAATGAAAAATGGTAGAAATAGAACTAAAACAAATCCGAATTTTTTTGGATATTCGGAGTATGAAGTGTTTTTCAATTGCACTTTTCACCACTGTATCACAACCACTCTTTGATTGGTTAAATTTTTTGAGCGAAAGGTGAGATCCTGCGCATCGTGAACTTTTGTATTGCTGTTTATTTATATAACTAAATACTTTGAGGGGTGGGCCAATCAGAAAATTACACAGACCAACAAATTTACAAAAATTTTACTTAACACGAACAAACGCTATTAATTATGAAAGAGGATGTTTCCCAGACCAACCTTGCCGAAAGAGTACTAGTCCAGACGGTCTGAGTTTTTTTTTAGAGGGAGTTAAAGTTTTATGGTTTTAGCTGGAGGTGCAATTACTTTATCGAAAATATCTTATAAAAAATTACCTCAAATGAAGTTTTTGAGCTGGGACTTCTTCTACAGAATTTAATAAGGAATTTCTTTGCGGTAGACTTTAACCCTCTCACGCCCACGCAAATGGCTGTTTTTAACCCTTGTTTGCAAATACATGTAGAAAATATCAATTAACAATGCAGATAGGGGGTTAATATGTTCTAGAAAATTGTTCGCCATAAAATTTCACTAGGGGTCCCCTCAGACAAAATCTTTGTACAAATAACGCAAAAGACCACAGGATATAATAATCACAAATTACGCCATGAAATATGCAACAAAATTTATATGTATAAACATTAGATGCATTTTTTATACCTTTCATGAGAATGAAATTGTATTATAACTTTGTGCCAAAAAATTTTTGTCGAAAGTACCAGAAGGAAGCGTGGGGGACCCACCAAAGTATATACCGATATGATCAGAATGGTGAGCTGAGTCGATTAAGCCATGTCCGTCTGTAAGTCCGTCTGTGTGAACGCAAACTAGTCCCTCAGTTTTTGAGATATCTGAATGAAATTCGGAATACAGGTTTGTTGTTATGTGTAATTGATCATTTGTCGGAATCGACCGAATCGGACCACTATAACATATAGTAAACAACCGATTGTTCAGATATATATACACATTTTGGGGTGTAACTTCTGTATAACTTCCCCATTTTAAAAGCTAAGGACATGAAACTTTGAAGTAGTTATACACATATTGGCCCAAACAAGGTTACCGAAAATCATCAAGATCGGAACACTATAACATATTGCTCCCATACAACCGATTGATATAGAAATTTTAGGGTATATCTTCTCAATTTAAATAGCTAAGACACCGTTTCTTCTAATAAATCTTTCCATAAATAACCCACAGAATTGAAATTAAACAAACTCAGGCTATGTACATAGGTAACTTTTCATTTCCCCATTCATGAAAGGTATGAAGTCTTCGGTACGGCCGAAGATAGTCGCGCTCTTACTTGTTTTTTCTAGGTTGCATGAAAATGTCGAGAAAAAAGGAAAGTGGGGTTGTGTTATGTGATGTTTATAGATGAAACATCCGTTGAAATTAAAATCCGAGCTGCTCCTTTTTCAAGGATATCCACATTTTTTGTTTTTTTTGAAAGGATCAAATATTGAGGAAATCGAATATTCGCCACCGTCCAAATTTTTCCGATTTCAATACATTATTTGGTCGCTAAGGGATACAAAAAAAGGTATTAAAAAGAAAACAGGACACCTGTAGTGGAAAAATCCAATGTGAACAGGACCTAAAGGATAACCACTGAAATATAAAATAACACAAAAAGTACCCACTTTAATTTGCGTATAACTCCTAAAATGTTAACTCTACGTGAAAATTTCTTATTATATGTTTCATTCAGAATAAATAAGGAAATATTTCTTTAATATACAATTTTGATGTACCTGCAGTGCTTAATGTACTTTTGTGCATCTAAAGTGAAAATTTCAAAAAAAGTACGTTTTTTTTATGGTGCTATTTTAAGTTCAAATATTTTTCTAGTTTATGTAAATATTTTAATCTAATGATCCAACTCTCATTCCTACACATCTCTACGTTAATACTAAAAAAGAGTTAGAGCTGAGATACGCGCTAGCTGTGCACGGTGGGCGGGAAGCAACAATAGGTTGCATGGGAATATCGTAAAAACGATGGCCCAACGAATATGTGCCTAGCTGTGTGCTGGTACTAATTTTCGTTTAAAAAAAATGTTGGAGATTTTATTCACGCTTGCTGTGTGTTTACGAAGTATATTAGAATATCAGTTTACGTAAGTGTTTAGCCGGCGATCGTTTTTTCGATATTTTCATGCAACCTATTGTTGCTTACCGCCCACCGTGCACAGCTAGCGCGTATTTCAGCTCCAATTCTTTTTAATATTAACGTATAGATATGTAAGAATGAGAATTGGATCATTAGATTAAAATATTTACATAAACTAGAAAAATATTTGAACTTAAAATAGCACCATAAAAAAAACGTACTTTTTTTGAAATTTTCACTTTAGATGGACCAAAGTGCATTAACCACTGCAGGTACATCAAAATTGTATATCAAAGAAATATTCCTTTATTTATTCTGAATGAAACATATTATAAGGAATTTTCACGTAGAGTTAACATGTTAGGAGTTATACGCAAATTAAAGTGGGTACTTTTTGTGTTATTTTATATTTCAGTGGTTATCCTTTAGGTCCTGTTCACATTGGATTTTTCCACTACAGGTGTCCATTTTTCTTTTTAATACCTTTTTTTGTATCCCTTAGCGACCAAATAATGTATTGAAATCGGAAAAATTTGGACGGTGGCGAATTTTCGATTTTCTCAATATTTGATCCTTTCAAAAAAAAACAAAAAATGTGGATATCCTTGAAAAAGGAGCAGCTCGGATTTTAATTTCAACGGATGTTCCATCTATAAACATCACATAACACAACCCCACTTTCCTTTTTTCTCGACATTTTCATGCAACCTATCGTCGCTTCCTGCCTACCGTGTCTATAGATCCTCCCTCCGGCACCGGAATATGAAAATGGGTTGTTATAGATTAAGTAAATTGAAAAAAAAGTTCACTTTTGCAAAAACTGAATGGGGCTACTACAAAAACCGAGCGATTTTCAAGAATTTCAATGCAAGTTTAGATTTATGTATGAAAAAAGTTAGGATTTTGCACAAGAAAAAAATTTGATGTCTAGCTATACGTAGAGTTAACCGCTAAAGCGGATGGCGTACTCAGTTTTTTAGTACACTCCTCAGTGAACGAGAAATTTAAACCCTAGTTAATGGCTTTAATTTGATGCTAATATTCCCCAAAAATTTTTTGCGGACATTCCTGGTCCACATTTTTTCCAAAATCCACGGTCTCGACCTTTCTACCTCATCATAAAACCGCCTTTAACTCTCCGTCAGACACTTATTTCGATTGTCACATTCGGTACACTTGGGTCTGGCTGGACCCACATACAAATTGTATGAAAATGAATGTGTGTGTGCGTGTGATGTTGAAAAACTTCCAAAGTATGCAATCGATTTTTATGAAATTTTCACAGTGGGTTCAAGTGGTCACTCCGCATAAGATGTGGTTTGAAAAAGTTGCCGGTTCCCGGAATTTTGGCCCAAATGTGGACCCGAATGGCCCCGGAATGTACTTGGGCAATATTGTTATCAAATGAAAGGTGCTAATCAGGGCTTGAATATAGGTTATTTTTATACTCAGCTGTACTAGTACACAGAGTATTATAGTTTTAATCACATAACGGTGGATTGTAACAGAATGAAATAATCGAGACAGATATAGACTTATATATATCAAAATGATCAGGGTGAAAAGAGAAATCGATTGAGCCATGTCCGTCCGTCCGTCTGTCCGTCCGTCTGTCCGTCCGTCTGTCCGTCTGTCCGTCCGTCTGTCCGTCTGTCCGTCTGTAAATACTCTAACTCGCGCAAAAATTGAGATATTTTGATGAAATTTGAAATGCAAGTTGGTATCGAGACTGGGACGGTTGGTATTGAAAATGGGCGAAATCGGACCATGACCACGCCCACTTTTCCTATATAGAAAAAATCGGAAATTTGGTATCTCAGTCACTAATATAGCTGGAGCGATGAAATTTTACCCACGTGTTGAACTCACGCCCCTAGGAAGAAATTTGATGAAATTTTGGAAAATGGGTGGTGCCACGCCCACTTATTAAGGGTCAAACATTGAAAGTTTTATATGTCATAACTCAGAAACCGTTGAAGATATAGCGATGAAATTTGGTATGCCTGATGTACTTATTTAGACAAATGTTTTGACGGAAAATTGTGAAAATCGGTTGACGGCCACGCCCACTTTTATATATGGGAACTATAAAGGGGCCTAATAAAAACATTTTAAGCGATATTTCTGTCAAATATAAAGATATATCATTAAAATTTTATGGCAGGAGTCTAACTACGGACATAAAACAAAAATCACAAAAATTTTGGAAAATGGGCGTGGCACCGCCTCTTTTTAGAAGCTGGAATATACGAGATTTCTGAGCCCATAACTCGACAAATAATTGATATATAATGATGAAACTTGGTGTGTACACTTTTATTACTTGTGGTAATACATGTTGAAAATTTTAGCCAAATCGGTTGACGACCACGCCCACTTTTATATATGGGTATTATAAAGTGGCCTAATAAAAACATTTTAAGCGATATCTTTGTCAAATATAAAGATAATTCATTGAAATTTTGTGGCATGAGTTCTACAATAGATCGGAAACAAAAAATAGAAAAATTTCGGAAAATGGGCGTGGCACCGCCTCTTTTCAGACAAAGGAATCAACGAGATTTCGGAGCCCATAACTCGACAAATAATTGAGATATTATGACGAAACTTGGTTTATACACTTTTGTAACTTGTGTTAATAGACACGCAAAAGTTTATTGAAATCGGTTTATGACCACGCCTACTTTTTAACAAAGATATTTCTGGAACACCCTTTGGGAATTTGTAACGTGGCATCTTTGTAACTAGAAGTCATAAAGGAATGAAATTTTGTACAAAGAATAATATTCATATGCTTAGTTGGATGGCTGATAGAAATTTTGAAAATGGGCGTGGCTGCGCCCACTTTATGCGGCACTCGATTCATATAAAATACACCGTGTTTCCATCAAACGCAAACAAACAATGAAAGCATACAGCTGAGTATCTAATGTTCGATTCCACTCGAACTTAGGCTTCCTTACTTGTTAATGAGATATCTATGCTGGGTCAAAACGTGTATTCGCTAACCTCGGAATATTTGTAAGCGATACGAGTAGTAATACATAGAGATAGGAATAGTCACATAGATAGATGGAGGCATGTTTGTCGTACCGAAATGGCTTCGGAATGTTGTAGTGAATTTACGGGTAAATATAGGAATTTTGTGTGGCCGCTGTGGTGCAGTGGGTAGAGTGCTCGCCTGCTATGCCAGAGGTCTCGGGTTCAAACCACGGTCCGAGCCAAACACCAAAACAATTTTTCTAATTAGTAAAAATCCAATTATTGGGTTTTTTAAGAGCAGCGGTCACCTCTCGGCAGTGGGCGGCATACCCTCCGAGTGTATTTCTGCCATGAAAAAGCTTCTCACAAAAAATGCATTCGCCGTTCGGAGCCGGCATAAAACTGTAGGTCCACCCAATTAGTAGGAAAAACAAATAGGAGCACACCTCGAATTGGGAGAGAAGCTCGGCCATAAAACTCGTTAGAGTTATAATAGCGCCATTGTATTATATTATATTATTATATTATTGGAATTTTGTACAGAATTTCTGAATGTTAGCTTATTTATATTTTATATTCAAATTTTTATTAAGCTTTTTCAACTTCCTCAGCAGCCCCCTTACGTCCCAAATCATAAGCTAATGCAGCTGCTAGCCGTTCATAAAATTCACTATCAAAGCTCCTTCTATGTGGTCTAAAATTGCATATCAAATCAATTTCATCACTCAAAATTTTCTTGGTAAAAATAGTAAAAATAAAAAAATAATGTGTATTTTATGAATTATATTTGCACTTAATTTATCAAATAACCACAAAATCAGAACTGAAAAATATAAACTAAAAGGCAAATATCTATTGCCCCGATAATTCATAAATTTAAAAGAAAAATATGCAAACGATTCCACTCCTTCATATTAGGTAAACAATATAGGAATACTAGGGTATACCCGTCCCGCTTCGCTGCGCTGAACCCTCCCTCTGTCTACATATAGGTAAATATGGCTAGCATCTCTACCTCTACAAAAACATTTGGGGCCCTCGGATCCACGTTTTCATCTATATCTTGTGAACCAGGTTAGAAAACCCAATAAAAATAACTCTGTTTTCAAGCTCAGATTATTACCTTTCATTTGACACCAATATTGACCAAGTACATTCCGGGGCCATTTGGGTCCACATTTGGGCCGAAATTGCGGGAAGCGTCCACTTTTAAAAAATTATCTATTACTCTATATTCAAGCCCTGATTAGTACCTTTCATTTGACACCAATATTGTCTAAGTTCATTCCGGGGCCATTCGGGTCCACATTTGGCCCGAAATTCCGGGAAGTGTCCAATTTTTCAAACAACATCTTATGCGAAGAGACCACATGAACCCACTGTGAAAATTTCATAAAAATCTATAGGATACTTTGGAAGTTCTTAAGCAAAACCCGTACACACACTTTCATTTCCATACAATTTGTATGTGGGTCCAGCCAGACCCAAGTGTACCGAATGTGATGTGTTAGTCAACATATCGGTATAACTAGCTTAGAATGTGAGATATCAACGTACTTTTTTTACAGGTTTGTAGAAAATTAAATTTTAGTAAGTTACCTGAAATTTCAAGCATCTAGCTCAATTTATAGTACTCTTTTTCGTAGTTTGAAAATGAAAAATGTCTGGATGGAACCAAGTGTCAGACGGAGGGTTAAGATTAAAAATTGTTAAAATTTTTTAGAAATTTTAAGCCATGTCAGCCCTACTAGGGTATATTTAACTTCACTTTAAATTGATGAGCTCATCCAAATATTAATAGATTTTTAACCAGAATGTGTTTTTCAAAACCGCATTAAATTATGCAGCATTCTGTGTGATTCAGATAAAAAAAAAATGTCCGCTGTCAGAAAGAATATAGGGCATGAAGTTGAATATTCGAGAGAGAAAAACGAAATTTTCACTTTAGGCCAAGATATGTATTACCTTCCCAGGGAAGTGCACTAAAACTGAATACGCTATTCGCTTTAGCGGTTAACTCTACGTATAGGTAGATATAAATTTTTTTCTTGTGCAAAATCATAACTTTTTTCAGACATAAATCTAAACTTGCCTTGAAATTCCTGAAAATCGCTCGGTTTTTGGAGTAGCCCCACTCAGTTTTTGTAAAAGTGAATTTTTTTTAATTAACTCGCTCTACGACACCCTATTTTCATATTCCGGCGCCGGAGGGAGGAGCTAAAGAAAAACAATGCATCTAATGTGTATACATATAAAATTTGTTGCATATTTCATGGCGTAATTTGTGATTATTATATCCTGTGGTCTTTTGCGTTATTTGTACAAAGATTTTGTCTGAGGGGACCCCTAGTGAAATTTTATGGCGAATAATTTTCTAGAACATTTTAACCCTCTATCTGCATTGTTAATTAATATTTTCTACATGTGTTTCCAAACAATGGTTAAAAACAGCCATTTCCGTGGGCGTTAGAGGATTAAAGTTTACCACAAAGAAATTCCTTATTAAATTCTGTTGAAGAAGTCCGAGCTCAAAAACTTCATTTGAGGAAATTTTTTATAAGATATTTTCGATAAAGTAATTGCACCTCCAGCTAAAACAGTTAAACTTTAACCCCCTCTAAAAAAAAAACTCAGACCCTCTGGACTAGTACTCTGTTAGGCAAAGTTGGTCTGGGAGACATCATAATATATAGCATTTGTTCGTGTTGAGAAATCACTGTTGGACAGTGTTATTATGTGGAAATGTTTTTAAGCACGCCCAAAGGTAGATGTCTTGTTTAGTAAAAATTAGGTATTGCAATTAAATATTTATGTAGGAAGTTCTCTACTGAAATTATAAAGTACTAGCTGACCCGGCAAACTTCGTTCTGCCCAAAATAGATTTTTTTTTATTAATTTCATATTTCGTATTATTTTTAATAGAAAATTAACGATTTTTCACTACTTCATTGTGTATACAACTTCAAAAATATATAATTTTAGTATTCAGTTTAAGGCTGCACGATACACAACATTTTTGGTTTTCTGTTCCGGATATTTATTTTCACTGAGTATTGGCTATTTTAACTAAGTAAGTAAGAGTATTGATATAGTATACCTCCATAATGGTTTTCTCCTCCAAACCTTTTAGATATGTATATTCAGCCTCAAAAGTTTAGTACGTATGGGAGGTGCAATGCCGCATTTTTCGATATATCTTTTTCTTTTTTTGGGTGAACATGGTATTGATATCGTATATCTGCATAGTGATTTCTATGTACCTACATGCCATGAACGCTTTTAGGGATATTTAGCCTTAAAAATTAAGAACGCATGGGAGGTGCCACGCCCCCTTTTCCCAAAACTACTGTTTTTTATACTCAGCTGTACTAGTACACAGAGTATTATAGTTCTAATCACATAACGGTGGATTGTAACAGAATGAAATAATCGAGACAGATATAGACTTATATATATCAAAATGATCAGGGTGAAAAGAGAAATCGATTGAGCCATGTCCGTCCGTCCGTCTGTCCGTCCGTCTGTCCGTCCGTCTGTCCGTCTGTCCGTCTGTAAATACTCTAACTCGCGCAAAAATTGAGATATTTTGATGAAATTTGAAATGCAAGTTGGTATCGAGACTGGGACGGTTGGTATTGAAAATGGGCGAAATCGGACCATGACCACGCCCACTTTTCCTATATAGAAAAAATCGGAAATTTGGTATCTCAGTCACTAATATAGCTGGAGCGATGAAATTTTACCCACGTGTTGAACTCACGCCCCTAGGAAGAAATTTGATGAAATTTTGGAAAATGGGCGGTGCCACGCCCACTTATTAAGGGTCAAACATTGAAAGTTTTATATGTCATAACTCAGAAACCGTTGAAGATATAGCGATGAAATTTGGTATGCCTGATGTACTTATTTAGACAAATGTTTTGACGGAAAATTGTGAAAATCGGTTGACGGCCACGCCCACTTTTATATATGGGAACTATAAAGGGGCCTAATAAAAACATTTTAAGCGATATTTCTGTCAAATATAAAGATATATCATTAAAATTTTATGGCAGGAGTCTAACTACGGAAAAATTACAAAAATTTTGGAAAATGGGCGTGGCACCGCCTCTTTTTAGAAGCTGGAATATACGAGATTTCTGAGCCCATAACTCGACAAATAATTGATATATAATGATGAAACTTGGTGTGTACACTTTTATTACTTGTGGTAATACATGTTGAAAATTTTAGCCAAATCGGTTGACGACCACGCCCACTTTTATATATGGGTATTATAAAGTGGCCTAATAAAAACATTTTAAGCGATATCTTTGTCAAATATAAAGATAATTCATTGAAATTTTGTGGCATGAGTTCTACAATAGATCGGAAACAAAAAATAGAAAAATTTCGGAAAATGGGCGTGGCACCGCCTCTTTTCAGACAAAGGAATCAACGAGATTTCGGAGCCCATAACTCGACAAATAATTGAGATATTATGACGAAACTTGGTTTATACACTTTTATAACTTGTGTTAATAGACACGCAAAAATTTATTGAAATCGGTTTATGACCACGCCTACTTTTTAACAAAGATATTTCTGGAACACCCTTTGGGAATTTGTAACGTGGCATCTTTGTAACTAGAAGTCATAAAGGAATGAAATTTTGTACAAAGAATAATATTCATATGCTTAGTTGGATGGCTGATAGAAATTTTGAAAATGGGCGTGGCTGCGCCCACTTTATGCGGCACTCGATTCATATAAAATACACCGTGTTTCCATCAAACGCAAACAAACAATGAAAGCATACAGCTGAGTATCTAATGTTCGATTCCACTCGAACTTAGGCTTCCTTACTTGTTTTTTCATAAGCATGCTAATGATATCGTTAATCTCCTGATAAATTTTCGGGTCCCAATCTTAAACGCTTTTATAGATATTCAGCATGAAAAATTAAGTTTGCATGGGAGGTGCCTCGCCCCCTTTTCCGATAACCCTCACTTTTATGCGTGGGAATGCATTTTATAACATTTAGCTCTATACCAATTTTCAGCTCCCTACCTTGAACACCTTTAGAGATAATCAGCTTGAAAAATTAAGATTATATGGCAGGTGCCACGACCCCTTTTCCGATAACCTACACATTTATGCGCAAAAATTGTTTTGGTATCATATAGCTCTGTACCAATTTCCAGGTCCCTGACTTAAATCCTTTTAAGGATAATCAGCTTAAAAAATTAAATGTTGTTGGGAGGTGCCACGCCCCCTTTTCGTATAACTCCTATTATTTTGCGTTAATCGTTATCGTTTATCTCCACACCATTTTCAAAGTCCCTAGCGTAAACAATTTTAGAGATATTCAGCATGAAAAATTAAGTTTGCATGGGAGGTGCCACGCCCCTTTTTCCAATAACCCCCACTTTTATGCGTGGGAACGGTTTTGATATCATTTAGCTCTATACCAATTTCCAGCTCCCTACCATGAACTGTTTTAGAGATAATCAACCCGGTTTAGCTTTACATAACCCTGCATTCCACTTCTCATTTTATATCATCCTTGTTTAAAAACATCCCGTGGCATCCGGGTCCACTCTTCTAACCATAATTGAGTACCGGGCCTAAGAATCACAATAAAAATATCTCTATGTAGCAGCCCTGATCAACACCTGTAATTTTATATCCGTATTGCTCAGCAACATCTCGGGGTATTGACCCACGTCCCGACGTAGGAATAATGAGTTCATACCTATGTATAATCCCAGCTCAACACCCCTCGTTTAATGCCAATATCGCTGGGAAATATTCCGTTGGGACCCGACGAGGAATGATAATAATTTTATTTCTATGGAAGAGTCATGCTCATAACCTTTCGTTTGATACCAATATCCCTGAGAAATATTCCGTGGTCCACGTTGTGACCCATATCTGGGAATCATAATGGGTACGGCCCCATATAAAATTCCTGCTCAAAACCTTTCATTTGATACCAATATACCTGAGAAATATCCCGGTGTTATCCGGGTCCACGTATTGACACACATCTTGGGACCCGACCTAGGAATCGTAATGAATTAATTTCAATCTAAATTTTCTATGTAAAATACCCTTCATTTGATACCTTTACTTACTGTAATTGGCACCTAACCGTCTACACGATGTTGGCCGAGTCTAATAAAGCATGCGAGCTATTTCTGTTCATGTAGCATGGCGCCATTTGGGAATACTTAGGGAGTCAGGATCACTGTCCACCTGATCTTCCCAATGCAGTGGAGGTATCCCCTTTCTTCTACGTTCAGCGGGTTTCGATAGAAATTGATACCAATTTATCTTAAAAGTATTCCGGAGTCATTTGGGTCCACGTTTTGATCCACATTTGGAGATCCGACCTCTCTTAGACTTCCACTCTCTTTCCCTCTTTCATCTCCGTTTTCTTTCCCTTACCCTCCTTTTCTCTCCCCCTCTCATTTGTCACCCTTTCCCACTCCCAATCTATTTCTATTTTCGTTTCCTTCCCCTTGAATTCCCATTCCATTCGATTTTCCTCTTAATTTTTATCGCCCTTTACCCAGGGAACCAGGTTGAGCATTACACCTAGAACATCTCTGTTTTGAAGCCATGATTCCCATTTTACGGTTTCATCCGAGTCCACGTTGTGACCCATATCTGGGGGCCTATGCATCACAATTATAATAGTTCTGTGCGGAAGTCCTCATGAAGACCTTTGGTTTGATACCAATATCGCTCAGAAACATTTGAGGGTCAGGCATCACAATTAAAAGGGTTATATGTACAAGTCCTCATCACAACCTTTCATTTGATACCAATATCGGCCAGAAACATTCGATGGTCATCCGAGTCCACGGTTTTACCTATATTTGGGATCCCGGCCTAGGCATCACAAATAAATTAGTTTTATGTCGAAGTCCTCATCAAGACCTTTTATTTGATACCAATACCGTTCAGAAATATTCGAGGGTCATCCGGGTAAATGCTATAGAGCTTATATACGTAAAATTAAGTCTAACTTTATTCGTAATCCAAAATCGTTTTACAGTTTCGTAAACTTCAAGAGAAAAGTTAATGGTTTTCCGTTTGCTATGAGATATCAAGACAACACTTCAAGTGATAGTGAAGAAATTTCCAATCTTTTTGCACAATTTTTCAAACATAATTATTCCAACATAGAAGAACTTCCATTTCGTAACTATCCATATCGATTATCTCCATTATTGCAAACCATATATATCTGCAGATGACGTGTTATCAGCCTTATTATCATTAAAAGAGTCATTTAGTTAATGTGTTTTATTACTTTTTATACATAATTTTTATATAACCTTTCAAATTAAAAAAAAAACCCGCGTGTAGCGCAATACACGTGATAGAAGTTAACTTCTTACATCAATTTATATTCGCTCGAAAGCAACAAGTAACAAGTTTCATATATCATATGAGAAACGAATTTGCAAATACATCCCTGCAAAAAATGCGATTAATCCGGGATGTGTCCGGGATCAATCGCAAGGGAGAATGCGACTAATACAATTTTATATGTCTTTATATGTAGCGAATTGATCGCATTTATTCGAGAATGTCCTATGAAGAGGCTAATTTTTCAATTTGTATACCCGAATGGGTACAAATGTAGATCAATCGCTTTCATCCAATTCTGAAAATGTCTAAAAATTATAAATCGTTTTATATATTAGAAAGAGTTTATTCGATTAGATTTCATTTGTAAATTAAAAAACAAATAAGTATTTCCTCCAAATATTTAAAGTTTTGAGAATGCATTATGCGAGTGTAAAAGATATGTGAGGAAATTTTCACAATCTTTAAAAATTATAAATGTTCATGCCTATTTAAATAAAGATTATACAATAAGTTTTACTTTTGTAAAGGAATCTATTCAATAAATTAAAATATTTTAAATATTCAGTTTTGAGTTTATAATCGTAATTGATTTTTCAATGGATATTTTTGGTAAAATTTTGTCAAAATTATTATTCATCATTGTTATTAAAAGAAAGCGTGTTCAATTAGTTTTAGCTATTGTTTTTTTAATACATACATATGTACATACATTGAATATTTTTGTAAAATTTCTACATATAATCAATCTAGATTTATACCCGTTCGGGAACAATTGGTCTACAATTAGTCTACATTTATACTCATTCGGGAACAATCGGGCAATAATTGTGGACCGATTGTTCCGGAAAGAAATCAATCTGGGACAAATCTATGTATATCGGTATTAATCGCACATTTTTTTGCAGGGATATTACAATGAAAACTATCGCATGTACATATGTACATGTGGTTGTGTGTTTTTGTTTGTACAAAGTCTATTTATAGAAAAGGCGAAGCTTGTTCTTGTTATTAGATTTTGTTTATCGGCAAGCTCATCCGATTGGTTTTTATATTGGTTGTTTGATCGTTTTTATTTTAATGATTAACTAGTATGTAACCCCCGATATTCGGGTGGCACTTTTATTTAATAAACAAGTAAGGAAGCCTAAGTTCGAGTGGAATCGAACATTAGATACTCAGCTGTATGCTTTAATTGTTTGTTTGCGTTTGATGGAAACACGGTGTATTTTATATAAAGCGAGTGCTGCATAAAGTGGGCGTAGCCACGCCCATTTTCTAAATTTTTGTCAGTCATCCAACTAAGCTTATGAATATTATTCTTTGTGCAGAATTTCATCCCTTTATGAGTTACAAATATGTCACGTTAGAAATTCCAAAAGGGTGTTCCAGAAATATCTTTGTTAAAAAGTAGGCGTGGTTATAAACCGATTTCAATAAATTTTTGCGTGTCTATTAACACAAGTTATAAAAGTGTATAAACCAAGTTTCGTCATAATATCTCAATTATTTGTCGAGTTATGGGCTCCGAAATCTCGTTGATTTCTTTGTCTGAAAAGAGGCGGTGCCACGCCCATTTTCCGAAATTTTTCTATTTTTTGTTTCCGATCTATTGTAGAACTCATGCCACAAAATTTCAATGAATTATCTTTATATTTGACAAAGATATCGCTTAAAATGTTTTTACTAGGCCACTTTATGATACCCATATATAAAAGTGGGCGTGGTCGTCAACCGATTTCGCTAAAATTTTGAACATGTATTACCACAAGTAATAAAAGTGTATACACCAAGTTTCGTCATAATATATCGATTATTTGTCGAGTTATGGGCTCAGAAATCTCGTATATTCCTGCTTCTAAAAGGAGGCGGTGCCACGCCCATTTTCCAAAATTTTTGTATTTTTTGTTTTATGTCCATAGTTGGACACCTTCCATAAAATTTCAATGATAGATCTTTATATTTGACAGAGATATGGCTTAAAATGTTTTTATTAGGTCACTTTATAATACCCATATTTAAAGTAGGCGTGGTCGTCAACCGATTTTGGCAATTTTTCGTCCAACCATTTGCCTAAGTAAGTATATCACGCCTAACAAATTTCATCGATATATCTTCAACGGTTTCTGAGTTATGACTCATAAAACTTTCAATGTTTGCCCCTTAATAAGTGGGCGTGGCACCGCCCATTTTCCAAAATTTCACCATATTTCTTCATAAGGGCCTGAGCTCAATACGTGTGTGAAATTTTATCACTCTAGCTCTATTAGTGACTGAGATACAAAATTTCCGATTTTTACTATATAGGGGAGGTGGGCGTGGTCATGGTCCGATTTCGCCCATTTTCAATACCATCCGTTCCTGTCTTGATACCAACTTACATTTCAAATTTCATCAAAATATCTCAATTTTTGCGCGAGTTATCGTGCTCACAGACGGACAGACGGACAGACGGACGGACATGGCTCAATCGATTTCTCTTTTCACCCTGATCATTTTGATATATATAAGTCTATATCTATCTCGATTATTTCATTCTGTTACAATCCACCGTTAGGAAATCAAAACTATAATACTCTGTGTACTAGTACAGCTGAGTATAAAAATGACAAAGAAAATTGTTTAATAAAAACAAGTAAGGAAGCCTAAGTTCGAGTGGAATCGAACATTAGATACTCAGCTGTATGCTTTCATTGTTTGTTTGCGTTTGATGGAAACACGGTGTATTTTATATGAATCGAGTGCCGCATAAAGTGGGCGCAGCCACGCCCATTTTCAAAATTTCTATCAGCCATCCAACTAAGCATATGAATATTATTCTTTGTACAAAATTTCATTCCTTTATGACTTCTAGTTACAAAGATGCCACGTTAAAAATTCCCAAAGGGTGTTCCAGAAATATCTTTGTTAAAAAGTAGGCGTGGTCATAAACCGATTTCAATAAATTTTTGCGTGTCTATTAACACAAGTTATAAAAGTGTATAAACCAAGTTTCGTCATAATATCTCAATTATTTGTCGAGTTATGGGCTCCGAAATCTCGTTGATTCCTTTGTCTGAAAAGAGGCGGTGCCACGCCCATTTTCCGAAATTTTTCTATTTTTTGTTTCCGATCTATTGTAGAACTCATGCCACAAAATTTCAATGAATTATCTTTATATTTGACAAAGATATCGCTTAAAATGTTTTTATTAGGCCACTTTATAATACCCATATATAAAAGTGGGCGTGGTCGTCAACCGATTTGGCTAAAATTTTCAACATGTATTACCACAAGTAATAAAAGTGTACACACCAAGTTTCATCATTATATATCAATTATTTGTCGAGTTATGGGCTCAGAAATCTCGTATATTCCAGCTTCTAAAAAGAGGCGGTGCCACGCCCATTTTCCAAAATTTTTGTGATTTTTGTTTTATGTCCGTAGTTAGACTCCTGCCATAAAATTTTAATGATATATCTTTATATTTGACAGAAATATCGCTTAAAATGTTTTTATTAGGCCCCTTTATAGTTCCCATATATAAAAGTGGGCGTGGCCGTCAACCGATTTTCACAATTTTCCGTCAAAACATTTGTCTAAATAAGTACATCAGGCATACCAAATTTCATCGCTATATCTTCAACGGTTTCTGAGTTATGACATATAAAACTTTCAATGTTTGACCCTTAATAAGTGGGCGTGGCACCGCCCATTTTCCAAAATTTCATCAAATTTCTTCCTAGGGGCGTGAGTTCAACACGTGGGTAAAATTTCATCGCTCCAGCTATATTAGTGACTGAGATACCAAATTTCCGATTTTTTCTATATAGGAAAAGTGGGCGTGGTCATGGTCCGATTTCGCCCATTTTCAATACCAACCGTCCCAGTCTCGATACCAACTTGCATTTCAAATTTCATCAAAATATCTCAATTTTTGCGCGAGTTAGAGTATTTACAGACGGACAGACGGACAGACGGTCGGACAGACGGACAGACGGACGGACAGACGGACGGACGGACATGGCTCAATCGATTTCTCTTTTCACCCTGATCATTTTGATATACATAAGTCTATATCTGTCTCGATTATTTCATTCTGTTACAATCCACCGTTATGTGATTAAAACTATAATACTCTGTGTACTAGTACAGCTGAGTATAAATATGTATTAGTAAAAAATACCGATTTTAAATTTTTTTGACATACTGAGCACCTAATGCTTTTTCTTAAATAGGTACTTATATTTTCGTTCATCGTTTTGTTTTTATATTAAATTATTTCTGAGTTTTTAGTGCGATTTTAAGATTAAAGCGTGCTTTTTAGTTTTTTAAGTTATTATTTATTATTAAAATAAAGAAATAAAAAAAAAATAAAGAAAAAAAAAAATCAGTCACCTGGCGTGATTCGAACCTACCTCCCTTAGCTTCCAGAGCAGACACACTACGTCTGCGCCACCACACCACTTGCGTGGGGTATGTCAAGCGCTGCACTTAAACTGAACTAACAAAACGGGTGGTTGCTTTCATTGTAATATGTACATATGTATTTGCAAATATCAAACTTGTTACTTGTTGCTTTCAATAGGTGAGTGAGTTGTACTTGTTAGTTCAATTTAAGTGCAGCATTTGACAAGTGGTGTGGTGGCGCAGAGGTTTTGCGTCTGGTCTGGAAGCGAGCGGTTGTGAGTTCGAGCCGAGCGGATATCAAGGTTGATTTTTTTTTTAAATTAAAAATCAACTAAAATGGCTGCTATTTCCGCGGGCAACTTCCGTTGCACCAAATTTCAAATTTCACTCTCCATAAAAACTCTGTATCGCCGCCTAAGAAGTTAACTTCAAAAAATTAAATATATAGATAGGTATGTGTGGAACAGAAATATATGTAAATATTTACTATGTGAAAAATAACAGCGTTTCTTCTCCTTTTCGGTTACTCTAAAATTTTTATTTAAGCTTCAATATACACAGATAACAGCGCTATTCCTCTCTTTGCTAGCTTAGCTCCGACATAAACACTCAATAGCGCCATATGCCTTGGTTTCACAGCGCTATTACCTCCGTTTATTGACATCAGGCCCGTGCTCACGGGGGGAAGAGGGGAGTTTTGGGGGTTAAACCCCTCCCCCCCATGACCAAATCTAAGTTGCAATGATTTTGCAAAAATTTTCAAAATACAGTTTATAAATTTTGCATTGAATCTTGACTCATAATTTTTGACGAAATTAGTTACAATAATTTTACGGAAGAAGAAATTGGTGGAAGTTGCAAAAAATAAGGTTGGCCAATACATAAGTTCGGCACTTTGAATTGCACTTGGAGCTTTCCGAAATTACAAAGTTGTGTAGCATATGTTCGTTTGGCATTTTTCAAAAAATTGTACTGATAACAAAAAATGTTCATTTTGTGAAAACAGTGAGCAGTTTCAATTAACAAGTACTGTAAACAGTACTATTCAGGACCTGGTTAACTAGGTTTTGATGAATCAGAATTATGATTAATCAAATTATGATTTAATCGGTTCATCGCACGTCCCTAATTGATGTCATGGCCAAATGATGCTAAGGTTGTGTCAAGTGACCAGCTGTGGAGGGAACGTATTGCATCTATGGATATTCAAAATCCACTAGAAGCTCTTGACTTTTGTAAAATAGATGCTTTTCCAAATGTTCATCAAGTGCTTCGTATCATGGCCGCTTTACCTGTTAACACAGCAACAAATGAACGTTCTTTTTCGACGCTGCACATAGGTAGATTTAACGAATTTATGCGGCCATAATTGAAAATTTTAAAATTGTTGCAAATACAAAATCCAAAATCGCTCTACGTTTATAATAGACCGGGCAATAATAAACCGGTCTTCCCGGCTTTTATAGACAACCGGGGTGCTCCTGCCGCTAGTCGAAACATACTATTCTCCCACTTTTTCGATTTTTTATTTTTTACATATTTTAATCAACCCATTTTTAAACGTCAATATTTTTATATAAATTATTTGAATGTAGGCTCGTTTGATCTGGCTGATTAGGAGGTGCAAATAAAAACTAAATTCTATTCACCCGTTTGCCCAACGTTTCGCTGACAAATTCCAGCATCATCAGGGGCGTTTGTTTATTCACTTAAAAACCAAAAAACAAAAACAACAAGTAAGGAAGCCTAAGTTCGAGTGGAATCGAACATTAGATACTCAGCTGTATGCTTTCATTGTTTGTTTGCGTTTGATGGAAACACGGTGTATTTTATATGAATCGAGTGCCGCATAAAGTGGGCGCAGCCACGCCCATTTTCAAAATTTCTATCAGCCATCCAACTAAGCATATGAATATTATTCTTTGTACAAAATTTCATTCCTTTATGACTTCTAGTTACAAAGATGCCACGTTACAAATTCCCAAAGGGTGTTCCAGAAATATCTTTGTTAAAAAGTAGGCGTGGTCATAAACCGATTTCAATAAATTTTTGCGTGTCTATTAACACAAGTTATAAAAGTGTATAAACCAAGTTTCGTCATAATATCTCAATTATTTGTCGAGTTATGGGCTCCGAAATCTCGTTGATTCCTTTGTCTAAAAAGAGGCGGTGCCACGCCCATTTTCCAAAATTTTTATATTTTTTGTTTCCGGTCTATTTTGGAACTCTTGAAACAAAATTTCAATGAATTATCTTTATATTTGACAAAGATATCGCTTAAAATGTTTTTATTAGGCCACTTTATAATACCCATATATAAAAGTGGGCGTGGTCGTCAACCGATTTGGCTAAAATTTTCAACATGTATTACCACAAGTAATAAAAGTGTACACACCAAGTTTCATCATTATATATCAATTATTTGTCGAGTTATGGGCTCAGAAATCTCGTATATTCCAGCTTCTAAAAAGAGGCGGTGCCACGCCCATTTTCCAAAATTTTTGTGATTTTTGTTTTATGTCCGTAGTTAGACTCCTGCCATAAAATTTTAATGATATATCTTTATATTTGACAGAAATATCGCTTAAAATGTTTTTATTAGGCCCCTTTATAGTTCCCATATATAAAAGTGGGCGTGGCCGTCAACCGATTTTCACAATTTTCCGTCAAAACATTTGTCTAAATAAGTACATCAGGCATACCAAATTTCATCGCTATATCTTCAACGGTTTCTGAGTTATGACATATAAAACTTTCAATGTTTGACCCTTAATAAGTGGGCGTGGCACCGCCCATTTTCCAAAATTTCATCAAATTTCTTCCTAGGGGCGTGAGTTCAACACGTGGGTAAAATTTCATCGCTCCAGCTATATTAGTGACTGAGATACCAAATTTCCGATTTTTTCTATATAGGAAAAGTGGGCGTGGTCATGGTCCGATTTCGCCCATTTTCAATACCAACCGTCCCAGTCTCGATACCAACTTGCATTTCAAATTTCATCAAAATATCTCAATTTTTGCGCGAGTTAGAGTATTTACAGACGGACAGACGGACAGACGGACGGACAGACGGACAGACGGACGGACAGACGGACGGACGGACATGGCTCAATCGATTTCTCTTTTCACCCTGATCATTTTGATATATATAAGTCTATATCTGTCTCGATTATTTCATTCTGTTACAATCCACCGTTATGTGATTAAAACTATAATACTCTGTGTACTAGTACAGCTGAGTATAACAATAAACATTTTTGACAAAAGAAAAATTAGAAAATTATCATTGATTTTTTCACAATCACTCACCATGAAAAATATTTCAAAATTATTTTTTTTTTGAAAAATATTTAAAGTATACATATATGTACATTTATCTTAAAAACACTTATACAAAAACAACAATACAACAAGTAAGGAAGCCTAAGTTCGAGTGGAATCGAACATTAGATACTCAGCTGTATGCTTTCATTGTTTGTTTGCGTTTGATGGAAACACGGTGTATTTTATATGAATCGAGTGCCACATAAAGTGGGCGCAGCCACGCCCATTTTCAAAATTTCTATCAGCCATCCAACTAAGCATATGAATATTATTCTTTGTACAAAATTTCATTCCTTTATGACTTCTAGTTACAAAGATGCCACGTTACAAATTCCCAAAGGGTGTTCCAGAAATATCTTTGTTAAAAAGTAGGCGTGGTCATAAACCGATTTCAATAAATTTTTGCGTGTCTATTAACACAAGTTATAAAAGTGTATAAACCAAGTTTCGTCATAATATCTCAATTATTTGTCGAGTTATGGGCTCCGAAATCTCGTTGATTCCTTTGTCTGAAAAGAGGCGGTGCCACGCCCATTTTCCGAATTTTTTCTATTTTTTGTTTCCGATCTATTGTAGAACTCATGCCACAAAATTTCAATGAATTATCTTTATATTTGACAAAGATATCGCTTAAAATGTTTTTATTAGGCCACTTTATAATACCCATATATAAAAGTGGGCGTGGTCGTCAACCGATTTGGCTAAAATTTTCAACATGTATTACCACAAGTAATAAAAGTGTACACACCAAGTTTCATCATTATATATCAATTATTTGTCGAGTTATGGGCTCAGAAATCTCGTATATTCCAGCTTCTAAAAAGAGGCGGTGCCACGCCCATTTTCCAAAATTTTTGTGATTTTTGTTTTATGTCCGTAGTTAGACTCCTGCCATAAAATTTTAATGATATATCTTTATATTTGACAGAAATATCGCTTAAAATGTTTTTATTAGGCCCCTTTATAGTTCCCATATATAAAAGTGGGCGTGGCCGTCAACCGATTTTCACAATTTTCCGTCAAAACATTTGTCTAAATAAGTACATCAGGCATACCAAATTTCATCGCTATATCTTCAACGGTTTCTGAGTTATGACATATAAAACTTTCAATGTTTGACCCTTAATAAGTGGGCGTGGCACCGCCCATTTTCCAAAATTTCATCAAATTTCTTCCTAGGGGCGTGAGTTCAACACGTGGGTAAAATTTCATCGCTCCAGCTATATTAGTGACTGAGATACCAAATTTCCGATTTTTACAATATAGGAAAAGTGGGCGTGGTCATGGTCCGATTTCTCCCATTTTCAATACCAACCGTCCCAGTCTCGATACCAACTTGCATTTCAAATTTCATCAAAATATCTCAATTTTTGCGCGAGTTAGAGTATTTACAGACGGACAGACGGACAGACGGACGGACAGACGGACGGACAGACGGACGGACGGACATGGCTCAATCGATTTCTCTTTTCACCCTGATCATTTTGATATATATAAGTCTATATCTGTCTCGATTATTTCATTCTGTTACAATCCACCGTTATGTGATTAAAACTATAATACTCTGTGTACTAGTACAGCTGAGTATAAAAAGAACAGAAAAAATCATTACCACTTTGTGTGGTAGTTTTGTCATTACTAGTTATTGTTTTATTTTTGTATACATAATATGTAGGCTGCCGCGATGTTGTCTGTGTCTTCCTTCTTGTTAATTGCATTGTCCCTTCTTTGTAATATTCTTAGGCTCTCCAGTGTGTATCTCTTTAACTCCCCCTTTTCTTTGTCTATGATTTTTGTTTTTTCAAAGTCAGCTGAGTGGCCGCTGTTTAAAATATGCTGCGATAAAGCTGTGCTGTTTTTTTGTTTCTTTATGTCTGTTTCGTGCTCTGTTAACCGGACACCTAGTGCGCGCTTTGTTGTACCTACATACACTCGATTGCAGCTTTCGTTGTTGTTTCCTTTACATTTTATCTCGTATACCACATTATTTTGTTGTTTCGTCTCAATTGGGGTTTTTGTTCTTGTAAATATTCTCGTTAATGTTTCATTTGATTTGTATGCAAGTGTCGCGTTTTGTTCTTTTGATATACTCTCCAGGTTAGTATTTAGTTTCGGAATATATGTCGCGCTGTAATATTTCTTTGGTTCGTTGGGTGTTGTTGTTCTTTGAGCATTGTTCGGTGGTTTCTTCGTTTTTGATTCTCTGATCAGTTCGCGTATCAAGTTGACGGGGAAGTTGTTGCTTTTTAGGATGTTGTATATTTTTTTGATATTGTCATCATAGAATTGTGTGGCCGCTGTGGTGCAGTGGGTAGAGTGCTCGCCTGCTATGCCAGAGGTCTCGGGTTCAAACCACGGTCCGAGCCAAACAAATTTTTCTAATTAGTAAAAATCCAATTATTGGGTTTTTTAAGAGCAGCGGTCACCTCCCGGCAGTGGGCGGCATACCCTCCGAGAGTATTTCTGCCATGAAAAAGCTTCTCACAAAAAATGCATTCGCCGTTCGGAGTCGGCATAAAACTGTAGGTCCACCCAATTAGTAGGAAAAACAAAAAAAAAAGGAGCACACCGCGAATTGGGAGAGAAGCTCGGCCATAAAACTCATCAGAGTTATAATAGCGCCATTGTATTATTATTATTATCATCATAGAATTGTTGGTGGCTTATTGTTAATATCCTGTGTATGAGGTTTTTTGCTGTGTTGATTTTATATTTTTTGGGTTGGGAAGAAAAGAAATTTATTAGGCGCCCAGAAGAGGTTGGTTTCGAATACCAATTTAAAATAATTTTGTTGTTGCTTTTGTGAATGCGGACATCTAGAAAAGGGATGCTCGAATTTTGTTCCATTTCCATGGTAAACCTTAATTTTGGATGGTATCTATTTAATTGGTCTAGAATTATATTTACGTCGCGGCTCTTAATTATTGCAAATATGTCGTCTACATATTTATTGATGAATTTTATGTTTATGTTATAGTGGTTATTTAGCTCCGAAATGGTATTGTCAAGTAGGTCATCCATGACAATATCAGCGATCGTTGGGGATAGTGGGTTGCCCATTGGCATTCCGAAAGTCTGGTTATATAATTTATTATTGCACATGAAATAGTTGTTGTCTTTGAGACAGAAGTTAAGTATTTCTTCGAACTTTTTCTTTGGTATTCTCGTCATTTGTCCTATTTTGTCCCATTTTCTCATTATAATTTTAGTTGCTAGCATTGTCGGTATATTGGTGAACAGAGAGACAACATCAAAGGAGACTAACACATCTTCATCACACAAACTTATATTCGCTAATCTATCTTTTAGCTCGAATGCATTTTTCACGTTATACTTATCGGAAGTTAGGGGCTTTAATATTTCTCCGACATATTTTGATAAATTGTAGCAGGGGACCATGATTGACGAAGCAATAGGACGTAGAGGTACATCAGGTTTATGCACCTTGGGCAAACCATACAGTCTAGGTGCGACTGCTGCTGTGCATCTGAGGTGTTGTTTTTCTCTCTTTGTTATGTGTTGTGCTTTATAAAGCTCGTCTACGATTTTGTTGTTTTTTCTCTGCAAAGTGTTTGTTGGGTCAATTCTTATTGTTTTGTATGTGCTTTTATCTTCAAGTAGTTCGACAATTTTCCCTCTGTACTCTGATTCGTACATAGCCACTGTTTTATTACCTTTGTCCGCATCTGTTATCATAATGTTTTTATGGGTTTTTAGAAATAGCTTGGTTTGCTTGAAAGCTGCTAAAATGAATTTTTCCGCCGCGTTATGTTTTATGTTTCGTTTGAAAAGTGTTATTCTGTTGCTTAATTTGTTTCTTGTTATTTCTTTGTCTCTTTCGTCCTTTATGCCCGTGATAATTTGTTCCATTTCGGCAATGGTATGTATTGGGGAGAAATTTGTTTTTGTTGTCGGTAATGTGAACTTCTTCCAGAGCGAGAGAATCCATCGTACTTCATCGGGAAATTCGATGTTGGTTTTGTTTATAAACCAATTGGTGTCTTTATGTATTCCTAGTTTTTGCATTTGTTCCCGTTTTAGCTTTTCCATTTTTGACGAAAGTGTAGAATTCTTTTCTTTGGCGGTTATTTGACTTTGGATTTTTTGTGTATTGGTGAATGCGTCGAGCTCTGTATTTTCTAAGGATGACTTTATTTGTTGTAATGCGTGGTATAATGTATCTTTTGTGGACATACAAAACAATAAGAATTGACCCAACAAACACTTTGCAGAGAAAAAACAACAAAATCGTAGTTGAGCTTTATAAAGCACACCACATAACAAAGCACCTAGACTGTATGGTTTGCCCAAGGTGCATAAACCTGATGTACCTCTACGTCCTATTGCTTCGTCAATCATGGTCCCCTGCTACAATTTATCAAAATATGTCGGAGAAATATTAAAGCCCCTAACTTCCGATAAGTATAACGTGAAAAATGCATTCGAGCTAAAAGATAGATTAGCGAATATAAGTTTGTGTGATGAAGATGTGTTAGTCTCCTTTGATGTTGTCTCTCTGTTCACCAATATACCGACAATGCTAGCAACTAAAATTATAATGAGAAAATGGGACAAAATAGGACAAATGACGAGAATACCAAAGAAAAAGTTCGAAGAAATACTTAACTTCTGTCTCAAAGACAACAACTATTTCATGTGCAATAATAAATTATATAACCAGACTTTCGGAATGCCAATGGGCAACCCACTATTCCCAACGATCGCTGATATTGTCATGGATGACCTACTTGACAATACCATTTCGGAGCTAAATAACCACTATAACATAAACATAAAATTCATCAATAAATATGTAGACGACATATTTGCAATAATTAAGAGCCGCGACGTAAATATAATTCTAGACCAATTAAATAGATACCATCCAAAATTAAGGTTTACCATGGAAATGGAACAAAATTCGAGCATCCCTTTTCTAGATGTCCGCATTCACAAAAGCAACAACAAAATTATTTTAAATTGGTATTCGAAACCAACCTCTTCTGGGCGCCTAATAAATTTCTTTTCTTCCCAACCCAAAAAATATAAAATCAACACAGCAAAAAACCTCATACACAAGATATTAACAATAAGCCACCAACAATTCTATGATGACAATATCAAAAAAATATACAACATCCTAAAAAGCAACAACTTCCCCGTCAACTTGATACGCGAACTGATCAGAGAATCAAAAACGAAGAAACCACCGAACAATGCTCAAAGAACAACAGCACCCAACGAACCAAAGAAATATTACAGCGTGACATATATTCCGAAACTAAATACTAACCTGGAGAGTATATCAAAAGAACAAAACGCGACACTTGCATACAAATCAAATGAAACATTAACGAGAATATTTACAAGAACAAAAACCCCAATTGAGACGAAACAACAAAATAATGTGGTATACGAGATAAAATCTAAAGGAAACAACAACGAAAGCTGCAATCGAGTGTATGTAGGTACAACAAAGCGCGCACTAGGTGTCCGGTTAACAGAGCACGAAACAGACATAAAGAAACAAAAAAACAGCACAGTTTTATCGCAGCATATTTTAAACAGCGGCCACTCAGCTGACTTTGAAAAAACAAAAATCATAGACAAAGAAAAGGGGGAGTTAAAGAGATACACACTGGAGAGCCTAAGAATATTACAAAGAAGGGACAATGCAATTAACAAGAAGGAAGACACAGACAACATCGCGGCAGCCTACATATTATGTATACAAAAATAAAACAATAACTAGTAATGACAAAACTACCACACAAAGTGGTAATGATTTTTTCTGTTCTTTTTGTATTGTTGTTTTTGTATAAGTGTTTTTAAGATAAATGTACATATATGTATACTTTAAATATTTTAAAAAAAAAAAATTAATTTTGAAATATTTTTCATGGTGAGTGATTGTGAAAAAATCAATGATAATTTTCTAATTTTTCTTTTGTCAAAAATGTTTATTGTTGTTTTTGTTTTTTGGTTTTTAAGTGAATAAACAAACGCCCCTGATGATGCTGGAATTTGTCAGCGAAACGTTGGGCAAACGGGTGAATAGAATTTAGTTTTTATTTGCACCTCCTAATCAGCCAGATCAAACGAGCCTACATTCAAATAATTTATATCAAAATTAAGTTGATCGCCTACAGTCAATATTTTTAGTTTTAAGACAGTTATCAAAGTAAACATCATGGATTCGAGTGCTTCAGGTAAATACTCGTATCATTATTTATTGAAGAAATCGTCAACCTAGCATAATAAAAGACCCACCATTTTGAAGCTTTTAAGCATATTGCGTTTTCTTGAAAAATATTGTTCATTTTTTAATTCAAAAGCATTTTAGTTATATTATCGCCTCCGATCGCCTCAAAATTTTTATGCATTTTATTAGTGGGTAGTCTTTTCTTATGGTTGTGATGAAAATCAGCGGCTGGGGTAAAAAAAGATACATTGAAAAAATGTCCAGGGTTCATCTGGAAAAAAATTAGTTACCCATCAATTTCTCTACGGAAAAATGCAAAGCCAGATATTATCAACAATGGATGAAAAATTGGCCTATTTGGAAAATTATATGCTTTCGTATTTTTAGTATTTCCAATTTTTCAAAGTCAAGGAAATACTTATCATAAAAAGGGGCTAAGAATCCTAAAGCTACATTTTTTAAAAGAGTTTTGAGTATGCAATTTTGCAGCTCATTCAATTTTAATATAACAATATGCAACATTCAACTTTTTGGAAATTTTCATTGGCTTTTCGGAAATTTTAATTGGAACGAACATATAAGGCAAACACCCTACAGAAAAAAACTTCTAAAATCGACGGAACTTTTCACAGCATTGAGAATTTCACTTTTTCCACTAAAATTGGTTGGCTACATAACAGTACACTTAGAAATCTCCTCAAAATCTTCTATAAATTCTGGCCTCGCTTTGAAATTTTTAATCCACTTTTAGAAATTTCTACGATTTTTCGGATTTTTTCCATAAGCTCAGAAATCCTGCTTAAAACTATTTTTATTGAAGAATTGTCTATATTTTTAAACGAAAATAAGAAAGTAAAATTTTCGACAGAACTCTTTGAAATAAATTTAAAAACTCTGGCGTATGATTTTTTTTGAGTCACTGTATATATTTTTCAATAAAATCGACTTTTAACTCAAATTATTAAAATTTCGCATTAAACAAGCAATTTGGAATAGATGTAGACAATAAAATATTTTTGGCCGCATAAAACTTGAAAATCTACCTATGTGCGCTGCGACGATTAAAATCTTACTTGAGGTCAACAATGAAAGAATATCGTCTTAATGGACTCGCGTCCTTGAATATACATCGCAATGTGAATGTGGACATAAATTCAGTATTGACAGAATTCTTTTCCGTACCTCGAAGAGTCGTAATGTTAAACGGGCTTTAATTATAGCCATGTATTCATAAAAGTGCGAATAATATGCCACCATATCACAAAGTCTCTACCAAATACAGAAAAATTTGTACAACCAAAAAAAAAAAATTCTTGGGTATAATTTTAAGCATCAGAGTATGCAGTTTCAGAAAAGTTAGAGAACATTTAAATTTATGATGTATGGGTCTGGATATCTGTTGCAGCAAATATGTTTATCTTAGCGAAAAATGTATGCGAATGCAAACCAAAATTAAAAACCCCGCAAGGCTAATTCCTTCGCACGGCCCTGATTGACGTCTTCACTACCTGCGCTCTTATCACTGCTCCGACATAAACACTCAATAGCGCTATTCCGATAAGCGTATATCACCCACTGCTATTTTTCTTTCTTCTACACTAAAAATTAAATTTCGTAAAAAAACTACGAAAGACTTTCGTAGTCTAGAGTTTCGTAAAATGTACGAAAGATTCGTATATATTACGAAAGCATTTTTCTCAACAAAATCTAATTTTACGAATCTTTCGTAAATATTACGAAAGGGCTTTCGTAAACCATTTTCTAATATTTTTTTCGTATATATTACGAAATATTTCGTAAATATTACGAAACACTTTCGTAAATTTTCTTAAAATTATCTTTACGAATAATTTCGTATATTGTACGAAAGTTTTCGTAACATTATCAAAGGATTAAAAGATTTACGAAATACTTTCGTAATATATACGAAATATTTTCGTACAACAATATTTTACCGTACAAGTCTTCTTTCATTGTAAAGTGTTGAGTCGGTGCAATAATATCAAAAATTATTTTAAGTAGTAAGTGCGTAATGAAATAATATATAAAAGAATAATGCATTGTATATAAAAAGACAATATTGATATACTTATAAAATAAACTGTGATATTTTCCAACTTGATTAAACTTAAGGGTGAGTACATTAGTTGCATTTACTTTTTCCTTTTTTCGGTCTTATCTATTTTCCTAAATAAATACTTAATAAAATAATATAAAGAGATATTTCTAAAAAATTTTAAAAATATATGAAAACGTGCTTAAAATTGGCAAAAACGTATTTAAAAGTGATGTAGATACGACCATTTTTATTTTAAAAAGATTCATTGTAAAATTGTAAAATCAAGAAAAACATTTAAATTTAAAAAATGTTTATTTTTAATTCAAGCCCTATGAGATTTTGAACCTAAAACTTGCGCTTTTATTCCCTTCATTTTAATTTTTAATTTAAAAATGATTCTATTTAATCCAAAATACATTTTTATTTCAAAAGTTTCATTTTAAATTTACAAATTTTCATTATTAAAATAAAAACGATCTGGTTTAAAACGTGCATTATAAAAAAATGTTTTTTTTTTCTCCGAGTGTAGCTGCTTGAATTTTAAGGTTTTAAGTAGTTTCCCGTTATCTTTATCTTTATCTTTACCTTTATTTTTATCTTTATCTTTATCTTTATCTTTATCTTTATCTTTATCTTTATCTTTATCTTTATCTTTATCTTTATCTTTATCTTTATCTTTATCTTTATCTTTATCTTTATCTTTATCTTTATCTTTATCTTTATCTTTATCTTTATCTTTATCTTTATCTTTATCTTTATCTTTATCTTTATCTTTATCTTTATCTTTATCTTTATCTTTATCTTTATCTGTATTTTTATCTTTATCTTTATTTTTATCTTTATCTTTATCTTTATCTTTATCTTTATCTTTATCTTTATCTTTATCTTTATCTTTATCTTTATCTTTATCTTTATCTTTATCTTTATCTTTATCCTTATCTTTATCTTTATCTTTATCTTTATCTTTATCTTTATCTTTATCTTTATCTTTATCTTTATCTTTATCTTTATCTTTATCTTTATCTTTATCTTTATCTTTATCTTTATCTTTATCTTTATCTTTATCTTTATCTTTATCTTTATCTTTATCTTTATCTTTATCTTTATCTTTATCTTTATCTTTATCTTTATCTTTATCTTTATCTTTATCTTTATCTTTATCTTTATCTTTATCTTTATCTTTATCTTTATCTTTATCTTTATCTTTATCTTTATCTTTATCTTTATCTTTATCTTTATCTTTATCTTTATCTTTATCTTTATCTTTATCTTTATCTTTATCTTTATCTTTATCTTTATCTTTATCTTTATCTTTATCTTTATCTTTATCTTTATCTTTATCTTTATCTTTATCTTTATCTTTATCTTAGTCTTAATTTTTTATTTTTATTTTTTTTTCTTTTTCTTTTTCTTTTCTCTTTTTCTTTTTCTTTTTCTTTTTTTCTTTCTTTTTCACAGGGTTATCTATTTAAGTGGATCGGAACGACGTCCACATTTGCAAATTGCGATTTCCAAAGTTTCCTATGTTTGTCAGAACACGTATAAGCAATAAGTACCTCTTATTTTATTAGTTACTAAAATTAATAAACATAAATGTAAAATATTAAAATAAATAAAAAACTTTTAAATTAATTGAATAAATTAAACTTATTTCTTATGCATATATAAAACATCTTTCTCTTAGGATTATTTTATTGATATATGTTCATATTTCGAAAAGGTTTTCAAATTTCGTTGAAATATACATCATATGTACATATATATATATGTATGTAATAATTAGGGTTTTTTTAACTTTAAGCTAAAAAATAATTTGATCAATTGTACAACAATTTGACAGCTCTAACAGCCTTCGTAAATGTACGAAAGCGGTTTCGTAATATTTACGAAATCTTTCGTTGCTCAAAAGTACGAAGGTATTTCGTAAATATTACGAAAGCCTTCGTAAATACTACGAAAGTATTTTGTAAATAGTACGAAAGTATTTCGTAAATACTACGAAAGTATTTCGTAAATAGTACGAAACCTTTCGTAATACTACGAATTTATTTCTTAATAGTACGAAAGCCTTCCTAAATACTACGAAAGTATTTCGTAAATAGTACGAAATAGCTTTCGTACTATTTACGAAACCATTCGTTGCTCAATTTTACGAAAGAATTTCGTAATATGTACGAAAGATTTCGTAATATTTACGAAATATTATTTTGAGTGTATTGCTCCGACATAAACGCACCCTTACTCATAATTGCGTAAAAAATTCCTTTCTTTCTTATACTTTCACATAAAACTCATTTATTGTATTTATGTGACAAAAGTCAATGCACAATATGTTCCATATTTTATCCGGTGTTTATTATGCGCCTATTAATTCATTATGTTCGCACCGACCGAAGTTGCCACAAGTCTGCGCCACCCAAGAAGCAAAATAAATAATTGTCTCTGAACCAGACCCATAAGTCTCAAAATATTACAGAAATGGGTCCGATCACAACGCAAAAAGGCAGGGCAAAAACCCGCATGCAAACTATGCGACGGCAATCATGGCATCCGCATGCGTCACATGTCTAGAAATATGCAGCAGCTTGGACAGATGTCGGCGTTGTGGTGAGAAGCATCACACTACTCTACACGTCGATGTGCTCGAGGCAAAGCGTCCCGAAGAGGATAAAGAATCCCTGGACGCAATTTCCATATCAGTGTCCGAGCCCACGAAATCATGGGCGCAACAAGTGGAGGTGGAAGAGGCTGAGTAAGAAGAGGGTGAGATCACCTCAATTGGTGAAAACAATGCCTTTGTTTCGACCCTTGCTGCAACACGAAAGAAGCGGCCCAGCATCTTCTAGACCACCTCGCCATTCGGCCAATCACCGCCACGATGGCGCGCCACCCAGTACCTGGCGTTCATCTCGCCGGCCAACAGAATTATACACAAAACAAGTAAGGAAGCCTAAGGTCGAGTGGAATCGAACATTAGATACTCAGCTGTATGCTTTCAACTAAGCGTATAAATATTATGCTTAGTGCAAAATTTCATTCCTTTATGACTTCACGTTACAAAGTCCCAAAGGGTTTTCCAGAAATATCTTTGTTAAGAAGTAGACGTGGTCATAAACCGATTTCTCTAAACATTTAGAACATGTATTACCACAAGGTTTAAAAGTGCATACACCAAGTTTCGCCATAATATATCAATTATTTGTCGAGTTATAGGCTCAGAATTCTCGTATATTCTTGCTTCTAAAAGGAGGAGGTGCCACGCCTATTTTCCCAAATGTTTGTGTTTTTTGTTTCCGGTCAATTGTGGCAGTCATGCCACACAATTCTAATGAATTATCTATATACTTTGTTAAAAAGTAGGCGTGGTCATAAACCGATTTCGCTAAATTTTTGAACATGTATTACCACAAGGTTTAAAAGTGCATACATCAAGTTTCGTCATAATATATCAATTATATGTCAAGTTATAGGCTCAGAAATCTCGTATATTCGTGCTTCAAAAAGGAGGCGGTGACACGCCCATTTTCGATATCTCAAAAAACCTTCCCATATAATTAAAAATGAGCCCGATTTTCGGAATCAGCAACCGATTTTACATATAGGTAGGATAGTTGCGTCCAAAGTACAGACAACAAATTTCATTTTGTGATTTAGTATAATTAGTCTTTTTCTTAACTATGTTACTGGTTTGAACCATTTCTTTCGCAAATATTTTTCAAACAGTTTTCAACGTAAGTATTTACCAATTCGGTTTTCGCGTTTTCCAACAGTGGGTATTTGGGATCCTCGGCGCAGCTTCTCCTTGTCCTTGTTGGTCCGTAGTTACGCACTATTCGTTGTTTTCGCCAGCCGTACTTTTTGTTCTTCGGGCACTATAAATCACGCGCGAGTTAATTACGGTTGATCAATCCCGGTCGATTGCCCCCTGTTACTATCTAGTGAATAGGTAGTGATGGCCTGGTATTGGTTGAGCCACCAGTTACTATCTTGTAGATAGGAGTATGTAAGAATAGAAAGAAATTTCCGCCGAAATGCGTATTCTTATACCTATTCTTAGACTAACTTTATTATCGATCTTACACTAGCTTATATACAAATTCTTATCTACAATATGCGTACATAAGTATGTATGTACATAAGTGTGTAAATGTATAATATGTACATATATATTTATTTATATTTATTTACTTAGTATGTATGTCAGTATGTTTACATAAATCTTACAGCTATTCATACTAATAAATAAATGTGGTGGTTGTTATCAGCTTATGTTATTTACATAGGCACATATGCACATTAATAGTTTAAATGTAATGGTTATCAGTGGTTTACAGTTTATTGTTAGATTTCTATTGATCATTTGTATATATCAGTTGTTTACAGTTTGCATGATAATACATGTTGAAAAAGGTTTTTGTTTATGTGATAATTTATGTCTACGATAATGAATGTATATGTAAATATATGTTTTCGGTTATGTTCTAATCTGTGTAAGACTACGTCGTTAACTCTCCTCCCTCTTAAAACGATGCGTCCCCACTATGGTGGTGCTACGAGTAGCTGTTGAAGACGGTTCATTTCGATTTCGTATAATTCATCAATTTGTCTTTGTCTGTGAAGCATTCTTGTAGGTAACAGATATGAATGTCGGTTGTTATGTGCATATTCCTTTATCAGTTGTTTACCGTTTGGGAATGTATCTCATATTTTCCTTTTTGTTGTTTATCTATCATGTATGTCCGTTATCCCGTATGTCCGCCTTTATCCCGTACGTATGGTGTGATTTCTTCTTCGCTTTGCTTTTGCATTGTCTTCGTTGCCTTCATTTCCTTCACTATGCCACAGTATATGTAGTGTAACCATACATCTTGCTTTTGTATTGTCTTCATTATAGAATTTTTCGTTGCCTTATTTTTCTTGACCATAATAATAATTTTCTTGCCACCATAATATTTGTTTTTGTTGTATAACCATGCATCTTGCTTTTGTATTATCTTCATCTCTTTCACTATGCCACAGTAGTTTTTGTTTTTGTACCATGTTGCGTGCTTCACCTTGGCCGAATTTGCTTCCTTTATTTTTGATGTGTTTACCTTGGAAAGTATGGTCACTTTTTTCTCCATGTCCACATGCTTAGTTTTTTGATAAACCTTCTGCTGTCCTCTTCGGTTTTTTGACTTCTTCTGTATTTTCATGCTCTATTGGTAGGTTCTGTTGGCTGGTTGCAATTTCTTTATATTTTCCCCATCCGTTTTGTTTCTCTATTCTGTTTATGCTCATCGTGATCTGCTGGATCTCGTTCTCATGTTTGGCTATTATGAGATTTAGTTCAGCCAGTTCTTCCTTCGCTTTTGCTTTGTGTATCGTGCAGAAATGTATCGTCTGTTTCATTTCATTTACCGCTGTTGTTAGTGCAGCGAGTGGTGCCTTCAAGCTATCGAGTTCCTCTGCACTCATTTTGGAGTTTATTTCCAACGATTCCAGTGTGATATTCGTTGATTTCTGTTTATATTTTTGCCGATTTTTGTTAAGCACTTTTTAGGCATTAGTGCTGGAAGTCCTACTTCCCGTGGAATTTTTTTATATACTTTTCTTTACATAGAAAAAAATATATATGGCTGCTTAATCCCGGTTGAGCCCCCAGTTACTATCTAGTGGATAGGTAGTGATGGCCTGGTATCGGTTGAGCCACCAGTTACTATCTTGTAGATAGGAGTATGTAAGAAAAGATGGAAATTTCCGCCGAAATGCGTATTCTTTTGCTTTGTCTTAGACTAACTTTATCATCGATCTTACACTAGCTTATATACAAATTCTTATCTACAAATATGCGTACATAAATATGTATGTACATAAGTGTGTAAATGTATAATATGTACATATATATTTATTTATATTTATTTACTTAGTATGTATGTCAGTATGCCGCTGTGGTGCAGTGCGCAGAGTGCTCGCCTGCTATGCCAGAGGTCTCGGGTTCAAACCCCAGTCCGAGCAAGCACCAAAAACAAATTTTCTAATTAATTAAGAGCAGCGGTCACCTCTCGGCAGTGGGCGGCATACCCTCTGAGAATATTTCTGCCATGAAAAAGCTTCTCACAAAAAATGCATTCGCCGTTCGGAGCCGGCATAAAACTGTAGGTCCACCCAATTAGTAGGAAAAACAAAAAGGAGCACACCTCGAATTGAGAGAGAAGCTCGGCCATAAAACTCGCCAGAGTTATAATAGCGCCATTGTATTATTATTATTATTATGTATGTCAGTATGTTTACATAAATCTTACAGCTATTCATACTAATAAATAAATGTGGTGGTTGTTATCAGCTTATGTTATTTACATAGGCACATATGCATACTAATAGTTTAAATGTAATGGTTATCAATGGTTTACAGTTTATTGTTAGATTTCTATTGATCATTTGTATATATCAGTTGTTTACAGTTTGCATGATAATACATGTCGAAAAAGGTTTTTGTTTATGTGATAATTTATGTCTACGATAATGAATGTATATGTAAATATATGTTTTCGGTTATGTTCTAATCTGTGTAAGACTACGTCGTTAACTCGCGTGGCCTTACTTTTTTGTTTTCAGGCACTAGAAACTTCGACACGCGCTGGTGGTCCCTGCCCGGGCGTCAGTTAAAAAAAATTTTTCTTGGGAGACGAGTTCCTTTATTCATCGGCTTTCAACTTAGAACTAACTCTTTACAATTATCATTTCTTAAATCTAATTTATTCTGTTGTCTGCTCTGCCGCCGCTTCTGTTGAGATTTCGCTGGCGATGCGATTCCCACCGTTCTCTGCATTCCTCATTCTCTGGAGATGTTGTGTTCCAGTTGTTTGTGCATTTTGGTGTATTTTTGCACATAGGAATTTCTATTTACCTATTTGTGCAATATTGTATCTTACTGTATACAGGAATGTGCATTTTATTTAAGTGAATAAACACATAAAAACAACAGATAAGTTTGATAGTAAATTACGTTTTCAAAAGAAATAACGCTGTTGACAGATCTTTGAAGGTTTACATTCTTATTGTCGCGTCCATTGGCAGTAGATGGCAGCAGTTTTAAAAGCATCAAATAAGACAGTATCTCAGAAGACCAATCACTGAAGTGTCCCAAATTAAATCCGTTACTAGCATCAGTCAAAACATCCTCGACGCAGTTTTCATATCTACTCTAGTGTATAAAGTTTGTTTAAAATCGCCTCACCATAACGAAGCGTAAAATCGAAAGAAATCTGCAAGGAAACAATAATTGCTTTCCTTGAATATTCATACTTCTACATATATGTATGTACATTAGGGTGGTCCTGTGGTGTCACACAGGGGCCAAAGTTCAGAAAACTCTATGGAGGCTGAAAAAATTAAATTAATTTTTTTGTATATCTAATGCCCAAAATCTATATTCCTGCAATCAATGATACCAAATATAAATGTTGGTCCCGATCGGAGACAGCTAAAGCGTGTCGCATAGGGGTCAAAATTCATATTACCATATGTGACCCTTGAGTGCAGGACTATAGATTTTGGCCATTAGATATAAAAAAAAATTTATTTAATTTTTTGAATCTCCATAGATTTTTCTGATCTTAGAGCCTTGTAGGAGACCACTTAACCATCTCCGATGGGGACCAAAATTTATATATGTACATACATATATGTACAATGTACATATCTATCAACATTATGTTATTATTCATATATTACCAGTGTTGAATCATATAAATATATTGGAAAATATTCCAAAACGTTGCAATGAGTTGCAATAAAGTGCTTTCTTGCGCAATTTCTGTTGCACCAAATTAATTTTATCTGCCACAGTGCAGTTTTGGAAAAGTCGAAGATCTTCTTCAGAAATTACCACTTCATCAATTTAGCTTTCGACCTCTGACGCCTGACGTTTTTTGCTGTCACAGCCGTTAAGTTTTGTGTTTATATTTGTTACGATCGATGGTTGATCCGGGTAAATCGTATGCATATTTTGCACTAAGGGTCGGAACCATACCTGAGAAATTTACATACATACATTATTTTTTTTTTTAATTTAAATTTTGAGTCTTTAGAATTAAGAGTCAATTTCTACTCTACATAATAAAGTATGCTAGTAAAGCGTACTTGAAGGAGTCAAACTTTCTGGTAACCCCAAAAAAATTCCGGGTGAGAGACAACCCTGTATGATTGGATATCTGGTGACAAAAGAGAGAGAGAAATTGCAGCCAACTTCCGGCATTTTACTTTAACCGAGCCAACGTGGAAAAATAGCAGCAGCCAGAGGCATTCTCCATTAAGTTGAAGCAATTATAATATAAGAATAATTTAGTTGATTTGATTCAAGTCAAGAAGGGTGCAACGTAACCAAGAAGCGGGCATCACAGGTGAGTGAGGAAAAGCGGCAGCTAGATGGCATGTTCATTTAGTCGAAGTAACTCATTTAGTTTAATTTAGTTCGAATCAAGAAGGGTGCAACCTAACCAAGAGACAGACGTCACCGGTAAGCAAAAAAAAGCAGCGGCCAGATAAACAACAAACGCGAAGGTACATGATTGTCAACGGCGACAAATAGTAGACGTGGAGGTAAATTTATGTATGTATATAGATTAAGGCGCCTTCGAGAATATTCCACTGCGAAGGCACGCTTACGGCGACGTCGCCGATGGTCGCGAAGCGCCGATGTAAATAAGCGCGCAGAGAGTTTGATCCAACGACTGTATTCGAACATTAAACACTGGCTTCACATCGCTTCATGTCAATATAAGGTGAGTGACAACATTGTGTTGCTCGAACTAGAAGTATTGCACATACTGAAACACATTCGTTATACTTTGCGTGGCAGAGAAAAGCAATCGAACATCGATTTGCCTTTTATTTTTGTCGTAAATCGCTGTTTTTGAGAGTTTAACTCGAAAAAAAAAATTTTATTTTTTTTTGATTTTTTAGAAAACTTCTGAGTATACAGTCTTATAGACCAAATAATTCTAGCCTAACAAAGTGTAACTTTTAGCTTTCTAGGAAATCGTTTTGATTATTGGCAGTTTTTTTTCTAAGTGCTTGATATTTTCATCACACAATAACATAAATTACATCTTTGGTCATAATTAGGGAAGCTAAAAATATGCAAATGCATATTGCATATGCAAATGCATATTTCGACATAAAATGCATATTTACGATCAAAATGCATTTTGTGCTTATTTTGGCATATTTTAATCGAGCAATATCGAAAAATATTAAGCTGGAAACATCTTATCTGTGGTTAATTCAGACAGTTGCGTATACATGCAAGCAAGGCTATTTAACTATTGATCTAGACCCCGGAGCGGAGCATTTTCCCATATAAAAATTCACCACGCCAAACACTAAGTTCTTGTATGCATACAAACAAGTCTATTTGACTGTTGATCAGAGCCTCGAAGCAAACCCAGGGTAAAAAAAAAATCTTTGCTCCGATGAAGGGAACAATAATATGCAATATGTATCGACATACATAGGCATACGCTACACTGTCAATATGAATCGCGATATTTGGATCGCGATCCATATTGATGATCTGAAGAATCGCAGGCTAGTGCTACACGTTCAATATGAATATTGCGATATTTTTTTCGCTCTGAGGTTTAAAATATTTTACTTCCGTCCTTTTCACACTTTCACTTTCAATTCAATTTGATGGGTCGCAAAATTTTCATGCTACACAGTCAATCCGTGTTGTCAATATTGCGATCCGGATTGCGGATCTCAAAATTTCGGCCAATATTAATCGTTTTCCGCATACAAGGGTTTTTTCTCGGAAAGCCACTAAAAATTTACCCTGGAAAATATAGTAAAACATATAATAGTTCAATGCAACCCTGCGCAATATTAATGGAATGGTTTCGCTTGCTTTGTAAAAAGATCCCATGTATTTACATAAATACAAATCTAAAATTAAGTAAAAGTATTTTATAGTATTTAAAACAAATCTTTTAAATGGAAAAAATGTGAATTGTACGTTTCAATTCTTATATTATTATTACTTTGCAAAATTCGTTAAAAAAATGTAAGCTTGAAATGAAATACGTACATTTTTTGAGCATATTTCAGGTATTTTTTTGGCATATATGCATATTATGAGATTTTTTCGTGCATATTTACGAGCATATTTCAATTATTTTTCGGGCATACTAGCATGCATATTTTGAAATTTTTCGTGCATATTTTTAGGTACCCTAGTCATAATATATGTATATAATTGTATGTATATACATGTATTATATGTCGTAGGAATCTAGGGCTTACGACGAGTCCACTCATACCAAATTTACCCTAGTTAGGCTAACGGTATCTTCGTAATTTCAAATTGCCTTTTATTTTTGCCGGAAAAAATAAAAGTCACATTTTAACTGTTATTATTTGACTGCAAAAAAAAGTCAACTTTTAACAGTTATAGTCTGCCGAAAAAAATTAAAGTCAAAAAATAACTTTTTGATCGTAACTTTTATCATAAAAGTCATAACTGGTTGGGTTCCTGAGCATTACACTTACCACGAAATCAGCCGAGAATCGAACGTCGAGCATACATGAATGCACTGTAGAACTGTAGGCAAGGTTAGGTGAAAAAGAAAAAATGAATGTATTTCTGGGGGTGAATATAGCGGTGGTGAATATATAGCAGTTAATAACAGGGATGCATTTGAATTGAGGTAAAAACCTTAGAACTTGGAAACAAAAAAAAAACAAAAAAAACTGTCGTATGTGTAATGAATTAGTGAAGAAATGATACGTGCTGATTAGGGAATGTTAAAAGTGGATGAAATAAGGTTTTTCCATACTGAAGAAAGACGAAAATATGAAAAAAAAAAAAACAGAAGTAGTGATAATGTTGTACCATTGTAATGCACCTCTGCATATTTCTAGTTTTCGCACAAATACACACGCAAATATAATCGTGCTGTGGGGAGATTATAAACAATAACAAACGGATTAAGCGAATTATTATTTTTTTTTAAGCGCGGCCGAAGCATCTGGCGGATGTGATCTGTGAGGCCACCCCTACCTTCCGGAAAAACTAATTTTTATCGGATCGTGGTTCATTATATAAAAATTTTCGGGTTTAAATTCTGGAATATCGTGAAAATACCACTTTACACAATCGTTCAAACCTATTTTATTTCTTATGCATTTTATGACCAACTTTACAATTTAGGTTCACTCACTTTTTAGGTTTAGCTTGTGTATATGTAGTATATATTATTTAGTCAAGTTTATTTAGTTTATTCGCAAAATGTAATTAATTTGAAGCAGAAAACACAAAAACTTCACTAGCACTTGATTTCTTTTTGCCAAATGTTTTCAAAATATTGTTTTGTTTTTCTGTATACCTACACAATTGCAAATATGTATGTATACATACATATATTCACCATGCTAGAAGCCGGCTACAGGATTGTATTTTCGCGGAAGCAGGAGAAATTTTTTTAACTGGGTACTTGTGAGGCTAATTTATGCGGGTTAACTTACTAAACAGCTGATTATTAACTTTTTTCTACTTTTTTTATTTATATTGTGGTGCTTATGTCAATTTTGAGCATGACGCCATGTGATTTCTACAAATTCGAACTATGATTTTGACAGAAGCACCACAGAATATACAAACAATTTACACCGAGTGTGTATGTATGTATGTAATTATGTTCAGATGCGAAAACCTTTATTATTGGACCATGGATATTTGACAGCACGCTTTTCGTTTGTGTAATGTCGCCGACGAAGAAAGTTCGAGCATTGAAGGCTCTCAGAAGCTTGAAAAAATTACGTAATGACTTTTCAGCAATTGTAAAAATGTATATCATTGCTATCGAGAAAATTATTTATTTTACGGCTGTGTTTATTAAGAACGGGAAAATTTTAATTCCCAAACCAGTAAATTAAAATGCCAAACAACCTCGTACAGTTTTATAGACTGCTTCCTTAACATGTTTCAGTCTCTTAAAAACCCACCCTGATATTAGCTCAGATTTCACATTAGAGGCAAACTTCCTTTATTCTTGTTTTAAACTCGGGTAAAGTAAGCACACAAACACCTTCGTAGGTCTATTTAGCACCGGTGGAAATCTTAATAGGGATGCATTGGGTTTTATACTAGAATTAAAAATTTTTCGCTTATACCTTCAATGCACCCAGGTAGAAAAAAACATTAACATGTTATAACAACTTTACGGATAATCTATTCAAAGATTGCGAAAATATTTGAAGTGTTATGGTAATTTTTCCAAGTTAAAGTTGAGTTCGGTCAAATTTATGTTCGAAGAAATAAATTTTCAACTGAGAACGTGTTTTTTAGTTAGATAGAACAATAGGAAACACCGGAATTATTAATATAATTGGTAAATAGTACTATTTTTTGTTATTCGCGGGATAATTTATCGAAAATATTTCGACTGTATTTAATAACCATAGTATTTTTCCCATCCTATAAATATATCGCACAGAAGCTTCTTTTAAATTCAGATACGACTTTTTATACTCAGCTGTCCTAGTACACAGAGTATTATAGTTTTAATCACATAACGGTGGATTGTAACAGAATGAAATAATCGAGATAGATATAGACTTATATATATCAAAATGATCAGGGTGAAAAGAGAAATCGATTGAGCCATGTCCGTCCGTCCGTCCGTCTGTCCGTCCGTCTGTAAACACTCTAACTCGCGCAAAAATTTAGATATTTTGATGAAATTTGAAATGCAAGTTGGTATCGAGACTGGGACGGTTGGCATTGAAAATTGGCGAAATCGGACCATGACCACGCCCACTTTTCCTATATAGAAAAAATCGGAAATTTTGTATCTCAGTCACTAATATAGTTGGAGCGATGAAATTTTACCAACGTATTGAGCTCAGGGCCCTAGGAAGAAATTTGATGAAATTTTAGAAAATGGGCGGTGCCACGCCCACTTATTAAGGGTCAAACCTTGAAAGTTTTATATGTCATAACTCAGAAACCATTGAAGATATATCGGTGAAATTTGGTACGCGTGATTTACTTACTTAGGCAAACGTTTTGAAGGAAAATAGTTAAAATCGGTTGACGGCCACGCCCACTTTTATATATGTGTATTATAAAGTGACCTAATAAAAACATTTTAAGCCATATCTCTGTCAAATATAAAGATCTATCATTGAAATTTTGTCGCATGAGTCCAACTATGGACATAAAACAAAAAACACAAAAATTTTGGAAGATGGGCGGTGCCACGCCCACTTATTAAGGGGCAAACTTTGAAAGTTTTATGAGTCATAACTCAGAAACCGTTGAAGATATATCGATGAAATTCGGTACGTGTGATATACTTACTTAGTGAAATGTTTGGACGAAAAATTTCCAAAATCGGTTGAGGGCCACGCCCACTTTTATATATGTGTATTATAAAGTGACCTAATAAAAACGTTTTAAGCTATATCTCTGTCAAATATAAAGATATATCATTGAAATTTTATGCCAGGAGTCCACCTGCGGACATACAACGAAAAACACAAAAATTTTGGAAAATGGGCGTGGCACCGCCTCTTTTTAGAAGCTGGAATGTACGAGATTTCTGAGCCCATAACTCGACAAATAATTGATATGTAATGACGAAACTTGGTGTGTACACTTTTATTGCTTGTGGTAATACATGTTGAAAATTTTAGCGAAATCGGTTGACGACCACGCCCACTTTTATACATGGGAACTATAAAGTGGCCTAATAAAAACATTTTAACCGATATCTTTGTCAAATATAGAGATAATTGATAGAAATTTTGTGGCATGAGTTCCACAATAGACCGGAAACAAAAAATATAAAAATTTGGAAAATGGGCGTGGCACCGCCTCTTTTTAGACAAAGGAATATACGAGATTTCTTAGCCTATAACTCGACAAATAACTGAGATATTATGACGAAACTTGGTTTATAAACTTTTATAACTTGTGTTAATAGACACGCAAAAATTTATTGAAATCGGTTTATGACCACGCCTACTTTTTAACAAAGATATTTCTGGAACACCCTTTTGGAATTTGTAACGTGATATTTTTGTAACTAGAAGTCAAAAAGGAATGAAATTTTGCACAGAGAATAATATTCATATGCTTAGTTGGATGACTGATAAAAATGTTGAAAATGGGCGTGGCTACGCCCACTTTATTCGGCACTCGCTTTATATAAAATACGCCGTGTTTCAATCAAACGCAAACAATGAAAGCATACAGCTGAGTATCTAATGTTCGATTCCGCTCGAACTTAGGCTTCCTTACTTGTTTACACTAAAACTAGCTGTTAACTTTAGATATTTTCTATGATCACTCATAAAAACTTCCTTAAACTGTTTTAAAGAGCGTAATTTGGTATAAATTGAAGTCATGTTTAATGCAAATAACTAAAATCCATTACAAAACTTGACAAGGGATGACGGAAATTTGTTCCGCAATACATCACAAAATACCTTTCTTAACAATTAATATTCATACATTCAACACTCAAATAACTGCAGTTCTCTCTGCAAATAATATATGTTTTTTCTATATTATAAAATCTTCCACGATCCTAAAATATTTTTTACACATATTTTCGCCTCACACAACCCCAATTAGGCCAAAAAGTCTGCGCCGGCAACCCCATTTTGTTTACGTTCATTTGGGAGGTGAATTTCACAAAAGCTCATCTCAAAGCTTGCCTACAGTTCTACAGTGCATGAATGAAAGGCCATGTAGAACATAGCAAACTCAATGGTGGTCACCGGTAAGGCCATAACATCATTGAGACATCACCCTAACATCGCTGCGATATCAACACTTCAACAAATTAAATCACACAAAGGTACAATGCGATGAATGTGGTTAGCAAGGTAATTTGAAATTCTGTAAGTGATCGAATAGAAGATGTCAACCGAAATCATCCAGCATCTTATTGATTAAGTTAAAATGTAACTTAGAGGTAGAGTTTGTAGCAAATGATTCGAAGCCAGATGAGGGCACGTCTTAGAAAGTTTTTTTTTTAGTTTTGTTATGTTTGAGGCGCATCAGGCGCTATTGAGACAGATAAGCAAGCAGTGGCGGATTAAAGGTCCAGAGCGCCCTAGGCAGCCACTTTCTCGGCGCCCCTGTACCGACCATAAATGGCCATCATAATACTATAAATTTTAACTACCTATTTGTTTTACACCCTAACAATCAAAATCTTTCCTCTTTATAATATTAGTGTAGATGTAGATATAGATGATGTAAAAGCTTAGATAATTTGTTAATCTCTACATATAATAAAATTGTAACAGGTCGATGTCTGTACATTGCAGATATCGAGAAAAAAATGATTGGGGGAAGCATTATTAAGCCAGTAGAATCCAAATCAACCATATTTAGAAATTTTGTCTGTCTGTCTGTCCGTATGTTTGTGGCCGTATCACTCAAAAAGTGCTGAATGGAATTGAACGAAACTTTTTATATTGGATTGCTAGACGCTCAACTTAAAGTTTAAGGTATTACTTGTTTCGATATCTCGACCGGTTTCGGAGTTATCGGCCAATATGTGCACCAAAATGTGTTAGTACAATATGGGTATCAAACGAAAGGTGTTTATGAATGCTGCCATAAACCATTTGATTAATTTCAATACCTAAACTGGCTTCGGAGATATCTCATAAAATGTGAACCTTCTTAATTTCAAAATGCTTAACATGGCTATTTTGTTATAAGAAATAAAATAATGGCTACCTGGTAACCGACGTACAGAGTGTACTTATGTTATGGAGCGATAAATTCTCCTCATTGATAAATTGCGAGGGAGTCGTCGAACCCGATTCCACAATCCCTTGTTTCAACAAACGAAACACGATTTTTACGCGCTCTAGTGTATGTTGTATGATAAGTACACCTTTTAAAAACGGAGGAAAATTGCCCGATCTGGTTTTTTTTTATATAATTAAAATATAATGTAAAATGTGATCTGTAAAAATATATAAGAGAAAAATAATAATCGGTGTTCTAGAGAGAAACCTTAAGTATTTAAATTGGAGTTGCCAGAAAGCTTACTTTGATTGTGACGCGTACATATGTGTATGTTTTTGTTTTTCATAATTTCTGGCATGTTGTTGAAAGTTTTCCGTCGCAAAAAGATTAGGAAAGTCAAGTAATTGTTAACAAAGAGATTTAATAATAAAAATTTCTGAATAAATGATGGCTCACTTTCACTGTGACTCACTGTATTCCCATCAAAACAAATTTCAACCATGGGAATTGTTGTTGCAAAAAGTGACAGACACATTATGTGTCAATGGGAGAATGGAAAACTAAATAAACCAAATATGAAGAAGAATCGACCACAGTGTTGTATTCAAACGTAGCAAAATCTTCACAAGAAAATTGCCAAAATTCCTAATAAAATCAATTAAAACTCAAAAATATGTTAATTTTTTGTTATTATTGCTACAAATATAGCATTACAAATTCAATTCACCCAATAATTTTAAAGATTTAACGATTTCAAAATTCATTTCAATTTTTGTTTTTGTAACTTTTGCACAGCACTACATAGTGACAGGCACAGCATGCCAAACGATCAGCTGAGAGTGTCGCAACTTATAGATATAAACTATGCTGCTAACTAGAGTGCTATTGTTTTTGATCACTTGTGATTGGAGTAAAAGAGACAAACCTATTTTGAATAGATAGCCAAAGTACATAAGAGAGAAAGTGATGCAAGATCACACGTACGCAAAGCCAGGCATCACTTTTCTCACAAGGCCCTTAAGAAAGTGCTGTCGACGATGCACAAAACATATGTCAGCGATGAACAGCACGTGCGGTGTCAGCTGAAGCTCACTGTCCCGTAGGGTTTCAAAGTTTTACAGACCGTCGTATCGTGGATAGGCGAGTGTGCAGACCAAAATTTTGGTTTGCACTCAAGTGTGCAGAAAATGGTTGCCAGAGTATGTAGTATATATTTATTTTCTCAATAGATCTCTACATATCGTAAGATTTATTGGCAAAGTGGAGATAATGGGTCGTATTAATAAACAAAAAGCAATTGCTATTTCTCAAATTTTTTGTAATTTGACAAAAACTTGTATGAAGAAACTTCCAAAATTTGAGAAAAAGGCTTGAAAAAGTAATTGCTTTTTTATTAATATAATCTAATATTTTGATAATCGCCAAAAAAGTCGCCATCGCCAATTTTCATAAATTGGTCGCCAAAGTTTGTAAAAAATCGCCAATTTGGCGACAAATCGCCAGTACTGGCAAGCCTGACGACGCAACAAACGCGCAATATTGCACAATGTATCGATGCTTGTGCAATATAATCGATTTATCTATTATCGATCTATTATAGATCAGCTTTAATTCTTAATCGTCGATATGTTATTTTCTTTATTGGTTTAAAAATACTGAGCTCGCGCGCCCCTTGTAACTACGCGCCCCTAGGCAAGTGCCTAGTTTGCCTTAGGGATAATCCGCCTCTGTAAGCAAGTATCTATATATTAATAGGCTAACATTTTTCCCATACAAACAATTGCCAGGCTGTTTTGCACATTTAACATACGCATATCCACATAAAATTGATATGGATGTGTTCGTATGAGTCAGGAGCAGTGCATACGCATATAATTTTTTCTATAAATTATTTAATTTCTTTATAATTAATAAATAAAGTTTTTAGTTTTGTACCATTTTTGATTTACTTTGTTTTTGCTTCGCTGGCAAATGTGCCCACTATCTATATATTAATAGGCTAACATTTTTCCCATACAAACAATTGCCAGGCTGTTTTGCACATTTAACATACTCATATCCACATAAAATTGATATGGATGTGTTCGTATGAGTCAGGAGCAGTGCCCTGAAGCGAAATCAACTAGTTGTAAACTAATTGACAACTAGTTGGCCATACAGCTCAACTAGTCAGCCATCTATCTTTTTTCCATATTAGCAACTGGTATTTTTAACACGGTGATGACCTAGGAAATGGCAATTGTCAGTATCCACACCAGAGTCATACCACTTGACTGACTAGTCAGTATCCACACCAGCATCATACCACTTGACTGACTAGTCAGTATACACACCAGCATCATACCAATTTGCTGACTAGTCAGTGTAGATATCAGAACTATACCAGTTGACTGACTAGTTTACATGCTACTCCAATGAAAATAAAAATTGCAAAATAAAGTTTCTAATACATTTATTTAGTTATTAGAGTATGATATTTAAATTAAAGAATTCAGGCACATTAGATTGTGATCTTGCATATTAACATTTATATTGATGATTTTCTGACTTTATACAAACATATGATGTACTTTTTTCCATGGCTGAAGTAGTATCTAATATACTGGGCTATATTAACATCTCAAATTATGTTATATTTGTGGTATTCACCTGATTTAATGATCTAACAATTTGCAACCAACTAAATCTACAAGGGGCCTACTACGCAGGGTTCGAATACTACAACAATAAAAAAGCTCTTTTACTTTTACTGCATACGTGTTCATTGCAACCTCCAGAACCCCGGATACATTCGTTTTTAATTTAAAACCCTTTTTTGGCAAAACTTCTTGTTTCGTAACTAATCTCAATTTGTTTCTTATGAAACTAGTTGGGCAACTCCCATAATTTATCTAGTCAGTTAACTGGTAGGTTAGCTGACTAGTTTGGACTTTCGCTGCAGGGTGCATAGGCATTAGGGCGGGTCGATTTGTGGGGAGGCAAAAAAATCGCCCATGGCTCTGTGAAAATCATATTCTAGGGATCAAAATAAGAAACTTTGGCGAAGGAACCATACCTCTAAAACGAATTCTGATGTCCCCCAATTTGGGTCGAACTTTTGGGTAAGAAATTTGGTATCTCAGTCACTAATATAGCTGAAGCGATGAAATTTTACCCACGTGTTCAGCTCAGGCCCCTAAGAAGAAATTTGATGAAATTTTGGAAAATGGGCGATGCCACGCCCACTTACTAAGGGTCAAACATTGAAAGTTTTGTATGTCATAACTCAGAAACCATTAGAGATATATCGATGAAATTTGGTTTTCGTGATTTACTTATTTAGGTAAACGTTTGGACGGAAAATAGTTAAAATCGGTTCACGGCCACGCCCACTTTTATATATGTGTATTATAAAGTGACCTAATAAAAACATTTTAACCCATATCTCGTGAACCGATTTTAACTAAGTAAGTAAATCACGCGTACCAAATTTCATCGATATATCTTTAATGGTTTCTGAGTTATGACATATAAAACTTTCAATGTTTGACCCTTAATAAGTGGGCGTGGCACCGCCCATTTTCCAAAATTTTATTAAATTTCTTCTTAGGGGCCTGAGCTCAACACGTGGGTAAAATTTCATCGCTCCAGCTATATTAGTGACTGAGATACCAAATTTCCTACCCAAAAGTTCGACCCAAATTGGGGGACATCAGAATTCGTTTTAGAGGTATGGTTCCTTCGGCAAAGTTTCTTATTTTGATCCCTAGAATACGATTTTCACAGAGCAATGAGGGATTTTTAAATCGACCCGCCCTAATAGGCATATAATTTTTTTATAAATTATTTAATTTCTTTATAATTAATAAATAAAGTTTTTAGTTTTGTACCATTTTTGATTTACTTCGTTTTTGCTTCGTTGGCAAATGTGCCCACTATCTATGTCTATGTATATATTAATAGGCTAACATTTTTCCCATACAAACAATTGCCAGGCTGTTTTGCACATTTAACATACTCATATCCACATAAAATTGATATGGATGTGTTCGTATGAGTCAGGAGCAGTGCATAGGCATATAATTTTTTCTATTAATTTCTTTATAATTAATAAATAAAGTTTTTAGTTTTGTACCATTTTTGATTTACTTCGTTTTTGCCTCGTTGGCAAATGTGCCCACTATCTATATATTAATAGGCTAACATTTTTCCCATACAAACAATTGCCAGGCTGTTTAGCACATTTAACATACTCATATCCACATAAAATTGATATGGATGTGTTCGTATGGGTCAAGAGCAGTGCAAAGGCATATAATTTTTTCTATAAATTATTTAATTTCTTTATAATTAATAAATAAAGTTTTTAGTTTTGTACCATTTTTGATTTACTTCGTTTTTGCTTCGTTGGCAAATGTGCCCACTATCTATATATTAATAGGCTAACATTTTTCCCATACAAACAATTGCCAGGCTGTTTTGCACATTTAACATACTCATATCCACATAAAATTGATATGGATGTGTTCGTATGAGTCAGGAGCAGTGCATAGGCATATAATTTTTTCTATAAATTATTTAATTTCTTTATAATTAATAAATAAAATTTTTAGTTAAGATAAATAGATATCGTAAACGTGTTTACAAATATCGTAAACACAGTTGAAGAGTCGCTTTAATTTAAAAGCGCTCACCACCGGGCCTACCTTCCTAGATCTGCCTTGATTTTGACCATGATTTCGCGTCGGACCGTGATCAAAAGGGCAAATCAGTGTTGCGGTACAACTGGAATTTGGAAAGTGTTGCTTATCTCCGCGAAAAGGAATAATTTTTGTACCAATACAAAGTTAAAAAAATAAATTGCATGGTCGAATTTCGACCACCGGCGATACTAGTCTATATATTAATAGACTAACATTTTCTCCATACAAACAATTGCCAGGCTGTTTTGCACATTTAACATACTCATATCCACATAAAATTGATATGGATGTGTTCGTATGAGTCAGGAGCAGTGCATACGCATATAATTTTTTCTATAAATTATTTAATTTCTTTATAATTAATAAATAAAGTTTTTAGTTTTGTACCATTTTTGATTTACTTTGTTTTTGCTTCGTTGGCAAATGTGCCCACTATCTATATATTAATAGGCTAACATTTTTCCCATACAAACAATTGCCAGGCTGTTTTGCACATTTAACATACTCATATCCACATAAAATTGATATGGATGTGTTCGTATGAGTCAGGAGCAGTGCATAGGCATTAGGGCGAGGCGATTTGTGGGGAGGCAAAAAAATCGCCCATGGCTCTGTGAAAATCATATTCTAGGGATCAAAATAAGAAACTTTGGCGAAGGAACCATACCTCTAAAACGAATTCTGATGTCCCCCAATTTGGGTCGAACTTTTGGGTAAGAAATTTGGTATCTCAGTCACTAATATAGCTGAAGCGATGAAATTTTACCCACGTGTTCAGCTCAGACCCCTAGGAAGAAATTTGATGAAATTTTGGAAAATGGGCGATGCCACGCCCACTTACTAAGGGTCAAACATTGAAAGTTTTATATGTCATAACTCAGAAACCATTAAAGATATATCGATGAAATTTGGTTTGCGTGATTTAGTTATTTAGGTAAACGTTTGGACGGAAAATAGTTAAAATCGGTTCACGGCCACGCCCCTTTTTATATATGTGTATTATAAAGTGACCTAATAAAAACATTTTAAGCCATATCTCGTGAACCGATTTTAACTAAGTAAGTAATTCACGCGTACCAAATTTCATCGATATATCTTTAATGGTTTCTGAGTTATGACATATAAAACTTTCAATGTTTGACCCTTAATAAGTGGGCGTGGCACCGCCCATTTTCCAAAATTTTATTAAATTTCTTCTTAGGGGCCTGAGCTCAACACGTGGGTAAAATTTCATCGCTCCAGCTATATTAGTGACTGAGATACCAAATTTCCTACCCAAAAGTTCGACCCAAATTGGGGGACATCAGAATTCGTTTTAGAGGTATGGTTCCTTCGGCAAAGTTTCTTATTTTGATCCCTAGAATACGATTTTCACAGAGCAATGAGGGATTTTTAAATCGACCCGCCCTAATAGGCATATAATTTTTTTTATAAATTATTTAATTTCTTTATAATTAATAAATAAAGTTTTTAGTTTTGTACCATTTTTGATTTACTTCGTTTTTGCTTCGTTGGCAAATGTGCCCACTATCTATGTCTATGTATATATTAATAGGCTAACATTTTTCCCATACAAACAATTGCCAGGCTGTTTTGCACATTTAACATACTCATATCCACATAAAATTGATATGGATGTGTTCGTATGAGTCAGGAGCAGTGCATAGGCATATAATTTTTTCTATTAATTTCTTTATAATTAATAAATAAAGTTTTTAGTTTTGTACCATTTTTGATTTACTTCGTTTTTGCTTCGTTGGCAAATGTGCCCACTATCTATATATTAATAGGCTAACATTTTTCCCATACAAACAATTGCCAGGCTGTTTTGCACATTTAACATACTCATATCCACATAAAATTGATATGGATGTGTTCGTATGAGTCAGGAGCAGTGCATAGGCATATGATTTTTTCTATAAATTATTTAATTTCTTTATAATTAATAAATAAAATTTTTAGTTAAGATAAATAGATATCGTAAACGTGTTTACAAATATCGTAAACACAGTTGAAGAGTCGCTTTAATTTAAAAGCGCTCACCACCGGGCCTACCTTCCTAGATCTGCCTTGATTTTGACCATGATTTCGCGTCGGACCGTGATCAAAAGGGCAAATCAGTGTTGCGGTACAACTGGAATTTGGAAAGTGTTGCTTATCTCCGCGAAAAGGAATAATTTTTGTACCAATACAAAGTTAAAAAAATAAATTGCATGGTCGAATTTCGACCACCGGCGATACTAGTCTATATATTAATAGACTAACATTTTCTCCATACAAACAATTGCCAGGCTGTTTTGCACATTTAACATACTCATATCCACATAAAATTGATATGGATGTGTTCGTATGAGTCAGGAGCAGTGCATACGCATATAATTTTTTCTATAAATTATTTAATTTCTTTATAATTAATAAATAAAGTTTTTAGTTTTGTACCATTTTTGATTTACTTTGTTTTTGCTTCGTTGGCAAATGTGCCCACTATCTATATATTAATAGGCTAACATTTTTCCCATACAAACAATTGCCAGGCTGTTTTGCACATTTAACATACTCATATCCACATAAAATTGATATGGATGTGTTCGTATGAGTCAGGAGCAGTGCATAGGCATTAGGGCGAGGCGATTTGTGGGGAGGCAAAAAAATCGCCCATGGCTCTGTGAAAATCATATTCTAGGGATCAAAATAAGAAACCTTGGCGAAGGAACCATACCTCTAAAACGAATTCTGATGTCCCCCAATTTGGGTCGAACTTTTGGGTAAGAAATTTGGTATCTCAGTCACTAATATAGCTGAAGCGATGAAATTTTACCCACGTGTTCAGCTCAGGCCCCTAGGAAGAAATTTGATGAAATTTTGGAAAATGGGCGATGCCACGCCCACTTACTAAGGGTCAAACATTGAAAGTTTTATATGTCTTAACTCAGAAACCATTAAAGATATATCGATGAAATTTGGTTTGCGTGATTTAATTATTTAGGTAAACGTTTGGACGGAAAATAGTTAAAATCGGTTCACGGCCACGCCCCCTTTTATATATGTGTATTATAAAGTGACCTAATAAAAACATTTTAAGCCATATCTCGTGAACCGATTTTAACTAAGTAAGTAATTCACGCGTACCAAATTTCATCGATATATCTTTAATGGTTTCTGAGTTCTGACATATAAAACTTTCAATGTTTGACCCTTAATAAGTGGGTGTGGCACCGCCCATTTTCCAAAATTTTATTAAATTCCTTTTTAGGGGCCTGAGCTCAACACGTGGGTAAAATTTCATCGCTCCAGCTATATTAGTGACTGAGATACCAAATTTCCTACCCAAAAGTTCGACCCAAATTGGGGGACATCAGAATTCGTTTTAGAGGTATGGTTCCTTCGGCAAAGTTTCTTATTTTGATCCCTAGAATACGATTTTCACAGAGCAATGAGGGATTTTTAAATCGACCCGCCCTAATAGGCATATAATTTTTTTTATAAATTATTTAATTTCTTTATAATTAATAAATAAAGTTTTTAGTTTTGTACCATTTTTGATTTACTTCGTTTTTGCTTCGTTGGCAAATGTGCCCACTATCTATGTCTATGTATGTATATATTAATAGGCTAACATTTTTCCCATACAAACAATTGCCAGGCTGTTTTGCACATTTAACATACTCATATCCACATAAAATTGATATGGATGTGTTCGTATGAGTCAGGAGCAGTGCATAGGCATATAATTTTTTCTATTAATTTCTTTATAATTAATAAATAAAGTTTTTAGTTTTGTACCATTTTTGATTTACTTCGTTTTTGCTTCGTTGGCAAATGTGCCCACTATCTATATATTAATAGGCTAACATTTTTCCCATACAAACAATTGCCAGGCTGTTTTGCACATTTAACATACTCATATCCACATAAAATTGATATGGATGTGTTCGTATGAGTCAGGAGCAGTGCATAGGCATATAATTTTTTCTATAAATTATTTAATTTCTTTATAATTAATAAATAAAATTTTTAGTTAAGATAAATAGATATCGTAAACGTGTTTACAAATATCGTAAACACAGTTGAAGAGTCGCTTTAATTTAAAAGCGCTCACCACCGGGCCTACCTTCCTAGATCTGCCTTGATTTTGACCATGATTTCGCGTCGGACCGTGATCAAAAGGGCAAATCAGTGTTGCGGTACAACTGGAATTTGGAAAGTGTTGCTTATCTCCGCGAAAAGGAATAATTTTTGTACCAATACAAAGTTAAAAAAATAAATTGCATGGTCGAATTTCGACCACCGGCGATACTAGTCTATATATTAATAGACTAACATTTTCTCCATACAAACAATTGCCAGGCTGTTTTGCACATTTAACATACTCATATCCACATAAAATTGATATGGATGTGTTCGTATGAGTCAGGAGCAGTGCATACGCATATAATTTTTTCTATAAATTATTTAATTTCTTTATAATTAATAAATAAAGTTTTTAGTTTTGTACCATTTTTGATTTACTTTGTTTTTGCTTCGTTGGCAAATGTGCCCACTATCTATATATTAATAGGCTAACATTTTTCCCATACAAACAATTGCCAGGCTGTTTTGCACATTTAACATACTCATATCCACATAAAATTGATATGGATGTGTTCGTATGAGTCAGGAGCAGTGCATAGGCATTAGGGCGAGGCGATTTGTGGGGAGGCAAAAAAATCGCCCATGGCTCTGTGAAAATCATATTCTAGGGATCAAAATAAGAAACTTTGGCGAAGGAACCATACCTCTAAAACGAATTCTGATGTCCCCCAATTTGGGTCGAACTTTTGGGTAAGAAATTTGGTATCTCAGTCACTAATATAGCTGAAGCGATGAAATTTTACCCACGTGTTCAGCTCAGGCCCCTAGGAAGAAATTTGATGAAATTTTGGAAAATGGGCGATGCCACGCCCACTTACTAAGGGTCAAACATTGAAAGTTTTATATGTCTTAACTCAGAAACCATTAAAGATATATCGATGAAATTTGGTTTGCGTGATTTAATTATTTAGGTAAACGTTTGGACGGAAAATAGTTAAAATCGGTTCACGGCCACGCCCCCTTTTATATATGTGTATTATAAAGTGACCTAATAAAAACATTTTAAGCCATATCTCGTGAACCGATTTTAACTAAGTAAGTAATTCACGCGTACCAAATTTCATCGATATATCTTTAATGGTTTCTGAGTTCTGACATATAAAACTTTCAATGTTTGACCCTTAATAAGTGGGTGTGGCACCGCCCATTTTCCAAAATTTTATTAAATTCCTTTTTAGGGGCCTGAGCTCAACACGTGGGTAAAATTTCATCGCTCCAGCTATATTAGTGACTGAGATACCAAATTTCCTACCCAAAAGTTCGACCCAAATTGGGGGACATCAGAATTCGTTTTAGAGGTATGGTTCCTTCGGCAAAGTTTCTTATTTTGATCCCTAGAATACGATTTTCACAGAGCAATGAGGGATTTTTAAATCGACCCGCCCTAATAGGCATATAATTTTTTTTATAAATTATTTAATTTCTTTATAATTAATAAATAAAGTTTTTAGTTTTGTACCATTTTTGATTTACTTCGTTTTTGCTTCGTTGGCAAATGTGCCCACTATCTATGTCTATGTATGTATATATTAATAGGCTAACATTTTTCCCATACAAACAATTGCCAGGCTGTTTTGCACATTTAACATACTCATATCCACATAAAATTGATATGGATGTGTTCGTATGAGTCAGGAGCAGTGCATAGGCATATAATTTTTTCTATTAATTTCTTTATAATTAATAAATAAAGTTTTTAGTTTTGTACCATTTTTGATTTACTTCGTTTTTGCTTCGTTGGCAAATGTGCCCACTATCTATATATTAATAGGCTAACATTTTTCCCATACAAACAATTGCCAGGCTGTTTTGCACATTTAACATACTCATATCCACATAAAATTGATATGGATGTGTTCGTATGAGTCAGGAGCAGTGCATAGGCATATAATTTTTTCTATAAATTATTTAATTTCTTTATAATTAATAAATAAAATTTTTAGTTAAGATAAATAGATATCGTAAACGTGTTTACAAATATCGTAAACACAGTTGAAGAGTCGCTTTAATTTAAAAGCGCTCACCACCGGGCCTACCTTCCTAGATCTGCCTTGATTTTGACCATGATTTCGCGTCGGACCGTGATCAAAAGGGCAAATCAGTGTTGCGGTACAACTGGAATTTGGAAAGTGTTGCTTATCTCCGCGAAAAGGAATAATTTTTGTACCAATACAAAGTTAAAAAAATAAATTGCATGGTCGAATTTCGACCACCGGCGATACTAGTGTATATGAGTGGTCGTAAATCATAGGGGTTTGAATTGTAATGCTGGATGTAGGGAAAGATGTGGATGTGAAACAGCGGCAAACATCGGTTACTAAAGCGCTTTAGGAACGTGGTTGAGGATAGGTACAAAACACCTGTCACCCAAGTTAATTCAGGCGATTCTACATCCCACCTGCAACCAGTAGGCAGAGCATACATGCCGGGTCATGTACACTAAGGTTGTGTCTAATTATACTTACTGTACTAGTACACAAAGTTTTATAGTTTTAATTACATAACGGTGGATTGTAACAGAATGAAATAATCGAGATAGATATCTATATATATAAAAGGAAGTGGCGTTAGTACAAACGCGTATAACTCAAGAACGCCTGCACCGATTTGGATGATTGAGACAAATTCAGATTGTTCTCTGGCCAGAATAGGAGAATATCCAATAAAATTCCCGAAAAATGCAAAAAAAAAAAATATTTTCCCATATATTTTGTATATCTATATATATAAAAGGAAGTGGCGTTAGTACAAACGCGTATAACTCAAGAACGCCTGAACCGATTTGGATGATTGAGACAAATTCAGATTGTTCTTTGGCCAGAATAGGAGAATATCCAATAAAATTCCCGAAAAATGCAAAAAAAAAAAAAATATTTTCCCATATATTTTGTATATCTATATATATAAAAGGAAGTGGCGTTAGTACAAACGCGTATAACTCAAGAACGCCTGCACCGATTTGGATGATTGAGACAAATTCAGATTGTCCTCTGGCCAGAATAGGAGAATATCCAATAAAATTCCCGAAAAATGCAAAAAAAAAATATTTTCCCATATATTTTGTATATCTATATATATAAAAGGAAGCGGCGTTAGTACAAACGCGTATAACTCAAGAACGCCTGCACCGATTTCGATGATTGACACCAATTCAGAATAGGAGAATATCCAATAAAATTCCCGAAAAATGCAAAAAAAAAATATTTTCCCATACATTTTGAGATAGTGATAGGAATGGGAATAGGGATAGAGATAGAAAAGAAAAAAATAGAGATAAAGATAGAGATAGAAATAAAGATAGAGATAAAGATAGAGATAGAAATAGAGATAGAAATAAAGATAGAGATAAAGATAGAGATAGAAATAGGGATAGAGATAGAGATAGAAATAGAGATAGAGACAGAGATAGAAATAGAGATAGAGACAGAGACAGATATAGAGATAGAGATAGAGATAGAGATAGAGATAGAGATAGAGATAGAGATAGAGATAGAGATAGAGATAGAGATAGAGATAGAGATAGAGATAGAGATAGAGATAGAGATAGAGATAGAGATAGAGATAGAGATAGAGATAGAGATAAAGATAGTGATAGAGATACAGATAGAGATAGAGATAAAGATAGAAATAGAGGTAGAGATAGAGATAGAGATAGAGATAGAGATAGAGATAGAGATAGAGATAGAGATAGAGATAGAGATAGAGATAGAGATAGAGATAGAGATAGAGATAGAGATAGAGATAGAAATAGAGATAAAAATAGAGATAGAGATAGAAATAGAGATAAAGATAGAGATAGAGATAGAGATAGAGATGGGGATAGGAGAAATTAGGTTTGTCGCGGCGAATATATGTACATATATCTCTTTTGTTCAGAGAATTTACAGTTTTATAGCTTTATAGGTAGGCTTGCCATAATTTGTTCACCCCAATGCCTGACTAAAGCGAAATGAAAACAGCCTAGAGTTAGAAAACCATAAAATTCATTCAAGTATATTTAGCAGTCTAAAAATTACAATTAACATATATAAATGTAAATTTATCACATTTAAAAAACAATTCACTAATGATAAGCAAAAAACAATTTAATTAAATTAAATAAAGGTACTGTTGTTTAGTTTCAAAAACCCGACAAAATATAATTTTTCGTGACTTTTAGTATCCCACTCATACTTTTCCGATGAAGCTGCTCTTTTTAGCGAGTCTTTATTTTATCGTAGAACGCTGAACAGTCCTGGACACTGTTTATTTGAATATTCAAAAGCTCTGCCAATCGCCAATTTGCCAATCGCTAATAGTTGCGTTAAATTTGTTCGCGGCGACTTCTTAAGTATATTTTTATTGTATGATGCATTAGCGATTTTTTAATAATAAAAAATGTAATTTGGTGGGAGTATTTTATAAATGTTATCTTTTCATCATAAAAGGCAATATTGAAAAGAAAATTTTATTAATTTTATTAAATTTAACCCAGTTTTTAAATTCTAAATATGTACATAAAAATTTTCTGACAAAAACTGATATTTTTTTGTCAAATATGGGCTATGATTTGTCTTTTTTTGATTACACTGGATCACAAAATGAAATTTTTTGTCTGTACTTTCAACGTGACTATCCTACCTATATGTAAAATCGGTCGCTGATTCCGAAAATCGGGTTCATTTTTAATAAAGAGGTATACAGGATTAAGTGGAGCAATTGGCCAAATAACGGTAAATTGCCGATATCTCAAAAACCTTCCCATAGAATTAAAAATGAACCCGATTTTCGGAATCAGCGACCGATTTTACATATAAATAGGATGGTCGCGTTCAGAGTATTTTTTGGCTGTAGAGCAGTGTTATTAATTCTATTAGATTCTTCTGTTGATAACTTATATAAATTATGTTTAAGTAAATAGCACCAAAAGCACAAGCATAAATGAAAAATAATTGTGACAATTCGAACACACGGGGTTATATATTGCACCAGAAATTTATTTAGTTTTATTGTCCTAAACTCGTAGTTATTGCATTCGCATGTAAAATTTTTTATCTGGCACAGGATCGGCGTTAAACGAAACACGGCTAAAATAAATAACTCAAAAGCGTGTGTACGCACGTAATTACGGAAAGTAATTTCGGCTAATAAACGTATGTACATAAAAAAACTTTTCAAAATGCCGGACAAAATTCGTTAGGCGCCTGATTGCCTGACAAAGTATGTAATGCCTGACAATCAGGCCAAATGCCTGACGTATGGCAAGCCTATTTATAGGAATAAATTTTAGGCAGAACAACGTCTGCCGGGCCAGCTAGTAGACTTATATATATCAAAATGATCAGGGTGAAAAGAGAAATCGATTGAGCCATGTCCGTCCGTCCGTCCGTCCGTCTGTAAACATTATAACTCGCGCAAAAATTGATATATTTTGATGAAATTTGAAATGCAAGTTGGTATCGAGACTGGGACGGTTGAAAATGGGCGAAATCGGACCATGACCACGCCCATTTTTCCTATATAGAAAAAATCGGTAATTTGGTATCTCAGTCACTAATACAGCTGGAGCGATGAAATTTTACCCACGTGTTGAGCTCAGGCCCCTATGAAGAAATTTGATGAAATTTTGGAAAATGGGCGGTGCCACGGCCATTGAAGATATATCGATGAAATTTGATATGCGTGATTTACTTACTTGGGCAAAAATTTGGACAGAAAATAGTTAAAATCGGTTGACGTCCACGCCCACTTTTATATATGTCTATTATAAAGTGACCCAATAAAAACATTTTAAGCCATATCTCTGTCAAATATAAAGATCTATCACTGAATTTGTCGCATGAGTCCAACTATGGACATAAAACAAACAAGTACTTGTCTTTATCTCCTGTTGAACATGCAGAGCATCTTAAGGTCGATAGTTTAAATACCGCTCTGTGGTTACAAAGGCATTTTGAATTCATACCACACTAGTAGAGTGGACATCATTACCCTGCAGGGAACTCAATAACTAGTGAGCCAAATTTCTAGTTCCGAACTAGCGAAAAGGTGTCAAAAGGGAACTAGATCAATTGTAGTTAGACCCTCACCAGTTCAGAAGGAGTGAATTGAGTGACCATTATAAGACACACTTTGATTTGTATGCAATTTGGAAATGACAAAAATTGTATGAAAAATTTTCGTTCGTTCAATTGCCGTCGGCTTTGCACATTTCTGCAATTCTCAGATGTTTAGTGAATCATTTTATATAAAGAGTTTTCTATTTCCATCTTGTATGAAATGAAATGTTCCCCTAATTATGCTTTTCCGATCCCTCAGGCTTATTTTTAATTTTTTTTTTATTTTATTACTTTTTAAATATTATTGCAATTTTTTATTAAACAAATAAATAAAAAATATTAGTTAAAGAAAAAAATTAAAAAAAAAAAAATATCATCCACATTGACACCGACAGGATTCGAACCCGCGCCCCTCAGATTGAAAGGCACATGCGTTACCCAGTCGGCCATCGCGCCACTTGCATGAAGTGTGTCAAATGCTGCACTTAAGCGACAGATGTAAAACTGTAGAATTTATAGGTACTTTTAGCTAGTTCAGAACTATCGAAATTGTGCCAATAAACGAAGTAGTGTAAACTGTAGAATTTGGTACTAGTTCGGAACTATCGAAAATGTAGAGCAGAGAGTGACAATTGACACCGCCTAGGACATCGCCCTGTTAAATTCGCCAGTTGATAACATGCAAAAGAGATTTAGCTCGCACTAGTAGTGTCGAAAAATGCACTAGAAGCGACCTAGTTCGGAACTAGAGATTTTCCCTACAGGGTATGTACACATACATATGTTCATGTTCATACGAGTATATGCATATATTTATGATTTATATTGCAAATAATTTCCGTACGTATATGTGTATGTAAGTGTGTATATTAGCGATCGTACACATATTTGGAATTCGAAACGCTCATCTGATACGAATAATGCAGATGTACAAACACGTATATTCTGAATCGACAACACATATTAGATGAATATTTCACACGTTTAGGTATACTCATGTAAGTAATCTGAATTGATATTACCAGCATTTAGTCATGTAAGTGGCCGCTGTGGTGCAGTGGGTAGAGTGCTCGCCTGCTATGCCAGAGGTCTCGGGTTCAAACCACGGTCCGAGCCAAACAAATTTTTCTAATTAGTAAAAATCCAATTATTGGGTTTTTTAAGAGCAGCGGTCACCTCTCGGCAGTGGGCGGCATACCCTCCGAGAGTATTTCTGCCATGAAAAAGCTTCTCACAAAAAATGCATTCGCCGTTCGGAGCCGGCATAAAACTGTAGGTCCACCCAATTAGGAGGAAAAACAAAAAGGAGCACACCTCGAATTGGGAGAGAAGCTCGGCCATAAAACTCGTCAGAGTTATAATAGCGCCATTGTATTATATTATTATTATAGTCATGTAAATACATCTGTAAATAGTATAAGAGTTAAGATGAACAGGATTAAAGTAGTTTTAAGCGATGGACATAAAAAAGGGGGTACAATTGAGAGCAGTGTTGATTGGAAAGACGCACAGACACACATTTTAGGATACTGCAGAAGTGAATTGTTGAGATTAATACTAGTATTCTGTAAGCCGTCTCAAGTCACTAATAGCAGAGAACTTATAAAACCAGAGAAGGTCCACGAACGGACAGGCGTGTAAATTGCTAATAACGCCCAATTCTGGGGTAGGTAATTCACCACATGAGGTTAACAGTGCTAAAATGAGTAACAGAAAATTAACATTGATGAGCACAGCTCTGTAGAAACGACTGCTATTAATTTTGTGCACTTTTGCTGATATAAATAAAGCAATTTTCACAATTTTCATAACTTCCACAATTTTTGCTATTTTCAAAAAAAAAATTTCAAAATACATAATAAAAAAAATAAAAAATCCGAAAAAACAAATTTCAATAATATGACTTGGTCCAGATGAGGCTCGATCCCCCAATTTTGGATTAGTCAATGACTTGATTCAATTGAATTTTCATATTTTTCATTATTTTCAAATGAATTTTTGCAAAATATATAATAAAAAAATTTAAAAAAAATCGAAAATACAATTTTCAAAAATATGACTTGGTCAAGGTGATACTCGATCGGCAGACTTTTGGATCAGTCAATCAGTTGATTCATTTGGGAAAACTTTTATGCACATGCATACATATGTACATGCATGCATATGTACCTATTTTGGTAAATAATATGCCCGGTTGGTGTATAGGTAGGTACATGCATAATTAAATAAAAAATACGTAAAAAATTAAATATGTATGTAAATAAAAAATAACTACATACACATGTATGTATGCATAACTTACATATATTGCGCGTAATCAATATATTGGTATGTACATATACATATTTTATTTTGCAACAAATATCTGTGCATACATATGTACAACCACGACTGTCCAACAAACCTTACAAAATATGTACAACAATACAATTTTTCATTCTTAAAATCAAGCGAAATGTGACAACGTTGTCGTCGTGCAAAACGACATCAATTTCAAAAATTTTCTAGTCCAACTAGACTTCAATCAAATTCAATGGCAAGGTATAAAAGTGTGAAGGGGCGAGCGACATACTGTTTTTTTTTTTTATTTGTACAGCTCAACAAAAGCTGACAAAAGTCAAGCACACGCTATGTCACATTCGACGGTCGCGTCGATTTGCAGAAATTCATGACCGTGTCTACATACAAACATTCATACATATTCCCTTACATACCGACGAGCTCATACTCTGCTCGCCCCTCTACATTGCGCTGTTGTCCAAATGTTCACAGCACAAAATTTGGCAAAGCAGATTCTTTTCATAAATCACAGAAATTTCAAGTTCGGCTCGATTTCAAATCATGACGGGTAAGGCACTCAGCCATTGTCATCGCCCTTTGCAGCAAGTTCGACTGCTACAGCAGTACATGTAAATTAATAGCAATTGACAGGGCGCCCGCTAAAATTGCGGCCTATTCTCTGTGAACAGCGATTTCGTTTCCCAGAGTATGTTTTATTCTTGTTTTTGTTGGTTGTTCTTTCTGGTCAGCGAAATATGACAAACAAATCAAACCGCCGCTTGCTGACAGTGCGCAGGCCCGATTATTTCAATTGTCCGCGAGGTTCATCACTTTTGAATTACCCGCATGTCCACCGACTTGATCTGAAAGCTATTTGGAGTTAAAATTTTACAAAATTGCTTCGTTTTGTGAAAAGTGATGGACAACAGCGAAATGTAGCGGGGCAAGGAAACGCAGCACTTGTTGAGGTGTATGAACATTGTACAATAACAAAATCTCATAACGTTTGCCCCTTGTCACCTTGTCTCCTTGCCAATGAATTTATTTCAAGTCGAGTTGGACTAGAAGAATTGTTGAAATTGTCGTCGATTTGCGCGAAGACAATGTTGCCAGTTTTCTCTTCATTTTTTGTGATTGAGTTTATGAATGAAAATGTTATTGTTGTTTTTGATATTTTGGAGGACAGTAGGGTTTGCGTTTGGATAGCATATATGTATGTATGTATATGTATATGGATGTACGCATGCTTTCAAGAGTTTGCGAATGGGATGTATGAGCACATGTGTACTTTTGCAAGTATGTATGTACATAGCTATATACATATGCATATATTTAAACAAATATAGAGTATGTATGTACATACATAATATGAAATGCCGACGGCGGTTAGGATTTGGTATGTAATCCATGACTTCTGATGGTTGATGGTTGGTCATCAACAAATGGACAAGGAATTACATATTTTTATGGACAACATATTTTTATATGTTCAAAATTTCACAAATTTAATTACAATTGATAATTCGATAAAAACACTCACCAGTTTCATCTAATTGATGCTTTGTTGTATACACACCAACATCTTATTTTTAGTATAGAAAATGCTAGGGGTCGCGGGTTCGAGTCACAGCAAAGTCATATTTAAAGTTTTTTAAAATTATTTTGTATCGTTTTTTTTCTAATTCCTAAATTAAAATTCGATAGGAAAATTTTGAAAAAATTTAGTGGTTGTAAGAAATTGGTGCATCGATGGTATCGGTGTAATGCATATAAAACAGAGAATGTGAGTTCTCTGGTGCAAATAACATCACAGCTGCAGCTATATTTTCTCAATCTATACTAAATAACATAAAAATTCTCAATTACCTATGCTAAAAACAGAATTCTGCTGTTTAGCGTAGGTAATTCACCATCAAATTTTAGGATGGTGAATTACCTACCACCTCGTCCTCCTCACACTATTCGTAGTGGTTGGACCTTCTCTGGTTTTATAAGTTCTCTGCTAATATAGACTTTTGGAGACTTTTTCGTGGTGAGATTGATTTTGAGACAATTTGGTATTCTTTAAGCGGTCTCACGTCTCAAGTCTCAAAAAATACGTCACTAATTAGCGACCTGGTGGCGAGGAGGTCACAAAATAAACAAAACATTGAGGTGAACTAAATAAAGCGTCAAAATTTATAAAAACTTACAACTTGTTTGCTCTCTGCTTGTTCGCTTGCTATTTTCTGTAATAAAACAAGTTTATTTGTATGAAATTAGCAAAATAATAAAATTTTGCTGGTTTTGCTAACTTACTTTTTTCCGCCATTTCGATCAAGTGTAAATAGTGATGTGATACGATATTTATCGATATTTCAATGTTTTACGTTACATGACTTTTTTTGCGAATCGGTTCAGATAAAACACTCATAAAACATCATATTCATAACTATTTTTATAAGTGATAAGTAGTAATGATACGCTTTATTTTTTTAATGCAATATATTGCTCATAAATTCATTTCCAAAACCTATTTTCGTATGTAATCGATTAGTGAGTATTCGTTAAATTATTTTGTTATCTCAAACAGTCTCAGTACATTCTCACCACAGTCTTTGTTGAAATCTTTAGTGACTGTGGCTTACAGAATATAAAAAATGGCTGAAGTCACTAAAAATATCTCATGTCTCAAATCTCAAATTTTGTGACTTGAGATGAGACGAAGTTACAGAATTCGCCTATAATACTTTTGCAATCCGATTTTACTTGTAAGCACATAACTCACCATGGTGTGGTGAAGTCGAACACCAGCAATAGCCGTGTTTCACATACGGTGATCCTAACCCAGATAAAAATTTTTGCATGTAAATGCAACAACAAAGATTTCAGCTCGATTAAACCAGATAAATTGCTGGTTCAATTTCTGATCCGCCCTGTGCGATTTGTTTTTTCCGTGCTGATTTGGCAGCACAGTGCTTTTTTGATTTGGCAGAACTGAAAAGTGACATTTTGTAGAGCGTCAAATGTAGTTACACAAGCGCAAACATACATACGTAATAAATTTCCATACATTGTATTGTCACGCGCTGGCGCTGACTACTTAGTCAGCGCTACACAAATTGTAATGTACACAAAAATTGCTGACGCTGCCATTCTCACGCTTCCAATGTTATTCTAAGCCTAAGCGCTCATAGGAGCATACATATGTACATGTACGTAGGTACATGTACATATGTACAATATACCGTATGAAAGAGTCCCATTACTTTTAAGTACTTAGTGTAAATATGTATCATAGTAAATAAGTAGTACATAAGAGCAAAATTGTATAAAAGAAAAGATTTTTGATAATAAAACAGAATTCACTTTTGGCAACCGAACCATAAGCACGTTATTAATATCACATGGCGATTCTTGCCAGATAAAGTCCCGGCGAAATTCATTCGCCTTCCCTTTGTCTGAGTGGCAAGGTAGCCTCCAGGATATCTTACGAAGTTTTCGGTTTTCATGAAAATGCTACAACAAAGAAACAAATAGCTTGATTGGCGGTGTATTACTTACGCAAACGGATTAAAGGGCTTCGCTGAAGGTGGTAATGATTTGCACAAGGACAACAACAACAGCAGCAGCAGCGGCAACAGTAAAATACGTGGCGACAAAAGGGCAGAGCGAAAAAGCAGCATCATTTTCATTTTTTACAATGACCAGCAGCAGCAGCCATATATTATAATTTAATTTAAACACGTATATATCTATAACATTGCTTCTGGCACCCTAACGGCTGCCTCCTAAGTGGCAAAAATTGAAAAATTCTTGCCTCATTTTTTTATTTTTCAATACTAACCCCATCAGAGTATTCCTTTTTTTCTCTTCATGGTCAGTCAACAAGAGGTTGACGAGATTTTCGAGCGGTGGAACAGGTTCTTCATCGAAAGAGAACAGCCACCGCCAGAAAATATCAGGCAGGGTCCTTTACCGATATCAATAGAGGAATATCGGCAAAGACAAAGAAACAATTGTAAGGTGGAGGAACCCAAAGTTCCGAAGCCAGTAACATTTAAGAGAAAAAGGGGTGGCAAGGCCTTTAAAAAAAGAAAAGAGCTTGCCAAGACCCATGAATTAATAAATATAACAACAAGTATAGAAGAAAAGAGAAAATTAAAAAACAAATTAAAAGAAATAAGAAAAATGTTTAAATAGAGAAAAGAAAAATAAATATAAATAAAATAAAAATTGGAGGTATCTTTTGTTATTTTTGAGCATGTCTATGCCTAGAAACCCAATCGCTAATTTATCTAGCGGAGTGGAAATAAGAGAGTTGATAGATTACGACAGGGAATTAGAATGGTTAAGAAGATTTTGGCGTCGCATAGGAATGACTAGGGAACCAACAATGGAGGACGTTATTAACCCTACAACACAAGTAGAAGAAATTAATCGAATGAGTGAAGTTTTCGGCATTCCAAGATACCATTGAAATTTTTTTTTACAGATAAGCACATATGGGTGGCAAAACATCCAAGATTGACAAACCAAATGCCAATGTGGTTAATTCCATTGAAGTGGTTGATCATACTGAATCCTTGGATTCTATTAAATTCATTTTGCTCGTTATTGCAATTATTAGTTGCATCAATTTATTTTTGAAAATATACTCAACCCACAACAAAATTCTGAAAAAGAGATACATTTCTCGCGCTAACGATCTAGATAAGGTCTAAACAGATTTTATTTTTCTATTTCATTATTTTTCAATGGCCAAATGGGAAATAATTCTTAAAACACTCATTGAAGAAAAAACCACGGCAGAAAAAGCATATAAATGCATAAACAAAAATATAACAATAAAAACGGAAACGGTAAGAAAACACCTCAAAACAATATTAGACTCATTAAATAATTTAGGTGAAATAATACGCAAAGTTAACAATCAACTCACTGCAGCTCACCAATTAGAGGCATACCAAATATTTTCGTTTGTTAGAGACAAACTAGTATCTTCATTAGCAAGATACAACATTGATGCATTAGTACCAAACACATACGAAAGTACTATATCAATCGACTTTAGCATTTTATTACCAGAACCAGAAGAAAAAGAAAAAGACAAAATGCCACAAACAATAGTAGAATTCATTAAAACGGCTTCATCAATTTTACCCGAATTTGATGGCAAGCCGGAAAATCTACATAGCTTTTTGGACGCAATTGAAATTCTCGATCAGATCAAGGATACGCATGAAGCATTAGCGATATCCATTATAAAAACTAAACTTAAAGGTACTGCACGAAATTACATCAGTACTGAAAATACCATACAACAAGTTAAAGCAAAGTTGCAAACTTCAATTAAAGGCGAGTCAGTGGAAGTATTGACTGCAAAGCTTTTGAATATTCAACAGCGCAGTAAAACAGCTAATCAATACACTACTGAAATAGAGAAGCTAACAAAGTCATTGGAGGGAGCATACATATCTGATGGGCTTACCTCAGACTTGGCAAGCAAATATTCTACACAAGCAGCTGTAAAAGCCATGTGTAAGAATTGCTCAAACGAAAAAGTAAAAATGATAATGCAAGCAGGAACGTTCACTTCCATGAACGAAGCTATCTCTAAATTCACAAATAGCTGCACTGAAGTAACTGGAAACCCAAACTCATTACTTCACATTCGCCAACAAAACTATTACCGCGGTAGCTTCCGTCGAAGTTATCAAAGTAATAACAACAGAAGTAACCAAAGACGCGCGTTTCCCACGCGCTACAATTATAACAATAACAATAACATGCAAAGGCGAGACTTTAGAAACCAAACACGCTCAAATGCTTGCAATAATAACAACAATAACAATACAAACAACACACGAAACATACGTAGCTACGATCAACAGGAAAACCAGCAGACTCCACTTCAACAGTAGAGAGAAAAATTTTTGTATTCAATTTACATTTGAACAGCTACATATCTTCCAAGTCAACATTAAATAACTCATTTTCTACTCTCCTAGTAGACACAGGAGCAGATATATCTATTATTAAGAAGGGTCAAATTCAGAATGATGTTTCAATTGATAATTCACAAAAAACAGATTTAAAAGGCATTGGTCAGGGTATAACAAGCACCCTCGGAACAGTTAAAGCAGATTTGAAGGGTGACGATCTTTTGATTCGACATAAATTTCACATCGTAGAAGATGATTTCCCAATCCCATGTGACGGAATTTTGGGACTAGATTTCATTAAAAAATATAATTGCATTTTGGACTATCAAAATAATAAAGATACTTTGATATTACGTCCATATGATTTCCCAGAAGATATAGCAATTCGAATGACAAATGAACCAACAATCAATAGTATATCAGTACCAGCAAGATCAGAAGTAATTAGACAAATTAAAATTAATAATAATAACGAATTATTTATACCACATCAACAATTAGCCGAAGGTATTTTTATTGCCAATTCAATAGTGAACCCAAAACAAGCATTTGTTAGAATTATTAATACAACAGATAAAAATGCAACTATTCAAAATTACAATATAAATACAGAAAATTTAGAAGACTACATAATTGTAAAAAATAAACAGAAAAATGAAGAAAATAATAAAGAAAAACTGGAAAGATTAAATAAAAATTTTCCATCATTTGCTAAATCTCAACTTAATACTTTATGTTCAGAATATATAGATATATTCGCATTAGAATCAGAACCTATAACCACTAACAATTTTTATAAACAAAAACTTTATATGAAAGATGATACCCCAGTCTATATTAAAAATTATAGAATACCGGAAGCACATAAACAAGAAATTAATAAACAAGTAAATAAACTAATTCAAGATGACCTAATAGAACCATCTATTTCCGAATATAATAGTCCAATTTTACTAGTACCGAAAAAATCACTACCAGGTAATAACGACAAGAGATGGAGACTAGTTATTGACTATAGACAAGTAAATAAAAAACTAACCGCAGATAAATTCCCATTACCAAGAATTGATGATATTCTAGATCAATTGGGAAGAGCAAAATATTTTTCTTGCTTGGATTTAATGTCAGGCTTTCACCAAATAGAACTAAGCCCAGAATCAAGAGATATAACATCATTTACCGCAGACAATGGTACATACAGGTTCAAAAGATTACCTTATGGTCTCAAAGTAGCACCAAACTCATTTCAGAGAATGATGACTTTGGCATTCGCAGGTCTAAAACCATCACAAGCATTCTTATACATGGATGACTTAGTAGTATTAGGATGTTCCGAAAATCATATGATTAAAAATTTAAAAGACGTATTCACAACTTGCAGAAAATATAATTTAAAATTACACCCAGATAAATGTATATTTTTCAACCAAGAAGTTACTTATCTTGGACACAAATGCACAAGTAAAGGAATTTTACCTGATCCCAGTAAATACAAAATAATTCAAAATTACCCAACTCCCAAGAATGCCGACGAAGCAAAAAGATTCGTCGCATTCTGCAATTACTATAGAAGATTTATTCCAAATTTCGCAGAATATTCTAGAATATTAACAAGACTTTGCAAAAAGAACATAGTTTTTAATTGGACGGAAGAATGTGAAAAATCATTCAATTATTTGAAAAATGCATTAATTAGCCCAAATATTTTACAATACCCAAATTTCGATAAAGAATTTTATATAACAACAGATGCAAGTGGATATGCCTGCGGAGCAGTACTAAGTCAAGAATATGAAAAAAAACAATTACCAGTTGCTTATGCCTCTAGATCTTTCGCAAAAGGCGAAATAAATAAAGCAACAATTGAAAAAGAATTAGCAGCCATTCATTGGGCTATAACTTATTTCAGACCGTACGACTACGGTAGAAAATTCACAATCAAAACAGACCATCGACCCTTAACTTATCTTTTTTCGATGAAAAACCCATCATCAAAACTAACTAGAATAAGACTAGATCTGGAAGAATATGACTTTGAAGTGGAGTACATAGCAGGAAAAGAGAATTATGTAGCAGACGCACTATCGCGTATAAATATACAAGATTTAAAAGAAATGTCAATCGAAGCATGTAAAATATTGAAAGTTACGACTAGATCGGAAACTAAGAAAAAACCCAGTAATAATATAAAAAATGAAGAAAAATGTCACAATGAGAACCCAATAATATACGAAGCGCTTAATAAATATGAAGTAAAGAGACTAGTCCAGCTCATTTTCGATCCCCCGAAACTGCAGTTCAAAAAGGGAAAGAAAATTTGTAGTGAAATAAATATTGATAATTTAATTGTTGAGGCGAAGATTGATTCAGGTCAATCCTTTGCCAGGTTTTCGAAAGAAACCGGCAATTTAAGAGTCGATAATAATGAAGTTGTTGAGGCGAAGATTGATTTAGATCAATTCTTTGCCAGGCTTATGAAAGAAGCCGGGAATTTGAAAATAAATAAAATACAGTTGTCCTTAGGAGACAAATTGTTTAAGAATAATTATACTCGAGTAGATAAATTTAAAGAAATTGGTACCAAAGTTCTCAAAAATTTAACTATTGCATTAACTCCGGAGGTTATGCATGTGACAGATAAAGAAAAAATTAGAAATATTCTTCATAAATATCACGATGATCCTGTTAATGGTGGCCACCCAGGAATCAATCGTACAACAAATAAAATAATACAAAAATTCTACTGGAAAAATATGAAAAACGACATAAAACAATATATTAAAAAATGCGATCATTGTAATAAAAATAAAACAAGGATACATTTGAAAGAACCAATGACTATAACCGAAACACCAACTAAGGCATTTGATATAGTTCAAATTGACACAATTGGACCATTTCCAAAATCAATAAATGGAAATGAGTATGCAGTCACCATAATATGTGACTTAACCAAATATCTAGTAGCAATTCCAATTGAAAGTAAACACGCAAAAACAGTAGCCAAAGCTATATTCGAACATTTTATTCTCATTTATGGAAGTATGAAAACAATACTAACAGACATGGGAACCGAATATAAAAATAATGTTTTTGAAGAACTAAGTAAATTGTTAAAAATTGAACATAAAACTTCTACACCTTACCATCATCAAACGTTAGGCACTGTTGAACGTAGCCATAGAACATTCAATGAATATGTACGTTCATACATATCCATTGACAAAGACGATTGGGATGAGTACCTCAAGTACTTTACTTATTGTTACAATACAACACCTTCAACAGTTCATGGTTACTGTCCTTTTGAACTAATATTTGGAAAACCAGCACCGACATACGAATTTTTACAAGAAGATACAATCAGCCCATTATACAATTATGAAGCATATGATAAGGAAGTTAAATTTAGGTTACAAATAGCCCAGGAAAGAGCTAATAGGTTAATAAAGCAGGCTAAGGAAAAACAAAAAATTTATTACGATAAAAACGTACAACATAAGGAAATAAATATAGGAGATTTAGTGTTAGTCAGAGACGAAGCAGGACATAAGTTAGATAGTAGATATAAGGGCCCCTATAGAGTAACAAATATTGATAAGCAGAATAATTATAGTTTAACTCCCTATAAGGTAGAAAGTATAGGTAAAAATAATATTAATACAGAAAAGAAAATCATAGTACATAAAAATAGACTTAAAGCAATAGCATAAGACATTTCCACTTTTTACATCACGATAAATATGAAAGTATAAAAATAGGAACATAAATGTTCAATTTTGATTTTATTGAAATGAAATACTCGCTTCATTAAATTTACAAATGAAGCGAGCATTTTTTTTGGAAGGGTGATGTAGAGCGTCAAATGTAGTTACACAAGCGCAAACATACATACGTAATAAATTTCCATACATTGTATTGTCACGCGCTGGCGCTGACTACTTAGTCAGCGCCACACAAATTGTAATGTACACAAAAATTGCTGACGCTGCCATTCTCACGCTTCCAATGTTATTCTAAGCCTAAGCGCTCATAGGAGCATACATATGTACATGTACGTAGGTACATGTACATATGTACAATATACCGTGGGAAAGAGTCCCATTACTTTTAAGTACTTAGTGTAAATATGTATCATAGTAAATTTGTATAAAAGAAAAGATTTTTGATAATAAAACAGAATTCACTTTTGGCAACCGAACCATAAGCACGTTATTAATATCACAATTTGTGTATGTATACATATATATACATATACCCTGCAGTAAATTTGTTTCACTGCTAAATGATCATTGATCATTCTTTGTTGAATATTCATCACTATCGTTTTGCGTTGGTGCAAGCAAGCAAGCTATATTGAAAAACCAAACGAAATACCATCTAGGCGGTTAAAAACCCATGAGCCAGCTTGAATTTCGGTAGGTTTTTTTTGACATTTGGCAGCTTTTCTGACAAATTTTTCAATTTGACAACTATAAAACAAATTATATTTAAAATAAAAAATATATGGAAATAAAAATTTCAAATTTGCCTCTTGTAATATCTGCTTTGGCCGTAAGGGGAAAGAAGAAGTCCGGAAGAAAAATTATACTGCGCACTGGCTTCTCCTTATAACATGGAATACATAGCTATCCCGCCATTTGAGTTTCATAATTTATTTCAGTAATTTAAATTCAAATTTCCAAAAAAATTATTTTTGAAATAGTTATTTTCATTTAGTTTGAAGTTTAAAGTCAATCAAATTGTTTTTGAGGGAGTATTTGTCTCTTTTCAACGTACAGAAGAATTGTTTTTGCGCTATTATAACTCTGAAAAGTTTTATGGCCGAGCTTCTCTCCCAATTCGAGGTGTGCTCCTTTTGTTTTTCCTACCATTGGACAGTTTTATGCCGGCTCCGAACGGAGTCATATAGGCGTGAGGAAAGCAAACCATTTATTTGAAAAAATTCAGCAGCCTTTATATGAAAGCATTCACTGATGCCTCCTCATGATGAATTTCATCAGTGATTCATAAACAGGGCCGTACCCAGGAATTTTTTTCGTGGGGGTTTTCATCGTAGATTTTTTTTTTTTTTTTTTTTTTTGAGAAAAATATATAACCTATTTCGTGCACTAAATAAAAATAATAAAAAAAATTGGTTTCTAAAGTGCTATTTAGGAGAAAAATTTTTTTACAAAACTTGATTTTCAAATTAGGGGTTTTATAAGAGGTTTTAAAAATCAGGAAACTTTTATTCATTTAAGACTTAAACTGTTCTATTGCAAACACGATGAATACTTTATTATTGGATATTTTATCCAAGTGAAAAAAAAAAATATTTTATGGACGAAAAACTCGGTTAGATTACCCTACCATGTGGAAACGAAAACAGCTGTAAAAGTGCAAAAACAAGTGCATTTTTGTTTTAAGATTTTTTGTGAAATCGTAGTTTTCCATAAGCAAAAAATAATACCAGACTGCAGTTTTACTTGAAACTTGAGTCATCGTACCTTTAAAATATACACAAAAAAATGCAAAATCTAAGGCCTTTACTTTTTTGGCCGCCATTTTTTTCGGGCGGATATGGGCTGTTACGACAGCCTTTGCCACATATGTTAAATGTACGTATCAGTAACATAGCTATGTAATTGTACAATGTCAATGTTAAGTTTCGAACAGCGTAAATGTTAGTAACAGAAAAGTCAAAGTGGTATCTGTGTGTATGTGTCTCTAAGCCACAGATCGAACCCGAAGTTACGATTGGCTTTATGTTTGTCCATATATGGATAATTAGTCACTTTCACGAAAGAAAGTAACGTTTTCATTAAATACATAAGAGGACTGTTAATTCGTGTTGCTTGTCCTGTTGTCCAACCCTCTATAAAAGGGCGTGTAATGTGGCCAACGGCCATAATTAGGGATGGCAACTATAACCGGAAAAACGATTATAATCGGTTAATTTCTTTCGGTTAACGGTTAAAATGTATCGGTTTTTTCCTTTTGATTATTTTTTCGATTAACCTTTTCCTCTAAAGTCTAAAATAATCGAAAGGAAATAATCGAGAATTACCGCCTTTTCATTCGAGTCCGAATTCAGTTACATACGGTTTTGTGAGTATATCCAAAAAACCGCAATATACGTTTCCTCCAGCCAGCGTTGCCGAATTGACGATTTTATCGTCATTTTGACGATTTTTCCAAGCAATGATTTGACGATTTTTCTCAATAAATGAGGATTTTTTCGTTTATTAAATATTTTTTTAAGGAAAGTAGCATTATTTAAAATTTAAACCATCTCAGTACAATAATTAAATGGTTATCTTCATGAAATAAATCCTTATATTTTGTAAATTATTTTTCAAGGCAAAATGTTAGTATTAATGAATGATTGATGATGTTATTTAAGTAAGCGCAATGTGCAGATAAATGTGAACAGCTTTTTTAAATATGATTTCATTTATATACGAATTTGTATGAATTCGTACCTCCTTAAAATTGTTTTTGGGAAAATTTTCCATTAAGGAACAACGCCCCGAAATAAATGACTTTTTCAGGGGGGATCTCACAGGACTTGGAACTAAAATCAAAAATTTCCGGAGGTTTGTAGTTTACAAGATATTTGTTGTTAAGATTTTAAAATTTACCAAACAAAACACGAAAACTACGATCTATTTCCGAGATAAAAGCACGTATTAAAATGAGCAAATGCATATATGTATGTGTGTAGAACAATATTTTGCGTTGGCGGCCTTCAGCCGCGCTTTAAAAAAAATAATCCTCAGCCAACATAAATAATATAATATCTATGGACCCATCCAACCTTAACGACAATTATCTCGTAAACTGTAAACTTCCTGCAAATTTTGATTTCAGTTTTGAGATATCTGAGAGCCCCTGAAAAAGTAATTTTTTTTCGTGGTGCGCTTTCTTAGTGGAAAGCCGACACTTTTTTGTTTATAACGTGTTTTTAGTATTGACGATTTTTTCGCTGAAATTACGATTTTTTATTATTATAATAAAAACGAACACACATACATACTATGTATAAAAATTAGCTCGTTTGTCCTCTTGGGGTACTACGTATTAATTTATCAATAATTTTAATCGAAAAACGGTTATAATCGGTTAGTTCCCTACGATTATTCGCGATTAATAATCGAACCCTTTCGATTAACCTAAGAAACGGTTAATCGATTATTACATTTTTTTGCCATCCCTAGCCATAATAGAAAAGTTGCAGTCCGGTTTATTCGTTAACTAATAGTTAGAAAAAAAAGATAATAAAATAAGGTGTGAAGTGGTGAAGTGTTTTTGAAAAAAAAATAAGAAGTGATTTAAGTGGTTTTAATTAAATTTGCTGTGTTAAATAATAGTTATTGATTATTAATTCCCTTATTCATAAAAATATGAAGTGGATTCCCAAAGTTGTTAAATTTTAAAATTAATGTAAAAATGTCACTGTATGCAATTGCTAAAGCATGCTTTATTTTTTTATGAATATCGGTCTAAGTACATTTAAAGAAACAGAGAGTGCTTTATGAAAAAAAAGAAGAAAAAAAAAAAAGATTTTTGAACAAAAAACAAAAATAAATAAATTTGAGAACTTTGAGGGGTATTCCTATTCCAACAACCAGCACCTTAACCACCATCTCCCACCAAGGAAGGACATCCGATTGCACCAGCAGGAACTGGAGGTAACCCTGCAAAAAAGTGTGCGACGAGTCTCTAAAAAGATTTGTCCGGGAGCGCTCTCTTTCGGGTACAATTAATCTACAATTGTTCCCAATTGTACCCGAACGGGTACATATGTATACTAATTGTAGACGAATTGTACCCGAAAGGGTATCAAACGGGTACAATTAGTCGCACAAATGGATGTGTCGCATTTGCTACCTGTTCGGGTACAAAACGGGTACAATTGTGCGCCTTTGCTACCCGTTCGGGTACAAACTGGGTACAATTAGTCTCTTCATGGGACATGCTCAAACAAAAGAGAACACTTCAACCCATATAAAGAGATACAAATGGGTAGTAATCGCATGCTCCCTTGCGAGTTGTCCCGGATTTATCCCGGAGTGATCGCATTTTTTGCAGGGAAGTGCTAATCACTTTTGTATGTGTGTATGTAGATAGGTATATATATGTATGCTGGGACGCACATATGGAGGCACGAATAAGTGTGTCCAACGTTCACATATCTGTGGTCACAAGCAATAACCACTTAAGTCGACTTAGGAAGATTTCGTGTTATAGATATTCCATTATTCTCCTTTTGAAATTATATATTTCTGTAAAACCCCCATGCTTATAACTTGATTCAGTCAAAAGATCTAAATAAAAACATTTAGGCTTAACTTACAATTGAGGTATTTTAAACCTGCCATAACAGCCAAAGTAGATTTATGAATTTAATCAAATTTCTTCATGACATCTTGTGTTATTTACAAAATTTAATAGTAACATTGTGGTTGGCTCACTGATTTTGCGTCCATAGCTTTAACCGACTTTTATGATTTGTTAAGAACACCTTCGAATATAAAAATCAATTTATCTCGAAAACCACAGTTTTTGACTTAAGCGATTATTGAAAACTGCCACAGATATCTGTATATATGTATGCATATACATACATAGATTTTTTTGTGTTGTTGTAGGTCGCCAAAAAAGGACCTCCACCAAGTTTGGGGCATCGATCCACACACCAATAGACACAAAATTTCATCACGGCACAATTACAACAACTCGAACGTCCAATTGCACATCATCCCAACATCCCGCTAAAAATTTTCAGTTCAACAGCCACACATATACATCCACCTAATACATAATCTCATAAAATTTACAACAACACACAACACAATTCTGTTAACACCCGGCTAAGACAAAAATTACAGCAATCACAGAAATAGCCATACAAGGAAATTTACATACTTCAATAATACTATTAACAGAATATCTCGTCTTGGGCTGGCTACAAAGATATGTACATACATACCATCTAACATAAATCAACTCCGGAGGCTAAACAGCTGAGTGGGTTTTGCGGCCGAGAGCAACCTAAATACATACATGGGAACATATATATTTGGTGGCCAGAATCATTGGGACATCTGATTTTCACGGGCATATCAGAAGGAGAGAACTAACAACACAGAATAGGAACGAGTCAATCCGGCAGTGGGGGATTCAAACGAAGAGCGCCAACAACAGTTTTTTTTCATAACTAAGTTTTTTTTTGTATAATATTCATTCCTTTCCTTTTTTATGCTTACCATTTTATATAGCTATATATTTTTTTGTGCAGTAGGAGTGGTTTCCTTTTTTTGCATCAATATTCCTTCAGTTATAAATAATTATTAGATCTATTTCTTCTTCTATATTTTTTTTTCTTTTTTTTCTGCTTTTTCACTTCCATTTATCCAACTCCAATTTTCTTTCGCAGTCCGCGTGTGGATACATACATATATGCCCGGCGAGTTGTTGTTATTTTTACCTTTTTTTTCTTTTTCTTAGACGTATATTCTCAAAAGAATTCCGGTATTCATGCAATTTTTTTATTATTTGTAATTTCAAAACCCCTAATTCGAATTATATAGAAGTGCGGGTAGGTAGGTATGTATGTACGCTTTAATATCGTAAATTTGTAAGTTTTCTCTCCCTCAGTAACAGCAGCGCATGTGGGTACCTTCATCGCCGTGGTGAACAGGTGAGTTCATACATATCTATATTATTAATACGCTAACATAAATTTTGTTCCATCTTCTCCGTCGAAACTACTGAACCGATTTTAAAACTAAGCACACCATTAGAAAGGTATTGCTCTCAAATAGAACTGCGCCAATTTTCATGAAAATTGGTTGGAAAATGCGTCCACAATCGTCGTTGGAAAATTGCAGTGTGGTTGTTGTTGCATGCTTTTGCACACAACAGAGCTGTCTCAATGCGCAAGCATATGTAGCTGACTTTGTGCGTTTTCACCAAACTTACCATGCAATTCGGAACATGTTTGGCTGGATGTGGTGTGTAGTTTCAAAGAAGTAGAAACGTAAAAAGGTAGCAAAAGCACTACAACAAAAACATAAGGTCAAGTAATAAAAAGGATAAGAAAGAATAAGTAGGAAAGAAATTAAGGAAAGAAAAGAGCAGAAATAGATAGAAAGAAGTAGGTAGGAGAATTATGAAAACGATTAACGACAACAACACCAACAACAACAACAACAGCAAAATAGTAGCAGTGACAGTAGCAACAAAAGGAGCAGCATCAACAGGAACAACAACGGAATAGTAACAGTGGCAATAAAAACAAACAATTATACAAAAATTATAGTTGCACCTATGTTATAAGAAAACATCTAGAAAAACTGTCGAGTTTCGACAGTAGGAAGCACTCTAGTACGAATTATTTGTTGACTTTTTTTATTCTCATACATAAACATACCTATACTTAGATTTTTTTTGACATACATACCTACACTTACATCAGTTTCCCTTTGAAGTTCTTTTTGTATATTAAGTATCCATCAGATACTAATATATATATAAAAATATTTAATAGTTTTTTTTGTATACTTTTATGAATTTAAAGAAATGAATTTAAATTAAGAGTAAGTACTAGTTGAATTATTTGGAAGTAAAAAAAATAAAATTTGTAAAAGTCCTCCTAACTCTTCTTATATTTTTATGGGTTGAATAACTAAAGATATAATGGAGGAGTAAATTTCCTGACGTTTTGGTGTGGGTGTTGCTTTGGTGCAAATAAGGATAGTATGAATGGACAAAAATGGACATTGACTGACGTTCTTCTCCGACGGTATAATGACTGAGCTTGGGGGCGCTGTAAGGTAATAGGAGTCAGTACAGCGCCCATGGCTTCGCGTGTTCACGCTGAAGAGGGTGGGATAGACTCCATCGGACTGGACAGGGACAGATTTTGATTTCCACTCTTTCTTCATCGCTTTCTTCATAGTTCCTTTGCACCGTTTCACTATATTTTTTCCTAAGGTATGATTTTTTTGTTTATGTTTCTGTGGGTAAAGGGAGGTGGAAAAGAATCCACCCACCGTCGAGCCAGCCTGGGTTGCAAGCATGCCTGCCCTCCACCTCACGTCTACCCGGTGCAAGCAGAAATGTAACAGGGCGGCTAAACTTTTCATAGATTTTTAGGGCATCCTTTTTTTTTATTCTCCGGTAAAAAAAAATTAAGGCCCCACTCGATTGATCTTGTTAGTTATACCTTTCTGAAGTAAAAAAATTCTTCAAGAAAAATCTTTTTTTAATTTAGTAGAAAATTTTTTTTTTGTTAATATTTTTTTGTAAAACCGTGGCTTTAAATGTGTAAAAAGTAAGACTAGACCAAAGAATTTCACTTCTACTTGAAACACTATGCAAAAAATGCAGGGAAATCTATGCTCAAATAATGACTAAAATACTTCACAATCGAATTTGTGGGTTTAGACGCCTTTAACGGATGTCTCAGCAGATATTTTTGAAAAAACTTATCAGTTCTGAGATCTTTGGACATTTCTGAGTAAGAATAGCTTTTTTTCGACTTATCTATCACAACTTAAAAAAAACGACTTTTTCTTGTAAATGCAGGTTCGTCCGACCACTGTGCGCCGTTAGCTATTTAAATGGAGAAGTTATACCCCAAAATGTCCATATCTGAACAATCGGTTGTATGGGAGCTATATGTTATAGTAGTTCGATCTTGACAATTTTCGCTAACCTTGTTTGGACCAACATGGGTACAAATACTTCAAAATTTCACGCTTTTAGCTGTTAAAATGGAGGAGTTATACACCAAAATGTGTATATCTGAACAATCGGTTGTATGGGAGCTATATGTTATAGTGGTTCGATGTTGACAATTTTCGCTAACCTTGTTTGGGCCAACATGGGTACAAATACTTCAAAATTTCACGCTTTTAGCTGTTAAAATGGAGGAGTTATACACCAAAATGTGTATATCTGAACAATCGGTGGTCGGAACTATATGTTATGGTGGACCGATCTTGACAATTTTCGGTAACCTTATTTAGGCCAACATGGGTACAAATACTTCAAAGTTTCATGTCGCTAGCTGTTTAAATGGGGAAGTTATGCAGAAATTACATACCAAAATTTTCATATATATATGAATAATCGGTTGTTTTCTATATGTTATAGTGGTCCGATTCGGCCGGTTCCGACAAATGATCAGCTGCATATAACAACATACCTGTATTCCGAATTTCATTCAGATATCCCAAAAATTGAGGGGCTAGTTTGCGTTCACACAGACTGACGGACGGACAGACGGACATGGCTTAATCGACTCAGCTCGTGATTCTAATCATATCGGTATATATTTTGGTAGGTCGCCCACGCTTCCTTCTGGTACTTTCGACAAAAATTTTTTGGCACAAAGTTATAATACCATTTCAGTCTCATGAAAGGTATAATAATGTCCGCTTTCAGGAAGAGTATAGGGCAAGAAGTGGAAGATTCATGAGCATATGTGGGCAAACCCTTAGCACATGCTAAATGAGAGTAAGAGCCCGTGCACAATTGACTTCTACCTCGCTTTACTTCAGAGTTTTGCTTTGACAGTTTCGTTCAGCATGTGCTTTTCAAAGGGACATGTTCACAATTGAGATGAAGCGAGTAAAGCAAGGTATAAAGTTAGCCATGTTTCAACTTTTTTACACTTTGACAAACATAGCCCCTTGTGTGTGTGTGTGTGTGTGTGTGTATGTTTGTGTAGCTACACTTATTTTAGCGATTTCGCGCAATTTCGTGAGAAGTGAACAGAGAAAAGTAAAAAATAACATTCGAATAATCAGAAAAAAGCAAATTCCCCAAATATTTTACCAAAAATCAGGTTTATAATATAAAGCAAAGAAGTGAAGTGGAAATTGCCAAAGTGTTAATTGTAGCAAGCATCTGGAATTTCGCTTTGCTTTAAGGTTTTTTTCTATCAAAGTTGGAGCAGACAAAGCCAATTGTGCACGCCCTGCAGGGAACTCAATAACTAGTGAGAAAAATTTCTAGTTCCGAAGTAGCGAAAAGGTGTCAAAAAGGAACTAGATAAATTTTAAATAGACCCTCACCAGTTCAGAAGGAGTGAATTGAGTGACCATTATAAGACACACTTTGATTTGTAGGCAATTCTATGAAAATTTTTCGTTGGTTCAATTTAATAAAAAATATATGTTGATTTATTTCGATTCACATTCGAATTAATTGCAATTTCAATATAAAAGCATACAAAATTAACCGATTTTCAAATTTAAAGAGTTGAAAATGGCATAAAAAATAATACTTCATTTGATTTCAAATGGCTCCATTTAACACTATTGAGAATAGCATAAAAAATATGTATTTCATACTTGAATGGGTTTTAATGCTTAGCACTAATACAGCTCAATTCTTTAGAGAAAATTAAGCATTGTGCTCTTTTAGATATACTTAAAATAAAAAAATTCCCAACCAGTCTTCTCTTCTTCTTGATTGGCGCTTAACCGTCTAGACGATTCTGGCCGAGTCCAACAGAGCGCGTCAATTGCTTCTGTTTCGCGCAGCATGGCGCCACTTGGGAACACCTAGGGAGGCAGCATCGCTGTCCACCTGATTTTCCCAACGCAGTGGAGGTCTCCCTTTTCTTTTGCGTTCAGCGGGTTTCGATAGAAATGCTTTCTTGGCCGGAGCGCCTTCGTCCATTCTCACGACATGACCTGCCCAACGCAGCCGCTGGATCTTTATTCGCTGAACAATGTCGATGTCTGTGTAAAGCTCGTACAGCTCATCGTTAAATCTCCGTCGATACTCGCCCACGCCAACGCGCAAAGGTCCATAAATCTTACGAAGAACTTTTCTCTCGAATACTCCAAGTGCCATCTCATCTGATTTTGAAATTGTCCATGCTTCTGCACCGTACATGAGGACTGGAACGATGAACGTCCTGTAGAGTGTGATTTTTGTTTGTCGAGAGAGGACTTTACTTTTCAGTTGCCTACTTAGTCCGAAGTAGCATTTATTGGCAAGCGTGATTCTTCGTTGCATCTCCGTGCTGACATCATTCTTGGTGTTAATGCTGGTTCCCAAATAGACGAAGTCCTTAACAGTTTCGAATTTGTAGCTATCAACATTGCTCGGGCGTAGGCAGGAAGGGGCAGGGGGGGCAGTTGCCCCCCCCCCTGGCTACTGCTGAATATTATAATGGCATCAGATAATAGTACCGAAATTTACATGTCAAAATAAAACAGTGAGATTTGTTTCAATTCGTGTCTACAGTTCACTAAATATTTTAGCATTAGCATTGATAAGCAGAATCTAAGACCCGGTTTCACCAGCGTGACTAAAGCTAATACTGATTTCACACAGGCGGTTAATGGAGTAATTATCCAAATTTTCTTCATTAAGTTGATAATGAATCTCGATTTTCCATACAGAAGTTTAATTATTATTAATGGATCCATTGCCAATTAATTGAATTTTTAATCGAATAAAAATCCAATACAACTCTGGGAGGTAAGTTCGTTTTTATTAATTTTGAAGTTTTCAGTGTCAACCGTCAATTCGTTTTGGCATGAATTTATTATCCCAACAAACATTCGCAGAGCACTCATAATTTGGAGTCGGATATGAATCACAAATATGTGTGAAATATGTATGAGCTTAGGAAAAATTTCTTTATAATTTTTTTTCTTGTTTTTTTTAAATGATAATTGTAATTCGAAAAATGGGAAGTAGGTATAAAAGTATCACTAAAGTTCATCGGAGGAAAATACAAATAGACAACACTATAAAGCAAGCAATGAAGGTCCCACAATGGTTGTGTTCAGAATCCCAACGGTTGCGCAACAGTTGTGTTTTTATCTTCTGAACGCAAAGTTGAGTATTTCTGATTAACACGTGAGTTTGGACGCTTTTTTTCCTACTAATTGGGTGGACAGTTTTATGCCGGCTCCGAACGGCAAATGCATTTTTTGTGAGAAGCTTTTTCATGACAGAAATACACTCGGAGGGTATGCCGCCCACTGCCGAGAGGTGACCGCTGCTCTTGAAAAACCCAATAATTGGATTTTTACTAATTAGAAAATTTTTTTTGGTGTTTGCTCGGACTGTGGTTTGAACCCAAGACCTCTGGCATAGCAGGCGAGCACTCTACCCACTGCACCACAGCGGCCACTGTACAAATATATAAATACCTATATTTATGAATTTTTGAATGTAATAAAAATGTTTCAAAGCAGCGAGATTATTGCCGATTATGTTGTGGATAGGTAATTGCAATAATAGTTTGTTTATTTTCTGTATCAGCTCATTCAGAAGGAGCAAATTATATCCCTTTCCGCTCAGTGATATCTACACAACAGTTTTGCTCAACAGTTCCGACTTCTGAACGCAACCAATGAGAGAAGAGGAGAATAAGCTGGGTTGAATGGAGAGAGAGGATGAAGAGAATTGGGTCAGGGGAAGGAAAATGCAAAAACAACTCAATGTAGCGCCAACTCAATGATGCGCTATTGCAATATAACACTGACTCAATTTCGTGCGCTAACACCAGCTCCAATATAGCGCTAGTGTAAAATGGCGCAACCACAACGCCAATAACAGCATCATAGTATATGTATACGTATGACAACGTCACAATTATGTGTGCTTGATAGTGATCTAAGTGACTCTAATTTCCAGCATAGTTTCACATATATACAGAATATTTTTCCAAATGATTATGAAAATTAAAATTAATTGTGCCCTCGTATATGTAAGCAGAATTGCGCCAAAAGAAATAAAACGGGGATGGTAAACAGTAACAAGCGAAAAAATGTTATTTATCGATTATTCGATGACAATTGCGCTAAAGGTGTTATTGCGCCAGTACCGTGAGTTGGCGCCACGGTTGGCGCTGGCGTTATTGTATCAGCGCCAAAAAAATTGCGCCATTACCCATGGCTAGTATACAACTTTTTTACGCTCTTTGCACAATTTACATTCTCTGCCCATGCTTGGCTTTGTATATTTCTGCAATTCTCAGATGTTTAGTGAAGCATTTCATATAAAGAGTTTTTTATTTGCATCTTGTATGAAATGAAATGTTCCCCTAATTCTGCTTTTTCGATCCCTCAGGCTTATTTTTCATTTTTTTTTATTTTATTACTTTTTAAATATTATTGTAAATTTTTAATTAATAAATAAATAAAAAAATATTAGTTTAAAAAAAATTAAAAAAAAAAAAATTATCATCCAACTTGACACCGACAGGATTCGACCCGCGGCTCTCAGATTGAAAGGCACATGCGTTAGCCAGTCGGCCATCGCGCTACTTGCATGAAGTGTCTCAAAGGCTGCACTTAAGCGGCAGATGTAAAACTGTAGAATTTGTAGGTACATGTAGCTAGTTCAGAACTATCGAAATTGTGCCAATAAATGAACTAGTGGAAACTGTAGAATTTAGTACTAGTTCGGAACTATCGAAACAGTAGTGCAGAGAGTGACAATTGACACCGCCTAGGACATCGCCGTGTTAAATTCCTCAGTTGATTACATGCAAAAGAGATTTAGCTCGCACTAGTAGTGTCGAAAAATGCACTAGAAGCGACCTAGTTCTGAACTAGAGATTTTCCCTACAGGGCGGGCTCTAAGCGCCCGTGTACGTATTAGAAGGCTGCACGAATGGATTCGAAACGGCCAACAAAATATTCGCGGCCGTCCAATTACAGTACCTACTTGTTTCTGTCGTTTTAGAATAAACGCAAGTAGAGCACAACCATAAACAGAACCAATACAATTACTTATTCGTAGCAACAATTACATGACCTTAAAAAGGTTCTGCAAATAGTGTACACTACTTGCGAATACTTCGAATATAATCGAAATATATGTATGTACATACATATTTTCATAAACACACATCCAGACTTTGTGTTCAGCAAAATTACGCTGCTAGTGTGATGTGTGTATGTGCATATGCATACACACTAGGGCGGGTCGATTGGTAGGGGCCAAAAAAAATTAATGGACATCGCAATTATAAAAATTTGGGTAATTTCAAGCTTTTGTGCCCAAGAAACCATATGTCTAAAATAAATTTCGAACCAGAGCTTTTTACGATCTACATATTTCCAACTGTTCTATATATTTTAAAATAACTCGGTAACCAATACTTCGATTCTTTTGATTTTTTCGGCATTAGTTAGGAAACTTATATGGCATATTAAGGTGGTTTTATGAAGGAAATAAAGTTCTCCCGAAATTCGCGGAACAACCCGATTTTCATGCGAATATAATACGGAAATCTATACCTAAAATTTTTCCTTAATATATTAAAATTTAGAGGTCGTGCAAATGCCTCCAAATTTCTTTCTGCTTTTATATTAGTGACGATACATAATTTTTTTCAAAGTCCTTAATGAACAAGAAAAACATTTCTTATCATTAAAAAATGGAACATATGTTTGTTGGGCTTTTATTTTTTGGTCCACCTTAATGCCATATGCACATTAAATAAACAAACAAACCAAAGAAGCAACAAGGTTTTGCGAATACTTCATAACATGGTTATTATTATGTTCTATTCTATCGTGGCGAATAGTGTACACTAATCGCTCCAACAGAGCAAATAGAAAGTATTTGTATTCCAAATGAAAAGTATGGGTTATATTCGTATCTGCATTGAAATTGTGCTGTGACTAATTGTACAATGCATAGAGTATTCGCAAATATAGAAGAGGCAAATGGTATTGTGCAGAGGTCTAGTACGTATACACACCGATTGTCACTACCACAGACAAATAAAGAGCGTAAAACGAGCGCTTACGATGGGACTAGGCGATCGTCGCTTATCAAAAATTATTTAGTTGCCTTTCGACTGGCGTAAAAACAAGTGCTCGTTAGGTGACCGTCGCTTGAAATTATTTTATTTGCAAGTTACGTGTGTACACAAATACATACATATGTATGTACATATGTGTATACGTACTAAAGAGCTGCGCAAGACATCTCGATATCGAACATGCTGTGTTGCACTCGCTGTAGCACATGTATGGTTTTCGAAATGTTCGAACAGTGTAGTACTTCAGTGGCGTGAAATTTTGCTTCAGCACCGAGAATGAAGCATTTCTATCTCAATGCTGCCCGTTCATGTTCGATGTTGTTAGCACAAATGTTCGGATACCAGAAGAAGTTCTCGGATACTTAAGCAAGTTTCCGAAAATTTATTGATGTGCAGGCAGAACATGCTTTGTAAATGTAAATGAGAATGTACAAATTTCGTACGCATGCAGATGGTGTTATTTGGGCTACATTAACATTCATTGAATATGTTTTTAGGTAGGTTTTTTTGATTTATTGACAAAATTAAATTGTAGTGAGATATGCATAGATATACATATGTATGTAGGTATGTATGTATGTATAAATACATATGTATGTATATGTTTTTTTTTTTTTTTTTTTTTTTTAATAGTAGGGGGAAGCATCGAAAGCCGAAGTGCGAGACTTTAATCCGCTAAACCTAACCTACTCCCACCCAAAGCCACTCCTACGGAACCACCGGACAGGTATTACTTCGTAGGAGGGCGGATAGAGTAAAAGTCTTCTTTCAACGTACAGGACTATTAACGCCTACTACATTGGTCAGAGTATGGGTGCGTTCATGAAAATTTATAACTGCAGCAGTACAGCAACCCTGTTGCTTATTTTGCACTTGCCTGCTGATACTCAGCTGATATATTGCTATAACAGCATTCGAACAAACTGCACGGTAAAAGTATTTGGAATTAATTTGTGCTATTAAAATTACAAAATTGCATATTCCATTAAATATATATAGCAATCATGCTTACCCTTCTCTTTCCATTTTTTTAAAGCAAAAATTGCAGACACAAATTTTCTGTTGCCAATTATTCGAACAAACTGCACGGTTGATGTGTCAAACGAACGTTTGACTTTTGCAGGTGTTGCCACAAACACGCGAAGAACGTGATACTTGCAACACTGCGGTTCTGATTGCCGTCGCGAACGTACCCTATCTCAGTTGGGCTAATATTGACGCTGACGCGTCGCTAACTGCCTCCCACATAACAGAGGACTGACACATAAGTGCAGTCAAATTTTCCACCGAAACTCTTGTTCCCGCGATCTCGTTCAGCCGTGATCGCACAGCTGAGAAACGAGGGCAATGAAAAAACGCATGTTCTGCGTCCTCTACCACGTCGGAACACTGAGGACAGAAAGGACTATCATTTCTCTTGAATCTGTAAAGATAAAGCACCCATGTCCGCTAAGGAACTGAGTAAGGTGGAAATTGAGGTCGCCCTGCTCTCTATCTGCCCAACTGTTTATATTAGGAATTAACCTGTATGTCCACCGACCTTTAAGCGAGATTTGCCAGCGTTCCTGCCACAATAGGCGACTTTTCTTCCTTTCTTCGGTTCTGTGTGAGTTTAGCACCGGTTTCGTTGCACTGTATATTTTGCTAGTTTCTTGGGCTTGGATGTCTATCGGCGGCATGTTTGCTAAAACTTCAGCAGCATCACCAGAGACTGTTCGAAATGCGCTTATAACTCTGAGAGCGGCCATGCGGTGTACGGCGTGCAGCTCCTTTGCATATGATTTGCAGTTGAGAGCATCGGCCCAGATCGGTGCAGCGTATAAAATAGCAGAGTTTATAGCCCTGGCTAACAGGTGTCGACGTGTGGAGCGCACGCAACCCTTATTCGTCATCATCCTCGAAAGGCCGCCACAAATTTTTTGCGCCTTTTCTGCGGCGTAGTTTATGTGCTCCTTGAAGCTCAGCCTGGGATCAAGAACCACACCCAGATATTTCAGTGATGGCTGGGAACTTATCTCGCACTCCCCGACCGTAATGCACATATTTTCTCGTACTTTCCTTGTGCTTACAAGCAGTACCTCTGTTTTTTGTTCCGCTAGCTGCAGATCCATAGTCGAGAACCATCGTCGCACCCGGCTGATTGCATCATTGCAGATATGCCGGAGATTTTCTAAGTGCTTTGCAACTGCTATTATAATGAGGTCATCTGCGTAGGCAATAAGTTCCACAGATTTTGGTTGTTCGATCTCAAGGACACCATTGTGTTGTTCCATAGGAGAGGGCCTAGGACGGATCCTTGTGGTACTCCGCTCGTAATCGAATAGCTCTTGGCTCCCTCATCGGAGTTGTAGACTAGGACTCGCTCCTCAAAGTAACTTAAAATTATGTTTATCAGGTACTTTGGGACTTGAAAGCAATATAATGACTCAATAATTTTCGACCAACTCGCTGAGTTAAAAGCATTTTTTATATCTAGTGTGACCAGAGCGCAGTATTTTTTGGCTCCACCTTTCCACCTCTTTCCGCTAACTGCATTTCTAGCTAATTGGACCACGCTTTTTATGGCATCGCCTGTCGACTTATGTTTGCGGAAGCCATACTGTTTTTTTTTACAGACCACCTGCGCTTTCTAGATCTGCCTCTAAGCGGTTACAGATCAGTGCTTCATATATTTTGCCCATAGTATCAAGCATGCATATTGGCCTATAAGATGAAGGGTCATCTGGTGGCTTTTTTGGCTTTGGAATAAGGACCAAACGTTGGACCTTCCACGGATGTGGGAAGATACCCTCCTTAAGACATGCATTATACATTTCTGCGAACAATGTCGGGCTTAAGTGTAAAGCCGCCTTGAGAGCTTTATTTGGTATACCATCTACACCGGGTGCTTTGTTGTCTTTTAACCTCTTTGCTATGTTAATAATTTCATCCTCTGTAACTAAGTTAGAAGGTAACTGAGGAATTCTCTGCGCAAGATGGGCAGGCATTGGTTCGTGCTTGGGAAACAAGGTTTCAACCACCCTGGTTAGGAAAAAAGGGCATGTTGGTTGCACATAGTTGTTTTTAAATTTTTTCATACACACTTTATATGCTTTGCCCCAAGGGTCGACGTTTGCTTCTTTACATAGCTCAGTGAAGCAATGTTTCTTACTGCGCGCTATAGCTGCCTTTAGATTATTTTTTCTCAATTTGAATCTTTTTCTGAGCTCCTCTTCGTTATTTTGTCTGCGGTTACGTTGGTAGATCCGTCTAGCCCCGTTACAGAGTTTCCTGAGCTCGGCTATTTCATTATTCCACCAGTAAACAGGCCTTCGACTGGTTTTATGCTTAGTCCTCCGCATTGTAGCGTTGCACGCTGACACTAATCTGCCTGTAACTTCGTTTACAAGACGGCTGGAAAATTGTTGCGTAGTTGGAGCTTGATCCCAAACGAGGCCAAACAGATCAGGGTCAAACTCTCGGTGAACCCAGCTACCTGATTGTGCTCTTTTCCTATTAACGACATGCGAAACTGTCATGTTCGATACCTCGGCGACTATTGCCAAATGGTCACTATATGTGAATATGTCCGAGACTCTCCATTCTATTCGTGAGCTGAGCGGCTCACTTGCGAACATAAGATCGATTATCGAGCTTTTGTTTCCTTTTTTAAACGTAGGCTGGGTACCGTTGTTTATAATCGTCAAGTTAGTTTGCCCCAGAAATTCTAATATTAATCTCCCGCGCGCTGGTTTGTGCGTATACTGCCCCAGGCTGTGGACCAGGCATTAAAGTCTCCGGCCACAATAATGGGAGTTTTTCCTCTAGCCTCCATGATTAGGTCTAACAACGTGCTCTCGAACTCTGCCGCGGTAGAGCTTGGCGGTAAATAGCAACTGAAGATGACTATATCAAATATTTTAGCCCAAGTAAAGCCACACTTGGAGTTTCTTGGATACATTTGGAAAGGACAGCCCTTGCACGACCATATTGCTGATTTTCCGCTTGCGTCCGACACCCAGGTGTAGTTCGGTTTCTGTGTGTATTGTTCGCTTAGTATGGCTACGTCAACGTTTTCGTCGATGACCGTTTGTTTAAGAAGGTCTTGAGCTGCAGCACAGTGGTTGAGGTTAAGTTGCAAGATTCTCATTTTCGGACTGTTTTGACTACTTCGCAATGTTTTGGACACTTGACGCTGAGAACGGAGTGGCTGTCCCCGCATAACATACGGCAGGGTACAATAGCGCCTTGTGAAATAAAGCCTTTAAGGCCTTATTACACTATTGAAAGTGAAATAAGGCCTTTATTTCAAAAAAGGCTTTATTACACTTCAAAAGAGAAATAAAGCCTTAAAGGCCTTATTGCCCTTTCATTTTTTTTAATGAAACAAGTTGGACAGACGGTTGGATGAAGATCAAACGATTTTGATATTTTGTCGCGTTGTACAACAAATTGGAAGGTTAGTGGATATGTTTGGCAAACTTCATTATTTTTCCTCGCTGAAGTGAAAGCATCGCGCGCATCACTTTGAAAATAAGAAATAAAAGTGGCAAAATTTAATAAATTACTACAAAAATATTGCCAACATGTGCAATATTAAGTGCGAAAAATGTAAACAGTTAACTTATATATTTTTATAACACAAAAATTAGCTTTTTTTAATTATTACGTGTTGTACATTGGCTTGTTGTTTACTGTTCAAAGCGTTGGTAAAAATTATGTTTGACGATAAATCGACGTTGAAGTTGGAGCGTTGGTGGCGAAGCATGCGATTTATCGTACGACGGTGTAGTACGCCAAATTGTATGATTAATGGGCGGCATTATTTGCTTGGGCGCACATGCATACATATGTAGACACACGTATATACACAAACAACTCTACTGCAGCTGACCCGCATCGTTCCGGTTAGATTATGACCGTGACACGAAACAGGTCTGCTATTTGGAACGCAGCTATTATAACACAGTTTAGTAAACGAAATGCTGTTATCAACAACAACAAAAACAAAAAATTTAACAGTGTAACAAGAGTATCAAAAACGAAAAAAAACAAAAAAAATTAAAACTATTAGGGGAATAAAGATGACGATGTTATTGTATTACAATAACAAGGAAGAAATAATTATAAGTTGTTTAGTTTTTAAGAAAAATGTGTTCTATTTAATGTAAAATAGTACAATTTTGATCACAATAAATCATAAATATAAAAAATTGTGCACGTGTGTTCTTCAATTATTTACTTAAAATCGTGAAAATGGTCCGGGGATGGCCGTGGGCGCCGGCCGCGGGCCGCGGCGCGGGCGCACGAACCGGCGGACGCGGATGGGAGCGGGGGCGGACGCACAGCCGGAAATCAAATCTTCGTGATAACCCCAATCATATCGGTAGTTGGTTGTCACTTATGTTTAATAAAAAAATAATAAGGCTTTATTGCACAATTGAGTAAATTTTAATAAAGGCTTTATTTCACTTTCGAAGTGTAATAAAGCCTTTTTTGAAATAAAGGCCTTATTTCACTTTCAATAGTGTAATAAGGCCTTAAAGGGCTTATTTCGCAAGGCGCTATTGCATTCCGCCATAACATACATCTAGGAGTGTTAGTGCAGTCTTTTGCTTTGTGGGCTGAGCCACCGCACCGTGTGCACAAAGACGATCTGTCAGTGGAGCTATTACAATGGCGCGCTATATGTCCAACATGGAAACATTTAAAACATCGGGTAATTGAGGTGTGTTCGCGAAGGCGACAGATTGACCACCCAATCTTTACTTTGTTGACGCTGAGAGCTTTCTTCGCATCATCAGCTGTTAACTTTATTTGGGCTATTTGTGTGCCGCCTCGCAATTTCCTAATCGATGTTATGCTATCGTTCGTAATATTTTCTATTCCGCACTCCACTTTTAGGGCGTTACAAACTTCGGTGGGTGTTGTAATTTCATCGAGGTCTTTACATATAATTGTAACCATCGGGGTCTTCGGCTGGACTACCGCCAATTCACCTACCACTTTTTCTAACGCCTCCTTGTAATTAGTTGCTCTGGCGTTTGGCTGCTTTTTCAATTGTAGTAAAAGTTCACCCTTCATAGTTTTGCGGATATTTGTTACATTGGAGCCAAGGTCGTCCAGCCCGCGATCATTTTTAATCTTCTTTAGAATATCCGCGTAAGTGGCGCCTTCTTTCGTCGACAAGATTATAGCCTCTGGCTTCAACTTGGGTTTCTTTTCTTGTGGCTTTTTCCTTTTTCCCACTTCCACCCAGGTACCATTTTCATTATTTGCCTGGGGTAATTCTGGCACCGCATTTGCAGTCGAAATTTGCTGCTGAGGTAAACCGGCGCCATCTGGGCACGAGTTTTTGCACTTTTTCGGGGAAGGAAGCTTCGTAGTTATTTCCCGCGATCTTTTTGACGAGCTAACTCTCTTGATAGTCGGTAACGTTTGTGTTGCCTTTGCCGATTTCGCTACTGACCCTTCTTTTAGCATCTCTTGCTTGTATAGAGAGGTTATACCGCTCATAAGATCTCTCATAGCCTGATTGACATGCCTTTGGCCTTTTATCATAATCTCAAGCTCACTAATCTTTTCCCCGAGCTTCTTAAAGTTCGAAGAGTTATCAACGCAAATTGGGCTGCACGAGTTCGTTAAATTAAACTAAATTAAACACTAGAGAAAAGGTATAAAGATATATTAAAACCGCACTACTTCAAAAACACAGCTTATCTTATGTATATGTACATTTGTATGTACGTATGTATGTAGGTACATATCATTATGGTTTTGTATGATTGTGTATATGTATGTATGTATGGACATACCAGGTATAAATGTAATTTTCGTTTTTTATTATAAGTTTATTAATATTTTGCGTATACATATTTAACGAGTTCATAGAGCAGGTAGTATTTAAATTTTTTCTTGTACTCAGACTAGGTAGTAAAAAAAAATATAATCATGCAAATATCTAAGAAGGCTTCCAAAATTAAAAAATCTTGAACCTATACTTGGTACATAATAGCTTCAAAATTTTATTCCTAGCTATGCTGGAGCTATTTTATCCTTTATTTCATTAAGTGGGAGCCGGTACAATCTTAACCTTAAAACTAAACATATGTACATATGTTACTTTTATTAAAGCAGAACGTTTAATTATTATAATTGATTAAAATAAAATAATGTTATGACGTTTGACGTCGTTCTAAGCTTAGCTTTGATGCATAGAGATGCATATACATATGTACATACAATATGTATGTATATTTATTTATAAAAAATTAAATTTGCATGCAGGTATGTAGATATTTTATGTTTTGAATCAATGAATACCTCAAACTATATTTTTATATTTAATTAAATAAAATTTACAGAAAAGATTTGGTTGTTTTCAATAAAATAATAATAACTTTTATACCAAATTTTTCCCTCTCCAAAATTTTTTGAAAGATGTATTTAAGTATTATCTAAAGAATAACTTTCAAGTGAAAAAATAGTGTAGATGAATTGATCACGGTGAAAATCACTTTTCCCTTGAGAGTTTTGGGTTTAGGTAGACGAGAACTGTTGATCATAAAACAGGTCAGTGAAATTCTAGGCTAGCAACGCCATTTTTATGAGTTAACGAGCTAACTTCGGCCTTTTTACGACTTCAGGCTAATATGTTCCTTTCGGGCCTAAAAATCGATGTTCGGTTATTTTCTTATTTTTACTATTTAAGCAATGGATTGTTGGAAACAACAATTACTTATTGTTTCAGACAATATTTTTGCGCCAATATCTCTCAAATAATAATAATAACTGAAAAGGGAAGCTTTATCAGATTCACGTTCTTCACAACTTCACAACATTACAGCCCAACTACAAAATGGATAATATATATTTAAAGAAGTACAAGGGAGAAGCAAGGTGTGGAAAGTGCAAAAATTGTTAAGAGTAATGGGGAAGAAATACTTTTTGGTTGCTTGTTTTTCCGACAGGGTAGGAATATGGTGTATTGTGGAACGATCTTCCGTCATCCCTTGTCAATTTTGGTTTGGAGACAAACCGATTTCGGCTAATATGCGCCATCTTCAGTGTCTTTTTTCGTTCTCAACGCTGCATTTAGTACCCATATATATTCACCAGTTAATAACAGGATGGCAGGATAATAATGAAGATATCAACGCAGTTATGAATTTTAAACAAAGGCTGAAATCGGCATTTGCACACATATCTATAATATATACTACACTTGTAAACGTTTTAATAGCCCTGTTTTTTATTTAAGCGCATATACATACATCTGCGCTTAAATTTTGTATGGATTTCTAAGCGCACATCTCTTTCCGCGCTTAGCAGTCCATACCAGGGTTGCGTGATTTTGATTTGACTGAATCACTAATCAAAAATATTTTCTGATTCTTGATTTAAAATATTTTCAAATCAAAGATAATTTTTATTTGTGATTCGTTTCAAAAAAAATCAGAAATACCCTTTGATTCGTGATTCAAACTATTTTCAAATCAAAGATAAATTTTATTTGTGATTCGTTTCAAAAAAGAATCAGAAATACCCTTTGATTCGTGATTCAAACTATTTTCAAATCAAAGATAAAATTGATTTGTGATTCATTTCTTAAAAGAATCAAAAATCTTTTTTGATTCTTGATTCAAACTTGATTTCGAATCAAGATTCTTAATAAATTTTTGATTCGAATCAAATATTTGATTCGAATAAAATTTTTGATTCCAATCAAAAAATTATTTTGAATCAAAACTTTATTTCAAATAAAAAAATACTTAGTACGTGATCCCACCACCCCCGCTAGTTGAAATGCAAAAAATCTAAAATTTCAACAAACGTCTACGTTGTATGGGAGGAAATGCAAGCAGATTTTCGCAGTTGCTTAGCCAAGCATTTGTGCATATATATGTATGTATATACTTACATACATATATGTAGGTATATAACGAATAAATGAATGAAAGGATGAATGAATTATGGTTAGGTGTATGCATACAAAGAGTGGTTTCGATATGTAAATATGTATGTGCATACGTTAGGCTGGGTCAATTTTCTAAGCCATACTGTTCGTAGAAAAATCGGATTCTGCATTAAATTCTATGAAAAATGTGTTCTAGAGCATGCCTCTAATATCAATTTCGAGCTTGCCCATTTTCGATTGAAGTTTACTAGGTATGTAGAATTGTTTTAAGCATAGTAACCCATATACTTTTAAATTCAACCAGTGGTTTTAAATTTATCTCTTTACATTCTTTTTCATTGTTACTTAAACGACTTTTAATAATGCATGTATATAAGAGTTTGATTTCGTTGTTGTGGTTTTGTTGAAAAACGAAAATATTAAAAACAACTCCCATTCGTTTTTTTGTTTCTTAACCCTCTCAACATTAGCTTAAAATTTAGGGGAGACTTTTATAACTTTTTTTCGCATGGGGACCAACACTTACCTCCTGACTTCATTTCCATATAAAATACAGATGTAATCTAACACATACATATGTACATACTTACATATATATGATGTATGTACATATGTACTTACCCCTTAATATGTAAATGAATATACATACATATGTAAATTTCTCTTATACATATCCACACACATGTACTTACTTATGTACTTATATTTTATATATTTTACATACATTGAATGAACCCAAAAAAAGAATAAAATAACAGAATTTAAAAATAAATAATAATAATGCATTTACCCAAAATGATCTCGTACTAAAAGTATCTTTTACTTGAAATACATATATTTTGGATTCACTATAGGTACATACATATGCATATTTTAAACCCGTTCAAATTAAACGAAAGTTGTTTGTTGTGTTGCTTTACGAACAGCAATTCAATCAGTGAATTTATTGGTAAAATTGATTCTTATTTACCTATACACAAAATTTCTTATGTACTACTTATTTACTATAATACATGTACATATATCTACTCTAATTCTTACTTCTATGGAGATATGTACATACATATGTACATACCCTGTAAGACAGGAATGATGGAAACTCCAACACATTCTCAGCAAACACTAGCACATATAGCAGTGATAGTCATTTGATACATCATTTGGAGAACACATTCATCACATTTTTCATACCGTCCATATAAAAATGATGGAAACTTGTAGGCAGTGTGTGACAGAAATTTCCATCAAACGTGCACCTCAAATGATATATCAAATGACTATCACTGTGTTATAGGGTATATACATACATATGTATGTATGCATATGCACCCAAGTGCCCCCTGCAAAAAAGCCGAGTACTCCATGCACGCTTGTATAGAGTACTCGCTATGGACCAACCGAGTACTCCTCAACCTGCCACATTTCATATAAAAAATATGGTCCATTTAACATTGCGATGTCCCAGGCAGGGATCACATACTCCCATTTCCGCATGACACCCGAGTAATCCAAGGATTACCCACATGGGATTAATTTACGGAGTAGGTACTAAAATTAATGAAATTTAATAATCTCTGAACAGTTTTGAAAGACTGCCAATTCTATTTACATACATTCATAAGTAAGCTTTTCTTTAGTTAAAATAAAATATTAAAATTTTTCTAGCGCAATCACCAGCATTTTTTGTGTCGCGTAATTTTTTCGATACATCGAACATCGATGTATCGATGTTGGTCCTCAAAATTTGCATTCCTACCCTTTATTACTGAATCGTGCACGTTGAAACGAGCATGCATATGTACATACATACATACATACAAATGTATGCACTTGCTTCGTCGTTATCGCTATATATGTACATACATTTCGTTTTCGTAGCAATGTTCGGCTAACTACGAGCCGATGCAGATAAACAAGTCGCTCGCTTGGGTCTATGTTTATGATCACTTTGAAAGTACTCCTACCTACCGCAAAATGGATCATATAATCCTATGATTTTTACAGGGCCTATGCACATACATACATATGTATGTATGTACGTACGGCGTATATTTTGAATCATCAAAAATTTGATTCGAATCAAAGATATTTTTTGAATCAAGAATCAAAAAAGATTTTTGATTCTTTTGAGAAATGAATCACAAATCAAATTTATCTTTGATTTGAAAATGGTTTCAATCACGAATCAAAGGGTATTTTTGATTCTTTTTTGAAACGAATCACAAATAAAAATTATCTTTGATTTGAAAATGGTTTGAATCACGAATCAAAGGATATTTTTGATTCTTTTGAGAAATGAATCACAAATAAAAATTATCTTTTATTTGAAAATAGTTTGAATCACGAATCAAGTTGATTCTTTATTTGAAAGTTGATTTAAAATCAAAATTGATTCGAATCACGCAACGCTGGTCCATACAAAATTTAAGCGCAGATGTATATGCGCTTAAATAAAAACAGGGCTATTATTAAGTATAAGATTTATAATTATGTTATGTTAAAATAGTAGATATAAAATCAATGCTTTGAAACTAAAAATGAAACATTTAGTATCTAACTTAATTATTTGCCCCAAGTATTTAGGTATACATAAATTCAATTTCAATTTCAATTTTATTAAGTCTATGATTATGAAAATCTTACAGACTAGATACAGTGCAGTTACAAAATTTCCATTTGATACAAATGAATACTTATATGTATATATATGTGTACATGAAAAAATAAATAAAAGTTTAATTACACATAATAAATTTTACTCGGTAGGGAGTAATAATAAAAATATGCAAATTATAATCACATGTACCCAGTAAGGGGCATTTGGCTCAGAAAGGACCCAGACAAAATTTAAATAAACTAATTAAATATACCCAGTAAGGGGCGAGTGTGCCATGAAGGGCACTTGGGCCTGAAAGGACCCAGATTAAGAACTTACAGACTACAAAGATACAATATTAACTAGAGCTAGAACTTAAGAAAATACATCATTTAACATAGCCTTAAATTGAACCTTAGATAGAGAAAAGCCTATGTCTAAAGAATTTGAAAGAACATTGAATTCCTTCAAAGCTCGGTATATGGGAGCATTAGCACCATAGAGCGTACGGGAACATTCCGTGTAGAAGATGTCAACAGTGCGAAGAGATCTTGGTGGAATATGGAAGTCAATACTTTCAAGGAGAAGAGGGGAATCAATCAAACCTTTGATTACGTCGAAAACAAAGGTCAGCGCAAGCATAGTTCTTCTATTTTGAAGAGGTTTCAGATCGATCAAAGCACACCGGGCAGTATACGAGGGAATTGGATCACTGAAATTCAATGAGCGAAGGGCAAAACGTAATATGTAAATATGTAGATATGTGTATCCGTTCGCAAGTAGGTATTAGGTATGTACTATCTAGGTACTAGGTATTTAATATAAAATAAAAATTAGGCAAATGCATACATACATATATGTACATACATACAACCATACATGCATCCATATGTAAATACTAACATAGATATGTATGCATGCATGCATGTTAATCGTTCAAATCGTCGCAGTTGAGCAAAATTTCTACGTTGCCAAATACTAGCAGGCAGGCTCTCGTAAGCACCATCTTAGTATTCGAATACTTAGCAGTGGACCGAAAAGACCGAAACTTGCGGGCAGCGATCGTTTCAAGAACGAGAACGTCTCTGCTTGCCTGCAGCTAGTTATCGGAAATGTTTGATGTTGAAGTCGGACATGCATGTGTTCGACAGTGTTTAATGTTAGTGCATACGTGTTCGAACTGTGAACGGTAGTGTTTACGCAGGGCACTAATACGTACATACGTTATTTCATAATTTCGCAAAGCGTGCGCGCTTGACCCTGCTCGCTCAACATCTGCATGCAGACCACTGTAGACCTATAGGCAAGGTTAGGTGAAAAAGAAAAATTGATTGGTCTTTCTGGAGGTGAATATAGCGGACATTATCAGCACACCACACATCAGAGTTGCATATCAGTTGCTCTAAAAAACTTTAGAACTTGAAAACAAAAAAAACAGAAAACTGTCGTATTTGTAATAAAGTAGTGAGGTCAAAGAGCATTTTCTAGTTAGGCAAATGAATACTCATATGTTTTTTTTTCTATATTATGTTATGTAACTGCTAATTTATAGGCTGGGCGAAGCGACTTAATGGCATGCTAGCTGGCCCTTGGCTGAGCTCGTCGGTGGGTGTGGATCAGCTGCACTTGCCGCCAGTTACAAAAAACAAACAGAGGGTTCTTCATGCCAATAAAAAAAAAACATGGTAAAGAGAGTAGAGTAAATTCACTAGTATGGAGACAGTAGAAAATAGAAAAGGAAATCCAGTCCCGTCAGGTGGAGCCTTCCCGCCCTCTTCAGCGCTTAAGCGCGAAACCATGGGTGCTGTGCTGGCCCCTCATATCCTTTGACAGCACCCCCAAAACCTGACTTAGGTACATCCGTCTACTGTTTAGTCACTGTCCGTCATGTCACACCATAGTCACTCTCATATCACCCTTTTTGCCTCGAACAACACCCACACCAAATATTAAAAGTTTTAGCCCTGCATATTATTAATAAAATGACTATGTACCACTTATATTCAATCCAACATCATTTGTACAAAATTTATTGTGCCTTAAATATACGTATTCAATCACTTATCCTACTCCTTATCCTATTCCTTAAACGTTAAAAATTCATTTGGACTCAGTATTTCAGGATGATTATAAATTACTCCAAATATTTCAATAAACGCTATAGCTGGCAATACTAGTTTTATAAAGAAAAGGTATGGATAGTAAGTTAGAAAGGCGAAATTATTCAACTGATCGTTATGAATTTTTACCGCGAAATTCAGGGATTGATACCCACTGTATTAGCGAAATGTACTCTATGTTATTGGTATGTAGGTATACATACGTACATATATACATGTATGTCTTTTAATATAAATAAATAGCAAAGTAAAACGTGTATACGAATTTATCTTTTACTCTCAACAAAAGAAAATAAATCACTCACCTTGGTTCACTCCAGCGATGTAGGTATCTCACGCGTCGGGAGCCTGTGAGGGGAGATTAGTAAACATACATACAGACGTACATACATATACCTACTCTGCGGACCAATGGTTATGACTAATTGAACCACTGATTACTCACTCGCGTTTGCGGGCTGCGAGTGGGTCAACTCCGACTGGCGCGGAATTTATAAAACTTCTAACAACAAAAAAACTTTAAGAATCGGAGAAAATTAATTAAAAACCCTAAGAAATAAATGAGCATACTCGGAAAATTTATATTAAATTTCAAAGAAAAATCGTAAAAAAAGCAAAATTTAAAAAGGAACGCGAAAGAACAAAAAAATTATGGGTAAAAAAAAGGAAAAAAAATGAGAGAACCAGAAAAAGATTACAAAGTGCGAATAGTGGTTAAGAAGCAAAAAGGGAAACCGAAAATTAAAATATATATCCATCTAAAAATCTAAAAGAAGGAGAGAGGGAGAATGTGATATAGAATAATCAAAAGGAAAACTAATAAATGAGCGTGAAATAAAAGAAGAGTGCAATAGAATAACGTAAGTAATAGTTGGAAACAAAAAAATCAAGAACCGCTTGCCTCACTTATAAGCCCTATTGCCAGCAAAAAGAAATTATATAAATACGAAAAAAGAAGTCTAATAAATCGAATCAAAATTAATTAATCTAACTAGAAAAAAAACGAATGCTACTCCTAGGTGTATTTGTATCTAAATACATAAGTGTGCAGATAAAGCGTATGCCCAAGTTTTAGAAACTTTGGCCCAATTCTGCTCGCAAGTAGTCAGGTGTCGGCGTCGGCAGTGGCGTTGGCGGAATCAGTGCTGAGTGGATTGTATGGGCTCTTCTCCTTCGCTTTGTTAGTGTTCACCGTAAGTATTCCCAGTAATTAAACCACTGTTTTGTCCCCTCCTTCGTGCCTCCCTGCTACCCTTTTTTTCACCTTTTTCTTTCTTGTTTTTGGAATGTATGTCGGCCGTCGAACTCCTCTAGCTCAGCTGTTCAGGGAATTACGGGCGACTTGACCATAATTGTTGTTGTTATGTTTCTATATATGCCAGCTGAGTTTGTATGTTTGTGCGAGATGTGCGATGTAAGTTCTGTATGTTGTAAACGTTTTTATGTCTTAAGTGTATGTCCTCTCTATCAACCGGTATATCCCAGCCTCCGGAGGAGGTCCTTTGATGGCGACCTGCAATTGGATGAAGAATTATATATAGTTTATTTTGTTGGGAGACAGATATTATTTTCATCTACATATATGTGGTGGCCCGCAATAACCGCCTGAGTCGACTTCGGGAGATTTCGAGTTATATATGTATGTACCATCACAAAATGTATATGTTCATACCGTCACAAAAGGCATTAAAACAAATAATACTTTTGTACGCACCGATTTTTATGATTAAAAAAAAAGTTGGAATATAAAAGCAGACATTTTGAGACCTAAGCAGTTATTGCATGTAGCCAGTCTCTAAGTAGCAATTTCATGCTTACCTCCAATTCCAGCTAAGTACCGTAGTAGTGGTGTCTCCGACCGCGCTCTCCTCCATCCCTTGTGCCACTATCTGGGATTGGTCACAAACACTTGAGTTGGTATCTATACCTCCCACACAAAACAAAAAATATCTTTTTTTTGTTTCTCACGGCACATACCTTTACAATATTTTTATATTTTTGCTTTCAAACTCAATCTAAGGTCTTTATAAAAAAATTTACTAATTTTATTTTTTATTTTTTAGAAACTAGAAAAAAACTTTTTAAGCATGGATGTAACTACAGATGTTTCACCTTAGATCCCTCTAAGACTCATCAGGTTACTTTTGCTTCTGCCAAGACTCGAACTTGCGCACCTTGCAGTACAATAACTACAGTTCTAGCCGCTGAGCTATTGCCTGCCTTCGACATCTGATAGAAAATTTGTTGCTAGTTTCTTTCCTACTATAATTCGTTTCTAACTTATGCACATACATATGTATATATGTACATATTTTTGTATGATTAAACATAAGTAGCGAATAAAGTGTAGGGATGTTCAAATGAACTTAATTTTTTATTTTAATTTATTTAATTTAACGAGCACAGGCCCAAGTTATATTTTTATTTTTTATTTTTTAGAAACTAGAAAAAAACTTTTTAAGCATGGATGTAACTACAGCTGTTTCACCTTAGATCCCTCTAAGACTCATCAGGTTACTTTTGCTTCTGCCAAGACTCGAACTTGCGCACCTTGCAGTACAATAACTACAGTTCTAACCGCTGAGCTATTGCCTGCCTTCGACATCTGATAGAAAATTTGTTGCTAGTTTCTTTCCTACTATAATTCGTTTCTAACTTATGCACATACATATGTACATGAAACAGCTGTAGTTACATCCATGCTTAAAAAGTTTTTTTCTAGTTTCTAAAAAATAAAAAATAAAAATATAACTTGGGCCTGTGCTCGTTAAATTAAATAAATTAAAATAAAAAATTAAGTTCATTTGAACATCCCTATACTTTATTCGCTACTTATGTTTAATCATACAAAAATATGTAAATATGTACATATGTATGTGCATAAGTTAGAAACGAATTATAGTAGGAAAGAAACTAGCAACAAATTTTCTATCAGATGTCGAAGGCAGGCAATAGCTCAGCGGTTAGAACTGTAGTTATTGTACTGCAAGGTGCGCAAGTTCGAGTCTTGGCAGAAGCAAAAGTAACCTGATGAGTCTTAGAGGGATCTAAGGTGAAACAGCTGTAGTTACATCCATGCTTAAAAAGTTTTTTTCTAGTTTCTAAAAAATAAAAAATAAAAATATAACTTGGGCCTGTGCTCGTTAAATTAAATAAATTAAAATAAAAAATTAAGTTCATTTGAACATCCCTACACTTTATTCGCTACTTATGTTTAATCATACAAAAATATGTAAATATGTACATATGTATGTGCATAAGTTAGAAACGAATTATAGTAGGAAAGAAACTAGCAACAAATTTTCTATCAGATGTCGAAGGCAGGCAATATCTCAGCGGCTAGAACTGTAGTTATTGTACTGCAACGTGCGCAAGTTCGAGTCTTGGCAGAAGCAAAAGTAACCTGATGAGTCTTAGAGGGATCTAAGGTGAAACAGCTGTACTTACATCCATGCTTAAAAAGTTTTTTTCTAGTTTCTAAAAAGTAAAAAATAAAAATATAACTTGGGCCTGTGCTCGTTAAATTAAATAAATTAAAATAAAAAATTAAGTTCATTTGAACATCCCTACACTTTATTCGCTACTTATGTTTAATCATACAAAAATATGTAAATATGTACATATGTATGTGCATAAGTTAGAAACGAATTATAGTAGGAAAGAAACGAGCAACAAATTTTCTATCAGATGTCGAAGGCAGGCAATAGCTCAGCGGTTAGAACTGTAGTTATTGTACTGCAAGGTGCGCAAGTTCGAGTATTGGCAGAAGCAAAAGTAACCTGATGAGTCTTAGAGGGATCTAAGGTGAAACAGCTGTAGTTACATCCATGCTTAAAAAGTTTTTTCTAGTTTCTAAAAAATAAAAAATAAAAATATAACTTGGGCCTGTGCTCGTTAAATTAAATAAATTAAAATAAAAAATTAAGTTCATTTGAACATCCCTACACTTTATTCGCTACTTATGTTTAATCATACAAAAATATGTAAATATGTACATATGTATGTGCATAAGTTAGAAACGAATTATAGTAGGAAAGAAACTAGCAACAAATTTTCTATCAGATGTCGAAGGCAGGCAATAGTTCAGCGGTTAGAACTGTAGTTATTGTTCTGCAAGGTGCGCAAGTTCGAGTCTTGGCAGAAGCAAAAGTAACCTGATGAGTCTTAGAGGGATCTAAGGTGAAACAGCTGTAGTTACATCCATGCTTAAAAAGTTTTTTTCTAGTTTCTAAAAAATAAAAAATAAAAATATAACTTGGGCCTGTGCTCGTTAAATTAAATAAATTAAAATAAAAAAATTAAGTTCATTTGAACATCCCTACACTTTATGCGCTACTTATGTTTAATCATACAAAAATATGTAAATATGTACATATGTATGTGCATAAGTTAGAAACGAATTATAGTAGGAAAGAAACTAGCAACAAATTTTCTATCAGATGTCGAAGGCAGGCAATAGCTCAGCGGTTAGAACTGTAGTTATTGTACTGCAAGGTGCGCAAGTTCTAGTCTTGGCAGAAGCAAAAGTATCCTGATGAGTCTTAGAGGGATCTAAGGTGAAACAGCTGTAGTTACATCCATGCTTAAAAAGTTTTTTTCTAGTTTCTAAAAAATAAAAAATAAAAATATAACTTGGGCCTGTGCTCGTTAAATTAAATAAATAAAAATAAAAAATTAAGTTCATTTGAACATCCCTACACTTTATTCGCTACTTATGTTTAATCATACAAAAATATGTAAATATGTACATATGTATGTGCGTAAGTTAGAAACGAATTATAGTAGGAAAGAAACTAGCAACAAATTTTCTATCAGATGTCGAAGGCAGGCAATAGCTCAGCGGTTAGAACTGTAGTTATTGTACTGCAAGGTGCGCAAGTTCGAGTCTTGGCAGAAGCAAAAGTAACCTGATGAGTCTTAGAGGGATCTAAGGTGAAACAGCTGTAGTTACATCCATGCTTAAAAAGTTTTTTTCTAGTTTCTAAAAAATAAAAAATAAAAATATAACTTGGGCCTGTGCTCGTTAAATTAAATAAATTAAAATAAAAAATTAAGTTCATTTGAACATCCCTACACTTTATTCGCTACTTATGTTTAATCATACAAAAATATGTAAATATGTACATATGTATGTGCATAAGTTAGAAATGAATTATAGTAGGAAAGAAACTAGCAACAAATTTTCTATCAGATGTCGAAGGCAGGCAATAGCTCAGCGGTTAGAACTGTAGTTATTGTACTGCAAGGTGCGCAAGTTCGAGTCTTGGCAGAAGCAAAAGTAACCTGATGAGTCTTAGAGGGATCTAAGGTGAAACAGCTGTAGTTACATCCATGCTTAAAAAGTTTTTTTCTAGTTTCTAAAAAATAAAAAATAAAAATATAACTTGTGCCTGTGCTCGTTAAATTAAATAAATTTACTAATTTTATTTTATTAATTTACACTTTAGCTCTTAAATATAAACAATCGCGGAGTAAGTAGCGCACCGTAATATTTCTTTTTCTTTATATGACCCGTTGCTCAGATTTTCGGCCTTTTATACTTTTCGGTTGTAAGGAAAATTAACTGGCCTTATTTACTTGCCGAAACGTTATATTCTTCCAACAAGTGGATCTTCGCCACCTACGTAAACATTCACCTACTCATAAACATTCACCTACATACACACACAAATGCACTCACATAGTGGCGTGTGATCGTCGTTTCTCGATTTCACTCACATTGCTACCACATTGTTAACACCTTTCTGTTCGCGCGCATTGTCCTGCTCACCACCCTTTCACCAGCTGCTGCGCAACATGTATAGATACAAAATTGGTAAACATTCTTGCGGACGGGTTGCGATAATGTTTCTTGCCTCAAAAAGCTCGCGTCACAATTATTAAAATATACCACCATTCTACCACGACCTTAAAATATTTATCTCTCATATTTTCGTTGTGCTGGCAGCCCTCTTCTGTCGATGTTCATTTGGGAGGTGAATTTCCAAAAATCCCATCTCAAAGCTTGCCTACAGTTCTACAGTGATGCAGACCACGTTGTCTCTTCATCCAAAATGGATCTATAACTTCTACCAAAAAAGTATTAATTTTTCATACCAATTTTTCCTTAAAAAAAAAATGGTCTTGAGAGCTCAATATTAAAATAGTTATGAAAATAAAAACGACCAAAAACCAGAAAGTAGAATTTCGTTTTGTTTATTGTTTGTCCTTTGGGCGATAGAATACATTTTGAACGCTCGACATGTATACAATTGTGAGCACCTCATCAGAACATTGCAGGTTTTAAAATTATAAGATAATTAGGGGATTCACAACCTGTCATATTACGTCATATCGTCATAAGTCATGTTGTTGCATTCTAGGCTGTATGTGTACTAAATAAATACAACTCTGCACGATATGTTTTTGGGTCGTGGTATTTGATCAGCTGTTTTTGTTTACTTCTTCACAGGGCTTCGGAAAAGTTTTTTATAACTATTTCCGTACAATATTTTAATATGACATATGACTTTATGACACTTTGTGAATCCCCTAAATATAATATATATCGTCAGTTTCCTGCCGGAAACAAGAATGTGACAATTTTTTTTTTATTGATATCATAACATTTTTCCTATACATACATATGTGCTTATGTGCATACACGAATATATCGAGCCCTATCCGCCATAAAAGTGTGTCCAACAAAAAGTAAATTTTACAGAATGTTTTTTTAATTTTCTTTGCATAGTCTCTAACTTCGACGCGCAAATTTCACAGCTATGCTTGTGATAATAAATTATTGATTTCCCCAAAAAAGCTAAAATTGATAATTTTGTTGGATACACTTTTATGGCGGTTAGGACTCGATATTATGTATTATGTTTAAACAAGCATATCGTCGCTGCGCCAACAAATTCAGGTATATGTTTATTTTTTATTTTTTTTTATTACATATTTATTTAGCGCTATCCGCTAGCCACATTTCCGCATTTCCCGTTTTCTGATATCCTTCTTTGGTTAGAAGTTATGAAACACAGTTATATGCTCTCAGTAGTAGAAATGCTCTGTAAAATCAGTTATACATCTACTTGCGTATAATTGTTTTTTGATTTCAGGTTATTTGTGTGTAAAAAAATTATTTAAAAAAAGCGTATGTGACCACTTTTCAAAATAGGAGGTGCACTGCTCAATTAAATAATGCAGTTCCAAGCTATCGCTAATTGCATCGGCCCCTAGCGAAGAATTGTATACACATCTTTCACGATTTCCTACCCCCACTAGCAAATTTAAATAATTTGTAAAAAGAGTTATGTGCTGTAAAACGGCGCAAATGCTTCATGCGAAGTAGTTGGTCAAAAAAGTAAACAAAAATTGCACAAGTCTATTACATATGTGTAGTATCATTAGTTAACAATTCAAACTAGAAAAAATATTCTCTAGGATAACCAGAAAACGGTTTTTTTGCTCTCCTGAAAAGTTGCTGAAAAACGTATAGCTCTTTTTGTTGGTGCAGCGGCGATATACACAAATATATACTAATGTTAGATTGATATACATATATCAAATAAAGATCACACATCGCACTTAAAAATATTTTCACATTCGTGTTTCTAGCAGAAGGTAAACGATGTGAAGTAACAATATAAACTTTGTTTTTGTTTATGAAATTCAATGCTTTGAAATTACAAGAGAATATAATATATATATATTTGGTCTTAAGCTAAGATCATACTATTTTCAAATTCGGCGATTTTTATATCGCTGTAAAATGGTTTTAGATATTGCAACATAAATGAAATTTAATGTTCACACAATTTGTCTATGAATTTTTGAAATTTTTGGCAAAATGTACAAAACGTGTGATCTTAGCTTTAGTTAACAAATATTTTTAAATACATACTTATTAAGGCAACTTTGTTGGTTAAACTTATAAAATTTAATAATAACAAATGTAATGCTTTGATTTGGGTTTTCATTCCACTTTTGATACTGCATTATTTTGGCGATATTGCCTTTGAATAAACCGATGCACACTGGTCTCATTTGTATGGAGAGTGGGACAAAACTCAATTTCTTGGAAACGGATGGACCTACCGAAACCAAATTTGCCACATTGGTGTCCCACTATACGACTCATCTTTCAGAAAAATTAAAAGCATATATGTTGTAATCCACGCCCACCACTAACGCTAGTTTACAGAAAAAAAAAAAATAAAACCAGGAATGGGGGAGGATAGGAATTGACCTGCTGAGCTTGGAACTATTTTTTTTTTATTTTTTTTATAGTTAGGTTTTTCAGATAATGGTAATTTTGTGTTTTTTTGTTATCACTTCATTCAAAAATTATTTTCTCTGGAGTTACAAATTCGATAAGCAGTGTCAAAAGGCAATCAAAATACGCTTCAAACGACATACAACTTGTAGTGGATTTTTTGCGATTTTTGAAAAATTTTGATTTTCAAATTATGTTTTTATAAAAAGTTGTAAAAATCAGGAAAGTTTTATTACTTTAAAATTTTGCCCGTTTAATTGCAAAGACTTTAAGCGTAATATGAGAGAGATCAGATAAATATTTTATTTTTGGCGATTTTTTTCTTGTGAACCAAAAAGGATATTTTGGACGAAAAACTTGGTTAGGTGACTTAACTATGTAAAAACGACTTCATAGGTCAAAAGGAGATTAGAAGAAAATATAGAGCTTCCAAAGATTAAACTAATGACATTTCGATTTTAAAAATCTGATGTCAAATAACAAAGTTACAATAAAAAAAAATATTTCGGCGATATTTCGCGGGATCAAAAAAAAATTGTATGGAGAGTAGGACAAAACTCAATTACGCAGATTTTATCGAAAATAAAGTTTTATCGAAAACAGTCGATGTAAATATGTACAAAAATCGTAAAGGGAGCATTTTGGGCAACAATATTTTGTATAGACTAGTTACATTTAATATGATATTTTAAGAAAAAGGGAAAAATGTATAAACAGGCTTCTTAAGAGAAGACGTGAAAGAACTCAAATCTGCATATAAGACCTGGTCCAGAGTGGTCCTTAATTGTTAAAAGCAGAGATGTAGAATAATTATTATTTCATTTTGAAATTATAAAAAGTCTTACACATTTTCTTCAGAATCATAAAAGTCTTTTGATAATATTTTTTTCCTGATGAAAATGATAAAAATCTTCTATAATTATTATTCAGAAACTTATATTTTAAAAATCTTTCCATACTAGTTATTTCAAATATATATTTTTTAAGTCTTCAAAGACTTTTATATTGAGACAAATTTGAAAAAAGTCTTTGCGTAATTATTATCAGTAACAAATTGTTTTTTGTATCTTCAAAAACTTTTTCTATTGTGAATCCCTCTATGAACATTTCATGAAGAAGTGTTTTTGTTGCAAAATTCCTTCAGGGGTATGGCAGCGTGTCGACGTGCGATACAGCATCCGCCAATTCTGAGTTTATTGACTTTGTGCAACAGTGGCGACAGCGGATCAACAATGGCATCGAATCTCCTTCGTGCTCACAAACATCCAGTTCATCTTCACATGACTTCGTAAGTTTATATAGGAAGCACCTCACAAGCCCTACAAAACATAAAACAAGTTATAAATAACTACAATTTTTAAGGATTTGCAGCAAGTGTTAAGTGCCCATCCAACTGGCGAGTATGTTTTGCGACTGGACAAACTAGATGACGCTGGGAGGAAGATTCTAATTGATGCCACTGTGTCGTGGTTTATTAAAAGAAAAATCAAAATATGCCGAAATACATTCCAATCTATTGCGCAAGATATTGCAAACAGGTTTAAAGACGACAAGGTAAATTATTTATTCATTACAAAACTATTTTCTAAATGTTCACCTATCTATGTATTTTCAGTCGATTTACTACCACAAAGATCCTATCACCTTGAGACCAGCAGGCCGCTTGTACGATAAATATTACAACACATTGAAGAGATTGAGGAAATCCGGTGAATTAGTGGACCTAGAGAGTTCAACTCCTGAGGCATCACCGACAGAAGAATATACGTTTACTTTCGAGGATGAAAAATGTAATGCCACCACAATAGCTTTTGTTTTGTAATAATTTCATATTTTTTTTATGCAGCTGCCTATGACTGGCTCAAACTTTTTGATTCTCCGTGGAGCACAGTTGAAGCAAATTTGAAAAAAAACCTTCAAAATCAGACGACAAGAAATTTTGAACTCAAGTGGTAGCACATCAGCGAAAACTTTACAGACCTGGAAACTTTTTTCCCATTCATGTGGATACAATCTGGTAATTGGATTTCTTAGTTTTACGTTTAAGCTTATCAGAATTGATTGATTAGTTTGAATTTACAATCAAATGGGTCATATTAAAAAAAAAATTTTTTTTCTCAAATTTGACATCAAAAAAAAAAACTTTCAAAATTTGAGAAAATATTTTGAAAAGCATATTATTTTTTATTAAATGGCCCAATAAATACAAAAACTTCTTCTTGAAATACTATTATATATGAAAATAATGCGTCATAATAATAAAAAAAAAAAAATTGCTTTTTCGAAACCTTTTCTCAAATTTTGATAGTTTCTTCATACAAATTGATGTCAAATTTGTGAAAATTTGAGAAAAAACAAATACTTTTTTTAATCATATGGCCCAATGTTTAAAGGCAGGTCTGCAAACCGGTTCTGAACCGGATTTTGAACCGAACCACTGCTTTTTAGTCTAGTGAAACCCAATCAACTTTAGTATAATAATAGATATGCAAGTTGGAAGTAGCTCAAGTAGCCCTGAATTTTACTTCTTGATCAATTTCTTCCATAACATACAAAAAAATAAATACCTATGTACATTTCAGAAAACTCAGAAAAATTTTTAAGCTAGTTCCAACTTTCACAATATTATTCTAAAGTCGGTTGGCTGTAAAAAATGGTTGCTACAGAATTTAAAACTAAAAATTTATAATGCTTTCATTTATTGCAGATAAATATTGACTTCAATGCTCTACATCAGAATTGCTCACAGCTAACAGAGAAATGGCAAGGTTTTAAAACAAAAATTATACCAATTTTGAATAAGAGGGTAAAGGATATTCAAAATCTTCAACACTTGAAAAAAGTTAATGAGATTGATAAAGGTTTGTTAACATTGGTAATAATAAGATTAAATGATTTTTATAATAAATATACTTGTATTAAAGGTTCAGATCAACTTATAGCATTGTTACTGCACGTTGTACTACGACCTAATATAAAACGGAAGGCAGGTGACAAAACGGTTTTTAGAAGCACTATCAAAGATTCTCAGCTCTCGTTTTTACTACAAGTTAGTACGGTGAACGATGTCGAAAATAAATTGGATAATCTGAAAAAATCACTCTATGCACGCGGTGAGACATTGCAACCACTAATTATCGCAATTGGCAGTGATTTAAGTAATTACAAATTTTATGTTTAATATGACGAAATTAAGTATGAGCTTCCTTCATTTTTAAGCGCTTTAGACATATGTTTTAAGACTTTCCATGTATTACATTTAAAATATCCACACGACAGTATTGAGTTTTGGACGTTTGTCCAAAGATATTTTTATTCAATTGAATTGACTGAAGATAAAACTTCTCCAAATGTCCTTTGTTTGCTGAGCGACTTAATGTGATGTATAAAATACATATATAAACGTAGTCACATAAATCTTAACAGCTTTAATATTCAATAATTATTATTAAATAGTATATATGTATGTAATAGTTATTATTTTTGTGTCTAAAATGATTTTGTGTTTTGTATGCAACAACAATTTTGAAGATGTTGATATACTCGTAAATCATCTAAAAAATTTTCACAATTTAACATCATCTAGTACTTTTTACTGTCCACATTGCTTTCATTATTATCAGTGCTTGCGAACTTTTAAAAGCCACTTTAAGAAAGCGAATTCATGCATTTCTAATATATTTCCAAATGTTCAGAGGCGTTCAGAGAGTGAATCCGAAAATAATAATTTTCCACTACAAATAAACCAACGTCAATGTAATCAAGAACGTCAAGAAATATACGAATTCTCTCATGCTGAGTTCGAAAATATTGCGCTACTATTTTTGAGTAAATTGCACAGTCAATCAAATTTCGCTCGATCTGACGCAGAACGACTACTTGATGATATAACAAATGATTTGCTTTTGCCAATAGCACACTTTTTAGAAAATATTATATTCGATTTTGTAGAACAAAAAAAAATCCAAATCAGAAACTTAGTTTCGTTTTTAAGAGATCCCTTTTCAAAGTGTAAAACATTTTACAAATTTTTAAAGGAACTCAAAATAAGAAAGTGCTTTGAAGACCCACAAGAATTCGACATTGATAATAGAATTGCGCCTGTAGTTCATCACCATGAAATTTCGTTAACAGAGCAACACAGTAAGGGTATACTAATGCCATTACGATTTCAAATTAAACATTTCTTCGAACTTCCTAATATATTAAAAGATACTTTGGAAAATACACAGAAATTCCTTGAAAATGATAATGAATTAAAAAACATTGTTAATGGAAAATTATGGAAATCTAAAATGAGTTTATTCAGCGATAAAACAGCAATTCCTTACATTATCTATTTTGACGATTTTGAAATTAATAATCCTTTAGGTTCCCACAGAGGAACACAATCAATAGCTGCTTTTTATTACAGTTTCCCTACTTTGCCGCAGCACTACCAATCGCGACTAGAAAATATATTCCCAGCTCTTTTCTTCAGAAGTAAACATAAAGAGTTTGGAAATGACGCATCATTGAAATTACTAGTAGAAAAAATAAAAAGTCTTGAAGAAGAGGGAATTGACATTAGCTTTGATAATACAACCAAAAAAATTTATTTTGTACTAGCACTAGTTGTGGGTGATAACTTAGGTTTAAATAGTATTCTCAGCTACACTAAAAGCTTTTCATCTAATTACTTTTGTCGATATTGTTTATGCAATAAAGAAGAAACTTCGTACATGGTCGAGGAAATAGAGAGCAAACTTCGGAATGAGTTAAACTATGCAGAAAACCTTGCTACAGAAGATATACCAGAGAAGCGAATAAAATTAACTGGTATATCTGAGAATTCCATTTTCAATGATATTAATTCATTTCATGTGGTAAATAATCTTACCGGGGATATTATGCATGATATTTTTGAAGGTGTTTGCCGATATGACGTTTCGAAAATATTACTCCATTTTATTGAATCCGAAAAATTTTTTACAATTGAAATTTCAAATGATCGAAAAAATCAATTTCAATACGGTGAAATTGAGTTAAGTAATAGATCTCCAGAAATTAAAATATCACATTTGAAATGTCAAAAACTTAATATGTCAGCACGAGAAATGTGGACATTTTGCCATTTTCTTCCAATAATAATTGGAGATTTAATACCACTACACAATAAATATTGGAAACTTTTTTGTACATTAATTGAAATTATAGACGAGATTTTAAAAACAGAGTTCGACGATGAGTCCCTAAATAAATTAAAGTTACAAATTAAGAACCATCACACGATTTACGTACAACTATTTGGCCCGACGTTAAAACCGAAATTTCACTTTCTACTTCATTACGCTACAATAATAAAAAATGTAGGACCTCTTAAGCATTTATGGTGTTTTAGGTTCGAGTCAAAGCATAGAGAAATTAAATCGTATACCAATTGTATTACCTCTAGAAGGAATGCACCTTTGTCAATCGCTCTTAAATGTATGATAAAGTTTTCAAATCGGTTACTTTTGAATAAAGGACTAAATAGAAACTTAATTCTCGAAAACCAATCTAAAGAAAAATTTAAAAACAAATATTACAGTAATAAAGTAGTAAATATAAGTTCTTTTGAATGCGAAATATTAATAAATGAAAGCTACAATTTTATAACAAAAGTTGAAATAAAAGGTACTACTTATAAAATTGGATATTTCCTGATGTCAAAATCTTTGAAATTATTTGAAATCAAAGACATTGTACTTGAAAACAACAAAGTAATTTTCGTATGTGTTGAACACACAATTGCAATGTTTTCAGATCATTTTCAGTCATTTCCAATTATAAAAAGTACAGACCAATTTTATCTATTGGACTTTTCCCAATTATATTATTCACCTCTTAATACAACTCTTTCCCCTAATGGAATTACGAATATTCGTCCAAAGTTTTTTTAAGACTATACATTTATAAATTTTATATATCTGCATATCTTTGTCTTAATATACAATAGTAAAACACATAAAAATATGTACTTATTAAATTAAAAGTAATAAATAATAATATATTTATTTCAAATGAATGTTTTTTAATGACTTCTTTTTATTTTAGCAAAGTAACTATTAAAATGGTAAGTGGACAACTTTTGGAGGTAAAAAATAGTAGTTTTACCATTTTGATAGTACACAAACTATTTTCCATGGTAAAGTAACTATTTTGCATTGTAATAAAACTATTTTCCATGGTAAAGTAACTATTTTTAATGGTAAAAAAAAAAACTATTTTTCATGGTAAAAAAACCCTTTTTCGTGGTACACGAACTATTTTTCATGGTTAAAAAACAATTTTTCGTGGTACACGAACTATTTTTCTGGTTAAAAAACAATTTTCGTGGTACACGAACTATTTTCGATGGTAAGCTAACTATTTTTAATAGTAACTATTTTCACGAACTTTCATAATAACAATTTTTTGTCGGTTTGATTTACAATGTTTTTCGGTCACTGCAATTTTAATCGTCTTTTTCGGTTAGATTTACCTCTCTTTTTCTTTGTGTGTATAAAACAAAATTTCTCATTTATAATAATTACAAGACGACTTAAAAAAATATCTCAGAAATAACTATTATGGAAAGACTTTTAAAATATGTTTCTTTCAATAATAATTATCTTTGATTTTTATTTTTTCTCTTATAATAATTACAACTCTGGTTAAAAGTTTAAATGAAAATGCTAATGCTTGAAATTTACGCTCATAGAAAAGCCAAGATTTCTTCATCTTGTATTTTGCTAAAAATAAATTGTTTCCACTGTTTTCTTTCGCTAAATCGTGAAACATACGTTTTTCTTGCGTTTCCATAGTTATCCGAATTTGTTTAGCACTCAAACTTGAAATATAGCAAAAATCATAATACACTTATTTACACAAACTTTTTCCAGAAAAATTTTTTTTCAAATGTGTTGACTTTAAATGAGCCAAAGTAACATTTAATGGTAGCTATTGCGTATAGAGGGAGGTTTCCATTAAGTTCAATATATTTCCCATGGAAATGCATGATAGAAGTTTTTTTTCAAGCACCAACATTTTTGACTTTTGTGTATGGGGGCTGACCAGTGTGCGATGGTGACTTGCTTCAATAGACTTTCGAATAATTTTTTCGAATGATACACTCCCATCCAGCATAAAAACTTCTGAAATGATTAACAAAATAAGGCTCAAAAAACAAGTATAAGTTATAGTAAAAATTGTATCTTTACACACAAAACAACAACAATTTCTTCATAAAAGTCATTTGTCATTTTGGTAAATTAAAAACTTTTTATACTCAGCTGTACTAGTACACAGAGTATTATAGTTTTAATCACATAACGGTGGATTGTAACAGAATAAAATAATCGAGATAGATATAGACTTATATATATCAAAATGATCAGGGTGAAAATAGAAATCGATTGAGCCATGTCCGTCCGTCTGTAAACACTCTAACTCGTGCAAAAAATGAGATATTTTGATGAAATTTGGAATGCAAGTTGGTTTCGAGACTGGGACGGTTGGTATTGAAAATGGGCGAAATCGGACCATGACCACGCCCACTTTTCCTGTATAGAAAAAATCGGAAATTTGGTATCTCAGCCACTAATATAGCTAGAGTGATAAAATTTTACCCACGTATTGAGCTCAGGCCCTTATGCAGAAATTTGATGAAATTTTGGAAAATGGGCGGTGCCACTTACTAAGGGCAAACATTGAAAGTTTTATAAGCCATAACTCAGAAACCGTAGCAGATATAGCGATGAAATTTGGTATGCGTGTTTTACTTACTTAGGCAAACGTTTTGAGAAAAAATTGTCAAAATCGGTTGACGGCCACGCACACTTTCATATATGGAAACTATAAAGGGGCCTAATAAAAACATTTTAAGCGATATGTCTGTCAAATATAAAGATATATCACTGAAATTTTGTGGTAGGAGTCCAACTACGGACGAAAAACAAAATACACAAAAATTTTGGAAAATGGGTGGTGCCACGCCAATTTATTAAGGGGCAAACATTGAAAGTTTTATATGTCATAACGCAAAAACCGTTGAAGATATGTATATCGATGAAATTTGGTACACGTGATATAATTACCTAGGCAAATGTTTGGACGAAAAATTGCGGAAATCGGTTGACGACCACGCCCATTTTTATATATGGGTATTATGGCCACGCCTACTGTTTAACAAAGACATTACTGGAACACCCTTTGGGAATTTTTAACGTGACATCTTTGTAACTAGAAGTCATAAAGGAATGAAATTTTGCACAAAGAATAATATTCATATGCTTAGCTGGATGACTGATAAAAATTTTGAAAATGAGCGTGGCTACGCCCACTTTATGAAGCACTCGCTTTGTATAAAGTACCTACACCGTGTTTCCATCAAACGCAAACAAGCAATGGAAGCATACAGCTGAGTATCTAATATTCGATTCCACTCGAACTTAGGCTTCCTTAGTTGTTTTTCATACATTTCGAGTTTGAAATTTTACATGAAATTTTAAATATTTATATGAAAGTTACTGGAATTGCGTGAAAGGAAAAATTCGTATGAGTCAAAATTCAAAATTCAATTAAAAAATCTGGAATCTTAAGCAAAAGGAAATGCTTGGTTTTAATACATATGGGCCAATATATTACCATACAAAATCTCCGATGCTAGGGAAAATTGTGATAAAACCTGCTTGCCACCTCTACCGTCCCAGTTGCAAAAATGTATGAAGTCATCCGTATAGATTTTACTAAATACATTGTAAACACTTGCACATGTTCCCTTCAGCCGATTTAAAAATATTTTCTGAAAAAATGCATACTGGGGTTACTAGTTTTTGCCAATAAGTGCATTTACAACAAATGTGCACTAGACCGGCTCTTATTTTATCAAATATTTTCCAATTTTAACCCGCTTATTATTTTTAATTATTTTATTTCGCCAGATGTGGCCGCGCAAATCTTATCCGATCTTCACCAAAGTTTATATTTTAAGTATTTAGGTAAAAAGGAAACTTTCTAAGCCCTACGGTTTAAAATTTATTTTGAAGGGCCGGTCTAGTGTGCACTCACCTATCAATATAAGAATATAAGAAAAAATTTCATCTCACCTCTACTTCAAGGTACTCTAGGCATGATAGTTTTTCCTGTAACTCATAAGCGGTTGTTGGCGTTGGGAGAAGAAAAATGGATGTGATTTCCACCTGGTAGTCTCCAGTCATGCGGAGCATCACTTTGTACTCGCGTTCCATTTTGTACTGCGTCAGTTCCTCACTTTTTCGATTTTCTGTAGAAGATATATCGCACTCTAAATCATAAAGGGGCACAACTCAAAATTTTTCGAAATCGAGTTTTTTTCATAAACGGGTATACGGAACATATCTCTGGAGATTCACAAAAAAAACTTTTGAATAACTGTCTCTTTCGACCGAAAAATAACCATTATACCTGGCCCTTTGCCATACGATTGCTTGTAATGAAAAAAAGTCTTTTGGCTCTCCTGAAAATTTTTGAATTTTGAGTTGTGCCCCTTTATGATTTAGGGTGCGATATGTATATATATAGGAGGTGTTAGTATTTTCTGCAATAAATATCTGGATGCATTTTTATATAGGACCAAAAGGGTGTTCTACACAAACATTTATTAATTATTACCATCTTCATTTGCTCTAACATCATTAAGATCTGTCGCCAACGAAGTAAAATCACCAAATTCATCATCTTCAAGTGCTAATGTAGGCGGTAAACCGGAATCTTCATCCGTCAATGGGCGGGCCGCGGTTCCGTAATCGATATAACATTTGTTAGCTCCAACCTTTATAGGCTTTCCGATTGGAAAATCAGCGAATGTTACACTCAAAGTGACCACTCGGCGATATTAATAGATGTTACAATGAGCGAGGGAGAACGGCCAACTAAGGAACCCCGTGCAAAGCGTCAAGGCTGGAAAGTAAACACATTCGACCAAGAAGTATTCATGGAAATGTTCCCTAGAACTGAGCACAGCGGGCGTGCGAATGACATGGCTACTGCAATAATGAACGACTTACGGGCGGCTTGTGACACATCAATGTCACGGAAAATGAAATCCAGGCATCAATCTGCCACGTACTGGTGGAACGAAAATATAAGTTCACTACGAAAGGAGTGCATCAAAGCTCGAAGGAACTTTCAACGTTCAAGAGGTAGAGCTGATTTCGAGGAACTAAGAGCAAAATTCAAATCGGCTCGACGCTCCCTCAAAATGGCTATCAAGCAAAGCAAGCGTCAATGTTTTCTAGAACTTTGCGATGATGCAGAGAATAACCCGTGGGGGACCGCATACAAGATTGTGACTAAAAAATTAAAAACAGGCAGGGAGTCTACACCAACATGCCCTATGTTCCTGGAGCAAGTGGTAACAACTCTTTTTCCTGTCCAAAGGAAACTAGTTTCCTCTATTTCGAGTGCAATCATTTGGAGAAGTAACGGACGAAGAAATTCTCCAGGCAGCCAACGGGCTCAAGGAGAGCAAGTCACCCGGACCAGATGCGATACCTAACAAAGTACTTAAAGTAGCATTTGAACATGCTACACCAGTGTTCACGAACCTGTTTAATTCGTGTCTAGCAGAAGGTACATTTCCAACGATATGGAAACACCAAAAATTGGTACTGCTACCTAAGCCTGGTAAAGATCCCACTGTACCATCTAGCTACAGGCCCATATGCCTACTCGACTCGGCAGGCAAAGTCCTAGAGAGAGTCATCTACAACCGCCTCGAAGGGGAAGTATTGGCATTAGGAGGCATATCTGAGAATCAGTTTGGCTTTAGGAAAGGAAGATCCACCGTTCACGCAGTGGAGGCGGTGAAAAAGGTAGCCCAAGATGCCATAAGTGGCACCCGATGGCTGTCAGGAACCAAAGAGTACTGTCTTATAGTAACACTGGACATAAAGAACGCATTCAATACTGCCAACTGGGCAAAAATACTAGATGCGCTTGATCGAATCGGAGTGCCAAAATACCTTACAAGGTTAATACGAAGTTACTTCGAAAATCGAACGCTAGAGTACGAAACGTCGGCCGGCACTAAGAAACTAAAGGTTACAGGCGGCGTTCCACAAGGTTCAGTGCTAGGCCCCCTGCTATGGAACATTATGTATGACGGAATTCTACGCCTTAGATTCCCGGAAGGTGTAAAAATATTTGGCTTTGCTGATGACATAGCCCTGGTTGTTACTGCTAAGCAACTAGACGATATACGCACAAAAACAAACGAAAGTATAAGCAGCGTGAAAAGATGGCTGGACAAAAATGGCTTGCAGCTAGCGGAGCAGAAGACAGAGTCAGTGCTGATATCAAGCAGGAAAAAAGTGGAGCACACTATAATAAGAAGCGGTAGTCACGATATCGTCACACTACAAGCAATAAAGTACCTGGGGATTATGATAGATCGAAGACTGTCGTTTAAAAATCATATTGAATACGCAAACGAAAAGGCATCAGCGACTGTGACAGCATTATCACGCATAATGCTGAACTCACGTGGACCAAAGCAACGGCGGCGACAACTACTTGCGTGCGTCGTAAGGAGCCAAATTCTCTACGGCGCTCCTGTGTGGCACCACGCTATAGAACATCAGTCGTATTTTCGCTGCATCAAGTCGACTTACCGTCTGTGCGCGCTGAGAGTATGCTGTGCGTTTAAAACCGTATCGGATGAGGCCGCACTAGTAATTGCCAGTCTATACCCTATAGACATACTAGCAAAAGAAGCTGCAATTATTGCACAGAACGATGTCCAGCGTTCCAAGGCGAGAGAAGCCAGCATGCATAGCTGGCAGTTTAGATGGAGTAACTCCACGAAGGGACGCTGGACACATAGATGCATACCAGATTTGAAATGCTGGTTGGAACGAGCACACGGCGAAGTCGATTTCTACCTGACGCAGTTCCTATCTGGGCACGGTTGTTTCAAGGCCTATCTCTTTCGCTTTAAGCACGAGTCGAACCCAACGTGCGATCACTGCGGGGGGCAAGCAATAGAGGATGCATACCACGTATTCTTTGAGTGTGCGAGATTTTACGAATCTAGAAACAAACTCCGTAGAATATTTGGAGGTGATTATACACCTGAGTCGTTCGTGAAGCATATGCTAGAAAGCAAGGCAAAATGGACTGCAGCGAGTAACGTAATAGCAGACACCATGAAAACACTGAGAAGCCTAGAGAGAAGACGGCGAGCAAACGGCGACTAAATGAGCACTAATTGTGTCCTTCTAATCATAGGCACGTCTAACAATGACCACCTTGTGTGGAACGGATACGCACAGGAGCTCGGCCTCCTGCATCCGTTACTGATACGTACAGGAGCTAGTCCTCCTGCATCCGTTACGCGCGTGGTGCGGAGCTTTGGCCTCCGCAGACCACCTAACATTAACCACTTCGAGTGGAACGGATACGTACAGGAGCTCGGCCTCCTGCATCCGTTACGGATACGTACAGGAGCTAGGCCTCCTGCATCCGTCATCGCGTGTGGTGCGGATCTTTGGCCTCCGCAGACCACCTAATATTGTGAACTTTGAATGAAACGGATACGTACAGGAGCTCGGCCTCTTGCATCCGTTACGGATACGTACAGGAGCTAGGCCTCCTGCATCCGTCATCGCGTGTGGTGCGGATCTTTGGCCTCCGCAGACGACCTAATATTGTGAACTTTGAATGAAACGGATACGTACAGGAGCTCGGCCTCTTGCATCCGTTACGGATACGTACAGGAGCTAGGCCTCCTGCATCCGTCATCGCGTGTGGTGCGGAGCTTTGGCCTCCGCAGACCACCTAATATTGTGAACTTTGAATGAAACGGATACGTACAGGAGCTCGGCCTCTTGCATCCGTTACGGATACGTACAGGAGCTAGGCCTCCTGCATCCGTCAATGCGCGTGGTACGGAGCTTTGGCCTCCGTAGACCACCTAACACTGACCACTTTTATAAAAATATATGGGTGAAGCCTTTTAAGGCAGACTGAGGGCAATAACGCGACCATTACGGACTGTGAGCCTAGTGCTCAACCCACCTCCCGACGGTAGCTTGACGGTAGTACCGGGGGGTTCGGTACGATGACAGTAGGAGGTTTAGTTCGGGTTAGAGTCCCACACTGACGGGGTAAAGGCTTTCGATGCTTCCTCCTCGTAAAAAAAAAAAAAAAAAAAAAAAAAAAAAAAAAAAAAAAAAAAAAAAAAAATTACATCATTGTGGCCGCTGCGGTGTAGTGGGTAGAGTGCTCGCCTGCTATGCCAGAGGTCTCGGGTTCAAACCACGGTCCGAGCCAAACACCAAAGCAATTTTTCTAAGTAGTAAAAATCCAATTATTGGGTTTTTTTAAGAGCAGCGGTCACCTCTCGGCAGTGGGCGGCATACCCTTCGAGTGTATTTCTGCCATGAAAAAGCTTCTCACAAAAAATGCATTCGCCGTTCGGAGCCGGCATAAAACTGTAGGTCCACCCAATTAGTAGGAAAAACAAAAAGGAGCACACCTCGAATTGGGAGAGAAGCTCGGCCATAAAACTCGTCAGAGTTATAATAGCGCCATTGTATATATACATCACATTTATGGCCTAATAAATAAACGCCATCATCCAAAATCTACGCCTTCACAATGTCATTAACTGCTTAAAAAACCCTTGCGAATGCATGAAATGATAAACTGAAGGAACGATCGAGAACGCATAAAATTATATATTCTCGAGCGATCGCGAAAGCATAAAATTATAAATTCAAAGAGCGAATTTACCCGAAGAATTGTACTATAATTCGTTTTTGAGCGAATTTATGCTTTGAGTTTATCGCCACCGCTATGAGCGATCGATGGCTGTTGTACGTTAGTTCGCTCGCAATTTGAGTGTTTATACGTTTTTATACTCAGCTGTACTAGTACACAGAGTATTATAATTTTGATTTCCTAACGGTGGATTGTAACAGAACGAAATAATCGAGATAGATATAGACTTATATATATCAAAATGATCAGCGTGAAAAGAGAAATCGATTGAGCCATGTCCGTCCGTCTGTCCGTCTGTCCGTCTGTACGCACGATAACTCACGCAAAAATCGAAATATTTTGATGAAATTTGGAATGCAAGTTGGTATCAAGACGAGAACGGATGGTATTGAAAATGGGCGAAATCGGACCATGACCACGCCCACCTCCCCTATATAGTAAAAATCGGAAATTTGGTATCTCAGTCACTAATATAGCTGGAGCGATGAAATTTTACCCACGTGTTGAGCTCAGGCCCCTATGAAGAAATTTGATGAAATTTTGGAAAATGGGCGGTGCCACGCCCACTTATTAAGGGGCAAACATTGAAAGTTTTATGAGTCATAACTCAGAAACTATTGAAGATATATAGATGAAATTTGGTACGCGTGATATATTTGCTTACGCAAATGTTTTGACGAAAAATTGCCAAAATCGGTTAACGACCACGCCCACTTTTATATATGGGTATTATAAAGTCACCTAATAAAAACATTTGAAGCGATATCTCTGTCAAATATAAAGATATATCAATGAAATTTTATGGCAAGATTCCAACTAAGGACATAAAACAAAAAACACAAAAATTTTGGAAAATGGGCGTGGCACCGCCTCCTTTTAGGAGCAGGAATATACGAGATTTTGGAGCCCATATCTCGACAAATAATTGATATATTATGACGAAACTTGGTGTATACACTTTTATTACTTGTAGCAATACATGTTGAAAATTTTAGCGAAATCGGTTGACGACCACGCCCACTTTTATATATGGGTATTATAAAGTGGCCTAATAAAAACATTTTAAGCGATATCTTTGTCAAATATAAAGATAATTCATTGAAATTTTGTGGCATGAGTTCTACAATAGACTGGAAACAAAAAATAGAAAAATTTTGGAAAATGGGCGTGGATACGCCCACTTCATGCAGCACTCGCTTTATATAAAGTACACCGTGTTTCCATCAAAGGCAAACAAACAATAAGCATACAGCTGAGTATCTAATGTTCGATTCCACTCGAACTTAGGCTTCCTTACTTGTTCTTTGAATATTTGTTTGTGATATGAGAAGAATGTATTTTTGATCGTTCGTGAGTGAGTTTTTCCGCACGAGAAATTTTTCAAAAAAAGGCATAAAAAATTCAAATTCTGGCAAAACGGCTTTAAATTTTATTATATGAGTAGTGTTTCCACTCTAAAATGGTTGCACATTCGAATAGGGCGATACTAGTTTACTTTCTTAGTGGTAGTGGATATGTTTGATTGATTTTGTGGAAAACATTTCCACTACCACTATTTCTGATTTAGTGGAAAAAAAAATTAACCTAAATGCGAATTTGTATAGCTAAACGTCGAAATTAATAGCTAAATCTAGCTAAAAATTTCTTAAATGGCAACACTGCAACCATGGCAAGTTATATTTTGTTATAAAGGCTATGATTTTCGAAAAAGCGGCTCATTGCCGATCGCTGCTATAGATTAACGGAGGATTAACATAGTAATACGCTTTTTATTTAAACACTGTTAATATTACGGAAGAGCTTTATGTTCAATCAAAACACATACGTAATAACAATTCCTAAATGAGGCAAAATAAAAAAAAAATGTCCGTCAAATATTTTGGAACCGAGCTACTTTTTTGTATCATATTATACAATACTAAGTTACACATTCATTGTAGTATTTCGACGTTTTTGCTATGCATATATATGCATTTCAATTGTTGACACAATCTAACTTATTACTACTAGACCGTTTGCAATTTATATCGTTGTCAAAACTACTGTGCTGGTTATTAGGCATGGTCAATTCAGAAATAGTATTTTCAGAAATGTTAAAAGCTTCACTAGACCCCGCACTGCTTCGAACTCCTTGTATGTCTTTTGTATCTTCTGATAGCACTACAACACTTTTATTACAACCACCGCTACCTCCTGCACTGCTGCAGTTGCTACCCAATGCCATACGTTGCATTTGACGAATAACGGTTGCGGCATGATAAGCTTGCTGAAACGAAAAAAGTAAATAGGTGCACATCAATACATGGACATAGGTACATATAAGTAATACAAAATTAATTAAATTTCGTTTTTCTTACTTTCCATCGGGACTTTGCAAAGTTCTTCTTAAGCTGTTCAGAAACTGTGCCAACGATGTTTTTGTTACTTGCAGCATTACCAGAAATCCTTTTGGGAAGAATGATAGTAGATTAATTTTTTATAAGCTGCCTACATATTTTTTATATGACCGTTTTCTCAATCTAATTCAAAATTTACAAAGTATCTTGCTATAAATATACATGAAAACAAATCTTAAGCTCTCATGTCTATTACTTAAAATTAATGTGTCCGTATGTAGCTTGTAGACTCCAAAATGTCCTGTAATGGCCGCGTTGGGTATTTTATAGTACATCTTATAGGTGGCTACAAGATTTAGGATTAATTTTTAAGAACTATGTACAGGTAGCACTAATATGAGGTGGGTTTTGTCGAAGGCTGAAGTAGCGCTCAGTCTGTCCAAGGTCGAGTAGAGGTCCGAGAAACCCCCACTGAATAGGAGCACGATATCTACGTGTTAAGACCGGACACACATACACTGCCTGAGCTTTCCGTAACGAGAGAGTGAGACGGCGGAGAGAGAGAAAGAGAGGTTTATGGGCGCGGTCGGCGTGGCTGGTATCGGAGATTGAGCGGCAATGGATACAGGGATCTCAGAAAAACTGAGAGCGGCTGTAGCAGGAGGTGGTAGTGAGACAGAGGGGCATACCAAAGACAGAACAGCACTCGGGCAGGGGCGGTGCAGGAGCGGACCTTTCCCTTCGATGCTCGGTTATCGTCAATGTCGCGGTAGGGTATTTTACCTTTGGTCTCTTCGTTGTTCGGGGAACTCCTAATTATGGTTTATGGTGCACTATGGCGCCTCTGCCGGAAACGCTTGTCAAAAATCAAAAATTTCATGAAAGTGTTCCATAAATCGAATACACAGTTTAGGTGGCAGAGCCGCTCAAAATTGACAATTTTTCAACACAGAGAAAAATGTGTGCTTTTTATTCTTTTTTGCATTTAAAATTACTTTACCTGTAGTTAAATTGAACAGTTGCTTCTTCTTTGTATGGTGGTGAAAGGTAATTCAATTCTAGGTTTAAATATAAAATAAAATATCTTGTTCTCTGGTAAAATTTGTCGGCTATACCTGTAAAAAAAGGTCAAAAACTGTCTTCGTGAAATTAAGAGCAGTTATTTGTTGAATATTTATTTACCAGAGTACATAAAGTCTAGCAGCGTCCACCTGCAATTTTACTTTTTACATCAAATAAAGTGAAACCACCACTTACTCAGGCAACGTTGGATTTCAGTGCTGACATTATTTTTGGTTTTAATGCGGGTTCCCAAATAGATGAAGTCCTTATCAGTTTCGAATTTGTAGCTATCAACATTGACGTGGCTGCCAAGGCGTGCTGTTTCTTTGTGTGATGATAGGAGGTACTTCGTCTTGTCCTCGTTGACCGCCAAACCCATTTTCTTAGCCTCTTTATCCAGCTTGGAGAAGGCAGAACATACGGCGTGTTAGTGCCAATAATGTCGATGTCATCGGCGTACGCCAGCAGTTGCACACTCTTGGGTATAAAATGCTTCCTGCACGGTGGAGTTCCGCAGCTCGTATTATCTTTTCCAGCATCAAGTTGAAGAAGTCACACGAGAGAGAGTCATCTTGTCTGAAACCTCATTTGGTCTCGAACGACTCGAAGAGGTCCTTCCCAATTCTGGCGGTGCTGGTTGTGTTAGTCAGCGTCATTTGGCATATCCGTATAAGTTTTTTAGGGAAACCAAATTCAGACATTGCGGCATATAGGCAATTCCTATTCGTGCTATCAAAAATCGACAAAAAGATGGAGTATTGGCTTCTTTTTCATGAGTTTTTTAAAAGGATTTGGCGTATTGTGAAGATCTGGTCGATAGTAGACTTACCAGATCTGAAGCCACACTGATAAGGTCCAATCAGCTTGTTGACGGTGGGATTCAGTCTTTTGCAGAATACACTTGCTAAGACCGTATATGCGATATTCAGAAGGCTTATCCCATGATAATTGGCGCGTACTGTGGAGTCTCCTCTTTTATAGATTGGGCAGAGCACACTTAAGTTCCAATCGTTGGGCATGCGCTCGTCCGACCATATTCTGCATAGGAGTTGATGCATGCTCCTTATCAACTCTTCGCCACCATGTTTGAATAGCTCGGCTAGCAAGCCGTCAGCACCCGGTGCTTTGTTATTTTTAAGCCGAGACATTGCTATTCGCACTTCGTCATGATCGGGTGGTGGAACATTCCTACCATCATCTGCTATTCGGATTCGGGGCGAACAGGAAGGAGAAGATGTTCGGCATTTCTGTTTTCTATTTGCATAACGATGTTGTTGTAAAGTTTGTGAGTTGTTGTTGTTTGTGCCAAACCTGGGTTACGTGATTTTGAATTCATGATTCTCATTCTTCATTTAAAATATTTTCAAATAAAAAATAATTTTTATTTGTGATTCGTTTCAAAAAAGAATCAAAAATACCCTTTGATTCGTGATTCAAACTATTTTCAAATAAAAGATAAATCAAAATTATTTTGAATCAAAAACATTTTTTGAATCTTGATCAAATTTTTGATTCGAATCAAAAATATATTTTTAATCAAGAATAAAAAAATATGTTTGATTCTAAATAAATTTTTGATTCTTTTGAGAAATGAATCACAAATAAAATCTATGTACCTTTGATTTGAAAATCGTTTGATTCACGAATCAAAGGGTATTGTCGATTCTTTTGTGAAATGAATCACAAATAAAAATTATCATTCATTTGAAAGTAAATATTTTGAATCACGAATCAAGATGATTCCTTATTTGAAAGTTGATTTGAAATCAAAATTGATTCGAAATCACGCAACCCTGTGCCAAACATTTTCGAGATGAAATTCTTATATTTTTAATACCGGGAAGGAAGTTGTTTAGTTTATTGACCTTGTTTTTGTATAGCTCCGCTAGTCACATTTAGTTATCTTTTAACATTTGATATTTTTCTAGTAAAAGCTTAAAATTTGTAGCAAAAGCAGCAATGACTGAAATATTATTCATATAATAAATTAGCAAATGCTTATTCATTTCAGTAAAAGGTTTTTAATCAATTGCATTTGCTAAATTACTTTTTATTATTCATTAGGACCACGATTTCAATGAATTACAGCCGTAGCAACTAACCAAACAGAAAATAGCTCCTCATCAGGAAGAATTGATGCCCTTCTGAACGGGGAAACGGAAATGAAGGACATAGCAGCTGTCAAGAAGAAGCATAAGACAGCATATGCTGTATACGTGAAATGCTCAGCTGCTATGTCGGCAATAGCGGAATCCTTTATAACTCCTGTTCCTGCTCCACCTCCACCACAACAAAACAAACTGGAAGATGACTATACTAGTGAACACAATATCCACCTTCCTCCCTGTGACACCGACGTGTTCAAGGGAGACTACCTTTCCTGGCCGTCCTTTAGGGACATGTTTACGGTCATCTACATTTTAAACAAACGCCTTACCCCGGTGGAAAAGATATTCCACCTTAATCAAAAAACTTCGGGGTAGGCGAAGGAAATTGGCCAAAGATGTCCTTTGACAAATGATGGCTTCGTAACAGCATGGCAAAATTTAGCTGATAGATACGAAAATAAGCGTATCCTAATCAACACACAATTAAAAATTCTTTTTAATCTGCCCACGGTCGAAACCGAATGCGGCACTGCTATTAAAATATTACAAAGGGAAGTTAACAATTGCACTTCCTCCCTAAAAAGTCATCAAATTGTCATTTCAAAGTAAACAAGACGGAGATATCAAAATGGGAAGATATGGACAGATTCCTTTCACATCGTTTCCAAGCACTGGAAACAGTCTGGTCTCCAAGGGACAAAATTCTCAAAGGCCAATTGTTTATGCAACTTATGCTGTATAGCTTTCGTTCGTGCATTTGCATGCGGCTGTGAAAAACTGCGGTAATTCTCAGCCGTCTTATGCATTGTTCGAGCTATATAGCATGAAGGAGCAAATCGTACGCGGGATTTTTCACAAACGAAAAAGAGGTTGGCACTCTCGCCCAACCTTGGAGCCGCAATCACGCTCCTCCCCAACTGAATACATTCAAGGGTTGTAAATATGGTATGTATGTGCATATATACATCCAATATGTGCACATATGTATGTACATACACACGTACATATGTACACACTCGCATAAAAGATGCTACACCTCCCCGTAGCCACCCCCACTCTACACGAAAAAGATGCTACATCTCCCCGTAGCCAAACCCACTCCAATTCCCTCCAAAAAAGCAACTCGCCTTCCCCTCTCCCATCAAAGCTTAAACACCAATAAACCGCAAAGCGGGAACAATTCCAGGGACACTTCACATGTAGGTATTTACCAGGCCAACATCCCTAAAAATACATGCACGATGTGCAAAAGTAGTGAGCATTCTGTAAGAAATTGCTCCAAATTTCAAAAATTGTCCACTAAAGACAGAATATCATTTATTAAAAACAATAACAGTTGCCTGAATTGTCTTTCCACTGGACATACAGTATCCAAATGTACGAGCGCATATAACTGCAGTTCATGCCATTCTCGACACCATTCCATGCTCAACGTCCAAACGAATCAGTACAGATTCTCTGACGATGAACCGTCAACCTCACAGCAAGCGCAAGAACGAGCGAAGGGAAATTCCAATAATGTTTACTCGCTCCATGCGAATACAAGCAAAGGGGTATTATTAGGTACAGCGAGGATTCACATTCATCATAATGGCAAAAACTTTCCGGCTAGAGCGCTTATTGATTCTGGGTCAGAATGCTCTTTCATGACAGAGCGACTCAGATCCAGAATAAACCTGCCAAGCAAAAGTGTTCAGGTCCAAGTTTTGGGCATAAGCAACACATCTACAGCGCAGGTCCGAAAATCTTGTGATATTCAACTACGATCTCCCATAGATCCCATAGTTAATATCAATACGAGCGGTCTAATTCTGCCAGAACTAACGGGGGACCTTCCCACTTTCCTGGTAAGCGCAAATACTCAGCAAGCTTTCCCTAACATAACTTTGGCAGATAAAAGGTTCTTCACTAATGAACCAGTTGATATGATTCTCGGCGGGGATATTTATGCGAGAATAATACTGAATGGTATTCAAAAGAATTTCCAAAATACCTTTATAGCACAAGAGTCAGTGTTCGGTTGGATTCTCACCGGCCAAGCCGAAAGGCAAATACAAGCAACAGCAATAGGTTTTCATTTTTTAATCGAATTCAAACGATTAAACCCGGGGTCCAATATATAAAAAATAATCATCGAGCTAGCAGAGAAACAAACAAAAATGCAGAGCCGAAAAGGGTATTGGTTTAACATAACAACCAAAAGTTCGAAAAATCAAAAACCCAGCGAGAAATGTGTCGCATCACAAGTTGATAAAAAAAGTTCGAAATAAACCGAATTAAGATTTCTACGCACATGCCAATAAAGCTAATCGACAAACAAACGGCACTTCGCTGCCCACTTATACTTGATTCTGCTCTCTTGGCTGACAGTTTCCATACAAAATGTTAGAGACTAAAAGACTTTTAGAGAGTATGCCAGCTACTCATTAAACTGATCTTTACTGATTATGCCAATTTTTTCTATTGTGAATAAGTGAAATGGTTTAAAATTATTGTCGATAGATGTCTCCCCGATTTCGAAACTATCTTCGAATACCGTACGTTAGAAATTGTTTTCCAATTCCGTACTTTAACCAAAGAGCGTATATGGATAAGAGGGTGCAGTCTCCTCAAACTCCACACTAGATGTCACATTTCGCTCGAGATGTGTAAAAAAAAAAAATGTGTGAAATTTTTCGAGGGTACACTGAGGGAAAAATCAAAGGTAAACGAGGTTGATTCAACTACAAACAGCTATGATAGTCAGCCAAAGCTAAAAATTGTCAAATCAACTATGGGGATGTTATTCTTACGTTGAAAATAGTGTTATTATTTTAAGATTGTTTTATTTCAATTCAAAATGCATTAATGTTGATTTAAAAAGGCACATTGTTCATTCAACTTCGAAAATGAATTGATTTAACCCTGAATTTTATTTTGTTTTAACAATTTTTACTGTCAATTTAAATACTTTCAGTGTTGACTTAAGAATATATGGTAGTTAACTTAACATTGTAAAGTAGTTGGTTTAACTTTTTAGGGTTATTTTAAATACGCCTTCAATGTAGATTTAACTATGTAGAATTTTTTATTTAACCCTCAAACGTCCTAAGTAAAAAACCAGTTAGTTATATATTTTTTAACTTAAGTTTATTTTTATTTAAAAAACATATGTATAACAAAAGAACTATAAATATACAAGTAGAAATATGGTCGGCAATATAACAAAAAAACAAATCAGAATTTGTACAAAACTAAGAACAAGTTTAACAACATTATGTTGTTTGTTTAAATGTTTTTGAAAACTTGAAAAATTTTTATATTGTTTGATCACAATTGGGTTGGGCACATTTTATCTTAAGAAACTTGGTGGACAGTAAATGGTCGAATTTAAAGTGACGAATCAAAATAGTTTATTCAGGAAATTTTTTAAAGCATTGAAAACGGATGAAAATATTGAGAGTTTTAATTGTGTTTTATAAAATTTATTAAGGACACCACATTCGAAGACTGACAGTCGAATTTGGTACTTATGTCAAAAAAATATTTCTGAATAAAATTCCAAATTAATTCGCATCCTTCAGGATATGACAAGGAAAAAACTTGAAATATTTTGAAGCAAACAAGGCAGATCTAGGAAGGTAGGCTCGGTGGCGAATTCAGAAATTTCCCATGCATTTGTTATTGTAATTGGTAGAGTGTAATGTCAAAATGATAATTCGCCTTAGTTAAAATCTGAATTCGCTTGGGACTCGCCCATTCCTATTAGTCATGATTAGTGATGGGACAGGGGTAAATACCCAAGTATTTACCCAAGTACCTGGGTATTTACCCAAAACGTGGGTATAAACCAGAATTAAGAAAGAATTTAATTTTTTAGTATGAAATAGATTTTTAGTGACAAATGAAATTATACATGAATTTAGTCACAATCGCTTTCGCTATCACTATCCGATAAAAACTTATATCGAGTAGAGTGCGTGATTCCGGTTAAAGTTGAAGGGATGTCGTATTGAGTACCTTCTAGTGAACAATTGATGGCATTTTCGAATTGAGTGAAGTGCGTATTTTTTGCTGAAGGTGATGAACAGCTAATCTGCTTAATTGCGTGCTGGCACAAATTCCTTTCCACCAAGTTAATGGAGAAATCTCAACCAAACCGCTCCAGGCAAAAGTTTTTGCCCAGAAGTCAATTTTGGCGATGTATTTGGCAAAATTTGTCATTATATTTATGTTTAGCGCCTGTGACATTTTGTGAATGAATTCCAATGCACCTACCTCCTCAGACGGATAAAGATCACTTCCAAACTCCAATCAAGCTTACTTTTAATTTCATTGAACGCGAAATATACCCTGTGTATATTATATTCATTGGATTCGAGCTTACAAATCCATTCTGGAATGCAACCAAATATGCTTGAGCTTAAATTTAATTGTATTGAATAGAAATAACTTCCCCACCTTGTTTTGGGTGGTAGTTTTAATTGTTCACCGATTTCTTTTTCTTGCACAATTCTAGCTAAAGTTGCTGATGAGCAATTCTCCTGTAAGGTATCGCATTTTAAAAAGTCCATGCGCTACACAACCCACAGGCACAACATTCGGGTGGGCTTCTTTTACTATTTTGAACGCCTTTGGTATATTTGCAGCATTGTCACAATTAACACGAACAACTTTTGTTCACCGTATTCCTTCATGATTTCAATAATTTCCTGTGATAAATAGTTAGCTGTATGCCGGATGGCCAGGGAAGATAGCTCACTGCGTAAAAGAGGTATACAGGATTAAGTGGAGCCATTGGCCAAATAACGGTAAATTGCCGATATCTGAAAAACCTTCCCATAGAATTAAAATGAGTTCCGGAATCAGCGACCGATTTTACATATAAATAGCATGGTCGCGTTCAGAGTATTTTTTGGCTGTAGAGCAGTGGAATTAGCTTTGGGTTTTTTTAGAGCGTTCATAATACATAGTACCTGTACAAAACGATTCAAATTAAAAATAACGAAACCAAAAATAATAAACAAACCAAAAACAAAAAAGGGGACAAACTTCCTATCCTGGGAAGCGTTAGTACCTTTGCTTTTACAACCCTCGTCACGCAGGCCGTGAATGAGATACCAGCAGACATTTACCGTCATGTTGCCACTATCGCACTATGGCGCCTCTGCCGAAAAAATCGTGGCAAAAATCAAAAACTTTATGAAATTATTTTATAAATCCAATATATGTATCTAATAGAGAATTTTCCAGCGAACACGAATATGTAACTCTTATTAAATAGAATTTTAGTTTAGGAGGTAGAGCCACTCAAAGTTGACAAATTTTCAACACAGAAAAAAATTTGTTATTTTTGTTAATTTTTTTTGCATTTAACATTATTTTGCCTGTAGGTAAAGCGGCCGGTTGCTACTTATTTGTAATGCGATGAAAGGTAATTCAATTCTAAGTTTAAACAAATAAACAAATTTCTTGTTCTCTGGTAAAAGCTGTCGGATATACCTGTTTTTCGAAAAGCCTATTTTTAGGCCCTTTTTCAAACTTTGATGGAAAAAAGAAAAAAAAAAAAGGTCAAAAAAGGTATTTGCGACATTAACAATGGATATTTTTGGAATATTCCTTTACCAGAATTCATAAAGTTTACCTACGTCCAGCTGCGATTTTACTTTTTACATCAAATAAAGTAAAACAACCGTCTGGGCAGGTATCTCAGATAGATATCTCAGTCTCTAATATAGCCTGAGTGATGCAATTTCATCCACGTAATAAGATCGGGCTATTATAAAGAAATATTCTAAAATTTTCGAAAATAGGCGGCACCACGCCCACTTATTAAAGGACAAAATTTGAAATTTAGTAAGTCACAACTCAGAAACTATAACTGATATATCGATGAAATTTGGTATGAGTGATATACCTACAAAGCAAATATTTGGAGGAAAACTTGCCAATTTTATATGTGAAAATTATAAAGGGGCCTAATAACAACATTTTAAGCGATATCGTTGCCAAATTCAAAGATAATTCAGTGAAATTTTGTGGCATGAGTTCCACAATAGAGAGGAAACTAAAAACAGAAAAATTTTTGAAAATGGGCGTGGCACCGCCCCTTTTTGGACAAAGAAATCTAAGAGATATATTATGCGAAACTTAGTGTTTACACTTTTATTACTTGCGCTAATATACGTTAAAAAATTTGGCGAAATCGGTTTATAACCACGCCTACTTTTTACAAAAACATTTCTAAAATGGCCTTGTGAAATTTGTGACGTGACATCTCTGTAGCTTGCCGTTGATAATAGTTCAATATTTGCTGCTCAATATTCAATAATCCAGAAAAGTATTTCAAATGGAATTAATTTTTGGAAAATACTAAACCGAAAAATCGTATAATTCCAACTAGATCCAATTTCTGAATACGCTTTGATTCACAACATATGAAAACTTTGAAGTTTTGCTGAAGCAATGTAGGTACACTCAGAGAAAACTCGCATCGTAAAAATGACTATGAAAATATTCAGCTTTACTATTCGCTTTTTTACTATGAAAACACTGAAATATGACTATGAAAAAACTTGAACTGAATATAAACGTATTATTCCAAACGGTCAAGTATGAAAGGTAATATTTTCAAAAATAAAATCGTCATATTTCTGAGCATTTTCCCATTGTTCATATCCCTGCAGCGAATATAACCAGTTGCATACTAGAATTATACCAGTATACCGTAAACAGTCAACTACTTGCCCGACTGTAAATTTCCCATGTAAATATCTGGTATTTTTCGTGTGTTAATGTCCTACGAAATGGCAATTGTCTTCCTCTGCATAAGCTCATACCAGTTAAATACCAGTCGAACACATACCAAAAAAAGTTAGTTCACATATACAGTTGAAGTACATAAATACAGTTTAAGTGCAGCTTTTGACATGCTCAACAAAAGTGGTGCGATGGTGCACTGGTAAGGCGTCTGGCTTCGAATCGAGCAGGTTGCGAGTTCGAATCTCGTCGGAGTCAAGGTGACTAATATATATATATTTTTTTTAATTTAATTTTTTTTAATAAAAATGTAAAAAATATTTAATAAGTAAAATAAATAACTAAAAATGAAAAAAAAAAAACTGAGGGATCGGAAAACATAAGTAGTACTAGTATTTTCCTAGGACTAATTCAGAAAAGGGCAACATTTCATTTCATATAAGTGCAGATGGACATAATAAACTCTTCATACCAAGTGTTTCACTAATCGTTTGAGAATTGTAGAAATGTGCAAAGCCGTAGTGAAATTGACGAACGGAGGAAACACATCGAGTTTGTCTTTTTCATACCAGCTGAACAACTAATAGCCCAGTTATTCGAGAACGTGTGGTCCGCTCGCTGACGCAAACGCCCGTATGCAATTTTTAGGATTTTTTGAGCCCGTAGCAATCAGCTGTTTTACTCACACATATTTACATATATATAAAGTTTGTTTACATTTTGGCAGGGTTGCCATTTAGTCATTTTTGATCAAACAAGATTTTTACTAATCTTCAAAGTGTTATGCAGATTACTCTTCAATACACAACTGTACATTATTTGCCAAATGACAAGAAAATACTAATTTAATCGTTTTTAAAGTTGTCGTTGACGACTTTTTTTTTATTAATTTAGTTACTTTTTTACGGCTTAGTTGGTAATTAAAACACATTTTTCTTGTAATTTTGTTGCTGCCCAATATATTTCCATCACACCTTGGTGATAGTTATCAAGGGCTAAAACATAAAATAACAAAAAACACAGTCGGAACATTAAATTTACAATTGAAAATCCATAAAAAAAAAAATTATATTGGGAAGCAACAAGATTCTCACAAAAATCTGTGTTTAATTAAGAAATCTGTACTGAGTTTCTGTAACTCGTATCTTTTCTAGTATAAGCGTGGATCGTATTAGTGTGACATCACTTTAATTGATTTTGTTACAGAAACTCAGATTTATTGTGCCAATTTATAACTTTTTAATGTAGAAAAATTGCAGAAGAAGACCACCAAGAGTTATCAATTAAGAAAATACCGCCACCATTGTGGATAAATAAAATTTTTGCTTTAATTTTCAGTAATATCTTCATTTATTAGGAGTGTTCAATATCTCAAAGTTTTTACATATTTTTACGAATAGTTAGGTACGAATTTATGTTCAATAACCCAAAAAATTCGCAAAAGAGAGCCAAATTGAGAGAGTAAGACCTCGAGAGAGTTGATAAACGCTGCAAGTAAAATTTTCACTTGAACTGAATATAAACGTATTATTCCAAACGGTCAAGTATGAAAGGTAATATTTTCAAAAATAAAATCGTCATATTTCTGAGCATTTTCCCATTGTTCATATCCCTGCAGCGAATATAACCAGTTGCATACTAGAATTATACCAGTATACCGTAAACAGTCAACTACTTGCCCGACTGTAAATTTCCCATGTAAATATCTGGTATTTTTCGTGTGTTAATGTCCTACGAAATGGCAATTGTCTTCCTCTGCATAAGCTCATACCAGTTAAATACCAGTCGAACACATACCAAAAAAAGTTAGTTCACATATACAGTTGAAGTACATAAATACAGTTTAAGTGCAGCTTTTGACATGCTCAACAAAAGTGGTGCGATGGTGCACTGGTAAGGCGTCTGGCTTCGAATCGAGCAGGTTGCGAGTTCGAATCTCGTCGGAGTCAAGGTGACTAATATATATATATTTTTTTTAATTTAATTTTTTTTAATAAAAATGTAAAAAATATTTAATAAGTAAAATAAATAACTAAAAATGAAAAAAAAAAAACTGAGGGATCGGAAAACATAAGTAGTACTAGTATTTTCCTAGGACTAATTCAGAAAAGGGCAACATTTCATTTCATATAAGTGCAGATGGACATAATAAACTCTTCATACCAAGTGTTTCACTAATCGTTTGAGAATTGTAGAAATGTGCAAAGCCGTAGTGAAATTGACGAACGGAGGAAACACATCGAGTTTGTCTTTTTCATACCAGCTGAACAACTAATAGCCCAGTTATTCGAGAACGTGTGGTCCGCTCGCTGACGCAAACGCCCGTATGCAATTTTTAGGATTTTTTGAGCCCGTAGCAATCAGCTGTTTTACTCACACATATTTACATATATATAAAGTTTGTTTACATTTTGGCAGGGTTGCCATTTAGTCATTTTTGATCAAACAAGATTTTTACTAATCTTCAAAGTGTTATGCAGATTACTCTTCAATACACAACTGTACATTATTTGCCAAATGACAAGAAAATACTAATTTAATCGTTTTTAAAGTTGTCGTTGACGACTTTTTTTTTATTAATTTAGTTACTTTTTTACGGCTTAGTTGGTAATTAAAACACATTTTTCTTGTAATTTTGTTGCTGCCCAATATATTTCCATCACACCTTGGTGATAGTTATCAAGGGCTAAAACATAAAATAACAAAAAACACAGTCGGAACATTAAATTTACAATTGAAAATCCATAAAAAAAAAATTATATTGGGAAGCAACAAGATTCTCACAAAAATCTGTGTTTAATTAAGAAATCTGTACTGAGTTTCTGTAACTCGTATCTTTTCTAGTATAAGCGTGGATCGTATTAGTGTGACATCACTTTAATTGATTTTGTTACAGAAACTCAGATTTATTGTGCCAATTTATAACTTTTTAATGTAGAAAAATTGCAGAAGAAGACCACCAAGAGTTATCAATTAAGAAAATACCGCCACCATTGTGGATAAATAAAATTTTTGCTTTAATTTTCAGTAATATCTTCATTTATTAGGAGTGTTCAATATCTCAAAGTTTTTACATATTTTTACGAATAGTTAGGTACGAATTTATGTTCAATAACCCAAAAAATTCGCAAAAGAGAGCCAAATTGAGAGAGTAAGACCTCGAGAGAGTTGATAAACGCTGCAAGTAAAATTTTCACTTGCAACTACTAACAGCTTTAAAAAAAATAGAAGTGTCAAAAATATATGATCACAAAAATTTCAATTGGAAATATACAAACAATTTAAACGCAAATTTCTAATTGTGTACTAAATAAGTTAGCGCAAAAACGAATCTTGATGATGTTATGGAATAGCCAAAGTAGAATTTTGTTTTCCTAATTCAGTTATTTCCATTCATTTCCAATTTCAAAAATTTCAATTACAACCTAACCTAAAAATCAAATTGTCAAAACAGCGTATCAGCCGTTTTCTTGCGAATGTTTACGATTTTGTGTCCAATTGCTTTGGTTGATAATTTTCTCTTTTTCTCGTTTTTACTCTTTAATTTGACATTGACGCTCTTTTTGCAAGTACTTGCAAGTAAAGTTGTTATTAATTTATATAAGTTAACCCAAAACGTCTAATCGTCAGCAGAATTCCTTTATAAATATTGTTTGCATAACATCCGCTTAAGACAATACTACAACTGTTATGTTGACGACAAATATCGATGTAAAAAGATACGGCTTATTGCACAGGTAGCGAATTCACCGCGGTTAACAATAAACACCTCAAACCGTGTGATTCGCTTAGTCAGCATGCGCCAAATAAATCGAACGTTGATGAAATAAGACCGGCTAATGAAGAGACAGTCAATTCACTGCAGTTAACACCTCGCACCGTGGGATGCGCTTAGTCAGCGATCAATAAGTAGCCAAATATCGGTAGCGGCAGCGACATCACCGAATATCGTTGGCAGCGGGTAGAACTTACGCTGCAAGCCCGACGGCAGTGGCAACGGCGGCAAAGGCTTCCCCAACTTAGGTTTTAAGTTAAGTTAACTTTAAGAATCAGAAGATAACTAGAAGCAATAAACGTAAGACGTTATAATATCGAACCCGGCGCAGCTGATTAATTTGTCAAGGCAGGAAGGCATCATAGAATAAGTGGCGCCCAACCGATAAGATACCCACCCGCAGAAGGATCACGGAGATAATATACTTAACATAACATAATATACTTAAATAACAATATGGAATGGAAAACCTTAAAATTGTAAGTTGAGTGCTCAAAAAAAAAAATAATAAAGAAAGTGACTGTGTAGAAGATTAAATTTAAATATAATAGTGCTTTAGTAGAAAGAGATAAAAAAAGTGATAGTGAGGAACTTAAATAAAAATCAACTAGTGTTTTGAGTCTCAGCTAGGCTATTATTTCCCATTTTATAACAGTTTGATGAGTAATACTGACAACAGTTTAGAAGAGCTGTTAGACAGAATAAGTAACTTGCAGGTTTCAGGGACAAGGAACACAATGGATGCGAACCAAATAACGATTTTAGTGCAGGCTGCTGTCGCTGCCGCACTGAAACAACAGCAAGAAGCTTTCGAACAGAAAATAGCCCGACTTACAGAACAGGTTATGAGTACAAAAACGGAGAAAAAACCACAAACTTTTGAGCCGGTGAAAATCATACCAGGGGTTAAATGTGAAGAGCCTTTAGATCTAGTGAAATCTTTGCCGGAGTTCGATGGACAAATCAGCACTTACGTTTCACGGCGCCAGGCCGCCCACACAGCGTATGAGGTATTTCGGGAATATCGGGGTAGCTCGAGGCATAACCAAGCTGTAGGGATAATTAGAAACAAACTGAAAGGATCCGCTGATGCCGTATTGGCCTCGTTCAATACAGTTCTTAATTTCGACGCAATTATTGCGAGACTGGACTTCACATACGCGGACAAGCGACCGATATACCTTATAGAACAGGAGCTTTCTACCCTTCGTCAGGGCAACCTTTCGGTTCTAAAATACTTCGATGAGGTGGAGAAGAAATTAACTCTCCTCACAAATAAAACTATTATGACCCACGACGGTTCCATTGCCGAATCAATTTGCGCAAAGTATCGGGCAGACGCATTGAGGGTATTTATTTCGGGTCTGAAAAGACCTTTGTGCGACATTATTTTCGCGTCTCGACCAGACGATTTGCCAAGTGCTCTAGCCTTAGCACAAGAGGTTGAGTCGAATAGGGAACGATACGCGTTCGCTACAAGCTTCGCGGCGTCTAACGAAGACCCTAACAAATTCAAGAGAATCGGTGACAGTTACTCGGAACAAGGAACTCGAACACCTCAAAAGAATACACATTTTTCCAATAGACAATCGAAAAGGGATAGTAACACAAACGATCAACAGGATCAACCAACACCAATGGACATAGACTCATCAGAATCGCGGCTGCGCCAGAATACAAACTGGCGTCAATCGCAAAAAATAAACCAGGACCAGCAACAGTATCGAAGCAACTTAAAACTTAAACGACAAGCCGAATCAGGTAGGAGTACTGGTCCAAAAATGCAAAGAGTAAACAAATTAAGCCAGGAGAGTGAAGAGACCGCCTATTACAAGGAGGCCGAAGAGGCAACCGAGGACCTCGAGGAAGAGCAACTCAATTTTTTAGGGGTCGTCCTTGCTCCCGTGGATCGAGCGAGGAATAGGGCACCATGGGAAAAAAGTGAAATTATTAGTAGACACAGGCGCGTCAAAGAACTACATTAAACCCTTGCCTGAATTTAAGAATATTATTCCGGCATCCACACCCTTTCTTGTTAAGTCACTTCATGGTAATAGCCATGTGAATAAAAAGTATAGAATCAAAATATTTGGTATATGGGCAGACTTTTTCATATTGCCTAATATAGAAACTTTCGACGGTATAATCGGCCTGGATCTACTAAACCAGGTAAACGCGAAAATAGATTTGAGTAGTGGAGTAATACGACACGACTTCGGAAACGAAAAGCTGTTGTTCCACGAATGTAAGAATGTTAATTTCATTGATATAAGAAGAGAAGAAATTCCTTCTAGTGTCCGAAATCAGTTTTGTAGAATGATAAAGAGTATGAAGAAGGCCTTCGCTGACCCAAACGAGTCTTTGCCCTTCAATACGAATATAGTTGCTACAATTCGAACAAAGACCGAAGAACCAGTATATTCTAAGCTGTACCCATACCCTATGAGTCTGGGTGACTTTGTCAGGAAAGAAATAGCTGATTTATCGGCGAATGGAATCATTCGTCCATCTAGGTCTCCCTACAATAATCCGATTTGGGTGGTCGAGAAGAAGGGTGTAGACCAAGTAGGAAATAAAAAAAAACGCCTGGTGATTGACTTTAGGAAACTGAATGAGGTCACCATAGAGGATAAATACCCAATGCCGAATGCAATGGTTATATTGTCAAACCTAAAGGGCGCACAATATTTTACCACACTCGATTTAAAATCTGGATTTCACCAGATTGAGCTAGCGGAGAGAGACAGGGAAAAAACTGCCTTCTCCGTTAACAACGGCAAGTACGAATTTTGCCGACTGCCTTTTGGGCTTAAAAATGCCCCTAGTATATTTCAGAGGGCAATCGATGATGTCCTGAGGGAGCAGATTGGCAAGACATGCCATGTTTATGTCGACGACGTAATTGTCTATTCAAAAACAGCAGAAGAGCATTTGAGGGATATCGAATGGGTTTTACGTAATCTTTGTCAGGCCAACATGAGGGTATCAGTAGAGAAATCAAAATTTTTTAAAACTGAAGTTGACTACTTAGGCTTTGTGGTATCAAGAGGGGGTATTAAAACGAACCCCGAAAAGGTTAATGGCATAAAATGTTATGAGCAGCCAACAACACTTCGAGGACTTCGCTCCTTCCTGGGATTAGCCAGCTACTACAGATGTTTTATCAGAGATTTTGCCAGCATAGCAAAACCACTCACTGATCTCCTTAAGGGAGAAAATGGCAAAGCGAGTGCCGCCCAGTCAAAAAAAATTAAAGTCCAATTAACACCAGAGGGTGTAGAAGCATTCAACAAACTTAAGGAAATTCTTGCGTCGGAAGACGTCACATTAACCTATCCTGACTTCTCTAAGCCATTTGACCTGACGACCGATGCATCTTCTAGAGGTCTAGGCGCTGTGCTTTCTCAGGAGAAGAAACCAATAACCATGATCTCAAGAACACTCAGAGATAGGGAAGAACATTTGGCAACAAATGAGAGAGAACTTTTAGCAATTGTTTGGGCTCTCAATACTTTGAGAAATTATTTGTATGGGGTAAATCAGCTCAACATTTTCACCGACCACCAACCTCTGACATTCGCAGTTTCAGATAAAAGTCCGAACGCAAAAATCAAACGCTGGAAATCTCTCATAGAAAGCTTTAACGCGAAGATTTTTTATAAACCAGGGAAAGAAAATCATGTCGCCGACGCGTTGTCGAGACAGCACATGAATATGATGGAAGTTGAAATGAAAACAAGTTCTGACTGCGCAACCATACATAGCGAGGAATCGCTTACCTACACCATTGAAACAGTGGGAAAACCTGTGAATTGCTTCAGAAATCAGATAATACTTCAGGAGGGTGAAAGCCCTTCAAAGCAGACTTTTATTATTTTTAGTTCAAAGACGAGGCATGTAATTTCATTTTGTGACGTAGAATCGCTTTTAAAAACAATACAAGAGGTTATTAATGACGGTGTGGTTAATGCAATTCATTGCAGCCTACCAGTTCTGGCAAAAATCCAACACCGACTCGTGGAACTTTACCCCAATGTGAAATTTCGCCATACTGAGAAAATGGTCGCGGATATCTTTAACGAAGATGACCAACATGAAATTATCGTAGCCGAACACAACAGAGCACATAGGGCGGCACAAGAGAATGTAAAACAGATCCTGGCCGAATATTTTTTTCCAAAGATGGATAAAAAAGCAAGAGAGGTAGCGGCCAATTGCCGGATCTGTTCAAAGTCAAAATATGTCCGACACCCAGAAAAGCATGTTATCGCACCAACACCGATACCATCTACCACTGGGGAAATATTACACGTAGATATTTTCTCTACGGACCAAAAATACTTTCTGACTTGTGTCGATAAGTTTTCAAAATTTGCTATAGTACAGAAAATCTCATCTAGAACAATAATCGATGTGAAACCAACAATTTTACAACTTATAAACATTTTCCCTAACGTCAAGACAATATACTGCGATAACGAAAAGTCACTTAACTCACATACCATAAGGTCAATACTGCTGAATTACAATAACGTAAAAATTGTGAATGCTCCCCCGCTCCACAGTACCTCAAACGGGCAGGTAGAGCGTTTCCACAGCACTTTGGCAGAGATAGCAAGGTGTCTGAAACTCGAACGAAATCTCAGCGACACCGTTGACTTGATTTTGTTGGCCACTATAGAGTATAATAAATCCATTCATTCAGTAACCAACACGAAACCAATCGACGTTCTTCATTCCGGTACGGCCAACATTACGGAATCAATTCGGAACCGTATCAAAAAAACGCAGGCTATGGATCGCGAGTATCACAATAAGGACCGTCAAAATAGGACGTACAACGCTGGTGACAAGGTCCTGGTGAGGGCTAATCGAAGACTAGGCAATAAACTCTCAGCTTTATATGTAGAGGAAATAGTTGAACAGGACCTGGGTACCACCGTTCTTATAAAGGGGAGGAGAGTCCATAAGGACAACCTTCGGCCCCCCTGATAGACTAACCCATTAATCAATACTTATTTTAATTGTAGGATAATGACAATGGCATTTATGATGACGACCGCCGCGATGGAAAAACTCACGGACTACACCAACGCCAACTACATTCCGATTTCGGACGGAGAAGCAATAGTATGGGAACATTACGGCTACCTGACGCATTTTACAAACTTGACATTGTACGCAACAATGAAGGATGAGACGAAATCTCTAATCGCTTTATTCCCTCAGTCACACATGAGAACACTATTAGACTCGGATACAGGGCACATAGAAACACTACTACGAACTGTCGATATTCACCACCGACAAGCACGAAGTCTAAATTTTCTAGGTACGGCACTGAAGGTTATTGCCGGAACCCCTGATTTCGACGACCACCAGAGACTACAGATGACACAGGATATGCTCGTTGACCCAAACAACAAACAATATAGGATAAATACCCATGTTCAGCAAAAAATTTTAGAAATTACAGATAAAATAAACAAAATTATAACCAATGTCAAAAAGGAGCAAATAGATACAGGCCATATATACGAAACGCTCCTAGCAAGGAACAGGATAATGACAATCGAATTACAGTCTGTCATTAATGCAATAGCTTTAGCCAAACTAAACGTAGTTAGCCCAGTAATATTAGATGGTACCGATGTAAACAAAATAATCAACGAGCACTCAACCAATGTAACAACATTAGAAATAATCGGAATGTCTAGAATTAAGGTTTTACAAAATAAGGAAAATTTGTATTTTATTATAAAGTACCCAATACCTAAGATAGTGTGTAGGAAGATTAGCCTTTTCGCTGTGCCGCATCAAGGGCTAGTACTTCACTTCGGGGACACAAACATTATAGCCGATTGCGAAAGCAAAACATACGCCGTGAAATGCGAAAAATCAACATTCGATATTTTTTGTCAAATATTAAATACCACTACTTGCGGGAAACAGCTGGTCGCAGGAGAGATAGCAAATTGCTCAACCACCGCTAACCATAACAAGGGCATCAATGAGATCGATGACGGGATAATCATAATAAACAATGATACGGCCGAAATCAAGGGCGAGAGCGGAATTTCGAGAACCGTTAAAGGCACCTACCTGTTAACATTCGAACAACAGGTGATAATAAACGGCACTGAATTCCGGAACAGAAATGCTGCCATAAAACGCACGCCAGGGACGCCGACTGCCCAGAAGATAAATCTACTAGGGCACCTGGAGTCTCTGAGTCTAAGCTACCTACAGGAAATGAACGTGGAGAACATCAACCACATAAATACCTTGAGACGAGAAATCAGTCTTAAAACAACGGCTTTTGTCGTCGTAGTAACGGCAATTACCGTATTGTTAATAACATGGCTGGCTCTCAGTATTCGAAAAAGACTCAGCACAAAGAAGACGATGGAAGCTGCCATACGAAAAATCACTGAGAGGATCGCGGACGACCCTCACTTAGGAAGGGAGGAGTTAACCCAAAACGTTTAATCGTCAGCAGAATTCCTTTATAAATATTGTTTGCATAACATCCGCTTAAGACAATACTACAACTGTTATGTTGACGACAAATATCGATGTAAAAAATACGGCTTATTGCACAGGTAGCGAATTCACCGCGGTTAACAATAAACACCTCAAACCGTGTGATTCGCTTAGTCAGCATGCGCCAAATAAATCGAACGTTGATGAAATAAGACCGGCTAATGAAGAGACAGTCAATTCATTGCAGTTAACACCTCGCACCGTGGGATGCGCTTAGTCAGCGATCAATAAGTAGCCAAATATCGGTAGCGGCAGCGACATCACCGAATATCGTTGGCAGCGGGTAGAACTTACGCTGCAAGCCCGACGGCAGTGGCAACGGCGGCGAAGGCTTCCCCAACTTAGGTTTTAAGTTAAGTTAGCTTTAAGATAACTAGAAGCAATAAACGTAAGACGTTATAATATCGAACCCGGCGCAGCTGATTAATTTGTCAAGGCAGGAAGGCATCATAGAATAAGTTATATATATATATATTTACATTTTGTTTGGGATTTAAAAAAAATTTATAAACGTTTTCTTTCCTTTCTTTTTAAAAATTAAAGTAATAATAAATGGTTCGTTTAAGTAGACATACTATTTTTTCCATTAAAAATGTTCAACTGGCAACCCTTCTACCTTGCAACCATGCGAGCGATCAGCTGCCACGTTTTTACGTAAAAAATCAAAATGATTTTGATTTCTGCGGTACGGGCTTCTGCGTGCTACGTCGTTACATACAAATCCCATTATATAGGTTGGATCAGCTGACACGGTACACGGGTTACCGTTCTCGACTAACTGGGCTATAATAGAAATCAAACTGGTATGTTTTTTTCCGTCTCCTACCAGTTGATCTTCTAGTTTACTTGCATACTAGTTCACGTGTACCAATGTACATACATATATATCTACATTCTATTTTAATTTTCATACCAGTGGGGGCTTCCTGTACTACATAATTCACCATATCCAATGTTCTGCAGCAAAGACACAAACCCACACATGAGTCTCCTCGCTATTCTCCGACAGATGGCAGTGAACTTCGCACAATATGGAAAATTTTTGTGTTCAATTCACCACCAATTCGTATACTCTGCGGTAGTGCTGGAAAACCATCGATTGAACTATCGATACTATCGATGGGGCCAATGCCATAGCGATTATCGATGGTTTTTTTTAACCATCGATAGTATTGTGGCGAATATAATCGGTTCCACTCTCACATCACTAAATGACTGAACACATCTCTAAAGAAACAGACAGAACTAGAAGAAGAGACCAGATAATTTCCAGTGTTGCCAGAATTTTCCAGATTGCGTTTGACAGACTATATAAGGCGGCGAGCAGGCGCTCCGCAGTCAGTCGTAACTTAACCGTATAAGTGTTAACATCAAGTCAAGTAAAACAAGTGTAGACTTTTTAGTCGTGAAATAAAGCGGTGTGAATTAAGAAGTAAATAAAGACTTTTATTTAACAATTCAGCGATACGAACCCGATAGAAATAATCGAGCTATCGACAAATACGTAACAATTGGTGTCAGAATTGGAATTGTTAAATAAATTCCAGGACCAAGGATAACGAAGCAAGGATAACGAATCAAGGATAACGAAACAAGGATAACGAGACAAGGATAACGAAATAAGGATAATGGCAAAGTTAAACGAACTGAAAATCCAAGCGCTTAAAATGGAGTTAGAAAAGAGAAACCTGAGTACAAACGGCAACAAAATTGAACTACAGGCAAGGTTAAGAGTAGCTATGGAAGCATATAACATTAATGTAGATGAGTTTGATTTCAACGATGATGTGGAAGAGGTCCAAAAGGAAGAAACCCAGAAGGAAGAGGCTCCACAGTCAGTAGCAAACGTAGACATGAATTCGATATTGGCTGTACTGGCACAGATGTCAGCAAAAATGGAATCACAACAATCATTACTTTTAGAAGAGGTGTCCAGTATTGCAACTCAGTTGGGAGCGCAAGAAAAACGCATATCCTCACAATTAAAATCACAGGATGCAAAAATTACGCAGGCTGAGGAAAGACAAGATAAAATTGAGGATAATGTAAAAAAGTTGGAAGCCCGTCTTCAGGAGACCAATATAAGTCGTCCAATCGCTTCAACTGCTACACAGAAGATAAAACCTCCGCCGTTTGATGGAAGTGGTCCATTTCAAGTATTCAAGCTACAGTTTGAGAAAACGGCAGTTGTAAATAATTGGAGTGCGGAGGACAAAGTCGCTGCCCTGTTCGTAGCATTGAAAGGACCAGCTGCAGAAATATTACAGACTGTTAGCGAGGGCGAAAGGAACAGCTATGACGCAATTATGGGTGCCGTTGAAAGACGTTATGGTAGCGAGCACAGGAAGCAGATATACCAAATGGAGTTGCAGAATCGCTTCCAGAAACCAAATGAGACATTACAAGAATTTTCTTCTGAGATTGAGAGGCTAGCTCATTTGGCAAACGCAGGAGCACCTCAAGAATTCATCGAAAGAATGAAAATTCAAAGCTTCATCAATGGAATACGAGATATTGAAACGAAGCGGGCTACATATGCAAATCCAAAAGGAACTTTTGCTGAAACGGTATCATATGCCTTGACGCAGGAAACAGCATCTCTATTGAGCAAGCCCACCTACAAGGCTCATCGTGTGGAAGTGGAAACGCCAGACTTACTAAGCAAAATATGGGAGGCGTTGAATGAAATGCAGAAAAAGAAAAGTAATGCTGTGAAATGCTTCAGATGCGGAAAAATGGGACATATAGCACGTCACTGCAGCAATAGTTCCAGTAAGTTCAGCACTGCAGATTGGCGCAAGCGCAAGGCAGAGGGGCATGAACAAGCGCCAAAATTAACTGAGTCGTTAAACTAAAGCGGGCCAGCCAAAAGGGGCGTGGGCTGGTCCCCACAATCTCTGTCTCTCAGTTGGGAAGAAGCACGAGTAATGTTACCATTGCTGGGTTGGTGGACGGAATGGAGCGCATGTTGACTGTGGATACGGGAGCATCTCATTCCATCATTCGATCTGACTTGGTAAATAGGGAAGTAAGGCCATTGTATGGAGCAAAATTGCGTACGGCAACAGGCGAGGATACCCAAGTCCTAGGGGAAGTTACATGCGAAGTTGTAATTGGAAATGTTGTCGTACTACACACCTTCATAGTGGCGGAAATTGTTGATGAAGTCATAATTGGCGTGGACTTCCTAATCGGCCAAGGCATTAAGATTGACATGAAAAACAAGGTAATAAGTTACAAAAACTTGGAGGTGCCGCTAAATTTTGGCTATGATAAGAGATACAGCTGTAAGAAAGTGCTCGTGGAAGAGAATCAGCAGATACCGCCAAAGTCCGAGGCAATTATTTGGGCAAAGATTGATGGAGATTGTAGGACAAACAAATTGTGGGTTGTTGAAGCAGAAACGGAAACTAAATCAAATGTACTTGTTGGAAAAACCCCGGCTATGACAAAACAAGATGGACGTATACCAGTAAGAGTACTTAATGAGTTCAAGTCACCAGTCAAGCTCTCCAAAGGTGCTATCTTGGGAAAGTGCGGAGAGGTTGACATCATAATGAATTGCGAAAAATCCCAAGGAGAAGTTTGTAATGGCAATACAGATATTTCAGATGAAATAAATGCATGGACAGAAGAACTGCAGGAAAATCACAAAAGAAAGGCGAAAGAATTACTTGCCAAGTACTCCATCATATTTGACAAGGATGATACAAAACCAGGCAGAACAAATATTGTAAAGCATCAGATTGACACCGGAGATGCAAGGCCAATCCGTCAGGCTCCTCGCAGCGTCCCATTAGCTAAACGTCAAATGGTGAGCCAGATTATACAAGAAATGAGCGACAGTGGGGTAATTGAACCATCAGTCAGTCCATGGAGTTCTCCGGTAGTACTTGTTAAAAAGAAAGATGGCACGATGAGATTCTGCGTTGACTACCGGAAACTGAATGATGTAACGAAAAAGGATAGTTACCCATTGCCAAGAATTGACGACACTTTGGACTCGCTATCTGGAACGGAATGGTTTTCAACACTGGACTTGAAAAGCGGCTATTGGCAAGTAGAAGTAAAAGAGGAAGACAAGGAGAAAACAGCCTTCAGTGTTGGCGATGGTCTTTGGCAATTTACGGTGATGCCATTTGGATTATGTAATGCCCCAGCTACCTTTGAGCGACTTATGGATCAGGTACTGAAAGGATTACACTGGAAAACATGTCTTGTGTACCTGGACGATATAATTGTATTGGGAAAAAGCTTTGATGAACATCTCAAAAATTTGGAGGAAGTTTTCCGAAGAATAGCTGGCGCTGGTCTCAAGTTGTCCTAAGAAATGTTCATTATTCAAGAAAGAGGTAAAATACTTGGGACATAAAGTGACTACAAAGGGCATCTGCACTGATAACGAAAAAATAGAAGCAGTAAAAGATTGGCCAAGACCTCGGAATCTACATGAATTGCGAAGCTTTCTTGGGCTGTGCACATACTATCGCCGATTTGTACCAAATTTTGCCAGCGTAGCAAATAGTCTCACGGAGCTTATGAGGAAAAATAAGACTTTTGAGTGGGGGAAGGAACAAGAAATGGCTTTCCAAACGTTAAAAGATCGGCTTTGTACTGCTCCAATGCTAGCATACCCGGATCCAGGAGCGAGGTTTATTTTGGATACTGATGCGAGTGGTTATGCTATAGGAGGTGTTTTGTCACAGGAAATCGACGGGCAGGAGAAGGTTATCGCATACTACAGCCGATCAATTGGGAAACCGGAAAGAAATTACTGTGTAACACGAAGAGAACTATTGGCATTGGTAGAATGCATCAAACACTTCCATAAGTACCTCTATGGTCAACGATTCCACGTCAGGACTGATCATGCAGCGTTAAAATGGCTTTTGAAATTCCGAAATCCGGAGGGTCAGTTAGCAAGGTGGATTGAGCGACTACAAAATTATGACTTTTCTATAGACCATCGTAAAGGCAGTACCCATGGAAATGCTGATGCAATGTCGCGGCGGCCATGTAATCTTGAATGCAAGCATTGCTCTAAAGCTGAGGAGAAGGAAGACATCATAGATGTTCGGTTAATGACAATAACATCTACAGACGAATGGAATGCGGAACAATTAAGGAAGTGTCAGCTAGAAGATCCAGATCTGGCACGTGTAATGATCGGTTTGGAGCAAAATGAACGACCATCAAAAGAAGAGATGTCATCAGAGAGTCCTGTTGCCAAATCATATTGGGCACAGTGGAATATTTTGCAATTGGTAAATGGTTGTCTACATCGTGTTTGGGAGAGTGAAGATGGTCAAAGTTCTAAAACATTGATAGTTGTTCCAAGGAAAAGAATACCGGATGTGCTAAATGAACTACACAATGGTCCAAGTGGACGTAATCTTGGAGTAACAAAGACGGTAGAGAAAATCAAGAAGAGATTTTATTGGGTCGGCTGCCGTCAGACAGTTGTTGAGTGGATTGCGAACTGCGATGTGTGCATAAAGGCTAAGGGTCCCAAATCCAGGAGTCATGGGCTGATGAAACAATACAACTCAGGAGCACCATTTGAGAGAATTGCCATGGATGTAGCTGGGCCATTTCCTACTAGCAAACTTGGAAACAAATATGTACTGGTGGTAATGGATTACTTCAGCAAATGGCCGGAGGTGTATCCGATTCCAAATCAAGAAGCAGAAACTATAGCCGAAGTATTCACCAACAATTGGGTGGCGAGATATGGTGCACCTATATATAGTGCTACATTCTGATCAAGGAAGGAACTTCGAATCAGTTGTGTTCCAGGAGATGTGCAAGACACTGGGTATTAGGAAAACCCGAACAACTGCGTTGCATCCACAATCAGACGGCATGGTAGAAAGATTTAACAGAACATTAGAGGAACATCTACGAAAAAAGGTGGACAAGTTCCAGAGAGATTGGGACACTCATATTCCTCTGTTCCTGTTGGCATATCGATCGGCCGTACACGATACAACAGGTCAGACTCCTGCAAAAGTAATCTTTGGTAGTGATCTTCGATTACCAGCTGACTTGAAATTCGGGATAAATGCCGATACAGGAATAAATACCAGACAGTCTAACAACGTTCTGGAAGAGGAAATGAGAGAAATACATGAACTTTTAAGACAACGAACAAAGATCATGAGTGACAATATGAAGGCCAGATACGACAAGGCGATGAACTCAGAAGGTTTTGTTGAGGGAGATCTAGTTTTGCTATACAACCCGCAGCGAAAGAAAGGTTTGTCCCCGAAATTGCAGTGTACTTGGGAAGGGCCATACAAAGTGATTAAACGGCTCAACGATGTTGTGTATCGCATACAAACGATTGGAAGACAGAGGAATAAAATGAAGGTGGTTCATCTGGAAAGGCTAGCAGCATTTGGAACGAGTAATGTGTCAGATCGGGACGATCAGACTTAGGTGGAGGGCAGTGTGGCGAATATAATCGGTTCCACTCTCACATCACTAAATGACTGAACACATCTCTAAAGAAACTGCCAGAACTAGAAGAAGAGACCAGATAATTTCCAGTGTTGCCAGAATTTTCCAGATTGCGTTTGACAGACTATATAAGGCGGCGAGCAGGCGCTCCGCAGTCAGTCGTAACTTAACCGTATAAGTGTTAACATCAAGTCAAGTAAAACAAGTGTAGACTTTTTAGTCGTGAAATAAAGCGGTGTGAATTAAGAAGTAAATAAAGACTTTTATTTAACAATTCAGCGATACGAACCCGATAGAAATAATCGAGCTATCGACAAATACGTAACAGTATTTTACTTGGTACATAACTCCAACGTCTTTTAAAAAAAATTAATCAAAAAAACTGAGATTTATAATTTTCAAGGTACTTGATTGGAATATGTGCGCTGTGAATATGTAAATGAAAGATTAGTGAATAATTTTATGATAAAACTTGCAAATAAAACGGTTTTTTTTTTATTGAGAATTGAGCAATTTAGGTTTTTATTTCGGCTCTTCTCCTATTTTGTGGACAACTGTATATGTACAAATGTGTGTATGTAGTATTCTTACTTTGATTAATTTTTTGTATTGAACTTTTTACATAAACTTTGTTTTTTAATTAATTTTATAATGTTTCTAATAAAAGTTTATATTTTTCTTTTAAATATGGGAACGTAAGTACATACATGCATACATATGTATTTGTATGTGCATAAAATATTTGAGTACCACATTTCCCTTTAACGGGCCAATTACGTACATATATTAAACCATCGATACTATCGATGGTTGCCTTTAAACCTATCGATGGTCAATCGATGGGACCACTATCGATGGTTTTCCAGCACTACTCTGCGGTAGGCTCCAAACGAACGAAAAACAAACTCCTACCACAAGACAACAAGAAAAATATTTATGTCCACTACAGCTACAGTAGGGTGGTAACACGGCATAGTGGAGAATTTATTCAAATTTTTCATGTATTCCCTCACCATTTCCAGGGCCGAGAGGAGCAAATTCTAAAATTATTTACTTCATGGCAGCGCAGTTTATGTCATTTTGAAATGCTGCCAGTGTGAAAATAAATATTTTTGGGTATTTTAAAATAAACTTTGTGGGCATTTTCGTTTATGGCCTACACAGTAATACTATTTCGTTCGGAAACGTAATCTATATATATGAGCCCTTTAAAGCACAAGTGGTGTAACTCCAAAATGTGTCCTATTTAATGCAATAACATGGTAGCTTCTAGTTCTCATAGCAACCTCATAAAAAGCAGAAATTACTAGTGCAGTAAATGCTGCCGCCTATTCGTTGATAGCAGAAGTGGTATAATTGACAAATTCACCATTCGCGCAGTGAATTTCATGGGAGAAAGACTTATTCTCAGTGGTTTTTTTTTTTTGTAATAATTTCTTTAAATGGACTCAGGTGAAGGTAACAGTAGTGGAATTAAGAATTAAGTGTTAAGCCGAAAAATTACAAAATTTCTTCATTCGTTTGTTGTTGTTGTAAAACCGTAAAAAATTTACATATTAGGTCTGTTCGGTGAGTGCACTGAAAGTGTAGAACAGTGTAGGGCAGAACAACATCTGGCAGTTGTCAGAGCAATTTAGTGCAAACGCTTCAACGAACGAAAATGGTGATTTAGTGCAAGCCAGCTGATTCATGGAAACAAAACATTCTGATTTATGTAAACAAACAATTCTCAATGGTCAAATTTATAGCTATTAAATTTACACAAATGGTCCATCTTTGATCGGGTAACGCCACATTTTTTCCTTTTCACTCGTAAACTTTTCCCCAATTGCGGCTTCTGCTCCTTCAAAAAATGTATTGGTAATTTCGTTTGGTTGCCTATCCATTTGACTTTGACCACGCTTTCAGTCTGTACCAAATCCACAGGATGAAATATCTTTTCATCTAAATTATAAAACAATTTTCGAGGACAAAATTGCATTTTTTTATACCTATACTTTCTACAATTTTTCATCCACATCGCTCAAAAATGAATATAATCTGCCATGTAGAAATGAAAATCCTATATTTATAAAATTTGCTTTCTTTACTTTTGGTTTTCTATTATTTTGCCGCCTTAACTATTAAAAACAGCTGATTTCATATGCTGCACAAACTTACACCAGCTATGAAGATGAATAGTTTAGTGCAGTAAAGTGTAAGTTGGTGCTAACTCAAAAAACAGAGTTTTCAGTTTAGTGCAAAAAATGTTCATCGAACGCTTTTTTCTGCACTAGAGTACTCTAGTGCGTTTATCGAACAGACCTATTTAAAAGTATCCAAATTTTGTGCTTAATCCAACTTCAGCAATGCTAATTCATGTCGTAAAGTGTATACTTTCTCAAATAATTGAACGTAAACTTTGGTTTCAGCCGTTGATGATCCCGGTTCCGTAGAGGACAATGAAGCAGCTGCTGATGTGAAGGGAGATCCAGTATGCATGAAAGTGGTGAAGCAGAGGAAAATGCAGAAGGAAGGCCAAAGAGAGCCCGGAAAAGACAGAGAAAGGAATGGAAGCGAGAAGAAAGGAAAAGGAAGTGAAATTCAGGGGACTCTTATGTCACTAGAAAGGGAAAGCCAATTCCAGAGAAGCAATTCAGCAATCTCGATTGTAAATGCACCAAAAAGTATTTTAACAAAATAACAGAAGAATAACGAAAAAAAATATTCGAAGCATTTTGAAAAATAGGCATTCTCTGCCCAAAATGCATTCATTTGTGGTCTTTTGAAACCAATATTACGGGTACGTCGTCGGCCAACCACCACTGAGAAGAATCGAACAAGTTTCATTTATTATACTATCAATAATGAAATAAATTTAAGTTTTATTGATAATACATGAAAAAAACACCCTTTAAAATTTTCAGCAATGCTTTTCATTTCATACCCATTTCATAAAAACACCTTGTAGGCCGATCCCGATCCAAGTTCCACCGATATCTCAAAAACCCGAAAAAAAATTTACAAATTTGTTTGTTCTATAACCATGGCGTTCCCATAGAGAATTTACTTTCCAAATTTCCATGCAATCGGTTAGACCATTCTCAAGCATTTTAGCATGATAGCACATATTCTGAAATCACGCATGGTCCACATTTTGACCAATATAACGGAAACGGGTTCACATATGTACCTGAAAACCACTCCTTTTTAAAACCCTAAACAACCCTTTCATTTGATACCCATATCGTATAAACACCTTTTGGGGTTACCCCTGGTCCACATTTTTTGTTCAATATTTTCGGACCAGACTCAACTATGGAAACTATTTCGTTTTAAAGCACTCATCAATACCTTTAATTTGATACCCATATCACATAAAGACCTTCTAGGGTAACCCCGGTCCACATTTTGACCGATATCTCGAAAACCCGGATAATTTTTGAACTTTTTATACCTTTCATGAGAATGAAATAGTATTATAACTTTGTGCCAAAAAATTTTTGTTGAAAGTACCAGAAGGAAGCGTGGGGGACCCATCAAAATATATACCGATATGATCAGAATCGTGAGCTGAGTCGATTAAGCTATGTCCGTCTGTGTGAACGCAAACTAGTCCCTCAGTTTTTGAGATATCTGAATAAAATTTTGAATACAGGTTTGTTGTTACGTGCAATTGATCATTTGTCGGAATCGGCCGAATCGGACCACTATAACATATAGTAAACAACCGATTGTTCAGATATACATACACATTTTGGGGTGTAACTTCTGTACAACTTCCCCATTTTAACAGCTAAGGACATGAAACTTTGAAGTATTTGTACCCATATCCCCCAGTTTTTGAGATATCTAAATGAAATTTTGAATACAGGTTTGTTGTTATGTGCAATTGATCATTTGTCGGAATCGGCCGAATCGGACTACTATAACATATAGCAAACAACCGATTGTTCAGATATACATACACATTTTGGGGTGTAACTTCTGTATAACTTCCCCATTTAACAGCTAAGGACATGAAACTTTGAAGAATTTGTACCCATATTGCCTAAAATGTTGAAGTATTTGTACACATATGGGCCTAAACAAGGTTATCGAAAATTGTCAAGATCGGACCACTATAAAATATAGCGCCCATACAACCGATTGTTCAGATATGGACATTTTGAAATTGAATAAATGAACTTCACTTGTAAAGTAATATTGAAAGCGACCATTGTATTCTCTTGCGGATCGAATTTGTTGTTGTACGCGCTCCCCCTTCAAGTTAAAAAGAGCATAAGTTCTAATTTTCTTAAAAACTATTGAGAAATTTCATGGCGCCCGAGCAGGGACCCCTATTGAGAAATTTCACTGTGAATGACACGCATAATATGTTTTGTGAAAGTCTTTGAAAAGACTAAAAATGGGTAGATATGTATGAAGGTACGGGGATCAGTGCAAAATGGACAAAAACAAGACAACAACGTCAGATACTTTTCATTTTATGGAAGAAAAAATTAAGCACTAAAAATGGAAAACATCGACGGAAAATATCACCACCAAACTCCAAGCTATTAGGATATGTGAATCTCCAAGTTGAAGAAGCTTTTACCAAGCACAGGCCGCTTAGCGAGTTTTTTAGCGAAAAAGATTTCAATTTAAATAATTTAATTGGCATTTGCAGCTATGGGAGAACGCCAACACAGGCGTTATGAATGGCGTAGTACTTTTTTTTGAGATCTATTTGGGTAGGCCATTGCATTGGTTCATTTGCCTTCTACATTTTAATGAATTGCCATTCCGGCATCATATTTCAATTTCTCGATTATTCAAAATTGACTGGACTAAAGACTGCTAGTGGTTCAATAAGTAAACAAATTGAATACTGTCAGGAAATGGTATACAAATATTTTTTAAGTACATAAATAATACGTATTTCGTTTTTACTAAGCAAAATTTAATTTTTGTTTTCAGAGCGTAATTAGTTTTGAACCTATACAGCTAGAGAACATGCCACCTTCTTCATCGACGGTTGGAAGCACGATTTATCCACAGACGCTAAGTATTTGCTTCAGATGGCTTCAGCAATATCGGATGGTTTTATTACAGTTGACTTAGCCAACACAAAACCTGGACCTGTAGTACATTCCCGTTGGCTAACCAAGGCCAGTGGGGTTTTAAGATTGTAAGTTGCAACAACTTCACCATCTCGTAACTTAAGAACTCTAGCAGAGTATATAATAAGTTTGTAACAGATTTACGATTTTGTCGACCTAGGAATAAGATTTGATAGTAAGCTCCACTTTAACCTGCATATGAATGCTACAGTAAACAAAGCTAAAAGTATCCTAGCATTTTTAAAACGTTGGTCTAAGGAATTTAATGACCCTTACGTAACTAAAGCCCTGTTTACAACATTAGTACGACCTATACTAGAATACGCTTCAATAATCTGGAGTCCGCAATATCAAGTTCATTCCGATCGACTCGAATCAATTCAAAAACAGTTCTTACTTTTTGCGTTAAGGAACTTTCATTGGGACCCACGGACCAATCTTCCCTCGTACACTAGTCGCTTGAAGCTTATTAATCTTCCAACCTTATCAAGCCGCAGGGAAATGTTAGGTGTAATATTTCTAGTTAAACTACTGAAAGGATCCATAAGCAGTCAATTTCTCCTAGCCGAAATAAACTTAAATGTTCCTATTCGACCATTAAGACATTTTCAACCTATCTTTTTAAAGCAGTGTAGAACTAATTTTGAATTACACGAACCACTTCGTTGCTTATGTAAATCTTTTAATGATTATTCTACTCATTTCGATATATCAGACTCTATTTATCTGATAAGAAAATTCTTTTGTGCGCTCTTAACAAGTGACAACAAATCTCTCGCTCTAATTGACTATTCTATTTTTGTCTATTACTTTTATTTGTAGTTTTATATTTTATTCTATGTACATATGTATATCCAGCTGATGGAATTATATTTTCTGTAGCTGAGCAGTATAAGTTCTCGACGTTTAATAAACTTCTACCACTCAACACCTTGGCCAAATTTTATTTTAAAATATCCGTACGTCAAAACGTTGGGTTTATTATTATTAGGGCATGGAAATCTATGCAAATACATGTTTTTCTTCGATTTAGATAGAGCAAAATAAATAAACAATCTTTGCGAATCGTGAAATTGTCTTAAAAATGGCATTCAAATGTTTTTGCATATTTTGTATATTTTGGTCATATATGCATATTTTTACATATTTTGCGTTGTTTGCATTTTTTTATTACATATTTCGCATTATATTGCCTATTTTTGTAATTTGCTAGTTGACAGTTTTATACAAACGAAATTCATCCATAACAGTCATCTGACGACGAATAGAGTTTCGTGTGAACACGGCTATTATTAGTATTTTCGATACGGTGCATACCTGTCGACAAAGAGCCGTTTTCAAATATGCTCCTATTACCTCTGTGGATGTAAAACGTTCGTTTTCTATGTATAAGAGCTGTTTTCGACCGAATCGGCAAAGTTTTCTTTTTGAGAATATGAAAAAATATTTAATTGTGTACGCTAATGAATCGTTAAATAAGGATTAACCTTTACAAATTATGAAATGTTCAAGACTGAATTTATGTACATATCTATAAAAACATACATTCATTTTGTAAGTCCTTTTTTCAAACATTGTAGGAGAGACAAAAAATAAAAAAATTAACAAATTTCGAAATGAAAAAAAAAAAAAATTTTCTGTTCATGTAAATATTTTGGACTTACACAATTTTCTTCGCTTTTTGGACTTACACAATTTGCGTATCGCTGAATAACAACGATTAGAAATATGACAAGTATCACAGACTTGTTTAGCGTGGTGCGTATTTGATTTTTCTAGCGTTCTACATAAAAATACAGTTTTTCATAAAAAGTGGACTTACACAGTTTGCACTCTAAGCTAACGATATGTATAAACGTACAACGTAAGAGCAAAATTGAATTAAAAAATGTTTGTACCTAATTTATTTAACTATTGTAACTTCAATAAACATGAATTGTCTGAAGTTGAAAAAATTTGAATTAATGCATTTTTTTTTTGATTTTTCATGCATTTTTCTCAGTTTTTGTTGCATTTTTTATGCGCATATTTTTTATTTTTTAGTACATGAAATTCCATGCCCTAATTATTATTATTAAAAAAAAAAGAGTCCCCATGTACTTCAACATAAAATACTATAATTCTGTCATATATGGAAGTCCACTTTTGTTCAAATTTATCCGTCTCTCGAAATTTTTTCCCTTAAAAGAGCAGACAATTATTAACTCAGTTATTAAAAATAACTCATACTTTGCTCATCCGGAAAACTTTCTGCTATGATGATCGATGATCGCAAATCAGTACGCGACCAACCAATAAACCATTCTCTGTACTACTGTGATAATCTTCGAAAAAAATCGTGAAAATATTATGGCTGTGACTGATGCTTGTCGAAAAAAAAAATACCACGCTTTGGAAGTAAACAGGACTTGAAAACTATAGAAGTTATGAGTGCTCCATTTTAAATATTGAAAATACGTTTTGGTTTTGAAAAATTGTTGTTATAACTCAGATATATATATACGTAGTACACAGTTTATTATAATTTTAGTTACATAACCGTGGATTGCAGTAGCATAAAACAGTCGAAATAAATATGGACTTCCATATATAAAAAAATAAATAAATAAACTGCAATGAGTACGCACTGAAAAGTATGCAGATTTTAAAACAGCGATATCTCGGAGACCAAATAAGACACGTTAATAAGCTCAACGGCATTATAAATAGCGAAGCCTATTTTGTAAGAAAAAAGTGGTAAATTTTAAACAGTCATAACTTTCAGCTAGCCCTAACTCCAAAAATTTAGGAAAATTGCAATTTTTGCACTTGCATCTTTAGGTCAGGGTATCTCGGACACCAAAGAGATATGTTAATAAGCTCAACGGCATTTGAAAGTGCAAAGCCTATTTTTTAAGGTAAAGGTCGTAGACTTTAAATGAAACTAGCTGGTTCGGCAGACGTTGTTCTGCTAAAACTTATTCCTATGAAGCCTAAAGAAAAGTCTTTGAAGTAAAAGTTATATAGTTATATTCGCCACGACAAACTTACTTCCCCTCATCCCTATCTCTATCTATCCTTTGATATTTTTAAAGCTAAAATCTTGGATATATTTCATAAGAATATACCTATTGTTCGTAAGCATAATTATAAATTCCTTGGTACACAGAGAAACTTAAAAGACTAAAGAACTTGGGAAACAAATCACTCAAGAAATTTCGTAAATCGCATTCAAACACTAATAGAGCAAATTTTTTGCGTTACTCAAAAAAGTTTAATACTTTAAATAAACATCTTCATCGTAAGTATGTACGTAAGTTCGAGCGTGGTATAAAATCTAATCCTGGCGGTATGTTAAGTCCAAGAAGTCACGTTCAAGTATCCCATCTCAAATGTTTTATAATAATACTAAAGCCCCTTCGACTAAAGAGGCTGTTGATCTTTTTTTTTAGAGCTAACTTTGAGTCTGACTCGGAATCTGTAAACTATTCAGTAACGAAAGCTGATTCTCCGTTAAACTTTGGTTCGCTCTCCCTCACACTTGAAGATGTTATTGAAGGTATACAGAGCATAAAGCTTTCTTCTCAAATTGATGTTGATGGACTATCATCTTTTATTTTCAAGAATTGTTTGGCATTTGCATATCCACTTTTATTAATTTTTAATAAATCCTTGGACAGTGGGGAGTTTATTGAGGCCTGGAAACTTACCTCATTTACACCTATTTTTAAATCACGCAATAAGAATAACATCAGCAACTATCGTCCAATCTCTAAGCTATCTACGTCCTCTAAACTCTTTGAATATATAGCTAAGGAAAAAGTTTATTTCTCCGTTAAACGTTTAATTTCTTTTAATCAGCATGGCTTTATGTCTGGTAGGTCAACAGTTACTAACCTGGCCGTTTTTTCTGAATTTTGCATAAATGCGTTTAATAATCATCTCCAAGTTGATACAGTGTACACGGACTTCTCGAAAGCTTTCGACAAAGTAAGCCATTCAATGTTACTTTCCAAACTGCTAAGTTTCGGATTCCATTCAATATTCCTAAAATGGTTGGAATCGTATCTTTCTGATCGCTTATGTGCTGTAGTCGTTGATAATATCTGCTCATACTCCTTTGTTGCCTCCTCAGGTGTCCCCCAAGGTAGTATCCTAGGACCTCTGCTTTTTGTTATTTTCACTAACGACATTTCAGCATGTTTTTCCTATTCCAAATTTCTTTTATATGCTGATGATCTAAAGATTTTTAATACTATCTCTAGCCTTTCTGACTCTTTCAACCTTCAATGTGATCTGAATGCAGTTGTAGCTTGGTGTCAAAAAAAATCGTCTTAATCTGAATGTAAACAAATGTGTCCACGTATCCTTCTCTAAATCTCGTTACTTATTACCTACTTCATACTCTATAGGGGAGTCATCTCTAAGGACCCTTACTGAATTTTCTGATCTAGGAGTAATATTTGATATCAAATTTCTCTTTCATAGCCATATTGATTTAACCATAGCGAGGTCGTATTCCACTTTGGCACTTGTCCGAAGGTTTGGCTCTGACTTTACGGATCCATACACATTAAAACTGCTATACACATCTCTTGTTCGCGCCAAACTAGAATATGCTTCGTTTATTTGGAGTCCGTATTATGATTGTCATATTAAAAGACTCGAGCGTGTTCAAAAAACTTTTTTACGTTTTGGATTGAGATCCGTGAAGTTCACTGAGCCAATCCCTTCTTATAATGCCAGGTGCTTACTAATTAATCTTAAGTCCCTAGAGACCAGAAGGACTATGCTCTCTCTTTCGTTTATTTTCGACATACTCAACGGTACGATCGATGCTCCAATTCTTCTTGAACGCTTACGCTTTCTTATCCCGCAAAGAAGCCTTCGGAGTAATGAGTTTTTTTACTTGGAATGTGCTAGAACCCAGTATGCTTATAACGCTCCTATTCTGCGAGCCTTACGAGAATTCAATGCGATCTCAAATTCTTTAGCATTTGATTTTTCTGCATCTAAGTTTTCTTTTAAAGTATTACTTAATGAGCTGTTGCCTTAATTATTTTAATTTTATGTAAGTATATAGTTAAGTTTATGTAAGTATATAGTCAATTAATCTGAATGAAATTTATTAATTTCTGGATTATAGATTAAGTTAACTACTGTTTGATTGTATTTGTTAACTTATGGAATCATGAAATAAATAAATAAATAAATAAAAAAAAATTTTTGGTCATTTTGTCTTCAGATTCGGATTCAGCCCATCAAAATCCTTCGGAAAATATATCCTGGCTTCTTGATAAGAAGTTCGAATAATTTTTGTCTGCCTACGAAACACAATATGTTTTTACCTGACAAAAAAACTTAGGCTTAAAACCCGCGCACTAGGAATTGGTTTAAGACCCATGGTTTCTTTGGCAAAGTTGCTTAGAATAGTCTATCCGCGTATGCGATTTTCCACTTTTTTCACTCCCGTACAAATTGTCCCGCTCTAATGAATATTGGGCAATATTGGGCAATATTTTATCAAACTTTTGGTAGGATCACTGCCCATCAGCGTTGCGTGATTCGAATCAATTTTGATTTAAAATCAACTTTCAAATAAAGAATCAACTTGATTCGTGATTCAAATTATTTTCAAATCAAAGATAATTTTTATTTGTGATTCATTTCTCAAAAGAATCAAAAATACCCTCTGATTGGTGATTCAAACTGTTTTCAAATCAAAGATAAATTTGATTTGTGATTCTTTTCTCAAAAGAATCAAAAATACCCTTTGATTCGTGATTCAAACCATTTTCAAATCAAAGATAAATTTGATTTGTGATTCATTTCTCAAAAGAATCAAAAATCTTTTTTGATTCTTGATTCAAAAAATATCTTTGATTCGAATCAAATTTTTGATTCGAATCAAAAATTTTATTCGAATCAAAAATTTTATTCGAATCAAAAATTTGATTCGAATCAAAAATTTTATTCGAATCAATAATTTGATTCGAATCAAAAATTTATTTAGAATCAAAAATACTGTAGCATATCAGAAATATTCAAGTACATTCTCGGTAACTTAAAACACAAAAATGTATAAAATGCACCAAAAGTGCAACAACAGCCAAATTGTATGCTGACGCCAAATATGTAGATATGTATGTACATATATACATATGTATTTCTGATTGTCGTATTTACGTTTGTGCTACGCCGTACGTACATGCATACATACATATGTATGTATGTGCATAGGCACTTGGGTGCATACCCTGCAAAAATCATTGGATTATATGCTCCATTTGTGGTAAGTTGGAGTACTTTCAAAGTGACCACTAACATAGCCCAAGCGACCGATTCGTGTATCTGCATCGGTTCGTAGTTAGCCGAACATAACAAAAACCAAATTTTTATCGCGACGAAGACGATATGTGTATCCATACATAGCTACATACATACATATATTTGAATGTATACACGTCATTCGTCGTCGTCGCGATAAACATTTGGTTTTTGTTGTTATGTTCGGCTAACTGTTAGGTACTCCATCAATTAATCCAATGTAGGTACTCCATGGATTAATATGATTGTTAAGCGGGACTGGAGTATATACTCCATTGCAATGACATGCAATGTTAAATGGACCATATTTTTTGTATGAAATGTGGCAAGTTCTGGAGTAAGCGGTTGGTCCATAGCGAGCACTCCATGGATTAGCGAATGGAGTACTCGGAATTTTTGCAGGGTATGCATACATACATATGTATTATATGTACATATGCCCTGCAAAAATTATTGGATTATATGCCCAATTTGTGGTAGGTTGGAGTACTTTCAAAGTGACCACTAACATAGCCCAAGCGACCGATTCGTGTATCTGCATCGGTTCGTAGTTAGCCGAACATATACATATATGTACATATCTACATAGATTCTATGTCATAGAAGTAAGAATTAGAGTAGATATACATGTATTGTAGTAAATAAGTAGTATGTACATAAGAAATTTTGTGTATAGGTAAATAAGAATCAATTTTACCAATAAATTCCCTGATTGAATTGCTGTTCGTAAAGAAATACAACAAACCACTTTCGTTTAATTTGAACGGGTTTAAAATATACATATGTATGTATGTACCTATAGTGAATCCTAAATATATTTCAATTAAAAGATACTTTTAGTACGAGATCATTTTGGGTAAATGCATTATTATTATTTATTTTTAAATTCTGTTATTTTATTCTTTTATTGGGTTCATTCAATGTATGTAAAATATATAAATTATAAGTACATAAGTACCCAGCCAGCAAAATCATCGTAAACGAGCTCGTAAACGGATGTTTTCTCGCAGAAAACTCTAATAAAATATCGTTTATGATAGCCGTTTACGATTCGCCTACGAATACTGTTTCGCTTTAAAATGTTCAGTGCCTACGAGTGTCGTAAATGTATCGAAAAAGCGCTCGTATATGAATCTTTTTACGTCCGTTTTTTTTATCGTAAATGTAGAAATTTTACAAACATACATACTTTTAAAATATTGAGTTTGAAATTTTTCGTTTTCTTTTTTTTTTTGACATGATAGAAAAAAGTTTATTTTGTTATTGTTTTCTTATTCGAGAACAGCTCGTAAATCGCAATGTTCGTTAAATGTACGGTACCTTGCTGGCTGGGTGGGTGGATATGTATGTGTGGATATGTATAAGAGAAATTTACATATGTATGTATATACATTTACATATTAATTGGTAAGTACATATGTACATGCATCTTACATAAGTATGTATATATGTGTTAGATTACATCTGTATTTTATATGGAAATGAAGTCAGGAGGTGAGAATTTTCACTAATATTTTTTCGTTCTTTTATCACGAGAGAGAAATGCAAAAAAATATGCTCCTCTCTCGCAAGAAGCGATCAAAAAAAAAATCCAGTTTTTCTACTTGTGCGCGAAAAATAACAAAACAATATTTCTCCTTCCTTCCTTCCTTAATTGGCACGTAACCGTCTAGACGATTCTGGCGGAATACAATAGAGTGCGGCAATTGTTTCTGTTTCGTGCAGCATGGCGCCACTCACATGTGAGACAAACTGATCGCGAAAACTAACAAAGCATTCGCGAAAACAGTTTATCACGAACATTTTTCAGCTACGTTGTAGGGAAGGATATACATACATACAAGCAGATTTTCGCAGTTGCCTTAGCCAGCCATTTGCGCGTACATATGTATGTATATTCCCACCAAAAAATCTAAGCCTTTTTAAGAATTAAAACCGCAGATTTTAAGGCTTCCGAAATCAGGCCTGAAAATTATAAAGGTAGCAAATTTGTATGGCGTAAGGCTTAAAATAAGGCTGATTTTCCTGTGTTGATGTCATCACGCCATAAGGAGTACTCTCTCTCTGAGAGCACACCTTATTCCTAATGCTTATCCGCCATGCGAAATAAGGCCTAGATAATAAATAATGCCATGTTAAATGGACCATATTTTTTATATGATATGTGGTAGGTTGAGGAGTACGCGGTTGGTCCATAGCGAGTACTCTATACACGCGTGCATGGAGTACTCGGCTTTTTTGCAGGGATTCTTTTGTATGCATACACCCAACCATAATTCATTCATCCTTTCATTCATTTATTCGTTATATATATGTATGTAAGTATATACATACATATGTATGCGCAAGTGCTTGGCTAAAGCAACTGCGAAAATCTGCTTGCATTTCCTCCCATACAACGCAGACGTTTGTTGAAATTTTAGATTTTTTGCATTTCAACTCGCGGGGGTGGTGGGATCACGTACTAAAGTATTTTTTATATGAAATAAAGTTTTGAGATTTTTGATTCTTTTGAGAAATGAATCACAAATCAATTTTATCTTTGATTTGAAAATAGTTTGAATCACGAATCAAAGGGTATTTCTGATTCTTTTGTGAAACGAATCACAAATAAAATTTATCTTTGATTTGAAAATAGTTTGAATCACGAATCAAAGGGTATTTCTGATTTTTTTTTGAAACGAATCACAAATAAAAATTTTCTTTTATTTGAAAATATTTTAAATCAAGAATCAGAAAATATTTTTGATTAGTGATTCAGTCAAATCAAAATCACGCAACCCTGCTGCCCATAACAGGCATTTGACTTAAAGGAGGGCGAAAAATATTTAAGTAATGATTCCAATCCAATTTAAAAATTAGCTCTGGAAACTAGATCACCCACCTCGTCTGACCCAATGGATTTTATAGCACTTTTATTATACTCGGTACAATACCTAAGTTTTCATATGTATTTGCATGTAAAATTTAAGCATTACACAAGTATACAAGGTTTTGGATCTAGGCAACTAAAAGTGGTTTTTAAGACAATTTATGACGCTGAATCCGATTCATCATTCCGTTTTTTAACATTGATTCTAGTTTTTAATACAGTCAATAAATTCATTTTTAAAGATTTTTGTCAAATAACGACCGAACGACTTCACATTCGTTGTACGGATAAGACGTGTTTTTTTCGCTCTGATCGTTTTTTGATAATCATTGCCAATATTGCTTTTCATATTGAACAATTATTATGGACAGTTTTTGTGGGAGATGCGATGCTGCATTTGGGCGTAGTGACACTTTAATTGTGCCTTGCAGTGGCTTTTGCAAAAAACTTTTTCATCGTTCGTGTTGTGAAGGCAGTTTGGTTGAGTATGATGTGAATTTACTAAAAAAGAACCGCTATATAAACTATGTTTGCTCTGAATGCCTTAATTCTTACGAAAAACTAAGCAAAGCCTATGACATTGTTATTGCCTCGCAAAAAGTTGGTTTGGAATCAATCCTATGTGCTTTAGAAGTGAAGTTTAAGGAAGTTTATGGTCAAATCGCTGAAATAAAAAATGAAATTAAATTATTTAATGAAAATAAAAATAATAAAAACGATTCAGGCAACAACAATGCAAAATGCACGAATATGTGTTTGCCTAGAGCTGAAGCCTTTACATTAGCTGTCCCTGTCTCGCCTGTTTGCAATATGCCGTTCTCAATGAGTCTCGCTGCTCTTTCTCCCAATGTTAATCCTGCTAATGGCTTTGGAGTTGGTATCAATAGTGCTTCTTCTCCGTCAGTGACAGATCTATCGCTTGCTCAATCTATAGCTGCTGTTTCATCTTGCACTACTAATGCTGCTGTTAATTTAAACAAAGCTGTTAACTCTACTGTTAACTCCGATGCTAATAACAGCGCTAACAATACTAATGCTAATAATTCTGCTAGGCCTGCTTTAAAGTCATCTGTTACTATAAGCGCTTCTAAGCAAAAGGATACCAACAACACTATTTTTTCTCAAGCTGCTGCTAATATCAACGCTTCTGGCATGTCTATAATTAATTCACCGCCTTCCACTGTATCCCCAGCTATTATAAGTTTGCCTGATGCTGTTATTGGCAATGCAATTCGTCAGTCGCCGAATACTGTAAAGTCATCTGTTACTGCAGTTGCTTCTAAGCATAAGGGTACCAGCAACACTACTTCTCAATCTACTTCTAATGTCAACGCTTCTGTTATGTCTACAAACAACGCTCCGCCTTCCACCGTACCCCCTGCTATTACAAGTTTGCCTGATGCTGTTATTGGAAATGCAATTGATCATTCGCGTAATGCTTTAAACAACTCAAATAGCTGGAAAACTGTGGACCATAAAAATAAGAACAGAAAATTAGTGCATGGTCGAAATGAGAATTCAGAGTTAGGAGTCATTAATTGGAAATGGGTGCATTTATCCTCATTTATGCCAACTGTGTCAGAAGATAATATCATTAGTTATGTCATAAAACATACTGACATTGACCGCAAGCATATTGCCTGCCGTAAATTGGTAAAAAATGGGACATCACTGGATGATCTTCATAGCGTTAATTTTAAGCTTGGAGTTACGTCGCCCTTCTATGATAGACTGTTAGATCCGGATGTTTGGCCCACTGACATTAATGTGCGGCCCTTTCGTTTCTTTCAAAATGCCAACAACGGAAAATAATTATTCTTCTCCTAATTCATCTGTATCAAACATCAAGGTTTATTTTCAAAACATGGCTGGAATGCGTACTAAATCTAAGGAAATATTTATCTCAACTTCGAAAGCAGACTATGATGTCTATGTTTTAGTCGAAACTTGGCTCAATATGGATTTTAATAGTGAAGAATATTTCGATTCTAAGTTATTTCAAGTTTATCGCAAAGATAGAGACTCTATAAAAACTGGCCACTTGAGAGGTGGAGGTGTTCTTATAGCTCTTAAACGAACTTTAAGATCATCTCTAGTCCAATTATCGAGTTGCGATACATTATTAGATCAAGTGTGTGTTTCTATACTTAGTGATTTTAGAACTTTATATATTTGTGCATCGTATATACCGCCTAATAGTCCTGAAAGTTTATATACTTTACATGTTGATAATATAGTTGATCTGTGTAATAATGCACCTAATGCTAATTTCTGCATTCTTGGTGATTATAATCTCAGCAATATCACCTGGTCAAATTTAATAGGTAATGGGCTTTTGACCCCTACTAACATTAATCGTCCGCATGAAATCAGTTTTATCGACAGTATTCTTGGTGCTAACCTTACACAGATTAACTATATTTTCAATAGTCTCTCAAAATTGCTTGACCTTGTGTTTGTAGATGATAACTTAATATCCAAGCTCTCTGAAAGTGACTTCCCACTTAGTACTTCCGATAAACATCATGTCCCTATTTGCATTTCTTTGGAGTTTTTTGATACAATACCTGAACTCATTGAAATTAATCCTTCGTTTAATTTCCGTGTCCCAAATCTTAATAGTTTAAATGTGGCTATTGATAGTATAGACTGGTCCGATCTATTTAGTAATAATAACGTTAGTATTTGTTTCGATAGTTTCTTAACTAAATTGTTTGATATTTTTTCTTGTAGCCTACCACTGCTTCGCCCCAAAACGTACAAACTTCCTTGGTACAATAAAACGCTAAAAAAAATAAAAAATAAGAGAAATCATGCCTACAAACTTCATAAAGCTGATTCCAAAAATACTGACTTAAAGGAGCGATACCTTAATCAATCTAGAGATTTTAATATATTAAATAAATTTCTTTACAATCAATATTTAAGTAGGATCGAAGCTGGGATTAAAAATGATCCGAACAGTTTTTGGAACTTTATCCGTTCAAAACGCGGTTGTTCAAACATTCCAGCTTGTATGTTCTTTAATGGAAACTGCGCCCATTCGCCTTCTGACACTGTAGAATTTTTCGCTGAATTTTTTAAATCTAATTTTGTATCAGATAATGTCTCTCTTGGTCCGTCCGTTAGTCCGTCTCTAAGTCATCCCCATTCACATCGCTTAGACCTTGGGTCCCTCTCGATTTCTGAGTCTGACGTATCAAATGCCATCTCTACTTTAAAATATTCTTTCAAATGTGATAATGATGGGTTATGTGCCTCTTTTATTAAGACCTGCTCTGCGTCCGTATGTGTTCCCTTGTGCCATATTTTTAATTTATCGCTCTCTTCTGGATTCTTTATAGACAAGTGGAAAATTACTTCTATTACGCCTATTTTCAAATCGGGCAACAAGAATGAAGTCACCAATTACAGGCCCATTTCTAAATTATCAGTTTGCTCGAAGTTGTTTGAAAAAGTGATAAAAGATAAACTGAACTTTATTGTAAAACGGGTCATTATTCCCCAGCAACATGGGTTTGTTGCGAATCGTTCAACTGTTACTAATCTGGCTTCTTTCTCTGAATTCTGTATATCTGCCTTCAAAGATGGAATTCAGGTTGATACAATATACACAGATTTCTCGAAAGCCTTTGATAAAGTCTCTCACAGCATCTTATTAAGAAAGTTAGAATATATCGGCTTTCACTCTTCGTTTTTGTGTTGGTTAAAGTCCTATTTGTCTAATAGATTTCTGTTCGTAGAATTAGGTAATTGTAGGTCCACTCAGTTTGTTGCTACGTCCGGTGTTCCTCAGGGTAGTATTCTTGGTCCTTTACTGTTTGTTTTGTTTATAAATGATATTGGAAATTGCTTTCAAAACTCAAATTTTCTATTATATGCGGATGATCTTAAGTTGTTCCGTAGAGTCAAATGTATGGCTGACGCTATATCACTACAGGATGATCTAAACAGGCTTGTTAATTGGTGTACTCAGAATTCACTTTCTCTCAACATCAGTAAATGTTTTCATATGACCGTATCAAAATCCCTCAATAGTATTAGCGCAAAGTATAGCATCTCAACGTTTGAACTTACCACAGTTAGTGAATTTATAGATCTTGGTGTAGTTTTTGATCGGAATTTCACGTTTGTGAATCATATCTGTTATGTACTTCCGAAAGCTTACCGCAATCTAGCTTTTCTGATAAGGTACGCTAAGGACTTCAAGGATCCATATACTAGAATTACCCTTTATAATTGTTTGGTTCGCTCAAAAATTGAATATGCATCTATAGTCTGGAATCCCATTTATATGAATCACTCTCATAGAATCGAGCGACTACAAAGAAAATTCATCAAATTTGCTCTTAATTCACTAAATTTTTCTGATCCGATTCCTTCCTATATTTCACGCTGCAAATTAGTTAACCTTCTTACTTTAGAAAATAGAAGGCAATTACATTTATTTATGTTCATTTATGATGTTATCGTAGGTCGTATAGATTGCCCAGATCTTCTTGAACTAGTCACATTTAATGTTCCTCAAAGAACACTTCGTTCTAATTTAATTTTTTATACTGCGCCTGCTAGGACCAATTATCTAAATTTTGCAACTATATATCGTGCCCTTGTAGGGTTCAATAATATTTCTAAGAGACTGGATATTGATTTTTCATTATCGAGAAATGTTTTTAAATCTTCAATTTGTAAGGTCTTATTCTAGTCTAGAAGAATTTTTGTTATTGTTAAATTATCATGTAATGTGTTTTTAAATATTTAATTCTGTATAGTCTGTAAGATTTATATCATAGACTGAATAAATAAATAAAATATTCATTTTATTAACTTAAAAGTGACAAATCAGAAATGAAGATTGGTGGAACTTTGCCTTTTATATTGTTTAGTATCTGTTTCGCGTATTAGAGTCCAACAATAGTCGCTCATCCCAGCAAACACAGTCTCTAACGTTAGAAATTTTGTCGAGATTACCTTAGATAACTAGTGTAATTCTCTATATATTCTCAAATCGATAACTAGGGTTGAAAACTACACTAGAATTCGATTAGCGAGTGATTAGAGAAGGAGCCAAATCTCAAGCCTTTTATCAATTCTCAATATATTTCTGTGATATATTGAATATATATACATATATTGAAATTAGATACTAAAAAATGGTAATGTTAATATTACCGTAGTACAATGTTTTCCATTAAAAAGTACAAGAAGTACCTTTAATTTAAATAATAAGACTGAATTTTGTTTAAATTTCAGTTCTTATAAATGTGATAAACATATACATGTCAATATATACAATTTAGGCACATATTGCGTTAATAAAATCTAAACAATGAAAAAATCATGTAAAAGGAGACAAAGCTTTGTTTTTCATTTCAATTGGAAGTATTTGCAAATTCTGATTAGAATCTCATTAGAGAACTACATTAGAATTCGATTTGAGAATTATAATTTTCCCGATTTGAGAATTAGGTACCCTTTTGTTTGAGAACGCTACAATTTAGGCACATATTGCGTTAATAAAATCTAAACAATGAAAAAATCATGTAAAAGGAGACAAAGCTTTGTTTTTCATTTCAATTGCAAGTATTTGCAAATTCTGATTAGAATCTCATTAGAGAACTACATTAGAATTCGATTTCAGAATTATAATTTTCTCGATTTGAGAATTAGGTACCCTTTTGTTTGAGAACGCTATGATTCTCGACAGATTTTCGAGTCGTCCTCTAACGTTAGAGGTTTGAGAATGAGGCTAGTTCTCGAGTCATTCTCAAATCGATAACTAACCTCAGTGTTTGTTGGGATCATGCCTTCATCCCAAAATCCTTGGTATCGTCTTTCGATGTTGGCTAGATCTTGGTGCAGCCGCTCTCCCTGTTCGTCGCTCGTATCACCCAAGTTTTTGGGAAAAAAGTCGAGATGGGAATGCAGAAGATGCATCTTTAGAGACATGCTAGCTCCAATCTTTCTATAATTGTCCTACTTATCGCCAATAATTTCCTTAAAATTAGGGGATTTGTGATTACCAAGAAAGTGGTGAACGATATTTTGAAAAGATGCCCATGCGGCTGCTTCATCGAGCGTTAAACATTTTGTAAATTTTTTATCACCCATTAGATTTCTTATATCAGGTCCGAAAAATATTCCTTCTTTGATTTTTGCATATGACAATTTAGGAAACAACTTGACTAGGTACTGAAAAGCCGGTCCGTTTAATGCTTTGACGAAGTTGTTTATAAGGCCAAGTTTAATGTGAAGAGGTGGCAGGAAAATGTCTTGTGGATTTACAAGTGGTTCAGCGGAGACGTTTTGCTGTGCAGGCTCACATTGAGTACAACTTTGCCATTCTTTCCTCACATAATGATGTTCAGTTGCGCGGCTATCCCACAAGCATAAAAAACAACAAAATTTGGCGAATCCAGATTGCATCCCAGTTAAGATGCCAATAACCTGTTGAAATAATATAAAAAATAAGTGTTTTCGATTTAATTGGAATTAATGCTTAAACCTTTAGATCACCACATATTTTCCAATTATGATCATTGTATTTGATGAAGCACAGGATCTTCTGCATTGCTTCGTAGCATTCCTTCGTTTGTTCTGCATGAGCAATCGGAATAGATGATTTGTTATTCCCGTACTGGAGAGCAGCTTTTAGGCTGTATTTGGAATCATCAATAAATAAACGCCATTCGTTTCGATCGTACCACGATTTAAAAGCTGATATAACAGCACAATGGTGGTATCATGCGAGAACTCGGAAACTAGATTCAATCTTGAAAAACTGAATGCAGATTCGAATTCAGCATATCAAATATAGTTAAAAAACGTTCTTATCTGCTCAGATCCAAAAGTTGACCTGAATTTGTAAACTTGTGTTATCTTTATAATTTTATTTTGTTAAATGTCAACGTCAACTGTGGTAGTATTATCGCGTGAGTTGCGATTTTGGTTATGCGATCTGGGGAACATATTGTTAACGAACATATTCTGTTGGAGTTTTGAACTGTTCGTCCGCCCATTCCGAGTATTTCGTACTGGGTCTTTGTTGTGGGGAGACCAAGTAACCTTTGAAGACGAGAAGTTACAAAGGTTTTTTGAGATCTTTGGTCTATGAGAGCACGTATTACAGTAGTCCCGCCATTATGGTGGATTGGCACGTTGGCTATGGGAAGCAACGTTTTCTCTCTACTGTTTGAGTAATGTGATAGTGTTTGTTCGTTATTGCTCTGAGGTGAGCTTGAGAGTGAGTTTTGAGCTGCGGCCTGTTTTGAAGTACAAGGCCTTTCATCGAGAGTCACGTGAGATATGACGCGACTTTTTGAGTTATATGAGGAGTTTGGCGTTTGAGTCTTCGCCGGGTAGTGGAGTAATGAGTGGTGTCGTTGTTGGCAATACGTGCATTTAAAACCACTACTACACTGATTCTCTGAGTGAGAATATGCCAAAAAATTTTTGCAATAATTGTTTTCCTTCACGAACTTATTCCTTTCGGGGACGGAAAGTTCTTTAAATTTCACGCACGTCATAAACGAGTGATTTGTGTTGCACTGCTTGCATGATACTGGCCTTTTTCATTCAGTATGGAATGCATTGGATTTGTTCCGAGAGGTGAACAAATGCTGTGTTGGTTTTTGCATTGTTGATGATACGCGGGAGGTGAAAGCGGTTTGGGTGGGGTTGGTTTTGTTCGGCCTATAAGTGCTAAGCCGTTCGACCACTTCATATCGAGTAGTCAGAAATTGATCTATTTTAGACCAATTTGGTAACTCTTTCCTAGAGTTAAGAGACTGTTTCCATAAAGAGGGAGATTCGTCGGGGAGTTTTGAGGAACAGATGTATATTAAAATAGGATCACAGCTTTCAGTTATGACTCCATTTGCCTTGAGAACGGCTAGACAATTATTTATCATCGTCTGGATTTGTTGGATTTTTTCCCCATTTTCTGTGTTTGCGGACTGAATATTGAAGAGAGTTTTCAGCTGATTGTCAACGAATTTGAGAGCATCCCAAGCTAGCTGAAAATTGAGATCATTTAGAGCATAATTTTGAAGTTAACTTCTTAGGCGGCGATACAGAGTTTTTATGGAGAGTGAAATTTGAAATTTGATGCAACGGAAGTTGCCCCCAGAAATAGCAGCCATTTTAGTTGATTTTTAATTTTTTTAAAAATCAACCTTGATATCGCGCGGTTCAAACTCACAACCCCTCGCTTCCAGACCAAACGCAAAACCTCTGCGCCACCACACAACTTGCGTTGAGTATGTCAAATGCTGCACTTAAATTGAACTAACAAGTACAACTCACTCACCTATTGAAAGCAACAAGTAACAAGTTTGATATTTGCAAATACATATGTACATATTACAATGAAAGCAACCACCCGTTTTGTTAGTTCAGTTTAAGTGCAGCGTTTCACATACCCCACGCAGGTGGTGTGGTGGCGCAGAGGTAGTGTGTTTGGTCTGGAAGCTAGGGGAGGTAGGTTCGAATCAAGCCAGGCGACTCATTTTTTTTTTATGTTTTTTTTTTTATTTTTTTTATTTTAATAATAAATAATTGCTTAAAAAAACTAAAAAGCACGCTTTAATCTTAAAATCGCACTAAAAACTGAGAAATAATTTAATATAAAAACAAAACGATGAACAAAAATATAAGTACCTACATATTTAAGAAAAAGCATTAGGTGCTCAGTATGTCAAAAAAAATTTAAAATCGGTATTTTTTACTAATACATATTTTTATTTTAAATTCTTTTGGAGATTCGTATGTACATGTATGTATGTACGTATGTATACGTGTAAGTACATAAGAAATTCTAACCAGAACAGCACTGTGGTGAAATAAGCGAGGTGAGAATTTTAATAACACAAGAAGAAATTAGAGTACACCGTTTGACACAACTTACGTAACTAGTGCGGTAGCTCAGTTGTAAGATGCTAGGATTCCAATTCAAAGGTCGAGTCAGTTTTTTTGTTGCTTTTTTTTTTTATTAAACAATTTTCTTTGTCATGTTTTATTAAATAAAAGTTCCACCCGAATATCGGGGATTACATACTAGTTAATTATTAAAATAAAAACGATCAAGCAACCAATATAAAAACCAATCGGATGAGCTTGCCGATAAACAAAAACTAATAACAAGAACAAGCATCGCCTTTTCTATAAATAGAATTTGTACAAACAAAAACACACAATCACATGTACATATGTACATGCGATAGTTTTCATTGTAATATCCCTGCAAAAAAATGTGCGATTAATACCGATATACATAGATTTGTCCCGGATTGATTTCTTTCCGGAACAATCGGTCCACAATTAGTGCCCGTTTGTTCCCGAACGAGTATAAATGTAGACTAATTGTAGACCAATTGTTCCCGAACGGCTATAAATCTAGATTGATTATATGTAGAAATTTTACAAAAATATTCAATGTATGTATGTATTAAAAAAAACAATAGGTAAAACTAATTGAACACGCTTTCTTTTAATAACAATGATGAATAATAATTTTGACAAAATTTTACCAAAAATATCCATTGAAAAATCAATTACGATTATAAAGTCAAAACTGACTATTTAAAATATTTTAATTTATTGAATAGATTTCTTTACAAAAATAAAACTTATTGTATAATCTTTATTTAAATAGGCATGCACATTTATAATTTTTAAAGATTGTTATAAAAAATAGCCTTGGCTGACAACTTTGAAAAATTCCTCACATATCTTTTACACTCGCATAGTGCATTCTCAAAACTTTAAATATTTGGAGGATATATGTACTTATTTTTTTTTTAATTTACAAAATGAAGTCTAATCGAATAAACTCTTCTAATATATAAAACGATTTATAATTTTTAGACATTTTCAGAATTGGGTGAAAGCGATTCATGTACATTTGTACCCGTTCGGGTATACAAATTGAACAATTAGCCTCTTCATAGGACATTCTCGAACAAATGCGATCAATTCGCTACATAAAAAGAGATGTAAAATTGTATTAGTCGCGTTCACACTTGCGATTGATCCCGGACACGTCCCGGATTAATCGCATTTTTTGCAGGGATGTATTAGCAAATTCGTTTCTCATACCGACGCTTCCAAACAATACTGTACTAAGTCGACTTAGTACATTTTCCCGTTTTTGGCGTTTTCAAGTAGAGCGTGCCTTAATTTAGATGCTGTCTAATTTTGGTATCAGTCGGACAATCCAATCAAAAGTTATAAACAAAAGTTTACATATAATACAACTCGAGATTTTTAAAGAATAAAAACTTTGAGAGTTTGCCATGAAAAACCACGTAGCAAATTTTTATTTCTTCTTACGGTTTTATATAAAGCGTACCCCGACTTTGATATTGTCGAGTTTTGGTGTTGATCGTTCCATCCAAACAGAAGTTACATGTGAAAATATACTTAGCATACAATCGAAGAGTTTAAACTTTGAGAGCTTCTCCTGCAAAACACAGTTTTCAGACTTAGTACAGTTTTGTTTGGAAGCGTCGATATGATATATGAAACTTTTTAATTGTTGCTTTCGAGCGAATATAAATTGATGTAAGAAGTTCACTTCTATCACGTGTACTGTGCTACACGCGGGTTTTTTTTATGAGGAGAGCTGCTTTTCCACGAGTTTTTAACCTCAAGTGGTACAGTTTTTGGGCCTGAGAGAGTTTGGGGTGATTTATGTACACTGCTGTGAACATATCCCTAAAGGATGTCCAGTTTTCGTAACCTCCATAGAATATTTCCGTGTCACAAGCAGGTACTTTGAGGTAATTGTGTGAGTCGGGCTGGGAGTGAGATGCTTGAGTGGTAGAGGAGTTTGATTCTTTGGGCTTTGAGCTCATTTGGAGGTTGGTAAGGAGCTCGTTTATACTCATTCCGGTATCGCTAGAGGTGTCGTATGTGGAGTTGCACTCTTCCCTTGTTTCCTCGTCTGCGTTGCTTAATTGTACCGCTTCGTTGGCCGTGTCGACCTGTGACATCAATTTGTTTAGTTGCTCCATGTAGATCATGAGTCCAGCCGCCGTATGGTCCGTTTCTGGTATATTCCACCACTTCTGGCAAAATTTGTCGAGTTTCGAGATTTCATAAAGGAATTTTTTTTTGGAGTGGGAGAGTTTTTCTTCTTCACTCTGAGATGTGGATCTTGTTCTCGGTTTTTGTGGGGGTTGGAGAGTTTGGGGTTTCTCTTGCTTATCTTCAGGCATTTTTGTTGAGAATCTGATAAATTTGGGTCTGAAGTATATGGGGTTTTATACGCGTCTGAGTACAAGTATCAGTACATGAGGAGCAGTGTGAAAATATTTATATTTGCACTTTATAATAGGGTAGTGATATAATTTTTCTCTACACTGTACTTTGTCTTTAGTGCAGCTTGGGTATATGACTGGCCGAATGTGTGTGAAAACTGGTGTTTGTTATATGCATATATGTATGCCTATATCATAGTTGCCCAAGCCCTATGCTCGCATACACATTTTGTTTTTGTAATGCTCGTACGTATAGGATTTTATTCGCCTATACACTTTCATAAGAAATTTGTGTATATACGCGAGCATAAGCGAGCATAGGAAAATAAAATTTGTATACTCCCGAAGCGTTTCTATGGAAATACAAAAACAATTTTTTATTTCGATTCAAACAGATCCAACCCAGCAATGAAAAGAATGAAATGTGGGACATATATTTATGTATACTAGAGTGCTGCCTACTGTCGAAACTCGACAGTCTTTCTAGATGTTTTCTTATGACTAAAGTGCAACTATAGTTTTGGTATAATTTTTTGTTGTTTTCACTGTTATCTTCCATTTTCTTCTTGTTCCTGTTGATGCTGCTCCTTTTGTTGCTACCGTCGCTGCTACTATTTTGTTGATGTGTTGTTGTTAGTGTTATTATCCTTACTCGTCTTCCAAATTCTCCTACCTACTCCTTTCTTTCTATTTCTGCTCTTTTCTTTACTCAATTTATTTCCTAATTATTCTTTCTTATCCTTTTTAGTCCTTGACTTTGTGTTTTTGTTGTAGTGCTTTTGCTACCTTTTTACGTTGCTACCTACTTCTTTGAAACTACCAAACCTGTTAAATAATGATTATTAATCGTAATGATTACCGGCTTGATTGATTATTTTTTCAACTGTCCATTTAATGATTGATTACCCATTGTTTTCAAATTTTAATGATTATTTTGCAATTACCATTAAAAAAAATCAAAAAAAATCATAAAAAATCAAAAAAAAAGAAAAATAATCATAAAAAATCAAAAATAATCAAAAAAAAATATTTTGATTGTTTTTGATTATTTTTGATTATTTATGATTTTTTTTGATTTTTTATGATTTTTTTTGATTTTTTTTGATTTTTTTTTTATTTTTATCAATATCGTTTAAAGAAATATGCACATTTGTACGTATGCAGGTATGTATATAGCCTTTTAAGGCAGACTCACGACGGTAGCTTGATGGTAGTACCGCGGGGTTCGATACGATGAGCGTAGGTGGTGTGGTGCGGTTAAAGTCCCACACTAACAGGATAAAGGCTCTATATGCTTCCTCCTCGTATATTTATGCAGAGAGGCATACACATTTATACATATCTTACAAGCTTGGAATTATTGTTAATTTGTCATTGACCGTACATGGTACGATGCACGTTTATATCAAATTATTTATCTTTATGAAAAATTGTTTAAAGTGGCCAAATCAAACATTTTAGTGTAACATTCGCTGTTGTACTAACTCATAAATTGGACTTTAGTACAGAAGTTCTCGTAGTTAGGTATACAATGAAAAGCAACTAATATTGCGGCTGTCTTCGACTGTATCGAGAGTTTGTGACATTCATGAATGAGGAAAAGAAGCGATATATAGTCTCATTTTCATTAATTTATACGGTGAATTATGTGTGTTATTTATGGAGATGTTATAGTCCAAAATGTCTATATCTGAACAATCCGTTGTATGGGATCTATATGTTATAGTGGTCCAATTTCTCTTAAGAAGTCACCCAAGTACCAAATTTCAAGTAGATATCTCAAAAAATGAGGGATTAGTTTGCGTTTATACAGACGGACTGATGGGTATGGCTTAAACGACTCAGCTCATGATCCTCATCATAGTGGTTATATTTTGGTGGATCTGTCATGCCTCCTTCTGCATTTCCGCTCAAAGTTATAACACCATTTCATATGAGTATAAAAAGAAGGGTATAAAAACTTTGTTATAATTGTACTCTATGTTAGTCAATCAAATGTGCTTGGAGTTTTACTTTAAAATATACGTATGTATGTATGTACATTAGAGCGTATCGCAAAAAAAAGTTCGCCGTGCGATCAGTGATGGGGCAGATGGATTCATTGCTGTGAGAGTGTAGACTACTTTGCTGTCTCTTATATTTTTCGCTTGTTTTATTGCACGCTTTATTGCCATTTGGTATTCTTCCGTTGGGTCTTTCACTCGGCGATCAGTGATGGGCAGCCTTGGGCACCACTACACTCAAGCCATACTAAACCTAGTTATTTCCCTATTGTATTCTTTTAAAAGGCAGAAATATTACGTACTTACGTTCCGACATTGTTCCTCAAATAGGATTATTTGGGAATTTGTATTCGTCTTCGCATGCCTACTACATAATAAAGCAGTAGACGATTTGCTATGTTGCAAATAGATTTACGTAAAGATAATCTCTTTCATAATCAGAATTCATTATTCGCTCTTCCCTGTCCTTATACTGAACCTAGAAATGAATCTTCCCCAGGTGTAGGAAGGGTTTGTATCCGTATCTAGTACGAAAAACTTCGAACGAGCCAAGGTCTATACAAATTTTGTACTTCTAAATTTGTCGACATTTTAATTAGTGCAGTTGTCGCTGTAGAATACACAATGACTTGGATACACCTGTCCCCATATTTACTGCAGGGTTACGTACTTTAATATGCGTTCATATATATTTGTACAAACAAACTTTATGCCTCTCTGACCAAACATGCATGCCTACCTGAATACTTATGTGCATGCATATCCAAATATCTTTACAACAATATTGAAAAAATCAAACAAAATGAAAAAAAATCAAAAAAAAATCATAAAAAATCAAAAAAAATCTAAAATAATCATAAAAAATCAAAAATAATCAAAAACAATCAAAAAAATTATTTTGATTATTTTTGATTATTTTTGATTTTTTATGATTATTTTAGATTTTTTTTGATTTTTTTTTATTTTTTTTAATGGTAATCATTAAAATTACTTTTTTTCTGCAAAAGAATTAAAATAATGATTACCAATTAAAAAAAAAAAAACAATTGAATTGATTACTAATCCTAATCGGAATTTAACAGGTCTGGAAACTACACACCACATCCAGCCAAACATGTTCAGAATTGCAAGGCAAGTTTGATGAAAACGCACAAAGTCAGCTACATATGCTTGCGCATTGAGACAGCTCTGTTGTGTGCAAAAGCATGCAACAACAACCACACGGCAATTTTCCAACGACGATTGTGGACACATTTTCCAACCAATTTTCATGAAAATTGGCACAGTTCTATTTGAGAGCAATACCTTTCTAATGGTGTGCTTAGTTTTAAAATCGGTTCAGTAGTTTCGACTAAGATGGAACAAAATTTATGTTAGCGTATTAATAATATAGATACATATGTATGTATACTAATTTTATTCGTTCATATTTTCGATAATGTTATATATGTCTATTTCAACATTTGTGGTTGATAGTTGCAAAACTGACTCGAAAATTTTAAAATAAATAGCTTTGTTTGCATAACATAAATATAAATACAAAGTTGGATTTTTAATTAATTTCGATCATCAGTCTGGTTTGTGTCCTAATTTTTTTACTGGGTTATCGAGATGTCAATGAAGTTGTAAAAAACTACAAAAACAAACATATCGAAAAACATTTTTTTTTCTTTAAGTTATGACTGCTCGCCCGTAAGAAATGTTTGGGCATCATTGGTCTATATGTACCAATGAAATTGGTACCGGGAAATTTGAGTATTGCCCAGTAATAAATTTGCGAGGGTAGGAAATTTACTTTGAGTACTCCCTTTGTAATGGGTTTGGGATGGGTTACAATTATAAATTTTTGAGTGATTATTAAACTTGCGAGTTATTTTTAAAGATTATTTATGTATCTACGGGAGCACGGGATTAAAACAATCAATTTATGGTTTTGAGGGACCGCTAACTTTCTATTATGTATGTGCGCTGGGCTTTGGGGATTGCGTTTTATAGGTATATATGTATATATTGTTATATACTATATAATAATGGGGGCTCGAGGGATTAACGGATATGTCTATGTACAAATTCGGGAATATGTATATATTTTTATGAGGGAGAGCCGTGAGAGGAAAACAGTTATATGTACATATGTATAAAACGGGATTTAATGAGACAGTTTATATATATATACAAGAGAATGTAGCGGAATTCTATATATTGAAGTTTGTAGAAATTGTACGTAGTCCCAAATGCCGTAAGCCTAATGATTTAGGTTGTTGGGGCGAATTCCGCTATTTATATGTAAGTATCTTTGTGGGTTTACTTACTTTGGCATTCCGAGCTTTTAAATAAAAAACCTTTTTTTTTTATGTCTGTTCCCTTGAGAAATTTGTTGGTTTGCTGATACCCTTTATTGTTGCCGCTGCTGCTGTTGCTGTTGTTGTTGTTGTTATTTTGCTCAAATTTCACGGCGCACACTGGTTCAGCCGCGGAAAAAATTCATTTTTTTCAATACCTAATTTTCATATTCTAATGATGTAGTCTTATAAAAAAATGTCCAAATATGAACAATTCATGACTATTTTGCAGGGATTGCAAATAATCGTTATTTTTTAAATTTTGACTAAAAAAATCATACTGAAGAAGAAATGCTCAACGCAAAAGAAGTACACAGATGTAATCACCGTAACGCAGACTATCTCTAGGTGCATTAACTTTTATTTTTTCGATTTTTATAAAAAAATTGATTTTTAATCTATATTTTCTGAGTTTTATTTTCTGCTCAGAAAATAAAAGTTATTTCTTGAGTTTTATTTTTCCCTCAGAAAATAAGTTATTTCTTGAGTTTTATTTTTCCATCAGAAAATAAAAGTTATTTTTTGAGTTTTATTTTTCGATCAGAAAATAAGTTATTTTTTGAGTTTTATTTTTCGCTCAGAAAATAAAAGTTATTTTTTGAGTTTTATTTTTCGATCAGAAAATAAAAGTTATTTCTTGAGTTTTATTTTTCCATCAGAAAATAAAAGGTATTTTTTGAGTTTTATTTTTCGATCAGAAAATAAGTTATTTTTTGAGTTTTATTTTTCCCTCAGAAAATAAAAGTTATTTTTTGAGTTTTATTTTTCGATCAGAAAATAAAAGTTATTTTCTGAGTTTTATCTTTTTGCTCAGAGAATAAAAGTTTCTTCAGTTTAATTTTAGCTGCAGCTGTCGATTTTGCCACATTAACACGTAGGTAAAGTTTATAAATAAAAAAAATTAAAAATTTATTTATCTACTTTACCTATTTATATGGCAAAATCTACAATTGCAGCCAAAATTAAACTGAAAAACTTTTATTCTCTGAGCAAAAAAATAAAACTCAGAAAATAACTTTTATTTTCTGATCGAAAAATAAAACTCAAAAAATAACTTTTATTTTCTGAGGGAAAAATAAAACTCAAAAAATAACTTTTATTTTCTCATCGCAAAATAAAACTAAAAAAATAACTTATTTTCTGATCGAAAAATAAAACTCAAAAAATAACTTTTATTTTCTGATCGAAAAATAAAACTCAAAAAATAACTTTTATATTCTGAGGGAAAAATAAAACTCAAAAAATAACTTTTATTTTCTCATCGCAAAATAAAACTAAAAAAATAACTTATTTTCTGATCGAAAAATAAAACTCAAAAAATAACTTTTATTTTCTGATCGAAAAATAAAACTCAAAAAATAACTTTTATTTTCTGATGGAAAAATAAAACTCAAGATATAACTTTTATTTTCTGAGGGAAAAATAAAACTCAAGAAATAACTTTTATTTTCTGATGGAAAAATAAAACTCAAGAAATAACTTTTATTTTGTGAGCAGAAAATAAAACTCAGCAAATAATGATTAAAAATAAACTTTTTGGATATAACTCATAACCGTTACAGTCCCTGCTACTTTGCAAAAAGTTGATTTTTTTTTACAAAATAATGGTATCAGAAGTCAGAAAAATTTTATTCAACAAAAACTGCTTGAAATTTTTGCTCACTTTAGCTATAAATTTTCCTTATAACTTATATCTCTATTGTATCTGTTGTGAGTTTAACAGAAAATATAGGACTTCTTTGACTAATTAAAGAAAAAATTAGTGCAATCGGCCAAATATAAAAAAAAATATAGGCCAGCAAATATGGTACTTCATAAATGCTACGTTTTCTAACTTCGATGGACAAAAAGTTTGTGTGCTACAGCGTGCTACACTCGCTAACTGCAATAAAATGAAAGTTTGGAATTTCTTCTACCGATTTCTGTTAAAAATTTTTTCCCATATTTTCCCCAATCGATGTAAACTTGATTTTAATGTCGAAAGTCCCATAAAATTTTGATAAAATTGACAAAATGTAGCATGCTTTTAGGTTCATGCGTATATATTAACGTTTACATCTTATGTGAGATTTTTTTATTTACGAATATGAAGGCACAGAGGATAAGATAAAAATGCAGATTGGTAAATTATACACCTAATTTGTTAGAATCAATGGTAATGCAAACAAAAATAACGATAAACACATTCGTCATAACATTGCGGTTTGCAAACAACAATAGCAACAAACACATTTGTTTAAACATTTTACCAGCTTATTTAAAGGTATTAGATGAAAGAAAAATGTTATCCCGACGAAATTGTAGTAACAGACACATATGCTGCTGTTAATTTGCAAAGTTTACTTGATTACACAACAAGAAGACTTATTGATACTTTCTCAACAGAAAAGTTGAACTCCTTATCATTTTCTGAGTTAACCCTTACTAGTAAATGGGGCTTATGATTTCTAGGCTTATGTTTTCTAGGAAAAGTGATAGAATTTCTACCAATACAGATGTTATTAATCGATTACTGGCAAGTTCTGATCATTGTATAAAGTCCATAAGACGACAACCCAACAAAAAGTGTTTGGAATTGGATCCTGTTGTCAAGGATATGCTAAATCATTAAACATTTTTCTTATATTTGTTTTTTTTTTGTCTTTCCATATATGTATATGTACATACATAGTTATATTTTCGATTATATGTATTATAAATATAATCATTAAGTACATCAAATTTCTACAAGGGCTCTTTTCAGTTACTGAAAATGTATATCTCCATTTGTTTTTGAATAAAAGGTGTAGGAAAAGAGGGCGTGGTTGTTTGCCAATCACGCCTATATTTGGTATTGTCGATATCTTTAATGACAGTAACTTATGCGCCAAGTTTCGTGAAGATATCTTAATTTTTTGAGCTGAAATTAAAATTTTTCTTTAAATATTTTTTTTATAGGTCCAGGGGAGGTACCCCTAGGGAGTGGCCGATTTCAAAAATGTTTGGTGCTGTCAATGCCTTTAATGAGGGTAACTCATGTACCAAGTTTCGTGAAGATATCTTAATTTTTTTTAGCTGAAACTAAAATTTGTATTTAAATCATTTTTTTATAGGTCCAAGGGAGGTACCCCTAGTGGTTGACCGATTTCAACCATTTTTTGAAAATTTCTTAATTAGCTCACATATAACCTCTGTGCAAAATTTCAATGGCCTAGGACAACTCCTTCTATTTTTTTCCGCAAAATGTATGGAGCCGAACCACTGTGCGGCGCTGAATGTATGTATGTGTGTATATTTTTTATATATACATGTATGCTTTTTATACATGTGAATAAAAGTTAATATTAATATTTCCCTTAAATTTTAGGACACTCTAGTGTGTACATGTGTATGTTACTCCACTGCACTTTGGGTCAACAGTAAAACTTTACGTATGAATGTATTTATTTAGTAATTAGGTTTAACTATTTAACTTCTTAATAACACTCTTTTTTTTTTTGAAAAATGGGCCACTCTAATGTATGTGTATGTACATTAAGCCGTATCACGTTATATGGACAAAAAAAAAGTTTAGTGTGTGTCAGTTTTATTTGAACACTTATGTCGAAAAAATATTTTTGGTGTAAAATTTTTTTTTTAGGCCCGCGTTAAAAACAGCTAAATCGCGTTTTTTGTAATAACTTCCTTATTTGATGCCGGATCTCTATGATCTTAATATCGCAGAAAAGGTCTCGCTCAGCACTATATTTGGCCCATATAAAGTTTCGTCCCCAAAGGTTGTCCCGAGTTTTACCTTTAAAAATTTTGGAGTTACTATCCCTAAATTTTTGAATTTTTATCACTAATACAAAGCTCTCAAAAAACCATGAAGAATCCGCCAAATAAATTCTAGCCTTTATTCACAAACAAAAAAGTTATAACGTTGTACAATGAAACACTTGTTTTTTTATAAAAAATTACACAGTAGGGAGGCAAAAATACCACAGAGAAACGGCGAAACACGTCAGCTTAATATTTGGCTCCAGATTACCATGGCGTTTTTAGAAAATCCGGATTAGCTCCCATTTTCGAGATATTTAAGAAATAATTTTCAGTTTTCACATACAAAGCAATCCGATGGAGAGGGGGAGAGGGGGGAGGCTATGAGTAACTATTGTTGAGGTAATAAAAATAAAGAAAACTGCTTTTAATATCGTTCATATTTTCATTGTTTTGATGTACAATTTTCCTTAAATCAAAGAATAAAAACCACGTTTTGAAAGAAAATTGTATTCAAAACAATGAAATCATTCCCATTTTTCCATAATCTGAGTAATTTTTTTGAGTGTGAGCAAAGTAATATAAGCGATGAAGAATTCACTTTCAGAGCTCTGAAACTTCTTTCATAAATATCTCAAAATTTGGAGGGCATCGTCATTTTCGGTCTTGGTTATCATAGATAAGAAGATGTTTTCGGGATTACAGTAAAATGCATTGTTTTCAATTGTAGGCTGAATAATTAACTGCATTTCTAGGGGCAGACGACGCATCCAGCGCAAGTATTGATAATATATTTAGACTTCCATTTAGGAGCGTATAATTTTACAACGAACTCTAGCAGTTTTTCTAAACAACTTGGATGATTTTACGATACGCACGGATGCAGAAATCGTGAAGCCGTTGTAAGCCAGCGCGCTGTGCTTAGAGGTCCCACTTGAATACTTACCAAATCTTCACTACAGCCATTATCATTCAATATAAATAACGTTTATCAGCACGAATAGTCCAATCATCAACAATTTTTTGCATATCATGTGTCCAGTATTGGTAGCTGTTCTATCGCGGTACATAATCAAGTCAAGCCAGGACTTAGAATACTTTTTAATCAAAAACTCATACTTATATGGCGTTACTGCCTCATATAAATAAGAACTTGGGATCATTTTTCAAAAAATAGGTTCCCTGATTTTAAAACGGTATAACTTTTTTGTTTGTGAATAAAGGCTAGAATTTTTTTGGGGGAGTCCTCATGGTTTTTTGAGAGCTTTGTATTAGTGATAAAAATAAAAAAATCTAGGGATAGTAACTCCAAAATTTTTAAAGGTAAAACTCAGAACAACCTTTGCGGTCGAAACTTTATATGGGCCAAATATAGTGCAGAGCGAGACCTTTTCTGCGACGTTAGGATCATAGAGATCCGACATCAAATAAGGAAGTTATTAAAAAAACGCGATTTAGCTGTTTTTAACGCGGGCCTAAAAAAATTTTTTTACACCACAAATATTTTTTCGACATAAGTGTTCAAATAAAACTGACACACGCAAACTTTATTTTCGTGATACGGCTTAATGTACATACATATGTATGTATATATATTTTTACATATAATTATTTTTATTTTATTTTCCGTTTGACTTTAAAGACCACTGCACTCATATGTATACATGTACACATGTATTTATGTATGTATTTAATTTTAAATATTTGGTTGTGCTCGTATGTATGTATTTATGTAGAAATTGCACGAACTTATTTCTCATGTAGGTAATTTAATTTTTTATTTTATTTTTTATATTATTTGTCCTGTGTTTTTAAGTAATTTTATTATCTTATAGTTTAAATTTCCTTGTTTTGTCTTTTTGCAATTTCAAAAAAATTTTCCCATTTTATATATAATGGTATTATTCTAAAATTCTTAGCTATATCTTTTTTTCACGCACGGAGCACTTAACTCTGTTTTAGTCGTAGCACTTTTTAAATTTCAATTTTACCAGGGCTGCACATTAACGTTTTTTTTTTATCAATAACCGAAAAAAAATTTTGTTTTCAATTCAACTTTGAAAAATTTTAACGTTAAATGCTGAACAAAAAAATTCTGTTTTGATAATTATCAAAAAAAATCATGAAAAAGAATTTTGTTTTGTTGATTATCAAAAACCAAATATTGAAAAAATTTCGTTCCGGTAGCAAACAAAAAAAATTATCAAAAAAAATAACGTTAATAAAAATTCAAAGTAAAATGAAGCCGTCGGCCCGAAACAATTTTTTTATTATTATTTTGTTTTTTATTTTCAACGAAACGAAATAATTTCAATAATTTTTATTTGATATTCAACAAAACAAAATTTTTTTGTTAATTTTTATTTGGTATTCAACAAAACAAAATTTTTTTGTTGATATCGTTGTGCAGCCTTGAATTTTACTTCACGCGTACTACTATTTTAATGCTCGCAGCTGTATGTATGTATGTATTTGCACTTTGCACTTGTATGCTCCTTTTTAAACGGTTTTATTTAGCTCACCCCGTTTGTTTTATTCTTGGGTCAAATTTAGTAATTCAAATTTTACCCTCTTCCTGTCAACCGATTAATCTGAAATTTTGTACGCATGTATAACCCCGATGACAATGCAATATTATGAAAAAAAAAAAATTCCGATAGGTGGCGCGTGGGTCGCTATATTTACAAAAATCGGATTTCTGGTCCGATTTGGCTGAAATTCGGAACATGTATTACTACCTTGAAAAGCAATATTTTCCTCAAAAAAACTTCCGATAGGTGGCGCGTGGGTCGCTATATTTACAAAAATCGCATTTATGGTCCGATTTGGCTGAAATTCGGAACATGTATTACTACCTTGAAAAGAAATATTTTCTTAAAAAAAAATTCCGCTAGGTGGCGCGTGGGTCGCTATATTTACAAAAATCGCATTTATGGTCCGATTTGGCTGAAATTCGGAACATGTATTACTACCTTGAAAAGCAATATTTTCCTCAAAAAAACTTCCGATAGGTGGCGCGTGGGTCGCTATATTTACAAAAATCGCATTTATGGTCCGATTTGGCTCTTAGTAGAGTAAGAACTTTGCAGGGACTACGTATAGAGGCGTTGGACTGCAATAAACTAACGGGAAAGAAACCTTGCAATAATGAAGCACTAAATGAATTAAACAGAATGCGAAATAAAAACTAAAAACTAGAAAATAAAAATAGGTAAAAAAACTTTTTAAGTTAAACGGTTTTATGTTATACATACATTGCAATGTTTAAGATAAATGTACTAAAAACCAAAAAATAATAAAATAGATACAGTCGTGGGAATTATAAACATTTGCATAGACTAGACTAAAATAAAACCGTGGGGCACGTCAATTGTCTACAAATTATCGACTTAATGTGCGATAGAAGAATCGTTTAATTCGTGGCCGCTGTGGTGCAGTGGGTAGAGTGCTCGCCTGCTATGCCAGAGGTCTCGGGTTCAAACCACGGTCCGAGCCAAACAAATTTTTCTAATTAGTAAAAATCCAATTATTGGGTTTTTTAAGAGCAGCGGTCACCTCTCGGCAGTGGGCGGCATACCCTCCGAGAGTATTTCTGCCATGAAAAAGCTTCTCACAAAAAATGCATTCGCCGTTCGGAGCCGGCATAAAACTGTAGGTCCACCCAATTAGTAGGAAAAACAAAAAGGAGCACACCTCGAATTGGGAGAGAAGCTCGGCCATAAAACTCGTCAGAGTTATAATAGCGCCATTGTATTATTATTATCTTATATATAACATCTTATCTTATGTATAACATAAAACCGTTTAACTTAAAAAGTTTTTTTTACCTATTTTTATAGATATTTTAAACACTTTACGCTTTTCTATGTAAGCTACTAATTATTTATATTTTAATTGTACTTTATTAATTTTTTCTTATAGGTTTACAGCACTTTTTAACTTTTGTTTTTTACTATTATTGGGTTTTTTTTTTAATTCCCGGGTTTCGGCACCATATTCGGGATCTTGCCGCGAATAATTATTATTTATCTTCTATTATTTTCCTATATTTTGTTATTGTTTCTTTCCTTTAGAAACAAGACCCTTTTTATCTTTTTTATATTTCAGTTTTAACAATTTTGTCACTTTTACGAGTATTTCACTCCTTTTGATTTTATACAATGTAAATTTTTTAGCGGGGGCGGAAACGAACGTTTTTGCTGCGAGATTTCTAACAACTGACTTTACATATTTTCTTAGTTTTACATATAGGGTAAGTAGACATCACAGGTAACGGTTCGGGAGAGAACGGGTAAGTATGGAGGTAAGTATGTGTGTTGTATTCTAAGGTAAGTGGGTACAAGGTGTAACAAAAGGTTGTGCATAAAGGGTGACGAGGAAAGGTAAGTACATTACATTACAATTTGAAATATGTTTATTTAGATACACATGAATATATCCGCCGCGCTTAGAGCTCTATGAGGTCGTCCATGTCCTCAACACACGATGTCATCGTTAAAAACCCGAAAGCAGCTTATTTTATTAATTTTGATTTTTTTCAGTGATACGAAAAAAACCATGAAAGTATCAATTTCTGATACAAAATTTTTTGAGGCTGCGGCAACACTGTGTAAGACATAAGAATGAAAAGACGCCAAAGAATAAAAATGTTAAAAAGAAGTCTGAAGAAAATATGTGGTGGTCTCCGAAATGGATCTATATTTTCTACCAAAAAGTATTAATTTTTCATTTTTCACACCAATTTTTCATTAAAAAAAAAAATATATATATATATATTAAAACCCTGATTATGACCAATATTACTTTACAAAACTCTGGGGACATCCGGGTCCACATTTGCGCCTATATTCCGAGAAGCGTCCATTTTCCAAAACTTTATATATCATATTTGATGCATTGCGTATCGTTTTCGCTAATACATTCAAGAAATTTAGAACAAATTACAACTGCAAATTTTTTTACTCGTGGCGCAGTAGGAGTTTTTCCATTTGACATATGGGTATTTCCATAGGTCGCGAAACGTACGTTTGTACGGTATTCGGTTAATAAATAAAAAAAATGTAATAAAATTTTTTTTTCTTGTTAAAATCTTGATAACATTTTACTGGATATATTTTCGAAGCAAGGGATGAGTGCCTTCGACTCTCACTTTTCAAGATATTGGCAAAAAACCTGCTGTCGCGAACGTACGCGAAATGGAATTCGGTTTTTGGTGCAACTAGAAATATGCAAAAATCTGCGAAACAGATCATAATTTACTAAAATCGTAAAATATATTTGTTAAAGTATATTGAATCATCTTTTGTTTGGCTAATTGCGCTTGATCATATTTTCAGGAGTTCATTGTTTACAAACATAAATGCTGGTCGCGAACGTACTGTCGCGAACATACGTTTTTGATGAGTAAACATCTTTGCTGTAGCTACGAGTAATTTCGAAAACCAGGTAAAGTTTACACGTAAACATGTAAACGCGTAAACATGTAAATGCGTAAACCGTAAATGACCTTGGTATTGTCAGTGGTAGGTAGGTAGCTAGGCATGTACTTACAAATGCTTGCATGCATAGTCGTGCAAATGCAAATATCAGCAACAACAACAATGAAGCGAACCGAAGTTGTTGTTGTTTTCTGCAACAATGCGACAAATAGGCAAAATAAAAAGGACCAACCTATTTGAACATGTATGCAAATGTATGGATATGCATACCTACATCTACCTATCTAATTTTCTGAGCAATATTGGTATCAAATGAAAGGTTTTGAGCAGGACTTCGATATGAATCTCTTTTCATTGTGACCCCTATATCGGGTTTCCAGATATGGGTCAAAAATAGGACCCGGATGATCCTTAAATGTTTCTGAGCAAAATTGGTATCAAATGAAAGGATTTGAGGAAGGCTTCTACAGAGAGCTCTACTCTTAATGATTCCTAGGTCGGATCCCGAGATATATGTACATAGGTCAAAACGAGGACCCCGATGATCCTTAAATGTTTCTGAGCAATATTGGTATCAAATGAAAGGTTTTGAGAAGGCCTTCTACAGGAAACTCTATTCTTTATGGTTCCTAGGTCGGGTCCGGAGATATGGGTCAAAACGAGGAAAAGAATGATCTTGCATGTTTCTGAGCAATATTGGTATCAAATGAAAGGTTTTGAGCAAGGCTTCTACAGGGAGCTCTACTCTTTATGAGTCCTAGGTCGGGTCCCGAGATATGGATCAAAACGAGGACCCGGATGATCCTTGAATGTTTTTAAGCAATATTGTTATCAAATGAAAGGTTTTGAGCAGGATTTCTATACGGAGCCCCGAGATATTGGTCGAACGTGGACCCAAATGATCTTGCATGTTTCTGAGCTATATAAAACAAAAAAAATCAAAATCAGAAATCAAAAATTAAAAATCAAAAATCAAAAACCAAACACCAAAACAAACAAAAACAACAAAATGTAGCAGTGACAATGACAAGAAAAATATAAAAACGACAGTCGCGTTGTAATCCATAGAAAACCAGGGAAAAAAGAATAAGGCAAAGGGAATAAAAATCCGATTTCGAAACTGTTTACACATCAATGTTCATGAGTACTCGTTACTCACGCCTTTTTTTCCATCATATATAAACACGTGTCAAGTGTACCAGGTTAAAAATTTTTATGTCACGGATTTCGCTAAAACTTGGCTAAGTTATTACTATTGTTACTACTCATTAGGCATGGGGCTATTCGAATAAAAATTATTCGAATAAAAAATCCTTTTATTCGAAAGGTATTCGAAATTCGAATAATAATTATTCGAATAATTTATTCGTATATTCGAATAATTATTCGAATACTACTATTCGAATAATTATTCGAATACTACTATTCGAATAGTATTATTCGAATAATATTATTCGAATAGTATTATTCGAATAGTATTATTCGAATAGTATGATACATATATATACATATGTACACACGTGCTCGCTGTTTGTGCATAGACATGTAGATACGTGTTTTATGTTATTATAAATATGTGGATACATACATACGTGTGAAGGGAAGCGGTAGTTTTTTGTTATTGTGTGTATGTATATATGCATGTACATATGTATGCTTTTGCTTTTGGAAGTATAAACATATGTATGTATGTACGTACGCTGGCTAGCTACTAAATTTGGAAGTGCGGTTTATATGAGTGTACAATGTACTACATACATATATGTACGTAGTGTCCCAGAAATTTGGGAATTCTCGTTAGTAGGTAGATCTTCCTTTATAGGGCCCTTACTCGGTCAAATATTTGATCAAATCGTGTATCTGTGGTACTAAAATTGTCTATGTGTTTTTCACACGTACGTGTTTGATGCCGATTTGACCGAAATCAAAAATTTTTGTTTTCCATCAAATTGGATGGCTATTTGACGTGCGTTGTGGATGCGTGTAAGGTGCTGTTTGATCAAATTTCAGTGCCAAATTAGCATTTGACGTTTGTTGCAACCATTTGATCAAATTTCAAATGTAAACAAACGTGTGAGTAGGCAAGTGTGCAAAATTAAATTAAAAAGACAATTAAATTTGGATCGGGACAAAAAAGTTATAATTATGGTGTTTTAAAAACTCAAATATTGGTAATTGTGCATGCTACGGCCATTTATCGCGCTTCAAATCGCTTATAATTTAACAATTTCCTTTGTAAATTAATAGAGAGGTAGCATGAAATTTGATGCCGATTTGATGTGTGTAAGGCAAACCGTCAAATTACACAGACACGCGATTTGATCATGTAAGGGCCCTATTAAGTATGTTTGTAGGTACATACACACATATAAGTGAAGGAATTTCATAAAGCGTGGCAAAAAAAGCAAACACAATGTACCTACCTACCTAATATGTATTTATCTTAATATGATAGTTACCTACCTACATATTTAAAATTGTATTTAAATAAAGACAAAGGAAAAGGGATCTCGCCATATATTGTCGTATCTGTATAAGAATGAGGAAAAAAATAAATCAAGGTGTAGGTATTTCTCAAGATATATTAGAGAAACTTGAAACTTTAGAGTATTTGTACCCATATGGACCTAAATAATGTCACCAAAATTTGTCAGGATCGGACAGCTAAAACATATAGCTGCCATACAACCGATAGTTCAGATATACCTTTTTTGGGGTCTAGCCTCTAAATTTAATCTACTAGAACTTTTCTAAATAGATTTCCGCATTGACAGTGGAAATTAATAAATATTTAGCAATATAGAATTTCATTTTTCCGCGATTTTACGCGTTCCCCTTAACTATTGTTATTTTGTCAATTTAAGTTATTCTAAGTTTAAATTACTTGAACTAATCGTTATGACCACGCATGCGAAATTTTGTCGCGTTCGCCATGTCACGTAACAGATTTTTTCCTAAGGTTATAAAAATCAAACTAGTGCATATATTTTCACGATAAAACCATCAGTAGAGAGCTACATTATTCTACTTTGATCTCTAATCGTTACTTCTTAAATGATGGACCAAAATTAGCAGAATTTTGAACTTTTCTGATAGCATCTAGGTACAAATTTGATTTTCTTTTTGTCACGTTCGCCATCACTCTTTAAATCAGCCATGGGCGATTGAGCCCATATGGGTATTTACCCGTACGGGTCGCGTCGGCTCATTGCATGGGGATGGTGAAATAGGTAAATGTACCAGCTGGAGGGGAGAAGGACGAACTCAAACTGAGCATATGGTTGCCACACTTGGTAATTAATTCCAAAATAGGTATTTTTTTGCGGTTGGTAATTTGGTAACTACAAATGATTTTAGTATGTATTTTTCTTTTTCAATATGATAAAATTATTCTAAGGTATACTTAATTTGTTAATGTTAAAAATGTCTACTAAAGCTATGACCAAAGAAAAATCAAACGAACTACAAACAAAATTCATTCATAGATGTGATTTACGTTTCAGATAATTTTTTTTTGTAAACCAAAGCAGGTGTACTTCTTTTAAGTTTCTTTTATCATTCGAATTATGAAGGCGATAATTTATTAGTCTGTTTGTAATTTTTTGGTTATTTTGTTGGGAATTATTATCAACATTTTTTTATGATAGTGGCAACCAATATCAACCACTATTGAGCGCGCTAATGCATATTCGGTATTGAGAACAAGAGAGCATATATATATATATATATACATATGTACATTAAGGTGGGGCGAATTTTTTTTTTTTGGAAATTCAATTTGTTCCAAAGCCAGAACGGCACCTTCCTAGCCCAGAAATAAGCCTGTAAAATTTTATTAACCTACTCGCATGTATTTTCCCTTAAATTTGGTATACATTTTATATATGAAAAGTAAGGTGGGTAAAAGGGGGTTGACCCCCACTGGGGGTGTTATGGAACGCACTGTCAAATGTATATGGAATTAAAGGGAATCAAAATACCTATCGAATGGTATAAAAATATTCGAAATCGGTTAAGTAGTTTTTAAGTAATTGCAATTTAAAGAATGCATAATATAAACTTTGACCTTTAATAACTTTTGTTGTTGTTGTTTCCGAAAAAAAAATTCACTTTAATACTCAGCTTAGCCATGTTTATCAATCCTCATACTTGGTTTTTTGCTTTTATAATTTTCAAAATTTCATATTTGTACCAGATCGTGCTTTCAACTTTGCGGGGCTGGGGCAGTTCAAAATGTCATCCTATGGCCATACAATTTTGTGGGGTTCATTAAGGCAACTTTTCATTGGTACGTTCAAAAAAAAAAAACAAAAAAAAGCTCCATATGTTTTCACTCCACCTTAATGTACATGCCAAAAGCACAAAGCACACTTGCTTCAATAACGACACAACACAATTTTCTGAATCGATACTTAGTAGTGAGAATCAGTGTTATTTATTTGTTATGAAATTTTATGGTCATAGATGAAAATAAGGGCTTTATTTAAAAAATATTGTTGCTTTAGTATAGTAGCTTACTTCCATATATAGCGAAGAAGACATAAATTGGCTTTTTTAAATTATGACACTAATGAAGTAAATGGCATCGGAGTTCGAAAGCAATAGAGCGAGAAAAAACTGCAAAATTAGCGATTGTACAGAATTGCCGCTGAGGCCACTAAAGTGACAATTTGAACCTTTTTTAAGAGCCAGGCTACCGGAACCCAACTTTTTGAAAATATGCAATATTTGAACCTTTTTAAACATTTGGGCCACTTTTGGTCCTTTTTTACTTTCAAACCTATAATGTAATAAATATTTTTTAGTTTTTTTCTTAAATATAAAAAAAGCTTTTTTACGTTTGTTTTTACATGGCCGTTTTCTGCTACTGTTGTTGGTATGTAGATTGTAATAAAAGGAAAATTGAGAATTAAGCAAAACAAAGCTGACGGCGGTGGTAGCTCAATGGGATGCTATTGGCTTGCCAATCGAAACGACTTAAGTTCGATCCTCGGCTGAGGCCGCCTGAAGAAGTCTGATGAGGGGATGTGGTGGTCTCCGAAATGGATACATAACCTCTACCAAAAAAAATTTTTAAATTTTTCTTAATGAAAAACTGGCCAATAGCTCATATAAAATTCACATAAAAAAGCCTCTTTGTTACCTTTTCACTTTTCATTAGCAATTCTCCGCTGCGAAGGTAAACCCCGAAAAAGTTATTTGGGAGTAAAAATTTTTAGAATGCAAGAAAATTGTTTTAACAAACCGAAATAGAAGAGTTTTCGCACAACGTGGGGGAATGAAAAACAACTTAAATGAGAACTAGTTGTGAATTTGTTGCAAATATGTTATCGCTGCCAGCAGTGCATCAGCAGAAAGATTATTTTCAAAACTTTCACTATTTAAGACCAAGGGTACAAACCGCTTGCAAATTGCTTTAAGCATTAAATAAACCACAAAAATATATAAAAATGTGTTTCTAGCTAAAAAAAATTTGGGAAACACTTTTTTTACTTTTTTTGGCCACTTTTCGAAATTTTTTAGCGGCAACACTGCACATTTTATTATTGGTGAATTCCTCTCTCTATATAAAACAATGTTGTTTTCATTTTTAGTGTTTCCGTACGCGCTGTGCGATGAACATCACTTAAGGCGAAGTGTACATCAACGAAAAGCCCATGATCGCCCCTCTGCTGCGTTTATGTGCCTTGCGGCGCCCATCCCTGAACTTTAAATGATAATATCTCAGAAGCTCGAAACCGATACTACTTCTTATTTGCATCGATTATAGTGCTGCTCAAGTGCTTTCTAAAGATGAAAATCAGAGGAAAAATATTCAACGCTATGCATACTTCGTTGAGCTTTAAAGATGTGCGAACGTCACGTTCGACATTCTGGAATTGCCCATATACTGTTGTAAGCAGTTAATTTTTTTAATAATGGTTATATTAAATGCGTTTAATAGCATTAAGGTTTTTTGCATACATATTTACATACATACATATAGTGGCTCTCAGAAGTATTTTGCATAATTCCTGTCCTAAGAAAACTTTAGAAATTCCGCTTTTCTTCGAATTCTTTCCAAAATTTTTTTAATATGGTATTATAGCCCAAAACGAATGCCTCTACCCTAACCACAATTAAGATAAATAATAGGTAGATACCTAGGTATGCAGGTACATAGTGTTTGCTTTTTTTTGTCACTCTTTATGGAATTCCTTGCACCTACAAACATAAAGAAAGTTCTACCTACTAACGAGAATTCCCATATTATGCATATAAATATGTACACTCGTACAAACCACATCCAAATTTACTAACTAGGCGCTACAAAAACCAAAAGCATACATATGTACATACAATAACAAAAAACCATCCACTTCCCTTCACACGTGCATACATATGTCTCCCCATACATATTTATAATAACATACAAACACATATGTACATATACCTGCATGTCTATGCACAAAAAGCGAGCACGTGTGTACATATACTATGTATGTATATATGCATAACACTATTCGAAAAATACTATTCGAATAATACTATTCGAATAACTACTATTCGAATAATAACTATTCGAATAATACTATTCGAATAGTACTATTCGAATTTTTTCCCACGAATAATATTATTCGTTTATTCGAATAACATTTATTCGAATATTATTCGAAAAAAGTCCCACTACTACTACTCACGTGTTGGCAAAGAATTTCTTCTATCTCATTTTCCTGAAGAGTTATACGTGTTTGAATATGGTCGTTTTTCACTTTTTCTTACAAACACAAGTTATTTTGAGATTTATATCTCGGGTCACACTTGTCATTTAGGATACAAACTCACCAACCTTATAAAGTTTTTTCTGAGTTTTCTAATGAAAATAACAAATTAAAAAAAAAAAGTTTTGTAAAAATATTTTTAATAATTTTTTTTCTTTCAACTTTTCAGAATGTATTCCTTTATTTTTTTTCTTTAAAATGGCGAAGACCAATCGAAAGCTTATTTTATTAGCTTTAAAACGATATATAATTTATAGTGCGGCCGGCATGCTGACTGCAAGTTTTTCATAGTAACGCACACCTATCACACTTCTATCAAGTAGCTTTTTATGTGATACAACATAATAATCTATACTTATGGTCGCGAACCTACGAAATTTTCAAAGCTAATATAAAAAATTCAGTGCCCTATTTTCTCAAAGTAATCTTGCTTTTTAATAACGGACACTTAGCTTACTTTGAATATAATTTTTTATTCATACATTAAATTTTAAGCAATAACAAAAAATTATTATTTTCGGTCGCGAACGTACGATTATAACACACCTAAAAAGCAAACAGAAAATTTACCGTTAATTGGTGTGTGTTTGCTCTCTTTGCATTATACTATTTTTTCTTGATACCAACTAAGAGATAAAGTAGCAAGAACATAATCATAGCATAAGTTTTTCAAACAAATTTATTTAAGAGAAGAAGTGCACTTAGAGTAGCTAAAACCGGACCAAAACTAATTTTTTGGGTTTTAAACCGTTTTCTTTAATGAACATGATTTTAAAAATTTAGTAAACTATTATTTTATAAACATTTAGACATGTTTTTAGAATTATATTTGAAAAATCCTAATTTTAATAAAGATTTTAATTTTCGGCCTTGGTTGACTTTTCTGTGGAAATACCGATATCTATATATATATAAATGAGTAGTGGTTTGTGCGGTCAAATAAAACCCTGGGATTAAACTAAATACTTCATTCTGCAAGTTTGTTCATAATAACCTCGAACCGGTTTTAGGAAACAGTAAAGTTGAAAATATTGAGGGTGCGTGGCACCTCCCATACAAACATAATCTTTTATGTTGAATATCCCTGGAAGTGTTTTCCGTAGAATAAGGCAGGGATGGGGATAGGGATAGGGATAGGGACAGGAAACTATTTTTTGAGTACCTTTTGCTAGGTTTACATATTAGTGCAGGCTTTACAAAGTATACTGCATACTCAAAGTTTCCAATAATATAATATAATACAATGGCGCTATTATAACTCTGACGAGTTTTATGGCCGAGCTTCTCCCCAATTTGTTTTTCCTACTAATTGGGTGGACCTAAAGTTTTATGCCGGCTCCGAACGGCGAATGCATTTTTTGTGAGAAGCTTTTTTTTCATGGCAGAAATACACTCGGAGGTAGACATATACGCCGACAGTGATTCCGGCGGCGACGGCGCCATTCCAAAAAAATTTCAGCGGCGTGCTTTTTCGCGCCGGCGCGCCTGCCCCAAATCTACAAATCACAATCCTTATTGAAATCTTAATTTTATTTAGTTACCTTAATAGCGCTGGCTGAATGGAATAAATAAACTAACTAAAAACAAACGTAAATATGTAAATCGGAGAGCCTGCCGAAAAACCAAAAATCTGAAACAATAACAAGAATTGCCTATACAAAAGCTTTGCTTGTTAATAGCTTTAGAACGTTGTACAAAACAAAACACACAATCGCACCAACATACTAGGTAGCAAAGACAGAGTGTCATTAAGCTACTGTTGTTGGTATGTAGATTTTAATATAAGGAAAATTGAAATTTAAGCGAAGCAAAGCTGACGGCGGTGGTAGCTCAATGGGATAGACATTGGACTACCAATCGAAACGGCCCAAGTTCGATTCTCGGTTGAGGCCGCTGGAAGAAGTCTGATGAGGAGATGTGGTGGTCTCCGAAATGGATCCATAACTTCCACCAAAAAAATTTTTTCAATTTTTCTTAATTATAAACTGGCCAATAGCTCATATAAAATTCACATAAAATAATTATTAGAATTAAAACGGCCATGTAAAAACAAACGTAAATATGTAAATCGGAGAGCCTGCCGAAAAAACAAAAATCTGAAACAATAACAAGCATTGCCTGTACAAAAGCTTTGCTTGTTAATAGCTTTAGAACTTTGTACAAAACAAAACACACAATCGCACCAACATACTAGGTAGCAAAGACAGAGTGTCATTAAGCTACTGTTGTTGGTATGTGGATTGTAATATAAGGAAAATTGAAATTTAAGCGAAACAAAGCTGACGGCGGTGATAGCTCAATGGGATGGACATTGGACTACCAATCGAAAAGACCTAAGTTCGATTCTCGGTTGAGGCCGCTAGAAGAAGTCTGATGAGGGGATGTGGTGGTCTCTGAAATGGATCCATAACTTCTACCAAACACATTTTTTCAATTTTTCTTAATTATAAACTGGCCAATAGCTCATATAAAGTTCACATAAATAAACTAATTTCCACTTTAAATTGTTGAAACTTTTTTATTAACAGCAAAAAACAATTGTTACATAAACTTAAATATAAAATAAAGAAAATATATATTAAAGAATATACACAAATCCATATGTAAGGGTAAATTTCAATTCATTTGCTTATTTTGTATGATAATAAACATGCATACATATATTTACATACATATTTATATATATAAATATAAAGCACTTTAAAATAAATATATGTATATACAGTGTTGGAAAAAATAATAGGGACAAAATTTTGCAATTCTCCATTTATTTCATTGTAAGACCAAATAATAATTACCATATATTGATGCTTACACGGAGAGGACTTGTTTCAATGACTCTGGGGTGGTTTTTGTGTAATAATTTAATTTTTATGAATAAAAATAATGAAATGTATAATTTAAGTTGGAAATAGTAATAGGGACAAACTTTAAATTCCATTGCTTTTTCAAATAAACTACAATATTACTGCTGCAGCTAGATTTAAACTAATGTTTAGTTGAAGCTCCTTTATTTTATAACTTCCTTACTTCTTCGTGGCATAGGGTTGGCCAAATCAGCGCAATTTGCAACTGGTATTAAGTACCAAGCTTCTTAAATTTTTTTTCCATAACTCCTGCTTATTTGTCCATTTTTGATCCCCCATCGTCTTTTTTAATATTCTCTATAGGGCTGAGGTTTGACGACTATGAGGGCTACTCAAAACAGCAACCTTCTTACGTTCAAACCATGAGTTTTCGATTCTGGAGGCATGTTTGGGATCATTTTCATCCATAAATCGCCATCTAATGATATCAAGGAGGGTTTAAATTATTCAATTTTGAGTAGAACAATTAGCAACAGACCTCGAGAAGTAGGACTAAATGGAAGAGATCCCAGAAAAGTTCCAGTAGCTTAAATTCTTTAGGACTGAGGCTAGTAAAGTAGGGAACAGCCAAAGTTTTTGTTAATAACTTTTAACGGGCAAAACATAAAACATTTCCGCATTCAGGTTCGTGGTCCTGAGGTCAAAACACGTTGATAGGTTGCTTTTTTTAATTTTGAAGAACTTTAGCAGTTAGCAAAACCAGGAAAATATGTAGACATCTCGCTCCATGCGGGTATGGCGCGCCAGCGCAAGCCGCCGCGCCGATACGCCGACTTCACGGATTATGGCGGCGGCAGCCGATTATGAAGGTAATCGGCGCGGCGGCGGCGGCGTCAATCGGCATCGTATATGTCTACTCGGAGGGTATGCCGCCCACTGCCGAGAGGTGACCGCTGCTCTTAAAAAACCCAATAATTGGATTTTTATTAATTAGCAATTTTTTTTTGGTGTTTTGCTCGGACTGGGGTTTGAACCCGAGACCTCTAGCATAGCAGGTGAGCATTCTACCCACTGCACCACAGCGGCTAAACCAAAGTTTCCAATACACCCTCAAAATCTGAAGTTAGGGACAAAAACCCCTTTTCCCCTTTGAGCTGAATAATAAATTAATAATTGTCAGAAAATAACGGCCAAAATAATTTCATAAAAATTTCAATAAAATTCCTATTTTACATATATTTAAACATATATATTATCACGAAACCCCGTATCTGATATTTAAGAAAAATTTGTATTTAACTATTTTTCTGTATATATATGTAGTTTTTATGTGATGTTTTCGCTATTTTGAAAGATACAGTCCTTCTGAGATATAGCAAAAGTTTCGTTGATTTAAAAAACTTAATAAAACTTTTATTATTTTACTTGAAAGAGTTTTTAGTGCTTAGCACGAAATTTTTTTATTTTAATTCAATTTTTAATTGTTGGGGTAAGTGGAAAAAAATTCAACAACTATTTACAGCGAAGGTTGAGTGTATAGCTATTTCACGAAAAACCATTTTCGATCGTCAGCACTCTTTTCGGAAGTGGATGCACCGGGGATTGAACCCGAGTCCATTCCATCTTCAGCCGCAATGACCCAACTCATAAACACACTCGGCCATTGAGACTCTGTGCAAGCTGTTGGATTTTCCCCACTTTTGCCTTTTTCATTTTCAACATTAACGTTAGTGTGTATATGCTTTTGCATATATTCTCCACAAACGTGCTGAATTTTTTGTTGTAGGCAGTTCGCAATGAACATTGTTGTTGGTATTTATTTTATGTATATACCAAACAACGTTAACAATTTTACTTGAAAGAGTTTTTAGTGCTTAGCACGAAATTTTTTTATTTTAATTCAATTTTTAATTGTTGGGGTAAGTGGAAAAAAATTCAACAACTATTTACAGCGAAGGTTGAGTGTATAGCTATTTCACGAAAAACCATTTTCGGTCATCAGCACTCTTTTCGGAAGTGGATGCACCGGGGATTGAACCCGAGTCCATTCCATCTTCAGCCGCAATGACCCAACGCATAAACACACTCGGCCATTGAGACTCTGTGCAAGCTGTTGGATTTTCCCCACTTTTGCCTTTTTCATTTTTCAACATTAACGTTAGTTTTTTTTTTTTTTTTTTAAGTAGGGGGAAGCATCAAAAGCCGACCAGTGCGAGACTTCAACCCGCTAAACCTAACCTACTCCCGCCCCAGACAATACTCCCACGGAACCACCGGACAAGGTATTACCTCCTGGGAGTGGGGATAAGACGTTTAAGTCTCCAGAATTTAATTGCGGACGGACCGACGCCTACGTTGATCTATTAAACGCAGTTGGTTCATAATTGAGGCTGAGACCTCGCTAACTATATCCCATATAGCAGAGGACTGGCACATCTGTGCAGTCAAATTTTCCACCGTGACAGCTGTTCCTGATATACCCTGTATTTGCCTACGTTCTGATAAGAATCGAGGACATTCAAAAAACACATGTTCTGCACTTTCTACCTTCCGTGGACATTCAGAACAAAAGGGACCCTCATCTAACTTGAACCTATAAAGGTAAGCCCTAAAGCACCCATGTCCACTAAGGATTTGTTGAAAAAGACAAAAGTGGGGAAAATCCAACAGCTTGCACAGAGTCTCAATGGCCGAGTGTGTTTATGCGTTGGGTCATTGCGGCTGAAGATGGAATGGACTCGGGTTCAATCCCCGTGCATCCACTTCCGAAAAGAGTGCTGATGATCGAAAATGGTTTTTCGTGAAATAACTATACACTCAACCTTCGCTGTAAATAGTTGTTGAATTTTTTTCCACTTACCCCAACAATTAAAAATTGAATTAAAATAAAAAAATTTCGTGCTAAGCACTAAACCCTCTTTCAAGTAAAATTGCTAACGTTGTTTGGTATATACATAAAATAAATACCAACAACAATGTTCATTGCGAACTGTCTACAACAAAAAATTCAGCACGTTTGTGGAGAATATATGCAAAAGCATATACACACTAACGTTAATGTTGAAAATGAAAAAGGCAAAAGTGGGGAAAATCCAACAGCTTGCACAGAGTCTCAATGGCCGAGTGTGTTTATGCGTTGGGTCATTGCGGCTGAAGATGGAATGGACTCGGGTTCAATCCCCGGTGCATCCACTTCCGAAAAGAGTGCTGATGATCGAAAATGGTTTTTCGTGAAATAGCTATACACTCAACCTTCGCTGTAAATAGTTGTTGAATTTTTTTCCACTTACCCCAACAATTTTATTATTTTAATTTGAGAAGCAGTGGCTACAAAAATTATTACAAAAAATTTGATCTTTATTGAAATTTTTAAGTAAAACTCGAGGATGTGAATTTTACCACAAAGTCGTGAAATATTTTATTTTATTTGATTTTGATATTCGTCGCTTTTTAAAATGACGATTTTGCCTGATTTTGATATCATGATGATTTCATATTGCTCAAAATGAAAATGAACGATTTTGCCTGATTTTGATATTGCGTTGATTTCATATTGCTCAAAATCAAAGCGGCCAGATTTCAAAATGAACGATTTTGGCTGATTTTGATTTTGCGCTGATTTCATATTGCTCAAAACCAAAGCGGCCAAATATCAAAATCAAAGCTTTCACAGTTTGATATTTGGTATTTACGTTTACATGTACATATGTACATGCTAACGTAAGACAGCGAGTAAAAAGTTATGTACGAGTATGTACATGTAAACGTAAATACCAAATATCAAACTGTGAAAGCATTGATTTTGATATTTGGCCGTTTTTGATTTTGAGCAATATGAAATCAGCGCAAAATCAAAATCAGGCAAAATCGTTCATTTTCATATTTTTTCATATTGATTAACTGCGATTTCTGTTTTTTTAGAAGCGGATTCAAAATCAACAGAAATGAAACTTACTCCAATTTTTCAAACACTGTGGTAGACAATAACAAATGTTATTTATCAAAAATTTCATGGCTACTTATGCAGATGCGCTAAAGGTGCGCCATTTATATTCATTAGAATTAAACCATAAACCCATTTTTTATATTTATTTCTAGAGGAAATCACTAATAAAGCGTTGAGAAATCGGTCATTATTTAAATGATTTACTTACCATGGGTGTGCTAGTGCTTGCTTGCATGTATAACGATTATCCATATCTACACACATTAAATTTTGTATAAAATGTTTAGCAGATTCACTAATATCGTCCCAGTAAGGGGAATCAAACTCGAATTCTCCTATTAAAATGATCCATTAGTTTAAATGTGTATAGGTCAGGGATGGAAAATGGGTTTTCTGATTTTGTACTAATTGAGCAAGTAAAATGTACCAAATCAAAGGAAAATGTACCATCATTTTTGGTAGCATATTTTTTCTAAGGACTTATACCAATCCCAAATTATATCTTCTTCTTTAGCCATTCAAAATATTATTGCTTTTCCAAGCAAAATCTTTCCTCTAAAAATAACATTATAAAAGCTTAAATTCATATGCATTTTTTATAAAATAAAAAGTTACTTAAACTAAAATTATTTTAAATACACAGCCCCATTCAATGCAAAAAAATTTCACAAAACAAAAACGCTTTAGGTATATACACAAATTTCTAAATTTTTTAAGGCTCTCATGTTCTGCTAAAGCTCTAAACTCAGCATTTACTACGTTTATACGTTGGCAAATTCATGAAATCATTTCATGAATTTTCGCTGCATAAACAAATTTTCATGAATTTAATTGTTCACGAAAATTATTCATGAATTTCGCCATCATTTTATGAAATTATGAAGTACAAGTCCGGCAACGCCAAACCAACAGCTGTTCATTCAGTTAAGGCAGATGTAACAGGTAGGCTCGGGGGCGAATTCAGAAATGTCCAATGTATTTTGTTATTGTAATTGGTAGTGTAATGTCAAAATTATATTTCGCTGTGGTTAAATTCTGAATTCGCTTGTGACTCGCGCATTCCCATTGGCCATGATGTGATTTTGACATTACACACTACCTTTGTATATAAAAAAAAATAGTTTCAGAATTCGCCACCGAGTCTACCTGGTAAATCTGCCTTGACAGCTGATGTCGTTAGAACGTTGCCACTTTTTAAAAAAGCTGAATCTGAAAGCTGACTCGGGTTCAATCCCCGGTGCATCCACTTCCGAAAAGAGTGCTGATGATCGAAAATGGTTTTTCGTGAAATAGCTATACACTCAACCTTCGCTGTAAATAGTTGTTGAATTTTTTTCCACTTACCCCAACAATTTTATTATTTTAATTTGAGAAGCAGTGGCTACAAAAATTATTACAAAAAATTTGATCTTTATTGAAATTTTTAAGTAAAACTCGAGGATGTGAATTTTACCACAAAGTCGTGAAATATTTTATTTTATTTGATTTTGATATTCGTCGCTTTTTAAAATGACGATTTTGCCTGATTTTGATATCATGATGATTTCATATTGCTCAAAATGAAAATGAACGATTTTGCCTGATTTTGATATTGCGTTGATTTCATATTGCTCAAAATCAAAGCGGCCAGATTTCAAAATGAACGATTTTGGCTGATTTTGATTTTGCGCTGATTTCATATTGCTCAAAACCAAAGCGGCCAAATATCAAAATCAAAGCTTTCACAGTTTGATATTTGGTATTTACGTTTACATGTACATATGTACATGCTAACGTAAGACAGCGAGTAAAAAGTTATGTACGAGTATGTACATGTAAACGTAAATACCAAATATCAAACTGTGAAAGCATTGATTTTGATATTTGGCCGTTTTTGATTTTGAGCAATATGAAATCAGCGCAAAATCAAAATCAGGCAAAATCGTTCATTTTCATATTTTTTCATATTGATTAACTGCGATTTCTGTTTTTTTAGAAGCGGATTCAAAATCAACAGAAATGAAACTTACTCCAATTTTTCAAACACTGTGGTAGACAATAACAAATGTTATTTATCAAAAATTTCATGGCTACTTATGCAGATGCGCTAAAGGTGCGCCATTTATATTCATTAGAATTAAACCATAAACCCATTTTTTATATTTATTTCTAGAGGAAATCACTAATAAAGCGTTGAGAAATCGGTCATTATTTAAATGATTTACTTACCATGGGTGTGCTAGTGCTTGCTTGCATGTATAACGATTATCCATATCTACACACATTAAATTTTGTATAAAATGTTTAGCAGATTCACTAATATCGTCCCAGTAAGGGGAATCAAACTCGAATTCTCCTATTAAAATGATCCATTAGTTTAAATGTGTATAGGTCAGGGATGGAAAATGGGTTTTCTGATTTTGTACTAATTGAGCAAGTAAAATGTACCAAATCAAAGGAAAATGTACCATCATTTTTGGTAGCATATTTTTTCTAAGGACTTATACCAATCCCAAATTATATCTTCTTCTTTAGCCATTCAAAATATTATTGCTTTTCCAAGCAAAATCTTTCCTCTAAAAATAACATTATAAAAGCTTAAATTCATATGCATTTTTTATAAAATAAAAAGTTACTTAAACTAAAATTATTTTAAATACACAGCCCCATTCAATGCAAAAAAATTTCACAAAACAAAAACGCTTTAGGTATATACACAAATTTCTAAATTTTTTAAGGCTCTCATGTTCTGCTAAAGCTCTAAACTCAGCATTTACTACGTTTATACGTTGGCAAATTCATGAAATCATTTCATGAATTTTCGCTGCATAAACAAATTTTCATGAATTTAATTGTTCACGAAAATTATTCATGAATTTCGCCATCATTTTATGAAATTATGAAGTACAAGTCCGGCAACGCCAAACCAACAGCTGTTCATTCAGTTAAGGCAGATGTAACAGGTAGGCTCGGGGGCGAATTCAGAAATGTCCAATGTATTTTGTTATTGTAATTGGTAGTGTAATGTCAAAATTATATTTCGCTGTGGTTAAATTCTGAATTCGCTTGTGACTCGCGCATTCCCATTGGCCATGATGTGATTTTGACATTACACACTACCTTTGTATATAAAAAAAATAGTTTCAGAATTCGCCACCGAGTCTACCTGGTAAATCTGCCTTGACAGCTGATGTCGTTAGAACGTTGCCACTTTTTAAAAAAGCTGAATTTCATGAGTTCATAAATGCTGCATAAACGAGACCATTTTCGAATTCATGAAATTAAGAGTTCACGAATTCTGCCGTATAAACGCAGTAAATAATTTGCTCTATTTTGTCAAATTCACGCTTTGGAAATAACTCTAAAACCAAAGGGACAATACTATTTGTTTTGTTTTAATAGATTTGGGATGCAGTGATGTATTATTTGACAAAAATGTACCAAATATGTCAGCGTAGTACCTATGTACTTTTGGCTACCGGAATGTACCAAAAAAGTACAATTGTACCACATTTTCCATCCCTGGTATAGGTATGTATTTACATTAGGATAATCCAAAATAGTATGAAGAAAATATTTCATGCAACTGTATCCGGAAATCTATACCGAAAAATTTTAAAACTTAGAGGTCGCGCAAATTTATCCAAATGTCCTTCTCCTTTTACATCAGTGATGATTCATAATTTTTTGGAAAGTTCTTAAGGAACAAGAAAGATGTTTTTAATAGCCTTGCTTCGCAATGATTTCTTCGGTTATAATTTTTAAGACCACCTTACGCATGCAAAATTAGAAATGCTTTACGCGACCTCTAAATGAAATTTTTTATAATTAAAAAGGGAACACATATTGTGTTAGGAGTAAAAGCATAAATAGCCTTGTTCCGTAATGATTTTTTGGGTATTAATTTTTTTGGACAACCTTAATTCTTCTACGTACCATACGAAAACTAGCAAACGATTTTTTGTGGCTGACAAAAAGTAACAAGTTTGACTTTTGGCTGACGAAAAGTAACAAGCTCGACTTTTGGCTGACGAAAACTATCAATTTCGTTTAAACAAGAACAATTTTAATGTAGAAACAGTATATAATTACGGTTACTTTTCGTCGGCCAAAAGTCAAATGCTACGTACAGAATTTTTTATTGCTAGCTTTCGTTAGAAATTTTAAATACGCTAGCTTTCGTATGGTACGACGATATATAGTTTATAGTATCTCACCAACCTTTTAAAATTTGAGCAAATAAATTGGCATCATTTTCATCATAAAATGGTGGATAACCACATAATAGTATATATGAAATAACGCCTATGCTCCACACATCCACTGCTTTTCCATATGGTTTTTGCGCCAATACTTCCGGTGCCACGTAACCAGGTGTGCCACACGCTGTTGCCATTATACCGGAATCTTCCATTTTCGAAAGTCCGAAATCGCTAATCATAATTTTACTACTTTCATCTGGACTGTAGTATAAAAGATTTTCTGGCTGTTGAATGGAACATAAGCAATTTGTAATGCTATTAATACATATATTTGACCATATGTATATGTAAATATTTATTTATATATGCATTTAATAAATAAAAATGGTGGTAGCTTGGTAGAAATAATCCCATTAAACAAACCGTAAAAAAACATACAAAGCTCGGGCCGAATAAAGGATATACATTATTTTATTAGTAGTATTGAGTGCCCAAAACTGACAAAAAAAATTGGTCCTTTTATTACTCAATAATTACACCTCATGCAAAATGCTCTATCTCTTTCAATAACACTGTGCTTCAAAATCAGGGTTAATCTCTCCGTAATTGATGAAACCAAAAGAAAATGGAAGCTTACCCCTCTAGTAACAAAGCCCCGTAATGCATTTTTGGCCTATAGCTCTGGTTTCATTTTTATTTACCTGTGCTTATGCCTTTGCCTATGAGCTGACAGCAATATAAATCACAATAACAGCAGAAAGAGCAACAACGCTTACGTATAATGTAATATTTTTGCAATGTTGCATTACAATAATATAATCCCCGCTATCGCCCCACCCAAATGAGTATATCTGCATGCCAGTCAAATGCCAGCAAAACAACAATAATCAGCTGTGCTAAAACCACAATTGCCTACCAACAAAATAACACGCAGGCAAGCATAAACAACAGCACTAAACTTACATGCCAGCCGACTTATAGTCCTGTTAGTCGAGAACGTAAACCCGTGTACCGTGTCACCTGGTCCAACCTATTCAATGGGATTTCTATGTAACCGATTATTCAACGACGGACGACGCAGATGCCCGTACCGCAGAAATCAAAATCATTTTGATTTTTTACGTAAAAACGTGTCAGCTGATCGCTCGCATGGTTGCAAGGTAGAAGGGTTGCCGGTTGAACATTTTTAGTTATTAAACAGTAATTTTCACAGCATTATACAACTAACTCAACAAGATTTTAAAATGTTATGGAATATACATATATGTGTTCACGTGGAAAAAATTTATTATTACTTTAATTTTTAAAAAGAAAGGTAAGAAATCGTTTATAATTTTTTTTTAAATCCCAAACAAAATGTAAATATATATGTATATAAATTAATAACAAGATAAAAGCTTTGTTCATTAATAAAGTCAATCACTCCTTGCTGATTCTTATGTTATGTTCAGACACAACCTTAATTGAACATTAAGAGCCTTCATTCAATTTTCAAGCCCAATGATTCTCAATTTACCATACAAAAATTGACCAAGTTAATGCTTCATTAGAAATTAATGAGTTGTTAATGAAGAACAATTCTGCATGCAACCCTGTTAAAAGGCTTGTTTCATAAGTAAAATGAAATGTCATGAAAAGAGAAATGTGATTAGCGTCAGTGTCCACTAAACAGGTTGGTTCGTCAGATCAGCTGCATTCTTGTTCTTCTTCATCACCTATCAAATTTGTTTTTATTTCTGCTTATTTTAAACATGCATTCTTGTTTACGATTGGTAAAAATTGTGAGATGAATGTCAAATTATTTCGTCCTCCTTGCAATTTTGACATTTAGGTCACGAGAGTTTGATATTCAGCTCACGGCGTGTATGTGTGTATGTATCTTGAGCCGACCTGTTAAATGGGCCAAGTAAATTAAATATGTCTGAACACCAAATCTAGAGATGTTCAATCAAGCCCAATTGACTTAATTAATTTTTATGTCTGAACATGATATTAAACTTGATCTTCTTGGCTTTCAGCCCAGCCTTTTGCAATGGATATCTTCATATCTTTTAAATAGAACACGAAGGGTGATTTTCAAAAATGCTTACTCGTCTATTATTAATGTTACTTCATGAGTTCCTCAAGGCAGTCACCTTGGCCCGATTCTGTTTTTGCTATTTATTAACGATATAACTACTACTAAATTCCTTAGTTTCTTGGTGTGACACTAACTTAATGCCACTTAACCTCAATAAATGTAAATTCATGCGCTTTTCCCGGAAAAACGTACAGCCAGCTTCTTATGCAATAAATGGCTTAGGTCTCGAACAAGTAAATGAGTTTGTGGATTTAGGTGTAATAATGGACTGCAAACTTAGTTTTAACATTCATATTAATGCTACAGCAAATAAGGCAAGAGGTGTCTTAGCGTTTATAAAACGTTGGTCAAAGGAATTCAGCGACCCATACACAACTAAAACACTCTTTACAACTTTAGTAAGACCTATATTGGAATATGGTTCCATAGTTTGGAATCCATACTATCAGATTCACTCTGATCGCTTAGAGTCAGTCCAAAAACAGTTTTTGCTTTTTGCTTTAAGAAATTTGCCTTGGGATTCTGGTTACAATCTTCCACCGTATACTAGCCGTTTAAAACTCCTTAATCTTCCGACTCTTGCAAGTCGACGAGAAATGTTAGGGGTAATATTTATCGTTAAGCTCTTGAATGGCTTAATTCTTTCTCCTTTCTTGCTAGCTGAAATAAACTTTAACATTCCTTCTCGTTCAACAAGACACTTCAACGCTATCCATTTAAAGCAGTGTAAATCAAACTTTGAATTAAATGAACCTTTCCGGGGTTTATGCAAGAGCTTTAATTCCTATTACAGCTTTTTAGATATTTCGGACTCACTTTTCATTATAAGGGAAAAAATACTGTCTTATCTTAGTAGCGATTATTCTGTTATAATTCTCAAGACTAACTTCAAATTTACTATACTCAGCTGATGATTTTATTTCTCTGTAGCTGAGCAGTTTAAGATCTCGACGCTTAACAAACTCCTGCCACTCAACACCTCGGCATTTTATGTAAATAAAAAATATCCGTACGTCATGCGGGTGCGCCTCTCGTGCGGTCGGGCGGGATTGGAGGGCATGGGTTATTATTATTATTATTAACAACTTTACTTGCAAGTCAATGTCAAATTAAGAGTAAAAACGAGAAAAAGAGAAAATTATCAACCAAAGTGATTGAACACAAAATCGTAAACATTCGCAAGAAAACAGCTGATACGCTGTTTTGACAATTTGACTTTTAGGTTAGGTTGTAATTGAAATTTTTGAAATTGGAAATGAATGGAAATAACTGAATTAGGAAAACAAAAATGTACTTTGGCTATTCCACAACATCGTCAAGATTCTCTTTTTGCGCTAATTTATTTAGTACACAATTAGAAATTTGCGTTAAAATGTTTGTATATTTCCAATTGAAATTTTTGTGATCATATATTTTTGACACTTCTATTTTTTTAAAGTTGCAAGTAGTTGCAAGTGAAGATTTTACTTGGCTATCTTTTGCGAATTTTTTGGGTTATTGAACATAAATTCGTAACTATTCGTAAAAATATGTAACAATTTTGAGATATGGAACACTCCTAATAAATGAAGATATTACTGAAAATTAAAGCAAAAATGTATTTAACCACATATGGTGGTTCTAAGATCTAAGTTTCTGTAACAAAACCGGGGAAAGTGTCGATTAAAGTGATGTCACACTAATACGATCCACACTTTGTCACCACCTATTTATACTAGAAAAGATATGAGTTACAGAAACTCAGTACAGATTTCTTAATTAAACACAGATTTTTGTGAGAATCTTGTTGCTTCCCAATACAATTTTTTTTTATGGATTTTCAATTTTGTAAATTTAATGTTCTGTGTTTTTTGTTATTTTATGTTTTAGCCCTTGATAACTATCACCAAGGTTTGATGGAAATTTATTGGGCAGCTACAAAATCACAAGAAAATTGTGTTTTAATTACCAACTAAGCCGTAAAAAAGTAACTAAATTAATAAAAAAAAAGGTCGTCAACGACAACTTTAAAAATGATTAAATTAATATTTTCTTTTCATTTGGCAAATAATGCACAGTTGTGTATTGAAGAGTAATCCGGATAACACTTTGAAGATTAGTAAAAATCTTTTTTGTTCAAAAATGACTAAATGGCAACCCTGCCAAAATGTAAACAAATTATATATATATGTAAATATGTGTGAGTAAAGCAGCTGATTGCTCTGTTGCCCTACGGGCTCAAAAAATCCTAAAAATTGCATACGGGCGTTTGCGTCAGCGGGCGGACCACACGTTCTCGACTAACTGGACTATTACATACCAACAACTACGCCGCTTAGTATTAACAAGTGCTTCACTTGTTCGTTCGCACTCGCTGTGATTCTTACACACGCAGAAAACACTTCAAGTCTCAGGCAGCGGGCATATAAAAGCGCAGTAATTGGCAAGCGCTAATCAGCACTGTAGACCTGTAGGCAAGGTTAGGTGAAAAAGAAAAAATGATTGTGTTTCTGGAGGTGAATATAGCGGACATTAGCAGCACACCACACATCAGAGTTGCATATCAGTTGCTCTAAAAAACTTTAGAACTTGAAAACAAAAAAAAAAACAAGAAAACTGTCGTATTTGTGATAAAGTAGTGAGGTCAAAGAGGATTTTCTAATTATGCAAATGAATACACATATGTTTTTTCTATATTATTAAAATATTCCACCATTAAACCACGACCTTAAAATATTTATCGCACATATTTTCGCTGTGCTGGCAACCCTCTTCTGTCGATGTTCATTTGGGAGGTGAATTTCCCAAAATCCCATCTCAAAGCTTGCCTACAGTTCTACAGTGTAAATCAGTCTTCGTAGGTAAGCCGGTGGGAGTACTTGGCACTAAGTCAATGCTCCTGCTAGCTGGCTAAGTGGAGGAGTTGTTGTTATGGCGATGGCTACTCTCCGCTAGTGCGAGTGTTCGCTAGAGTCAACACTTGCACCAGTTGAGTGGGAGTGGATTGCTGCCCATATGATGGCACAACCCCTCCACCGCCTGTCTTGATTCTGGTGTTGATCAGTGCCATCTCCATAACCGCACCTACCAGTTAGAGTGTAAATCATGGAGATGGCGGTGGTTGGCCAAAGAGTCAGGACTTTTTGATTGGCTGAATGGAGGATATGCCGTCATGGCGCTGGCTACTCTCCGATCGGTTGGTGCTAGTGACTGGCCAAAGTCGGCGCTTGCACCGGTTGGGTTGGAGTATACCAATGCCCTCATGACACCACACCTTCTCCACTCGGGCCTGGATCCGTCGCACTATGGCGCCTCTGCCGAAAAAACGTGGCAAAAATCAAAAATGTCATGAAAGTGTTTTATAAGTCCAATATCTTTATATATATTACGCTAAGCTATTTTTTGTACGCACCATAACTTCTACACCGTTACACCGATTTTCGAAAATGGTGTCAAATAAAGGGCTTGACCTGTAGATGTGCAGGAAGGTTTAATATTTCTGAAAAGGGTTGCCACCTGTTTAAAAATTTAATTCTCTTGTATAGTTTGATTGATTTTTAAATTTCAGGTACCATATTAAAGAGCTTGAGCTGAAAATGAGTAATTTATTATAATTTTTACAAAAAGGGTTGCCACCTGTTAAAAAATTCAGTTTTACGCTATAGTTTGTTTGGTTTTTAAATTTAAGGTGTCATATGAAAGGAGTTTGCTTGAAAATAAGTAATTTATTATAATTTTTACAAAACGGGCTGCCAACTGTTCATAATTTCATTTTTACGCTATAGTTTGTTTGATTTTTAAATTTGAGGTGTCATATGAAAGGGAAGATAAAGAGGAGTAGAGAGGAGTAGAGAGGAAACTAGAAAGGGAAAGAGGAGTCCGATAAATAGCCTTTTGGAGGTCGCTTTAAGGTTAACATATTATAGAAAATTATTTAGCATAAAACTTCGCTATGGGGCTCCTCGGACAAAATATTTTTATAAGAAATCTAGGTCCATAGAAAATAAAAATAACCAGTAACTATGTATGCACCTATATGCTTCATTTTATATTTTATTAATAAGAATATATGGACTTAAACCAATGTATATTCTGTAATTTTTAAAGGGAAGTCAAATTTAAAATGGCAATACAAAAAAATTGTCAAATGTGGCAATAAGATGTCTTCGACCCTCAAATTGTCGCGCAGAGTAATTGAAAACCACAGCATAGCGTGGCAGGGTTTACTAGTATGTATCTACCCTGCAGGAAGTGCACCTATCTTAAAACTGACTTTAAACTGATTACAAAGACACTAGTGCTCACTTTTAATTGTATATTTTCTTTGAAAAAGGCTAACTACTTTTGTTTGGAAATGGCGATAAAAAAGTCAGTCCTGTATACTTCCGCATTACATGGAGGGTAACTATGAACTAACTTTTTTTGGGTGAAAAATAATTGATCCCAAAATATAATATCATCCATTTTTAGAAAATTATAAAAAAAAAAATACAAGGGAAATGGTTGCAGATGTAGCTGTTACATACATACATACATGTTTGCATTCACGGAGTTCACAAAAATTTCGATATTCTTCCAATGCTTCGCTTCCTAAATCCAAAAAGAGGAATTTTCACAGCAAAATTCTATCAGTTGAAATATTTTTGAATAAAAATATTTTCATCAGGCATTTGAAAGCTTTTGTCAATGTACACTTTACGTTTTTTTGGATATTCCTGCATGACAAAGCAACTAACTAAAAATGGGTATCTGGCTGCTTGATATAAATTGATTATTTTTTTCAATTGTCTCAAAATAGCCAGTTAAAAGTCAACTACTTTTAGGAATTGATTTTTTTCTTCCAGCTGGGTAATGGAGAATTTTCCAGCAAACACGAATATGTAACTCCTATTAAATAGAAAATTTTAGTTTAGGAGGTAGAGCCGCTCAAAGTTGACAAATTTCAACAGAGAAAAAAATGTGTTATTTTTGTTATTTTTTTTTGCATTTAACATTATTTTGCCTGTAGGTAAATCGGCCGGTTGCTACATCTTTGTAATGCAATGAAAGGTAATTCAATTCTAAGTTTAAAGGAAAAAAAATTTCTTGTTCTCTAGTAAAAGTTGTCGGATATACCTGTTTTTCGAATGGCCTATTTTTAGGCCCTTTTCAAACTTTGATGGAAAAAAAGTCAAAAAATGTATATCCGACATTAACAGTAGTTATTTGTGAAATATTCTTTTACCAGAACTCGTAAAGTTTACCTGCGTCCAGCTGCGACTTCACTTTTTACATCAAATTAAGTGAAACAACCTTGCGTGCAAATATGCGCCTGGGCAGGTATAAATAAGGAAAGGAGGCGAATTTAGTTCGATCGTTAGTTTAGTTAGCTCGCCTATTGTTCTTGTAATCTCTTAGTGAATTCTTGGAATTTATTAATGAACTCAAATATTTTGGTTAAGAACTGTACCTGAGGTTTATTTCCATTATTTGGGTATATAAACCTATGTATAATACAATGCTCAAAAACAGTCGTTTTTGGATATTAGGAATAAAGTATCCTGCTTATTTAAATAAAGTGAATAGTATTTATTTTTTAGTAAAATATACTCTCTGAAAAATTGTAATAAGTATGTCTGTAGAAAACTCGAAACTATTTGAGGTGTTCACAGCTACGAATACTAAAGGGGACTTCGTAGAGGCTATTATAACAGAATTAGCTAGTGAAATGCGCAACAAAGAAGACGAAGGCTTGAAAGAAAAAATTGGCTTACTTTACTTAAATATAGAAAAAATGGCAAGCAGTCGGCCGTTAGACATCAAGGTTTATAAGGAAACACGAAAGCTGGCTATCTGGTATAAGTTTTTTGGACGAAGAAATGCCTAGCACGTCAACCAAACAAAGTAGAGGGAGACCAACAAAATCCATAGAAGAGTGCTCGACTTACACAAGGAAAAGGAAGCTGTCAGCTACTACTGGAACTATCGCCACGGATCATCTTTCAGAAGCACTGGCTATTAAATATAAAAAGGACAAAGAAAAAGTCAAGTCCCATATAACAGAAGCAGTTGCGTTAGCAAGTCCAGTGCGGCTGATGAGGATCAAAAACAGCATTCCCACACCACCACAATCACTACATAGGAAATACACTCCCGAAGAGTCTTTAGCACTGTTTATAGATCTTGGTTTATTATTGCGTGAGTCACTATTGCAACATAATGCCGATCTTCTTCCTGGGTACAAACAAATTACTCAAGCCAAAAAAGAGGCAGTTCCTCTAAATTCAAAAATAATTGAGGTGTCAGCTGAAGTTGGGCTTCAAGACCTAATGGATCATACGCCTTTGCGGCTCTTGCAAAGTTTTTCTGAAGAAAAGTATAAATCATTGCCAAAGATGTTAACATTGACAAATAAATATAAACAAAGAATAAATGTCGAAGATGAAACAGTTACAGATGCTAATATGTTTATGACTTCTATTGTTCCCCTGCGACTAAAAGATGAAGCTTCAGAATATTGGAAAAATCTCCGGCCGTCATCAGTTAAATTTTGTCGCCCGATATTATTTAAGTATGAGAAAGAGTCTTCGGAACTGATAAATGCTACAGTGAACGATATAAAAAATCAAATCGCCAAATTAAAACCAACAATAATTGAAACCGAAGACGGGAACGCCATTACCATAAAGCGTGATTTTCTTCTGACTATGGTCGATGGAAAAGTCTTAAACATAATAACAAATACATCATCTACTTTGAAATGTCCAGTTTGTAAGAAGAGTCAAAAAGACTTTGAAAATCTTGATGATTCAGTAAATTATGAATTAAATTATGAGTATGGAATATTTCCTTTGCATGCGAGGATAAGAAGCATGGAATTTTTTTTGAAGCTGTCTTATACACTACCACAACTAGGAGAAGTTTTCGGCGACAATGCTACATCTAAGGAAAAACAAAACATTAGAAAACAAAAAATACAGGATGCATTCTATAAAGAGCTTGGCTTGAGAGATGACTGCCCAAAGTATGGATGCGGAAATACAAACGATGGAAACTCCTCAAGAAGATTTTTTGAAAACGATGAAGTGACTGTTCGTGTAACTAGAGTTTATAGAGATATTGTAAAAAGATTGGGAGTCATTTTAAATATCTTAAATTGCCACGAAAAAAGTTAATGGAACCAAATTTGGCGAATATGCATCTAAAAGTACAGTCTCTCGGCTCCAACTCGTTCAATTCTGAACTAACACTGGACTGTCGCCGATCTCTGCAGGAGATGGCCAAACAGACCCGTCTGCACCTCGTGTGGGTCCCGGGACATAGGGATATCGAGGGAAATTGTAGGGCAGATGAGCTTGCAAGGCAAGGCACTACCGAGCAGGTTCTTCCTGACAAAGAACGCATAGGTATGCCGTTTGCCACATGCAAGCTAATGCTTAAACAGCATATCTATAAACTAGCAAGCGATAGATGGCAACAGAACCCAGTATGTCGAACATCAAGACAAACCTGGCCGAATTGGGACCACAAGCGATCTCGTCAAATATGTACTCTAAGGAGAGAGGAAATCTCGAACCTTGTGGGGGTGCTCACAGGACACTGCCTTATCGGGAAACACGCAGAGAGACTGGGTGCACCCTACCGTAGATGCTGCAGAAGCTGCAAAGATGATGAGGAAGAGGAGACAATCGAACACCTCATTTGCCATTGCCCGGCTCTTAACAGCGCCAGACGACGCTTTCTTGGGACACCTTTCCTGGATAGCCTATCTAAAGTCGCGGTTGTCGACATAAAGGACCTGGTGAATTTCATTAGGGTATCAAACTGGTTTAAAAAGGAGGAGTAATCTGTTTTCTTCTTGTGGTATCACAATGGGCCTCTGCACTGGCCTAAGTGTGCCCCCATGGCAGCCACTCTAACCTAACCTAACCTACAGAGCTGCTGCTTCAAAAGTATCCAGAGAAGAAGCTTACGCCAACGTTACATAAAATTTTAGCACATGGAAAAGATTTAATAGAATATCAGTGCTGACCATTAGGGAAATTGTCTGAAGAAGCTCAAGAATCTAAAAATAAAGACCACAAATGATATAGGAGTTTGAACACTTGCAAAATATCACGAGTCAGGCAAAACGAAGACCTTTTCAACATGTTAGCCATCTCTTCTGATCCAGTCATACCATCCATGAGGTATGTAAAATCACAAAAAGATCTTAAAAATGAGTATAGCTCAGAAATACTTTCTTTATTAGACATATCTTCCAGTGACGATGACTATGTTAAGATAAAATAAGTTATCCACATTTTTTTCATCATAAGAACAAAAAAAAATTATTTTTTTATTTTTTTTTATACAAAATAAATACAAGTTTATTTTTTATTGCAAATAACACAGTCATTAATTTTATTAATTTATAAGTTGGTTTTTGGTTTTTGTATTTTTCTAAAATTTAGCAAATTTTGTGATGAGTCTGACTTCCAGAAGAGTATTAAATTTTTACACAAATCAATATTTCTATCGAGTTTGGTCAAAATTGGTAAACGGTTACTAAGCTAAAACTTTATATCATAAGTGGGCAATGCCACGCCACTTTTTCCAAATAATTGATTTATCTGGTCTACCGCTCAAAAGAAAGTTTATAATCCAAATTTAATTTTTTTCATTAAGTTTTTACTTACAAATATTTCTTTTCGCGTTTTTATAAAAAATTTCAACTTTGACGAATTATTTTGAACCACCCTAATAATGTAAGATTATATATTTTCAACCACTAAAACTTCAAATAATTAGCTTTCATATGCATTTTAAATTTTTTAAATATCTCTATTGGTTTAAAAGTTATGATTTTTGCAAAGAAAAAAGCCAAAAGGCGCCATAGTGCGTCGTAATAGATCCATACGTATTTGATATATCTACTACTAAATATTTCTACCCTACCTAGTTCTAAGTATGGCAACCCTGTAACCTTATTCTATGGATAATAAAGCAGTTGATCGTAACTACAACATGGTGTCAGGTGTGTATGCGGCAGCGTACCTATAAAGAAAAACCATAAGTTAGACAAAAACCAAATATATCTATCAGTTAAAAAAAACCTGCCGCGGCTCTTATAATCAAAATTTAAAAGTGAATAATGACGTTTGATGAAGGGGACCATAAAAACAAAAGTGCCGAAGCCATGTGCTCGTCAACTCTACAAAGTCGGGTTATGTCCATCGCGACCACTATTTTGCCCTTGGACTTAAAGTCATCAAATCAATCGTCCACATGGAAAAATTGGAAAAAGCATTGCTTTTGCATCATCTCGGTCCGGAGTGTATAATAATCTATATACTAATACCAACATTTTTCCCATACAAAGAATTTCCAGGCTGTTTAGCACATTTAACATACTCATATCCACATAAAATTGATATGGATGTGTTCGTATGAGTCAGGAGCAGTGCATAGGCATATAATTTTTTCTATAAATTATTTAATTTGTTTATAATTAATAAATGAAATTTTTAGTAAAGAGAAATAGATATCGGAAACGTGTTTACAAATATCGTAAACACAGTTGAAGAGTCGCTTTAATTTAAAAGCACTCTCTCTATTTTATATGCATTGGCCCAGTTTACGCTCAGATCAAAATCAACGCGGCCAAATATATCCTATTGCTTTTCCATTAAAGCGAAAAATGAGAGAGAGGGCGGGAGAGCACACTGAGTAATTTTAATTTTGACCAAGGCATATCTAACAGGTAGGCTCGGCGGCGAATTGAAAAACTTCTTTTTTTATTTACAAAGGTAGAGTGTAATGTCAAAATCAAAGCGAATTCACATCATGGCCAATAGGAATGGACGAGCCCCAAGCGAATTCAGATTTTAACCACGGCGAAATATCATTTTGACATTACACTAACAATTACAATAACAAAATACATGGGGAATTTCTGAATTTGCCACTGCGCCTACCTTCCTAGATCTGTCTTGATTTTGACCATGATTTCGTGTCGGACCGTGATCAAAACCAATGCAAAGTTGAAAAAATAAATTGCATGGTCGAATTTCGAGAACCGGCGATACTAGTATGTATTTAATTCTTTTAATGAAGACTTAGATTGGGTAAAATATATTGATTTGTTACAAAAGTTTGATAACTATTTTATACCAAAGGCGAACATATGGCATGATCGAATCGTTGAGCAATACGGACGTGTTTTTTTTAACGCTCCCGTTTTAACGTGTAAATGAATAATAAAGTGCATTCATTTGATGTTTTCAAACATTCGGACGTTGGATATATCGCACACTAAATCAAAAAGCGTTACAACTCAAAAAATTTGAAATGTACAGGAGAGGCAAAAAACTTTTTTTGCAGACACGGTTGCAATTTTTTCATCAAATAAAGTTGCAAATGGTATTAAAGCCTGCATAAAGCTGATTTACGAACAGTTTTTGATGTGTAAATATCTTTGCTGTAGCTACGAGTGATTTCGAAAAACAGGTAAAGTTTACGCGTAAACGTAAATGACCTTTGTGTTAGTGCACTGCTGCGTCCGTGTGAATCGCTTGGCATTGTCAGTGGTAGGTAGATAGATAGACATGTACAAATGCTTGCATGCATAGCCGTGCAAATGCAAATATCAACAACAACAGCAACGAAGCGAAGTGAAGTTGTTGTTGTTGTTGTTTTCTGCAACAATGCGACAAATAGGCAAAATAAAAAGGACCAACCTGTTTGAACATGTATGCAAATGTGTGGATATGCATACCTACATCTACCTTCTAATTTTCTGTGCAATATTGGTATCAAATGAAAGGTTTTGAGCAGGACTTCGATATAAAGCTCTCTTCATTGTGACCCCCAGGCCGGGTCTCCAGATATGGGTCAAAAGGAGTACCCGGATGATCCTTGAATGTTTCTGAGCAATATTGGTATCCAATGAAAGGTTTTGAGCAGGATTTCGATATGAAGCTCTTTTCATTGTGACCCCTAGGCCGGGTCTCCAGTTATGGGTCAAAAGGAGAACCCGGATGATCCTTGAATATTTCTGAGCAATATTGGTATCAAATGAAAGGTTTTGAGCAGGACTTCGATATAAAGCTCTCTTCATTGTGACCCCCAGGCCGGGTCTCCAGATATGTGTCAAAAGGAGCACCCGGATGATCCTTGAATGTTTCTGAGCAATATTGGTATCCAATGAAAGGTTTTGAGCAGGATTTCGATATGAAGCTCTTTTCATTGTGACCCCTAGGCCGGGTCTCCAGTTATGGGTCAAAAGGAGAACCCGGATGATCCTTGAATGTCTCTGAACAATATTAGTATCAAATGAAAGGTTTTGAGCAGGTCTTCGATATGAAGACCCCTAGGCCGGGTCTCCAGATATGGGTCAAAACGAGGACCCGGATGATCTTTGAATGTTTCTGAGCAATATTGGTATCAAATGAAAGGTGTTGGGCAGGGATGCTACATGGATGTCTATTCTTTATGATGTCTAGGTCGGGTCCCGTGGTATGGGCCAGAATGAGGACTGGATGATCCTTGAATGTTTCTGAGCGATATTGGTATTAAATAAAAGGTTTTGAGCAGGACTTCGATATGAAGCTCTTTTCATTGTGACCCCTAGGCCGGGTCTCAAGATATGGGTCAAAATGAGGACCCGGATGATCCTTGAATGTTTCTGAGTAATACAAAACAAAAGAAAATAAAAAATAAAAATTTAAAAACTAAAAACCAAAACAAACAAAAGCAACAAAATAGTAGCAGTCACAATGACAACAAAAAATTACAAAAACGATAGTCGCATTTTAATCCGTAGAAAACCAGGAAAAAAGGAATAAGGAAAGCAATATTGGTATCAAATGAAAGGTTTTGAGCAAGGATTCTACAGGAAGCTCTACTCTTTATGAGTCCTAGGTCGGGTCCCGAGATATGGGTCAAAACGAGGGCCCGGATGATCCTTGAATGTTTCTGAGCAAAATTGGTATCAAATGAAAGGTTTTGAGCAGGAATTCGATATGAAGCTCTTTTCATTGTGACCCCTAGACCGGGTCTCCAGATATGGGTCAAAACGAGGATCCGGATCATCCTTGAATGTTTCTGAGCAAAATTGCTATCAAATGAAAGGCTTTGAGGAAGGCTCCTACAGAGAGCTCTACTCTTTATGAGTCCTAGGTCGGGTTCCGAGATATGGGTCAAAATGAGGACCCGGATGATCCTTGAATGTTTCTGAGCAATATTGGTATCAAATGAAAGGTTTTGAGCTGGACTTCTACAGAGAGCTCTATTATTTATGATTCCTAGGTCGGGTCTGGAGATACGGGTCAAAACGGGGACCCGGACGATCTTGCATGTTTCTGAGCAATATTGGTATCTAATGAAAGGTTTTGAGATGGCCTTCTACAGAGAGCTCTATTATTTATGATTCCTAGGTCGGGTCTGGAGATACGGGTCAAAACGGATAATCTTGCATGTTTCTAAGCAATATTGGTATTAAATGAAAGATTTGAGCAGGCCTCCTACACGGAGCTCTACTCCTTATGATTCCTAGGTCCGGTGCCGAGATATGGGTCAAAACGAGGACCTGGATAATTCTTGAATGTTTTAAGCAATATTGGTATCAAATGAAAGGGTTTGAGCAGGATTTCTACACGGAGCCCCGAGATATTGGTCAAACGTGGACCCAAATGATCTTGCATGTTTCTGAGCTAAACAAAACAAAACAAAATCAGAAATCAAAAATCAAAAATTAAAAATCAAAAACCAAACACCAAAACAAACAAAAACAACAAAATGTAGCAGTGACAATGGCAAAAAAAATTATAAAAACGACAGTCGCGTTGTAATCCATAGAAAACCGGGGGAAAAAGGATAAGGCAAAGGGAATAAAAATCCGATTTCGAAACTGTTTACACATCAATGTTCATGAGTACTCGTTACTCACGCTTTCTTTTTTTTTCATATAAATTGTGTTGGTCTTTTACCAATAGATCTTGATTTCTATGCACAAAATGATTATACGTATAAAAATTGTGACACTCTTCGCAGAAGATCTCTTAGAACTCCCCCACCCGTCTCCAAATCCAACGAGATGGTCTCTTTAAAAAATACAAAGTCAACACCCGTTGGCATTCCTACTAATTGCTCTGATAGTTTGACTAAACAACAACAATTGTCAACATCAGCGCCTATATCTATGTCTGCTGCGAATAAAGGTGTAAATTTGCATTCCTCTTTAACCACAATTTTCGCTGAGCTGAAAGCATTGAGAGCCGACCAAGCACGCGCTATAGCTGAGATTAAAGTTCTATTAGTTCAAAAGGTCTGCGGTCTTCATAATGAGTTGAGCGAATTGCGTACACAAGTAACAAATGGAATCGCTGCTTCTCTTTCTTCGCTCACTAAAGAGTTTAGTGAACTTCAACTAAGTATCTCACGCGGCGTGAGCTTTACTTTTTACAAAAGTCAATTGAGAAATCACCCTACTCTTTCGTTGCCGCTAATGGATTATGTTTGGAATATATTGATATTGCTGAGAAAACAGCTGTTCCAAGTAAGGCGAAAATGGTGACGCCGACGCACATAGGGGCATTTTATCAATCTGGGCGGCCAAAACCTCATTTCCTAAAACTGGCCCGATTTCCATAAAATAAAATTTTTTAGTAGGCCAGGACCCTAACCCATCATTTTCAATAAAAGTTTATTCTCAAAACTCAAACGCAAAGTTTTTACAGTCAATGAAAGTTTGGTCATTCGTGTATTTCTCGCGGCATTTTATAACGTTCTTAAAGTTTCAACATTTCCAATTAATATTTTTACGGTTTTAAGTGAAGTTTTTTAGAATACTGTTATGGATTCTTATAATACAGGTAATCGAGTACAAAATTCATATTTATTGAGATTTAGTTAGTTGTTAGCGTCTTCTTAATAACTTTTTAAAAAAATGATGTATTAAAAAAAAAATTTCCCAATTTTTTGTTTTTTGTTTAGGTGCCCGGCATTGCCCGGCACTGACTCTTTTTTTTCTAGATAGTTTGTTCCTTGTTATTTTGAGTTCAAGAAAGATCGGTCCCGGTTTTTTCCGGTTTTAAGAAAAACAGTCGATTTTTCAAGTTGGGAAAAATTACCCCACCACACAAAAAAAATTAGTTGTTTGTGGATTCGAGAACACCCATCTAGGAACATATAAATCGACGTGCTCCGAATCCAAAGTCCGCTTGTCCAATATACCCCCAAAACTTCGAGAAAATTGCGAAAAGCTAAAAAAAGCCCCAAACGGCACATTTCATCGACCTAACCTACTAACATGTATTTCGACGTTCTGAATCCAAATCTGAGGTCGGTTTGGTCTCACTACATCACTTTTTAAAAATGTAAAGCCACATTATTTTCTATGTTAAATCGAATTGAAATCACCGTGGGTAACATAATTAACAATTTAAAGCCAAAAAAGAGTTTTGGCCGCCCAGATTGATTAAATACCCCAATGTGCGACGTCGAAGTGTAACTCTAAAAATAATAATAGCCCTGTTTTTTTAAGCGCATATACATCTGCGCTTAAATTTTGTATGGATTTCTAAGCGCACATCTCTATCCGCGAGTTACAGCGTGTAACGGCTACCTATGTATGTTGGTACGTGTAACGGGGACCAGAGGATAAAGAAGAACAAAAGACATGGTTGACATTTTTTCTATACTTGTAACAACCGTGAAAACAAGAAATAAAAGTTTGATAAAATAACTATTTCCCCAACAAAAGATGATCTCTTGTGTTTTGACGAATGCTATTTTAAAGGAATAAGGAAATCGTAAGTGGCGCAGTCGACAGGATTTTTTTTTAAGTAAGCAAGGTGAAACTTGGGTGCTAATAAAAGCACGTGTACGACTTTAACCTCAATCTTAAGGCTTTCAAGATCGTAAAACCTGCCGAACTGTTGGTATTTCCTAGAGATCCACAATTTAAGTTCGTTAGCACTCCGAGAAGTGGCAAAATTTAATTTCTTGTCTAAGAACCTACAAACACATTCCCGGCATATTGCAACGTCGAAATACTATCGACAGATCTTATGCTATCGGTGTCACGACATAGCACCTGTATCGCTTATTTAAACGTCGAGGGAACATCGACAACTTGCCTTATTCATAGGAGCATCCGATTTAGAACCATCATCGTTCATTGCAACGTCGGCGGAACATCGAAATCGCACCGTACTCACATAAGCAAATCCGAATTTACAACTATCGTTTTTGGAACGTTGAGAGAATATCGACAACTAGCACCGCTGATAAGTACATTCGAGTTTACAACCATCATCGTTTCGCGACATCGAGGGAACATCGAGAACTCGCATTATACACATTTTCGTTATAACGGAGCACATGCAATCCGCTATTAAGTCCCGGAGACAACTGGAATTTGATAGTCAACGTGCGTTAGATTTAAGTAATATCGCTGAAAATAGTATAACGATGGAGGCGAACAACTTGCCAAACGAGCCTGCCAATAATGGCCAGGCTAGCTCACACGGCGCACCTCCTAGCATACAATCTAATATAACGCAACTTTTAGCACATTTAAAAATTCCAGACGCCGTCAAAGATGTGCCAGAGTTTAAAGGTAATTCAACATCGTTATACGATTTTATCGATAATGTAGAGGAAATATTCAGTCTTTTGCCAGATTTTGGGAGCAACTACACAAAAATTATATTAAGGTCAGCGCGTAATAAAATTGTCGGTGAAGCCAACGACGTTCTTAACATGTATGGAACAACTCTCGATTGGCTACATATAAAGAACAATTTGATTATGCACTATGCCGATAAGCGTAACGAAACTAGCCTAATCCGAGACTTACATTTTATTAAACAAAATGCGAATAGCGTTGAACACTTCTATTCAAAAATTAAAGAAATATTAGCAAGCTTAACGAATACGTTGAAAGTTCATAAGTGTGATCAAAATGTAAGAATTGCGAAGCTAAAATTATGCCAAGCAATGTGTCTTAACGTTTTCCTATCGGGACTTAGAGATAATCTTGGATTTACTATACGAGCTATGCGTCCTAACTCGATAGCTCAAGCCTTTAGTTTTTGCCTCGAAGAACAAAACATTCAATATTTGAAAAACCCTTCTTCATAAGGGGAAAGTATGAAGCGAATTTCAGTATGCAACCCCCAAAACGTTCCGAACCTGTTACTAAAACCAATCGTAACACAAATGACTAATCCCTTTTTCCCCACCCCTCCAAATCTAATAAATCCAAGTGTTTTTCCCAACAATATAAATCCACCATAAAACTACTTTTCAAAAATCCACAAAAGAGTTCCGATATTTCTGGAAGAACTAACCAGCAATCGAGAAACTTGAATGTTCCAGAACCCATGGACACTTCAAGTGGAAACTCATACTTAAACCGTTTCAATAGCAGCTTGCAACCAAGTAACCCACACAGTAAAAGAAGTATTTAATGTAGAATATCCAGATTATTACAATCCTGTTCAGGAACCATATTCGGAAGTTCAAAACAACTCACTAAAGTCATACGTACCTTCAAACGAATGTAACACATATACTTACAACTCTCACATCTCTTCTGAGCCCCACTACCAAATTAAACATGAAATAGATGACCAAAATTTTCAGATAACAGCCTCGAGGACTTCATTAGATTCGTAGACTTTAACTCACATCAGTCTTGCAATTCACCTTATATTCAGTGATGCCGTTTTGATACAATCGTATCAAATTTGATACTTTTTTAAGCCCAAGATACGTAGATACTTTTTATTTTGACGTAGAACAAATTTGATACCTTTTTAATCAGCATCAAATAATTTTGATACGATTTAATCAAAATCAAAGAATATTAACCTATTCTTTTTCATTTTTAAGATTTTCTAAAAATTGTAACAACCTGTGTTTGCCGCGAAAAATATGTATTGTGAAAATCTTGAAAATACCAAAAATGGGCAACATTTTATCAAACTGTATACTAGGCATCAACGCCCATGGCAGGCATGAACAAAGAGCGTTATTGGGGTAAGTGGAAAAAAATTCAACAACTATTTACAGCGAAGGTTGATTGTATAGCTATTTCACGAAAAACCATTTTCGATCATCAGCACTCTTTTCGGAAGTGGATGCACCGGGGATTGAACCCGAGTCCATTCCATCTTCAGCCGCAATGACCCAACGCATAAACACACTCGGCCATTGAGACTCTGTGCAAGCTGTTGGATTTTCCCCACTTTTGCCTTTTTCATTTTCAACATTAACGTTAGTGTGTATATGCTTTTTGCATATATTCTCCACAAACGTGCCGAATTTTTGTTGTAGGCAGTTCGCAATGAACCTTGTTGTTGGTATTTATTTTATGTATATACCAAACAACGTTAACAATTTTACTTGAGAGCTTTTTTTTTTTTTTAGTGCTTAGCACGAAATTTTTATTTTAATTCAATTTTTAATTGTTGGGGTAAGTGGAAAAAAATTCAACAACTATTTACAGCGAAGGTTGAGTGTATAGCTATTTCACGAAAAACCATTTTCGATCATCAGCACTCTTTTCGGAAGTGGATGCACCGGGGATTGAACCCGAGTTTTCGTGAAATAGCTATACACTCAACCTTCGCTGTAAATAGTTGTTGAATACACACTAACGTTAATGTTGAAAATGAAAAAGGCAAAAGTGGGGAAAATCCAACAGCTTGCACAGAGTCTCAATGGCCGAGTGTGTTTATGCGTTGGGTCATTGCGGCTGAAGATGGAATGGACTCGGGTTCAATCCCCGGTGCATCCACTTCCGAAAAGAGTGCTGATGATCGAAAATGGTTTTCCGTGAAATAGCTATACACTCAACCTTCGCTGTAAATAGTTGTTGAATTTTTTTCCACTTACCCCAACAATTAAAAATTGCATTAAAATAAAAATTTCGTGGTAAGCACTAAAAAAAAAAAAAAAAAAAAAACTCTCAAGCAAAGAGCGTTATGTTTTATGTTAACCATTATTTTAATAGCCTTTATGATTTTCTTGAATTAAATTGAATTCGAAAAATCTAAAATGATACCTAACTATTCATTATCTTTATACTTTTATATTGGTAAATGTAATAAAAAAAACGATGTCACATTATTTTATTAATTTTAATTTTTTTCAAAAATTTTTCAGTGATACGAAAAAAAAATTGTACTCTTGAACAACGTTGCGTGATTCCAATCAATTTTGATTTCAAATCAACTTTCAAATAAAGAATCAACTTGATTCGTGATTCAAACTATTTTCAAATAAAAGATAATTTTTATTTGTGATTCATTTCTCAAAAGAATCAAAAATATCCTTTGATTCGTGATTCAAACCATTTTCAAATCAAAGATAAATTTGATTTGTGATTCATTTTTCAAAAGAATCAAAAATACCCTTTGATTCGTGATTGAAACCATTTTCAAATCAAAGATGAATTTGATTTGTGATCATTTCTCAAAAGAATCAAAAATCTTTTTTGATTCTTGATTCAAAAATATCTTTCGAATCAAATTTTTGATTCGAATCAAAAATTTTATTCGAATCAAAAATACTGTAGCATATCAGAAATATTCAAGTACCTTCTCGGTAATTTAAAACACAAAAATGTATAAAATGCACCAAAAGTGCAACAACAGCCAAATTCTATGCTGACGCCAAATATGTATGTGTGTATGTATGTATGTACATCAGTGTTGAACGAAAGAGCAATACGGAGCAAAACGCAGCTGCTCGGCTACACATACGAGTCGTGTGTGTGCCGCTAGCAAGCAATTGCGACGCCTACAACCAATTAGTCTGCGCTTGAATTTCATGCTGTGTGCATCGATCGCGCAAAGAATTTTTTTCTGAGCAATAGGTATGCGACAACAAAATGACCGAATTAGAATTCAAAGTTCAATCGGAATTGAAATATTTTTTTTATTTGAACCCTTCTTATGAGCGTCAATGCATAATTTGCTTTAAAATTTTTAGTTCAATAAAATCATACAATTTTAAACGCCACTATGAAAATCACCACAGTGAAATTCTTGCAGTGCTCTGCTTATACGCGCACACTAATGCAGAAATATGTTGCGCTTGTGTAAGTAGCGCAGTCGGCGGTGTGCATCACTGATGTACATATATACATATTTCTGACTGTCGTATTTACGTTTGTGCTACGCCGTACGTACATACATACATACATATGTATGTATGTGCATAGGCCCTGTAAAAATCATAGGATTATATGATCCATTTTGCGGTAGGTAGGAGTACTTCAAAGTGATCATAAACATAGACCCAAGCGAGCGACTTGTTTATCTGCATCGGCTCGTAGTTAGCCGAACATTGCTACGAAAACGAAATGTATGTATATATATGTATCGTGATGACGACGAAGCAAGTGCGTACATTTGTATGTATGTATGTACATATGCATGCTCGTCTGAACGTGCACGATTCAGTAATAAAGGGACATTGAACGCGACACAACATGCTGGTGATTGCGCTAGAAAAATTTTATTATTTTATTTTTATTAAAGAAAAGCTTACTTATGAATGTATGTAATGCTAATAATCAAATTGAATTGGCAGTCTTTCAAAACTGTTCAGAGATTATTAAATTTCATTAATTTTAGTACCTACTCCGTAAATTAATCCCATGTAGGTAATCCTTGGATTACTCGGGTGTCATGCGGAAATGGGAGTATGTGATCCCTGCCTGGGACATCGCCATGTTAAATGGACCATATTTTTTATATGAAATGTGGCAGGTTGAGGAGTACTCGGTTGGTCCATAGCGAGTACTCTATACCAGCGTTGCGTGATTCGAATCAATTTTGATTTCAAATCAACTTTCAAATAAAGAATCAACTCGATTCGTGATTCAAACTATTTTCAAATCAAAGATAATTTTTATTTGTGATTCATTTCTCAAAAGAATCAAAAATACCCTTTGATTCGTGATTCAAACCATTTTAAAATCAAAGATAAATTTGATTTGTGATTCATTTCTCAAAAGAACCAAAAATACCCTTTGATTCGTGATTCAAACCATTTTCAAATCAAAGATAAATTTTATTTGTGATTAATTTCTCAAAAGAATCAAAAATCTTTTTTGATTCTTGATTCAAAAAATATCTTTGATTCGAATCAAAAATTTTATTCGAATCAAAAATTTGATTCGAATCAACAATTTATTACGAATCTTGATTCAAAATATATTTTTGATTCGAATCAAAAAAAAAAACTCTCAAGTAAAATTGTTAACGTTGTTTGGTATATACATAAAATAAATACCAACAACAATGTTCATTGCGAACTGCCTACAACAAAAATTCGGCACGTTTGTGGAGAATATATGCAAAAAGCATATACACACTAACGGTAATGTTGAAAATGAAAAAGGCAAAAGTGGGGAAAATCCAACAGCTTGCACAGAGTCTCAATGGCCGAGTGTGTTTATGCGTTGGGTCATTGCGGCTGAAGATGGAATGGACTCGGGTTCAATCCCCGGTGCATCCACTTCCGAAAAGAGTGCTGATGATCGAAAATGGTTTTTCGTGAAATAGCTATACACTCAACCTTCGCTGTAAATAGTTGTTGAATTTTTTTCCACTTACCCCAACAATTAAAAATTGAATTAAAATAAAAATTTCGTGCTAAGCACTAAAAAAAAAAACTCTCAAGTAAAATTGTTAACATTGTTTGGTATATAGATACATAAAATAAATACCAACAACAATGTTCATTGCGAACTGCCTACAACAAAAATTCGGCACGTTTGTGGAGAATATATGCAAAAAGCATATACACACTAACGTTAATGTTGAAAATGAAAAAGGCAAAAGTGGGGAAAATCCAACAGCTTGCACAGAGTCTCAATGGCCGAGTGTGTTTATGCGTTGGGTCATTGCGGCTGAAGATGGAATGGACTCGGGTTCAATCCCCGGTGCATCCACTTCCGAAAAGAGTGCTGATGATCGAAAATGGTTTTTCGTGAAATAGCTATACACTCAACCTTCGCTGTAAATAGTTGTTGAATTTTTTTCCACTTACCCCAACAATTAAAAATTGAATTAAAATAAAAATTTCGTGCTAAGCACTAAAAAAAAAAAAAAAAACTCTCAAGCAAAGAGCGTTATGTTTTATGTTAACCGACGCCTACAACCAATTAGTCTGCGCTTGAATTTCATGCTGTGTGCATCGATCGCGCAAAGAATTTTTTTCTGAGCAATAGGTATGCGACAACAAAATGACCGAATTAGAATTCAAAGTTCAATCGGAATTGAAATATTTTTTTTATTTGAACCCTTCTTATGAGCGTCAATGCATAATTTGCTTTAAAATTTTGGGTTCAATAAAATCATACAATTTTAAACGCCACTATGAAAATCACCACAGCGAAATTCTTGCAGTGCTCTGCTTATACGCGCACACTAATGCAGAAATATGTTGCGCTTGTGTAAGTAGCGCAGTCGGCGGTGTGCATCACTGATGTACATATATACATATTTCTGACTATCGTGATGACGACGAAGCAAGTGCGTACATTTGTATGTATGTATGTATGTACATATGCATGCTCGTTTGAACGTGCACGATTCAGTAATAAAGGGACATTGAACGCGACACAACATGCTGGTGATTGCGCTAGAAAAATTTTATTATTTTATTTTTATTAAAGAAAAGCTTACTTATGAATGTATGTAATGCTAATAATCAAATTGAATTGGCAGTCTTTCAAAACTGTTCAGAGATTATTAAATTTCATTAATTTTAGTACCTACTCCGTAAATTACTCCCATGTAGGTAATCCTTTGATTACTCGGGTGTCATGCGGAAATGGGAGTATGTGATCCCTGCCTGGGACATCGCCATGTTAAATGGACCATATTTTTTATATGAAATGTGGCAGGTTGAGGAGTACTCGGTTGGTCCATAGCGAGTACTCTATACCAGCGTTGCGTGATTCGAATCAATTTTGATTTCAAATCAACTTTCAAATAAAGAATCAACTCGATTCGTGATTCAAACTATTTTCAAATCAAAGATAATTTTTATTTGTGATTCATTTCTCAAAAGAATCAAAAATACCCTTTGATTCGTGATTCAAACCATTTTCAAATCAAAGATAAATTTGATTTGTGATTCATTTCTCAAAAGAATCAAAAATACCCTTTGATTCGTGATTCAAACCATTTTCAAATCAAAGATAAATTTTATTTGTGATTAATTTCTCAAAAGAATCAAAAATCTTTTTTGATTCTTGACTCAAAAAATATCTTTGATTCGAATCAAAAATTTTATTCGAATCAAAAATTTGATTCGAATCAACAATTTATTACGAATCTTGATTCAAAATATATTTTTGATTCGAATCAAAAATTTTATTCAAATCAATAATTTGATTCAAATCAAAAATTTATTTTGAATCAATAATTTGATTCGAATCAAAAATTTATTTAGAATAAAAAATACTGTAGCATAGAAATATTCAAGTACATTCTCGGTAATTTAAAACACAAAAAAGTATAAAATGCACCAAAAGTGCAACAACAACCAAATTGTATGCTGACGCCATATGTGTACATGTGTATGTATGTATGTATGTATGTATGTATATATATATACATATTTCTGATTGTCGTATTTACGTTTGTGCTACGCCGTACGTACATACATACATACATACGTATGTATGTATGTGCATAGCCACTTATTTGAAATAAAGTTTTGATTCAAAATAATTTTTTGATTCGAATCAAAAGTTTGATTCGAATCAAAAATTTTATTCGAATCAAAAATCTTATTCGAATCAACATATGTATGTATATACCCTATAAGACAGGAGCTCGTCCTCCTGCATCCATTATGGACGGATACGTACAGGAGCTAGGCCTCCTGCATCCGTCATCGCGCGTGGTGCGGAGCTTTGGCCTCCGCAGACCACCTAACACTGACCACTTTTATAAAAATACAGAAATACATGGGTGAAGCCTTCTAAGGCAGACTGAGGGCAATAACGCGACCATTACGAACTGCGAGCCTAGTGCTCAACCCACCTCCCGACGGTAGCTTGACGGTAGTACCGGGGGGTTCGGTACGATGACAGTAGGAGGTTTAGTTCGGGTTAGAGTCCCACACTGACGGGGTAAAGGCTTTCGATGCTTCCTCGTCGTAAAAAAAAAAACAAAAAAGCCCTATAAGACAGTGATAGTCATTTGATATATAATTTGAGGTGCACGTTTGATGGAAATTTCTGTCACACACTGCCTACAAGTTTCCATCATTTTTATATGGACGGTATGAAAAATGTGATGAAAACATTTGTGTCCGTGTCTCTTTCCATCAATCGTGTTCTCCAAATGATGTATCAAATGACTATCACTGCTATATGTGTTAGTGTTTGCTGAGAATGTGTTGGAGTTTCCATCATTCCTGTCTTACAGGGTATGTACATATGTATGTACATATCTACATAGAAGTAAGAATTAGAGTAGATATATGTACATGTATTATAGTAAATAAGTAGTACCAAAAGAAATTTTGTGTATAGGTAAATAAGAATCAATTTTACCAATAAATTCACTAATTGAATTGCTGTTCGTAAAGCAATACAACAAACCACTTTCGTTTAATTTGAACGGGTTTAAAATATGCATATGTATGTACCTATAGTGAATCCAAAATATATGTATTTCAAATAAAAGATACTTTTAGTACGAGATCATTTTGGGTAAATGCATTATTATTATTTATTTTTAAATTCTGTTATTTTATTCTTTTATTGGGTTCATTCAATGTATGTAAAATATATAAAATACTAGCTGTACCCAGCCAAGCTTTGCTTTGGCCCACTTTCTATTATAGGTACTTGAAGCGAAAAACGGCACACTTTAAAATATGTTGGAAGTATCTAGAAACTGAAATTACCTCGGCCTGCAGAGCTCAGCTCAATTCAGATAAGTTTAAAAAAAAATGATGGAAAAAATTTATATTTTCAAAAGTTTGCCCTCTTCATGTTCTTATCCCATTTTTCTTCGTATTAGTCTCCAACTCCCTTTCCCTCTACTTTTCTCTTTCTCTTTCCCTTTCCATTTATCTTTCCTTTCATTTCCGTTTCCTTTTTCCTTTCCCGTCACATATCCGCTTCTGTGTCTCTATCGCTCTCTCTTACCTCTCCTTTTCTGTCTTTCTCCTTTTTATTCCCCCTCTTTTTCCTTATCTAATTCCCTGTCTTACTGTCTCTCTCCACATCCTCTTCATTCCATTCTTATTATATTCTCCCTCTCCTTTTCCGTCCCTTTGCCTTTCCCAGTCTCATTACTCTTCTCCTTTCCCTAGGAAACTGGTTTTAGCATAAGATGCATTCCACTTCTCATTTCATACGGTCATTTCTTAAAAACATTCCGTGGCGTCCGAATCGTCTATTTTACCCATAATTGGGTATCGGGACTAAGAATCACTATGAATATATCTATATAGCAGACCCGGTCAACACCTTTCATTTTTTATCAGTATTGTTCAGAAGCATACTGGGCTCATCCGGGTCCACTTATTGACCCACATCTGGGAACTTGACCTAGGAACTATAAAGGGTCTGTAGACTTGATCAAGAAATCGTAATGGGTACGGCTCTACATGAGAGTCCGCTCAACACCTTTCATTTGGTACCTGGGTTATCCGGGTCCACATATTGACCCATATCTTGGGATCCCACCTAGGACTCGCCATGCGCCGTGATTAAATAACAATATCGCTGAGAAATTATCCGGGGCCATCCGGATCCACATTTTGACCCACATCTGGGGACCTGACCTAGAAATCATAATGAGTTCATCTCTATGTAAAAGCCCTGCCTTTCAGTTGACACCAAAATCGTTCAGAAATTTTCCGGGGCCATCCCGGTCCACGTTTTGACCCACATTTAGGTACCAGACCTAGGAATCATAATTAGTTCATCTCTGTGTAAAGGCCCTGCTCAGCACTTTTCATTTGGTACCAATATCCCTGAGAAATATCCCGGTGTTGTCCGTGTTCGCGTGTGTGAGCGCGATTTTAATCAAAGCTTTTTATTATATATGCCACGCTTAGCGGCTCTGACTGGGAATAGTTTATCACTCGGTCAGCTGAGAGCGATAAGGGTTTTAGAGCTATGTTCAGCTGAGCGCAGATAAAACCAACGTGTTAGCTGACTATTTCTGGACTTTGGTCGTTCTTTTTCGTCTGAATATGAGAAGCGGCAAGTCGAAAAATTTATTGGTTATAAAAAGTGAAAATGACTATTAGAAAAGACAAAAATAATTAAGAAAATGTTTTGTTAAAAATCGAGTTATTTTAAAAGAAAAACAAATTAAAAACTTCTAAATTAAACAAAAAGAAAAAAAAACAAACTATTTAAAGAAACGAAATACCAAGGTGTGGTGGTTACATATACCTTTTTGTCACCAAAAATATTGTTTTAGTGCAAAGCGCGGTTTAATAAAAGCCACATTGGAGGAAAATTGCGGCATAATCTATTCAAGAAGTGAAGGTAGCAAAGGATTAGGTGGTGGAGGAAAAATATGATTTTCACGGCTTCATGGAGTCTTACATCTTATCGCAAACACGTGGTGAAATTAGAGTCAGGATTATCTAAGGAATCTAAAATGTAACTCTGTTATCACTAGTAATAATCTAACTAATTACCTCAAACGTAATTAGAAGCAACATTATTTTCTTTTTTTTTGTAAAAATAATATATTTTTTTGTATACTTAGTACGAAGCCTCATGGCAAAGTTTCCCGAAAAAACCTTAGAGGTTGATACATATATATCTACATCTAGGTGAAAATGTGCATTCATATGTAAAAAAGAAAAAAAAAAAAAAAAAAAAAAAGTTATTATGCTAAATATAGACATACATATAAGTGCGAAAAGAATTCATATATATAACGAAAGGAATTAAGACCAACAACAACAAAAATGTAAATATATAGATGTCTATATATGAATAAGCACATGTGCTTTTATGCGTGGAAGTAGGAGAAAATTTTTGTTAAGAAAAAAAAAAATATATATATATATATATATATATATATGTATACATATACATACTATTATTAAAAAGAGAAAAAAATAAGTTCTTAAATTATTTAGAAGAGGAAGGGAATGAAAATTATAAAGAATTACCTATAAATTGTACATAAATATTGAAAAATATATGTATATACACATATTAATAACGTAACAAATTTCGACATAAGTCATTTTAGCGGTTCGCTAAGACATAACCCTCTTTATATATATTTTTTTTGGCTCCACTGGCGTGCGTAAATTCCTAGCGGTAGAATGTGTAAAAATAGAAAAAAAATTGATAACAATTGTACATGTGTTTAGGTATGTACATGAATAGGTTTGTAGATGAGAAAAAAAAAAGTTTTGTTGAGAATTTCCAGCTCACCGACGCAGCTCATCAGGCGCCTGCTGACACCGCTCGGACAAAATGTAAGTGCTCTTTAATTATCACTCTTTACCCACGTACATATTTATTATTTACAAACTTTTAACTCATATACATACATACATAACTAACAGAAGGTCAATTCCATTGTGACGGGTGTGACCATGATACTCATAATTTTCGCTATAATTTTGAAATGGAAAGCTTGCATTTCAAAAAAAGGCCGTTATTCCCAGGAATGGGAAAGTTAAAAACGGTGGATAGCAGAAATATACTTGAAGGACACCATTTCCGACCAGAGTGGCCATTAGAAAGCTGGGACGGGTGTGACCTTATATATTTGAGCTTTCAAAAAAATCCACTTTGCATATAAATTTTGTAAAACTTTTCACAGAACGCATATAAAAAATTTTGTCCAGCACGTTGCTCAAAGTCTTTTTGATTATATAGCATACTTACTATTTTGAAATTCACGTTTTTCTTGCGAAAACCCTGTTTAAAAAATTGGACGGGTGTGACCTCTCTATGTGACGGGTGTGACCCAGTACCAAAATTCAAAATTTTTGATGAACTAAAAGTTTTTATTGACTTCATTTATAACTCGTAATATGAAAAAAAGTAAAATAACATTGTTTGCTCGCTATCATAAAACTCACATTATTCCAAAGGTGTATGTTTTAGGAAAATTTGTTTAAATTCAGATAAATATGAATCGCAAGCATACACAGAGATCTGCTCTTTTAAAGTTGTGCATTTTTTGAATATTCTTTATTAATTTCACGTTTTCCCACCTTGGGTTCAAGAAATTACTGTCGCGCTCAACATCGTCTTTTGATGCGTAAAAAACGTCGATCTTATTAAGTTTCTTTGTTTCAACCAGACCTGGGTAATATCAAGTACCAGTACGACTTATGACAAGTACATTTTAGAAGAATTGTACTAGTACTAGTACTTGCATTCCCAAATTTTCAAGTACTAGTACAAGTACAAGTACAAAGAATTGAAAACGAATTGAAGTTTTAGCAAATACTTCAAAGTAATTACTTGAAAGAATTGAAAAGAATTGAAAAATCGGCTCAAGTACAATTTTCAATTCTTTTCAAGTACATTCATTTCTTTTTAATTACTTTGAAGTATTTGCTAAAAATTCAATTCTTTTTCAATTCTTTTTACTTGTACTTGTACTAGTACTTGAATATTCTGAAAGTACTTGGTACGGACTCATTACTTCAAGATCAAAATATAAAGTATTTAAGTACGTAATAGTCCAATTACTACTCAGTATTACCCAGGTATGGTTTCAACTAGATATTGGAAATAGTCAACGGGTGTTTTCATAAAATATTCTCTAGCCTTAATGCCCGTACTTAAGGTTCTTTTTACAGCTGCAGCTATTCCATCTACAGCGCCTTTACCATCGACTGTAGGGAAAAAATTCAAAGTCATTTCTAATCCAAAATCCTCAGGAGCATGGCAAATGTTAAAAATATTGTATCGATTTTTAAACTGAGATGCGCAGTTTTATCTGTTATCATTTTTTTAACATCCCTCCTTCTTTTATCTCTTATTCTCTCTTTAGCTAGATGCAATTCATATTTTTCTTTGTTTTCTTTAAGCTTCTTCCTCTGTTCGCGCTTTCTGTTTTTCGAATCTATTAAAAAATATATGTATACTTCGCGTTGGTGTGACGGGTGTGACCAAATATTTTTTAGAACTGAATACTAAATTACTGCGATAAATTTTAAGAAAATGTCACTAAGTATTTATCGCGACTACTTTGTTATTATTGGAGAGTGTCAGGTGGTTAAAATGTAAAGTACCAATATAATTAGACCTTTTCAATTTTTTCTGTGACGGGTGTGACCGAAAATTTTAGTATATTAAACACGTCATAAAATTGTTACTATAAAACGTATAATATCGAAACTTCACAGAAATGTAAAACAATGACCTAGTCTCTTCAGAGGTAACGGTTTTTAATAATATTGAGAATGGAAGAGTATAAAAATGTTAAATAAAGAGACACCTTGCAGAGAATGTGAACTGAATATTCAGTATAGACAAAGTTCAAAGTGTTGCCAAACTTATAAAAATTTACGTGAATCCAATTTTTTTTATTCACCCATAAAAAGCATCCTCTTGTGCATATTAACAAATTTAATTTAATAAAAAATAAGTGATTTCTAATTTTGCTGGATAGGGCCGTTTTAGGTGGAATTGACCAGAAGAGAAATGTGATCTCTTAAAATTTTTATACTTCAGTATGCACATATGTATTTACATTTGTTACCCTGCAAAAAAGTGTGCGACGAGTCTCTAAAAAGATTTGTCCGGGAGCGCTCTCTTTCGGGTACAATTAGTCTACAATTGTTCCCAATTGTACCCGAACGGGTACATATGTATACTAATTGTAGACGAATTGTACCCGAAAGGGTATCAAACGGGTACAATTAGTCGCTCAAATGGATGTGTCGCATTTGCTACCTGTTCGGGTACAAAACGGGTACAATTGTGCGCATTTGCTACCCGTTCGGGTACAAACTGGGTACAATTAGTCTCTTCATAGGACATGCTCAAACAAAAGAGAACACTTCAACCCATATAAAGAGATACAAATGGGTAGTAATCGCATGCTCCCTTGCGAGTTGTCCCGGATGTATCCCGGAGTGATCGCATTTTTTGCAGGGTATGGTCAGCCTTGGGCAAAATCTTAGCACCTGCTAAATAAGAGTAAGCGCCCGTGTACATATACACACCGATTGTCACTACTACAGAAAAATAAAGAGCGTAAAACGAGCGCTTACGATGGGGCTTGGCGATCGTCGCTTAGGAAAAATAATCAGTTTGCCTTCGACTGGCGTGAAAGCAAGTGGTCGCTAGGTGATCGTCGCTTGAAATTCTTTTATTCTATTTGCAGATGCCAAACAACAAGCAAAACTACGAGAAGTTTGCATATAACGTGGGTAGATACACAAATACATGTGTATGTGTATACGTACGTTGTTTCATAATTTCGCGAAGCGTGCGCGCATGATCCTGCTTGCTCAACATCTGCATGCAGACTGATTATTTTTAGTAATTTTTCACTTTATCCTACAGTAGGCGCACCAACACACACTCATTTTTTAGTAATGGCTTGAGTGTAGTGGTGCCCAAGGCTGTTTATGGTCCTCTAATGGATTTCTTTCAGGTAATATGCCTATTATGAATAATTTTTCTCTAGCGTAGAGATCATATTACTCTCCGCGTTCTGCTGTGTTTTTGCATGTACATACAAACATATATATAGAAATATGGATACATAAATAATTAGATTTATACATACAAGCTTATACATATAACAAAATGTAAATTGGTAGTACGCTGAGATAGGCAAATGTAATATTAGGGTATGCCTAAAAGTCGTGTAAAATTATAAGAAAGGAAATTTTTTTTTGTTAATTAAATTTTGTATGGAGCAGTTAACTTGCTTATAAATAAGAATATTAAAATGTCCGAAATTTGTGAATTAATTAATAAATGAAGTTTTGTAAATTCTAAAATGGATTGCTAGAGTATATATTTATTGTGGAATGATTGAGACGTAGATCTGTGGAATTTGGCTGGGTTAGGCGATACGGAAGAAGTAAGTATCTCTCAATGGTTGGGTAGGGGAGAGTAGAGAAGCGGGTGTATTGCTTCTCGGGTTTGATCTGAGTTTCTGTGCTGTTGAGGTCCGTCTGTTTAGAAGGGGTATGAACCTATGTGGGGATTTTTTTTGGGAAAATTTAATTAGTTTTTTTTTTGTATTGATGTGCATGAATTTTTTTATTGTACGGTCGTGTGTTTGCATTCAGGTAGTGAGCAAAAACCCACCCCAATCCGACGAGCTTAGAACCAGGAGCAAGCTAGCATGCACAGCTCGGCTATCCGCAAACAACTTCTGGGTGATTCCATTGGAGTTAAAAATGGCTTCCAGGTACGAATTCATGACACGTGTTGACCCACACCTTGGGACCCGACCTAGGGATCGTAATGAGTTCATTTCTATCTAAAATCCCTGCTCAACACCCTTCATTTGATACCAATATAGCTGAGAAATTTTCCGGGGTCATCCGCGCCCACGTTTTGACCCATATCTGAAGACCCGACCTAGGAATCACAGTGAGTACTATTCTGTGTAAATTCTCTGCTCAAAACCTTTCATTTGATATTAATATCGCTCAGGAACATTCGAGGGTCATTCGGGTCCACGTTTTGACCCATATATAGAGACTCGACTTAGGAATCACAATGAGTACTATTCTATGTAAATTTTCTGCTCAATAGCTTTCATTTGATACCAACATCGCTCAGAAATATTCGAGGGTCATCCGGGCCCACTTTTGACCCATGACTGTAGACTCGACCTAGGAATCACAATGAGTACTATTCTATGTAAATTGTCTGCTCAATACCTTTCATTTGATACTAATATCGCTCAGAAACATTCGAGGGTCATCCGGGTCCACGTTTTGACCTATATCTGGAACCCGGCCCAGGCATCACAATAATAATAGTTCTCTGCTGAAGTCCTCATCAAGACCTTTCATTTGATACTAATATCGCTCAGAAACATTCGAGGGTCATTCGGGTCCACGTTTTGACCCATATCTAGAGACTCAACCTAGGAATCACAATGAGTACTATTCTATGTAAATTCTCTGCTCAATACCTTTCATTTGATACCAATATCGCTCAGAAAGATTCGAGGGTCATTCGGGTCCACGTTTTGACTCATATCTGGAGACTCGAGCCAGGAATCACAATGAGTACTATTCTATGTAAATTCTCTGCTCAATACCTTTCATTTGATACCAATATCGTCCAAATATATTCAGGGGAAAGCCGGATCCACGTTTTGACCTTTTAACCTCTATCTCGGGATCCGACTTCGAGATTTGAAAAAAAATATGCATATAAACCATCTAGGGCAAGGTGCTAAGCTGGTGTGTAAATTTGGTCAAAATCCCTCCACGCGTTTGGGCGAAAGCCGGCGACAAAGAAATGGGCTTGATTTTTATATATATATGTATATAGAATATAGATAAGTACATAAGTAAGTACATATGTGTGGATATGTATAAGAGAAATTTACATATGTATGTATATTCATTTACATATTAAGGGGTAAGTACATATGTACATACATCATACATAAGTATGTATGTATGTGTTAGATTACATCTGTATTTTATATGGAAATGAAGTCAGGAGGTAAGTGTTGGTCCCCATGCGTAAAAAAAGTTATAAAAGTCCCCCCTAAATTTTAAGCAAATGTTGAGAGGGTTAAGAAACAAAAAAACGAATGGGAGTTGTTTTTAATATTTCCGTTTTTCAACAAAACCACAACAACGAAATAAAACTCTTATATACATACATTGTTTAGACCAAGAGTCTAAATATTTCGGCCATCCCTAATCCGCATTTACGTACATATATATGGAGCAGTGATAGGCGTTTCATAGATAGGGATGGCAAAAAAAATTTAATAATCGATTAACCGTTTTTTAGGTTAATCGAAAGTGTTCGATTATTAATCGCGAATAATCGTAGGCAACTAACCGATTATAACCGTTTTTCGATTACAATTATTGATAAATTAATACGTAGTACCCCAAGAGGACAAACAAGCTAATTTTTTATACATACTATGTATGTGTGTTCGTTTTTATTATAATAATAAAAAATCGTCATTTCAGCGAAAAATCGTCAATATTTTGTTGCTATCTCATCTTTACAAAAAACACGGTATAAACAAAAAAAGTGTCGGCTTTCCACTGAGAAAGCGCACCACGAAAAAATTACTTTTTCAGGGGCTCTCAGATATCTCAAAACTTGCAGGAAGTTTACAGTTTACGAGATAATTGTCGTTAAGGTTGGATGGGTCCATAGATATTACCCCAGAAAGAGAATTATGTCGGCTGAGGATTATTTTTTTAAAGCGCGGCTGAAGGCCGCCAACGCAAAATGTTGTTCTACACACATACATATATGCATTTTCTCGTTTTAATACGTGCTTTTATCTCGGCAATAGATCGCAGTTTTCGTGTTTTGTTTGGTAAATTTCAAAATTTTAACAACAAATATCTTGTAAACAACAAGCCTCCGGAAATTTTTGATTTCAGTTCCAAGTCCTGTGAGAGCTCCTCTACCCCCCGGAAATAGTCATTTATTTCGGGGCGTTGTTCCTTAATGGGAAATTTTCCCAAAAACAATTTTAAAGAGGTACGAATTCATACAAATTCGTATATAAATGAAATCATATTTAACAAGTAAGGAAGCCTAAGTTCGAGTGGAATCGAACATTAGATACTCAGCTGTATGCTTTCATTGTTTGTTTGCGTTTGATGGAAACACGGTCTAGGTACTTTTTATATAAAGCAAGTGCTGCATAAAGTGGGCGTAGCCGCGCCCATTTTCAAAATTTTTATCAGTCATCCAACTAAGCATATGAATATTATTCTTTGTGCAAAATTTCATTCCTTTATCACATCTAGTTACAAAGATGTCACGTTACAAATTACCAAAGGGCGTTCCAGAAATATCTTTGTTAAAAAGTAGGCGTGGTCATAAACCGATTTCAATAAATTTTTGCGTGTCTATTAACACAAGTCATAAAAGTGTATAAACCAAGTTTCGTCATAATATCACAATTATTTGTCGAGTTATAGGCTAAGAAATCTCGTATATTCCTTTGTCTAAAAAGAGGCGGTGCCACGCCCATTTTCCAAAATTTGTCTATTTTTTGTTTCCGGTCTATTGTGGAACTCTTGCCACAAAATTTCAATGAATTATCTTTATATTTGACAAAGATATCGCTTAAAATGTTTTTATTAGGCCCCTTTATAGTTCTCATATAAAAGTGGGCGTGGTCGTCAACCGATTTCGCTAAAATTTTCAGCATTTATTACCACATGTAATAAAAGTGTACACACCAAGTTTCGTCATTATATATCAATTATTTGTCGAGTTATGGTCTCAGAAATCTCGTATATTCCAGCTTCTAAAAAGAGGCGGTGCCACGCCCATTTTCCAAAATTTTTTTGTTTTTGGTTGTATGTCCGCAGGTGGACTCCTGGCATAAAATTTCAATGATATATCTTTATATTTGACAGAGATATCGCTTAAATGTTTTTATTAGGTCACTTTATAATACCCATATATAAAAGTGGGCGTGGCCGTCAACCGATTTTGATAATTTTTCGTCCAAACATTTGCCTAAGTAAGTATATCACGCGTACCAAATTTCATCGACATATCTTCAACAGTTTCTGAGTTATGACTCATAAAGCTTTCAATGTTTGCTCCTCAATAAGTGGGCGTGGCACCGCCCATTTTCCAAAATTCCATCAAATTTCTTCTTAGGCGCCTGAGTTCAACACGTGGGTAAAATTTCATAACTCTAGTTATATTAGTGGCTGAGATACCAAATTTCCGATTTTTTCTATATAGGAAAAGTGGGCGTGGTCATGGTCCGATTTCGCTCATTTTCAATACCAACCGTCCCAGTCTCGATACCAACTTGCATTTCAAAGTTCATCAAAATATCTCAATTTTTGCGCGAGTTAGAGTGTTTACAGACGGACGGACAGACGGACGGACGGACATGGCTCAATCGATTTCTCTTTTCACCCTGATCATTTTGATATATATAAGTCTATATCTATCTCGATTATTTCATTCTGTTACAATCCACCGTTATGTGATTAAAACTATAATACTCTGTGTACTAGTACAGCTGAGTATAAAAAAGCTGTGCACATTTATCTACACACTGCGCTTACTTATATGATAAAATAAATTATTTACATCATCAATCATTCATTAATACTAATTCATAACATTTTGCCTTGAAAAATAATTTACAAACTCACTCGAATGAAAAGGCGGTAATTCTCAACTTCGATTATTTCCTTTCGATTATTTTCGACTTGAGAGGAAAAAGGTTAATCGAAAAAATAATCAAAAGAAAAAAACCGATACATTTTAACCGTTAACCGAAAGAAAATAACCGATTATAATCGTTTTTCCGGTTATAGTTGCCATCCCGATTCATAGATCAATTGATCGCGCTCAAATCACACAGACACGTTATGCTCTTTCTTTTGTAAACTATTTAGTCATCGCTCAGCAAGTGGCGTAGCAACATCGTTGGTGAATGTCGCTTGTTTGCGCATATTTATATATGTAAAACCATAATTACTTATACATATGTACACATGCTCGTCGTTTTTATAAACGACCGCATTCATTGAGGGCCAGCAAGCGACTAAACCAGTGATAGGCGTTTCATAGATCAATTGATCACGCTCAAATCACACAGACACGTTATGCTCTTTCTTTTGTAAACGATTTAGTCGTCGCTCAGCAAGTGGCGTAGCAACATCGTGTGTGAATGTCGCTTGTTTGCGCATATTTATATATGTAAAAGCATAATTACTTATACATATGTACGCATGCTTGTCGTGTTTATAACCGACCGCATTCATTGAGGGCCAGCAAGCGACTAAACGAAAACGAACCAATTGACTTGCGCGATGACGGCGCTCTCACTAATACAGCTGCATTTCAATTTTGCCTATCACTGGCCCTGTAAAAAAGTGTGCGACGAGTCTCTAAATAGATTTGTCCGGGAGCGCTCTCTTTCGGGTACAATTAGTCTACAATTGTTCCCAATTGTACCCGAACGGGTACATATGTATACTAATTGTAGACGAATTGTACCCGAAAGGGTATCAAACGGGTACAATTAGTCGCTCAAATGGATGTGTCGCATTTGCTACCTGTTCGGGTACAAAACGGGTACAATTGTGCGCATTTGCTACCCGTTCGGGTACAAACTGGGTACAATTAGTCTCTTCATAGGACATGCTCAAACAAAAGAGAACACTTCAACCCATATAAAGAGATACAAATGGGTAGTAATCGCATGCTCCCTTGCGAGTTGTCCCGGATGTATCCCGGAGTGATCGCATTTTTTGCAGGGGGACTAAACGAAAACGAACCAATTGACTTGCGCGATGACGGCGCTCTCACTAATACAGCTGCATTCCAATTTTGCCTATCACTGATATAGAGCACAGTTTAAGTACACACATACATACAAATGTATAAAGCCGCTGTCTCCCTGCAAAAATTCCGAGTACTCCAGTCGCTAATCCATGGAGTGCTCGCTATGGACCAACCGATTACTCCATAACTTGCCACATTTCATACAAAAAATATGGTCCATTTAACATTGCATGTCATTGCAATGGAGTATATACTCCAGTCCCGCATAACATTCAAATTAATCCATGGAGTAGCTACATTGGATTAATTGATGGAGTACCTAACAGTTAGCCGAACATAACAACAAAACCAAATGTTTATCGCGACGACGACGAATGGCGTGTATACATTCAAACATATGTATGTATGTAGTTATGTATGTATGTATACACACATCGTCGTCGTCGCCATAAATATTTGGTTTTTGTTATTTTCGGCTAACTACGAACCGTTGCAGATACACGAATCGGTCGTTTGGGCTATGTTAGTGGTCACTTTGAAAGTACTCCAACCTACCACAAATGGAGCATATAATCCAATGATTTTTACAGGGCTTAAGTACACATACACATATGTATAAAGCATAGATGGGCATACTGAAGTAAAATTATAATTCAGTAAAGCAAACAGTAAGCAGTAAAAGAATATTGCTTACTTCAATTTTTTTACAGTAATAAGTAACGCTTTACTTATTACTGTAAAAAATTTCAAGTAATAAGTAAAGCGTTACTTATTACGTTAAAAAATTTTACAGTAATAAGTAAACTTTACTCGTTACTGTAAAAATTTTAGAGTAATAAGTAATATTTACTGGTTACTGTAAGACTACTTAAGTATCGAGGATACAGTAGCCTAAGTATTAGCATACACACACACGCACACTGATGAGCACAAATGCGTAGGTTAACGAGCAACTGAGAGATGATGCCCAATAAACATAATAGAAAAAAATCTCGAATGTGAACATTTATACACAATTTTAATTTCAGAGCATTTTAAAATTCACAAAACGTATTCTTAATTTTTTCTCAAATATACGAAGGTAATGTAAATAAAAACAATGCCCAGTAAAACGTGGGAAACCAAAAATTTTTTAAATTAATTTGTAAGTATGTACCTACTTATTTATAGTCGTGATATTAAGTTAATATTATTAAAAAAAGAAATGTCATCGAAGCCCCTTAAGTTGAAAACGCTACCAATAATTTTTGAGATGCATTTGCGTTTTGGTTATACATACATGTGTACGTACAGTTGGTTGACAAATACATCTCGATTTGAGAATTAAGAAAGATGTGTATTCGGTTATTTAGTGGTATGGGAGCAGCGTTTGCCAATTTGGTAAAATTCTGTCAAAATTGGTAAATAATTTTTTGTTCGGTATAAGGATTTTTTAAGATTTTGGTGAATTTTTTTATGGGAATGTATTTTGAGTAAAGCAATTACTGGAACAAGAAGAAAAAAGTTTTCGTTTGCTATGATTCAAAACCACAATTTCATCGATGAATTTTTTTTAATAAGAAGAACATTTTTTTATCGATTGTGTACACATACTGTGAATTGATAGAATTGATTATTTTTATAGGTTTCAAAACTCGAAATTTTTTTATACTTCATGCCCAATCGCCCTTAAACCAAATTTATATTATCAAAACATGTATTTATTATTAATTAGTCTAAAAATAGATTATGGTAATTTTTATCCCCAATTTGGTAGATTTTTTTGTGTAGATGGTTTTTTTTTCATCCTGAGAGTAAGGCCAAGAGAGATGCAATGAATATGCACATACACATGTACATACATACATTTATACAGATATGTACATTAAGCTGGACCAAAAAAAAATTAAAAACGAACGAATTGCGGAATATGGCGATTTTAATGTTATTATTCTCAAATAATATGCATTATATTTTATAATGATAAAGTAAAGAATTTTTTATTTATATATCCGTAAGGTGGTCCAAAATGTTAGAACAAGTATTTTATTTCTGAAAAATATGTGTTTATTTGATGATAAAAAGCATTTATCTTATTCATTAAAGACTTAACAAAAGATTATGTAGCATTACTAATGTAAAAGGAGGTGGAAATTTGAAGGAATTTTCTTGACCAGTAAATTTGCGTGTTTCGAGAGAACTTTATTTTCTTCATATAAATTTGAATAACCTCAGTGTACATAGAAATGTATGTACATCAGACCGAGGTAAAATTATGAGAGAGATTGTGAAGGAAAGCGCATGTAGGTGCCCTACAAAGAATATCAAACACAAAAATAACTTAAGATCTACCTAAGCTTGCAAAACTCATTGTTTGAGTTTCAAAATAATACAATCATTTGTATTAACGAGCGGAAAACCCCAGTTTTAGAATTACGACTAAGGATCTGCCACGAAATTCATATAAATGCTTGTACATAGATACATTTAATATAAAAGCTATTTATTTTGAGCGTGATCGAAAGCATCCCTGATTAATGTGAATTTCTTTTGTAGTGTGTCAGAACAAGTCGCCAACAGCAACAAAGCCACCCACACGCTGACTTCTAAATGTCCGCCTGTGGAATGTACACATTTTGCTATGTCAACAAAATCCTAATTCTATTATGTGTGTGACTGCATTGCTTCCCTGTAAAAAAGTGTGCGACGAGTCTCTAAAAAGATTTGTCCGGGAGCGCTCTCTTTCGGGTACAATTAGTCTACAATTGTTCCCAATTGTACCCGAACGGGTACATATGTATACTAATTGTAGACGAATTGTACCCGAAAGGGTATCAAACGGGTACAATTAGTCGCACAAATGGATGTGTCGCATTTGCTACCTGTTCGGGTACAAAACGGGTACAATTGTGCGCTTTTGCTACCCGTTCGGGTACAAACTGGGTACAATTAGTCTCTTCATAGGACATGCTCAAACAAAAGAGAACACTTCAACCCATATAAAGAGATACAAATGGGTAGTAATCGCATGCTCCCTTGCGAGTTGTCCCGGATGTATCCCAGAGTGATCGCATTTTTTGCAGGGTTGCAGCCTCACGTTGGATATGTTGGTGTTGGTGACTGCACTGAAATATGCATCTAGTGAAGTACCGAGCTATGCACATGTGAATATATGTACATATGTTTTACACAATATGTGTGTACGTATGTTTAAGGTAATATGTATGTACAATGTATTTCATACGATATATATGTACGTATGTTTTAAGTATGTCCATATGTTTAGCATGTAAGAACGTTAGTAAATAAGAAAACAATGTAAAACAAATCTGTATAAATAGAGCTGATTTTATTTGAATAAAATTAATTCTTGGTCACACTTCATGGCGACCCTGCCTGCTCTACAACAGCAGATAGGATTTTTTTAGCAGACTGCTATATACAGCAGTCGATGGAACGGTAATAATTAGAACTGGTGGTAAGGGATTTGTGCTCGGTATTAATCGTGGCGACTGATGGTACAACACTGAAACAAAAAAAAAAGGGATCGGCGGAACGGTGATGATCAGAATCGGTAAAGGATTTGTACTCGGTGGTAATCGTGGCGACCAATGGTACAACTGAATGAAATAAGTATACATATAAATAAGATTAGAATACTTCAGCGTCCTAGGGCTCTCACCAAAGCGCAGATTTTATCTGCCTAGGGATATATTAAGACAAAAAAAAAAATTTTTTTTCTTTCAAAAAAAAAAAAAGAAAATTTTGTTTGTAAATTTTGATTTGGCTATTTCTTATGGAGGAAATAGTTACCCAAGTAGAATTTGATTCCATTTTCGATAGGTGGGAACAATTCTTTTTGGAAGAAGAAACCCCAGAAGCCACTGAAGAGGTTCCTCAAACCTCTACAGCTGTGAGACAAGGGCCGCAACCGATAACTATTGAAGAATATCGGCGGCGTAATAAATTAATTAAAAAAGAGGAACCAAAGATCCCACAAATTTTAAAAATAAAGAAACAAACTCGGGGTGGTAAAAAATATCGGAAGCTCAAAGAAATAGCCAAAGCATACCAATCATTAAACTTCGTTACTTGTGCGGAGGAAAAGTTAAAATTAAGAGAAAAAATACAATTATTAAGAAATTCTACATAAATTTAAATATTTTTATAATGGAAAGAGGAAGAAAGATTAAAATATTCGAAAAAGGTCCTCTAGCCTCGTATGAGGAACTTCAATTAGAAATTGACCAAAGTATAGTAAATAGAGATATAGTAGCACTAGAAAATTTAAAGAAATGGTGGAAATTAATTGAAATGCCTCAGACACCCACAATGGAAAATGTAATAACACCAATATTAACTACAGCTGATGAAATACATAGGTTTGAAGAAAAATTTATAAAACGTAAAAATTAAATAAATAAATAAATACACTTCAAAAAAAAATAATATTTTTATATGAAAGTTTTCTTTGAAGATTTTAAGTACTCCAAATTCGGAAATATTTCCAATCAACAATTCCAAAAATGGGTGGAAAAGAATCCAAAGTTGAAAACCCAAACGCTAATGTTATAAATAACATAAAAGTAGTTGACCATACTGAGACACTAGAATTTATTAAAGTGTTGCTTCTAATTGTAACAATCTGCACTTGCATCAGTCTGTTCCTGAGAATATACTCACTTCATAATAAATTTTTGAAAAAGAAGTACCAGAGCCGCGCAGACGGCCTGGATAAGATTTAATTATTATACCCAATGGAAAAGTGGGATGATATTTTACGCGAACTTACTGAAGAAAAAACAAAAATAAAACACAAAAATAAAATTAGAGACAATAAAGAAACATCTCAAAATTATATTATTATCATTAAATAATTCAGGAATAATACTACGAAGAGTAAACCATACTCTAACAAAAACTCATCAGGTAGAAGCCTACCAAATATTTTCGAGCATTAGAGACAAATTAATATACTCGTTATCGAGATATGGCATTGATTTCACAGTACCAAAAACTTTCGGACATAATATTGAAATCGATTTCGACACTAGTTTGAACGAAGACAGTTCAGACACTGAGGAAGAACAGGAATCAGAAGAAAAAATTCTTCCAGGTATAGATGTACTCTGGCAAACCGAGACTGTCGAACAGACAGCGACATTTGCACCTCACATAGACCAGAATACCCAAACAGATACAAACATGGCGCAAACAATGGTAGCGTTTATTAAAACTGCGTCCTCGGTATTGCCCGAATTCGATGGCAAACCCGAAAATCTACCCAGTTTTCTGGACGCCCTTGATATTGTAGAACAAATTAAAGAAACACATGAGGCTGTCGCAGTATCTATGATAAAGACAAAGCTAAAAGGCACGGCCAGAAATCTGGTAAGTACTGAAGCAACTATACGAGAAATAAAACAAAAATTAAAAAATGCAGTAAAGGGTCAGTCAGTAGAAATTTTAACTGCAAAACTCCTGAACATCCAGCAGCGCAGTAAAACTGCAAATCAATACACTGCTGAAATTGAGAAACTCACAAAATCGTTGGAAGGAGCATACATCTCCGACGGACTAACCCCAGAGTTAGCAACCAAGTATGCCACACAATCAGCTGTGAAAGCTATGTGTAAAAACTGCTCAACGAAAAGGTGAAAACCATTATGCAAGCTGGAACGTTCACGTTGATGAACGAAGCCATATCGAAATTCACAAATAGCTGCACAGAAATAACGGGTAACCCTAATTCGTTACTTCATATACGCCAACAAAATTATTTTCGCGGTAATTTCCGCAGAGGTTACCAATCTAACAATTATAGAGGTAGCCAAAGGCGTACATACCCACCACGTTTTAATAATTTCAACCACAATAATAATAATCGGTCTAATAACCAAAGATCGGGTCGAAACTTTGGATCACGAGGTTCTAACCGTAATAATACCAGAAACGTACGAAATATTAACCAACAGGAAAACCAACAAACTCCACCTCAATAAATAAAAAATTATATGTTTTCAATTTACACCTCAATAGCTATATATGCTCCAAAACAACTCTAAATAACTCAATTTCAACCCTCCTGATCGATACAGGAGCAGATATATCAATTATAAAAAAGGGTCAAATTGACAGTAATGTCACAATAGATTGTTCACAAAAAACTGAATTAAAGGGCATTGGTCAAGGTATAACAAGCACTATTGGAACGGTTAAAGCAGATTTAAAAGATGATTACCTACTAATCAGACACAAATTTCACATAGTAGAAGATAATTTTCCAATTCCTTGCGACGGAATTTTAGGACTTGATTTTATTAAAAAATACAATTGCATTTTAGATGACAACAAAAACGGAGACACCCTAATATTACGGCCATATGATTACCCAGAAAACATCATAATACAAATGTCAAATAGACCATCCATCAATACTATAACAATACCTGCAAGATCGGAAGTAATCCGACAGATCCATATTAAAAGTAACAAATCTGAACTATTAGTACCTCATCAAGCATTATCTGAAGGCATTTTTATAGCCAATACATTAGTAAATTCGCATGAAACCTTTATTAGAGTTATAAATACAACAGATAAAAACGCAACCATTCAAAATTTCAAAATCGATATAGAAAATTTAAATGATTACACAATAGTAAAAACTAAATCTGAATCAGCAGAAAATAATAAAGAAAAGTTAGAAAGATTAAATAAAAATTTCCCACCTTTCGCCAGTCAATCACTTAATACATTATGCTCAGAATTCATTGATATATTCTCATTAGAAACTGAACCAATAACCACTAATAATTTTTACAAGCAAAAATTACACATGAAAGATGATAACCCTGTTTATGTCAAAAACTACAGAATTCCACAAGCTCATAAAAATGAAATTAGTAAGCACGTAAATAAATTAATTGAAGACGACATTATAGAGCCGTCTATATCAGAATATAATAGCCCAATTCTCTTGGTACCCAAAAAACCATTACCCGGAAAGAATGATAAAAGATGGAGACTAGTCGTTGACTATAGACAGGTAAATAAAAAACTAGCCGCGGATAAATTTCCATTGCCAAGAATTGATGATATCCTGGATCAATTGGGCAGAGCTAAATATTTTTCATGCCTGGACTTAATGTCCGGCTTTCATCAAATTGAATTACATAAAGACTCTAGGGACATCACCTCGTTTACGGCAGATGATGGCACGTACCGTTTCAAAAGATTGCCGTATGGTCTGAAAGTAGCGCCTAACTCATTTCAAAGAATGATGACTCTGGCATTTGCAGGTCTTAAACCATCACAAGCGTTTCTATACATGGACGATTTGGTGGTATTGGGATGCTCAGAAAAGCATATGATTACAAATTTGAGAGATGTATTTTCTACTTGCAGAAAATATAATTTAAAATTACATCCGGACAAATGTTTATTTTTTAACCAAGAAATCACTTATCTTGGACATAAATGCACAAATAAAGGAATTTTACCTGATCCTAGTAAATTTGAAATTGTTCTAAACTACCCAATCCCAAAAAACGCAGAAGAAGTTAAGCGATTTGTCGCATTTTGTAACTATTACCGAAGATTTGTTCCAAATTTTGCAGCCCATTCTAGAATTTTAACGAGATTGTGTAAAAAGAATGTCCCCTTCGAATGGACAGAGGAATGCCAAAAAGCTTTTGACTATTTGAAGGAGGCATTAATACACCCAAATATTTTACAATACCCAGATTTCGATAAAGAATTCTGTATAACAACAGATGCCAGTGGATTTGCCTGCGGCGCAGTTCTTAGTCAAGAATATGAAGGCAAACAACTACCAATTGCCTATGCGTCAAGAGCATTCACAAAAGGTGAAAGCAATAAAGCAACAATTGAAAAAGAGTTGGCGGCAATATATTGGGCAATAACTTATTTTAGACCATACGTTTATGGCAGAAAATTTTTAATTAAAACAGACCATCGCCCCTTAACATACCTATTTTCGATGAAAAACCCTTCATCAAAATTAACTAGAGTTCGATTGGAGTTGAAGGAATATGACTTTGAGGTGGAGTATATTGCCGGTAAAGAAAATTATGTTGCGGATGCACTATCACGCATAAATATAAATGATTTAAAAGACATGTCGGTTAAAGCATGCCAGATTATGAGGGTTACGACACGGTCGGAAACCAATAAAAATTCCAATAATAAAAATTCCAACAATAAGGATATCAAAAATAAATGTCACGAAGAGAACATAAAAATATATGAAGCGCTTAATAAATATGAAGTAAAAAAGCTAGCTCAGTTCGTTTTCGATCCCCCGAAACTGCAGTTCAAAAAGGGAAAGAAAATTTGTAGCAAATTAGACATTAATGATTTGATTGTTGAGGCGAAGATTGATTCAGGTCAATCCCTTGCCAGGCTTCCGAATGAAGCCGGCAATTCAAATATTAATAATAATTCAATTGTTAAGACGAAGATTGATTTAGGTCAATTCTTTGCCAGGCTAATGAAAGAAGCCAACAATTTGAAAATAAATAAATTACAGTTGTCCTTAGGAGACAAATTGTTTAAAAATAATTATAATTAAAATAATATATATATATATATAGTATAATTATACTCGAGTAGACGAATTTAAAGAAATAGGTACCAAAGTTCTCAAAAATTTAACTATTGCATTAACTCCGGAGGTTATGCACGTGACAAATAAGGAAATAATTAAAAAGATATTACAAAAATATCACGATGATCCTGTTAATGGTGGCCACCCAGGAATCAATCGCACAACTAATAAAATTAGACAAAAATATTATTGGAAAAATATGAAAAATGACATAAAAAGTTACATTAAAAAATGCATTAAATGTAGTAAAAACAAAGTAAATAAAAATTTGAAAGAACCAATGATAATAACCGAAACGCCCACAAAAGCGTTTGATACGGTGCAGATTGATACAATTGGACCATTGCCGGTAACGGTAAATGGAAATGAATATGCAGTCACTATTGTATGTGACCTTACCAAGTATCTGATCGCAATTCCAATTGCAAGCAAGCACGCGAAAACAGTTGCCAAAGCAATCTTTGAACTTTATTTTGATTTATTGTTGTATGAAAACAATCATAACAGATATGGGAACTGAATATAAAAACAACATATTTGAAGAATTGTGTAAACTTTTAAAAATTAAACACAAAACATCAACCCCATATCACCATCAAACCTTAGGCACTGTTGAACGTAGCCATAGAACTTTTAATGAATACATCCGTTCTTATATTTCCACTAATAAAGATGATTGGGATGAGTATATCAAATATTTTGCATACTGTTACAATACAACACCATCCACAGTTCACGGTTACTGCCCATTCGAGTTAGTCTTTGGAAAGATACCCTTGACGTATGAATTTTTACAAGAAAGTACAATTAGCCCAGTTTATAATTATGAGGCTTACGACAAAGAAATTAAATATAGGTTACAAATAGCACAGGATAGAGCCTATAAATTAGTAAAAGAAGCTAAGGAAACACAAAAAGTTAGTTATGATAGGAAAATACAATATAAGGAGATAAATATAGGAGATTTAGTATTAATCAAAAATGAAGCAGGTCATAAGTTAGACAATAGATATAAAGGGCCATATAAGGTAGAAAATATCGATAAGAAAAATAACTATACCTTAACTCCCTTTAGTGTAGAAAATCTAGATTTAAATAACCAACTAAGCGATAAAACTAAGAAAATCATAATTCATAAAAACAGACTTAAGCTATTTTGAATAAGATCACTTTAATTTTACAAAAAACCTTAAAATTTATTACTCATAAATTTCACTTATCCATAATTTTTCCACTTTAAGTTTTACGTACACAAAACAGTTCTAAGTTATAAGTATCATAAACAAAAAGCCGACTTTTATTCAAAGCAAAATATAAAACAAGAAAAAGTATCACATTAATAAACAAACAACTAAACAAACATCTAAAAACATGAGTTATTTTTCATCCACTTGAAATAAAATACACCAAAACCATTGTCGCAACAGAAAATTTCTTGTAAACAAATGACAAACAATAAACATCTCAAAGTATCAAACAAAATTTATGCTCATAATGTATAAAAATGTAGACTTCAAAATAAAAAAAAAAAAAAAAAACCACTACAAATCATTACAACTCTAAAATCGTTCATATGTATTCACGATTTTTTTTAGGAAAGGAGGTGTAGTGTGTCAGAACAAGTCGCCAACAGCAACAAAGCCACACGCTGACTTCTAAATGTCCGGCTGTGGAATGTACACATTTTTCTATGTCAACAAAATCCTAATTCTATTCATTTTCTCACGCTGAGTACATAAGCAGCACAAGCCGTGGAGTTGCATCGGGTTGCATATGCCGACTCTATATATGTAGATATATGCGGCTGCACTGCCGGTGTCTCCACGCTTAGTATATGTATATATGTGTGTGACTGCATTGCTTGCAGCCTCACGTTGGATATGTTGGTGTTGGTGACTGCACTGAAATATGCATCTACCCTGCAAAAAATGCGATCACTCCGGGATACATCCGGGACAACTCGCAAGGGAGCATACGATTACTACCCATTTGTATCTCTTTATATGGGTTGAAGTGTTCTCTTTTGTTTGAGCATGTCCTATGAAGAGACTAATTGTACCCAGTTTGTACCCGAACGGGTAGCAAAAGCGCACAATTGTACCCGTTTTGTACCCGAACAGGTAGCAAATGCGACACATCCATTTGTGCGACTAATTGTACCCGTTTGATACCCTTTCGGGTACAATTCGTCTACAATTAGTATACATATGTACCCGTTCGGGTACAATTGGGAACAATTGTAGACTAATTATACCCGAAAGAGAGCGCTCCCGGACAAATCTTTTTAGAGACTCGTCGCACACTTTTTTGCAGGGTAGTGAAGTACCGAGCTATGCACATGTGAATATATGTACATATGTTCTACACAATATGTGTGTACGTATGTTTAAGGTAATATGTATGTACAATGTATTTCATACGATATATATGTACGTATGTTTTAAGTATGTCCATATGTTTAGCATGTAAGAACGTTAGTAAATAAGAAAACAATGTAAAACAAATCTGTATAAATAGAGCTGATTTTATTTGAATAAAATTAATTCTTGGTCACACTTCACTTTGTAGGGTATCTCAATGGCTATGTAGGGTATCTATATTGCATCACAAATTTCATACCCCTTTTTACCAATGCAGCGCAAATCCATATGTATGTACATATACATATATTCATTTGCATCTAACTTCGTCCTTACTACCTGCCACTCAGAACAAAAAAACAACCATCGGACCCATGCGTCTGTGCTCATCAGTGTGCGTGTGTGTGTATGCCAATACTTAGGCTACTGTATCCTCGATACTTAAGTAGTCTTACAGTAACCAGTAAATATTACTTATTACTCTAAAATTTTTACAGTAACGAGTAAAGTTTACTTATTACTGTAAAAGTTTTAAAGTAATAAGTAACACTTTAGGTTAGGTTAGGTTGAGGTGGCTGTCTCCGCAATTCATGAAAGCGGGGACACACTTAGGCCGAGGTGGCCCATTGTGATAACACACGGGAGCCCTAGCTTCCTTATCCCTGTTTACAAACCTTTCCGGAAAAATTAGATTCGAAAGTATGATAAGATTAGATGCCCGTTAAGCTAAACCAGCGCTTTGTTTCATGAAGCGCAGAAAATCTAGTGTCCTTGCATTTTCCATCTCCGCCAGGCACTCGAAAAAGTGTTTATGGAGAAAGCGGTACCTGGATTGCGACAGTGCGGGGCAGTGGCATAGATAGTGCTCAACACTCTCTATTTCCTCCACGTCCCTGCAGCTGCGGCAGAAGTCGTTTTTATATAGGCCCATGCGAGAGGCGTGAGTGCCCATAAGACAATGGCCTGTTAGAAGTCCCACCAGCGGACCTATAGAGAGCCGATTCAGATGCAGCACCGATACAGACCTAGCCTCATCCAGTCTAGGCCAGATTTGCCTAGAAATCACACAAGTTGACTCCCTGGCCCATCTAGCGTTAGCCTGTTCAATGGAGCGAGATCTCAACCAGTGCTTGCATGAGTTAAGCGGGGGGCCAACCCATGTCGCAGATGTGATATCCTGCAAGCTTGTGCCCTCCCTTGCCAACTCATCTGCAATGCAGTTGCCCCGAACGTTGCTATGGCCTGGAATCCAAATGACGTTCAGGTCGCACCTTTCGGCTAGTTTGTTCAAAGACTCCCTACATTTCATTGCAACTATAGATGTAGCATTGTTACTCTGTAAGGATTTTATGGCAGCTTGGCTGTCAGAGAAGATTTTGATAGAATTTATGTCTGGCAGATCTGTCAGGCGACGAGCTGCTTCCCATATGGCTATGAGCTCAGCCTGATAGACGCTGCAGTGATCAGGTAGGCGCAAACTTACTTTCAGATGAAGCTTTTCGCAGAAAAACCGACTTCCAACTCTATTGTTCAATTTAGAGCCGTCCGTGTAAAGGTGCAGTGTATTAGGGTCGGGATCCCCCAAGTTCTTCCACTCGCTCCTCTCCGGGATTCTTGTGGAGAATTTATTATCCCAACAGAAGGCTGGTATTGCATAGTCCAGCTTTAGAAAATTGGCAGGGACGTTACTAAGAATTTGAGCGTGCCCGAATCTGGTGTCCCTCCAGGGTTCGGTTGCATTGAGCCTTGCCGCGTTGCAGCTGGCAATGAGTTTCCCCTGTATATCCGTGGGGAGAAGAAATAGGATGGTTTCGAGAGCTTTAGTTGGGGTGGAGGGAAGGGCTCCGCTAATAAGCATGGAAGCCATTCGCTGCACTCTAGTTAATTTGCTCTTATTGGTTTCGAGTTCCAGTGCTGGCCACCATATGGTGACTGCATAGAAGAGAATAGGACGCACTACCGCTGTGTACAGCCAATGGACGATTTGGGGGTTAAGTCCCCATCTCTTGCCTATCGCTGATTTACATGCGTAAAGTGCTAGCATGGCTTTTTGGGATCGTACTTCTACGTTCCGTTTCCAGTTTAATTTTCTGTCTAGAATAACACCAAGGTATTTAACCTCGGTAGAGAGTTTAATCTCCTTCACATTTATGGACGGAGGTTTGAATTCAGGTATCTTATGTTTGCGGGTAAACAGAACCATTTCCGTTTTCTCAGAGCTGACACTCAGCCCGCATTTCAGAGACCAGGTTTTTACAATATTGAGTGCATTTTGCAAAAGATCGCTCAGCACCGGTATATGCTTGCCAGTCGCTGTCAGGGCGATGTCATCGGCGTACGCAATGACCTGGCAGCCCGTGTGCTGAAGTTTAGAGAGCAGGGTGTTCACCGTTAGGTTCCAAAGCAGAGGAGACAGAACTCCACCCTGGGGTGTTCCCCTGTTGGCATACCTAGTTATCGATGAATTACCCATTACAGAAATAATGGCTCTTCTACTAAGAAGAAGTTCAACAAACCTCACGAGAGCCTCCTCTACCTCCAAGTCCCGTAGGGCGATGGTAACGGCTCCCGGGAGAACATTGTTGAAAGCTCCTTCTATGTCGAGAAAGATGCCCAGTGTGAATTCCTTAAAGGCTAGCCCCTTTTCTATCTTGGAAGTGATAGCGTGTAGAGCAGTCTCTACGGACTTGCCTTTGGAATAAGCGTGTTGAAAAGGAGATAGAGTATTCGCACGGAGCCTGATATAGACATCCAGCAATCTTTCAAGAACTTTGAGTAGAAAAGAGGTCAGGCTTATCGACCTGAAATCCTTTGGGCTGCTGTAGGAGGCTTTGCCCCCTTTAGGAATAAAGATCACCTTCGCCTTGGTCCATTCCAGAGGAATGTACGACAGGTTGAGGCAGGCTTTATAGATAGGAACAAGAAGAGGGATTAGAGTATCACTTGCTGCCTGTAATTCAGCAGGAAAGATCCCATCTATTCCCGGAGATTTGAAGGGTTTGAAGGATTTAATTGCCCATTTTACCCTTGTATTAGTAATTATGTGCTCCAAGTCATTAAATGTCCTGGGGTTAGAGTAGGTTCTATAAGGTTCCGAGGTGCACCCTGGGAAGTGTGTGGTGACCAGGGTGTTCAGAATATCAGTACTAGATGTGGCCCAGTCCCCATTTTGCATTCGGATACAGCTTGGGGGAACTGGGTTAGTAGAGAGGACCTTTCGTAGACGATTGGCCTCAGAGATTTCTTCTATGACGCTAGCGAAGTTTTTCCATGAGTCTCTTTTAGCTCTTTGGATCGACTTCTTGAAAATTTTTAAGGCATCCTTGTAGGCTTGCCAGTTGCCAGTTATTTTCGCCTGGTTGAAGAGCTTTCTGCTGTTAAGCCGAAGCTTGGAGATCTCGGGGTTCCACCAATAAGGTTTCTTTTTACCCCGAACTTTGACCTCCGGGCAGGCACTCTTGAAAGCAGCGTTACAGGATTTTGTAACAAAGTCAACTGCTTCATCGATTTTTGACGATGTGTCCAGCACACCGAGAGAAACAGACCTGTTATTGGAGATAGGCGCTTCATCAGTTGTTAACGGTAGGCTTGACGTACCGAGAGAAGCGTGCTCAAGGAGCGTAGCAGACAATTTCTGACTAAACAGAGCCCAATCCGTACGCCTCCTGTTCCTGTATCCCGCTCTAAGTGGAGGTCTCAAGAGTAGATTAAAAGTTATATACATATGATCAGAGAAGGAGTTTTCTCCGGACACCTGCCATTCCTTGACATAGTCAGAGAGCGGGCCTGTGACCAGAGTGATATCAAGTACCTCACTCCTGTTTGCGGTGACAAAAGTAGGTTTGCCTCCAGAATTACATATAGATAAATTATTAGAAATAATGAAATCAAAAAGAGACTCACCCCTCGCGTTTACGTCCGATGAGCCCCATGTTGTGTGATGGGCATTGGCATCGGCCCCTATCAGCAGTTGGAGCCCTAAGCGTTCAGCTTCCCTAACCGCACCAAGTAGCCGATCTTGCCCAGAAATGGGGCGGTCATACGCCAAATAGGCAGAGGCGATCCATATCGATTTGCCTTTCAGCTCGAGGCTGATGCAGACCATATCTTCGTCGCTGAAAAGAGACACCATAAAGTAGGAAAGAGTTTTGTGTATTAGAATACATGATCTGGTCCTACCTGTCGCAGGTGCTGCCACCACATGGTACTCCCCAGATTTGAGGCCACAGACCCTGGATCCAACGACCCAAGGCTCCTGGACCAGAACGATCGCCTCAGAAGTCTTGCTGAGACGTAAGAGTAGTGCAGCCGAAGCTGCTTTGGAGTGATGCAGGTTAATTTGCAGTACCTGCATCATTTTGGTCGTCGGAATGCATCTCGACGTCCGCCGCTACTGTACCCGCTCCTTCGGAGACCTCAATGACTGTGGAGTCAAAGTCGGCCTCCTCCGGATCCGAATCCAGCAGCGTGCATTCGTCGAGCATGTTGTAGAACGGGCCTACCAACTCAGACACCGAGAACGTATCGCTCTCGGAGTCCAGAGTGCTGTCTGCCCGTTCACTAGCGGCCCCATGTCCACTCAAGGTGTTGCATGGAGCCCGGACGTCAGTAGTTAAGGGGGTAGTGGGTTCGCTCATGGCGTTGCCCCCTACCTCCACAGAATTGGAATCGGATGCTTTCGTAGAACACCCCCCATCCCCAGAGCCCTGCGGATCGGGTGCGCTCAAGGCGCTGCCCTCAGCCCCAAGGCTCGGAAGACCAGGGTTGTCCTCGTCGGCTACCAATTCATCCTCCTTCTGGGGATCATCCCTTCGGATTTTCGGCGTGATGGTAAAAAGGCCGTAGCCGATTGTACCGCCTCGCTTCTCAATCCACGGGAGAGACGCCTCGCTGATGACCAGCCCAACCTGGCGTTGCATCTCCCTCACGTCACCAACACGTACTACCCTCCAATCGCTTGTGGGCATTTCCGCGTTAGATCGAGAGATGATCCTCAGAATTTTGTCCGGATCAGATGGCTCAGCCGGGACCCAGACCCAGGCTCTCGGTCTGTTCGGAATTTCTTCCTTACTGACCGCAACCAAGTCAGACCCGGGCCACAGCTCACCCACCTCGGACATAGCTAATTTGTAAAGCTTGTACGAGCGCTCATCGGCGGTAAAATAGGTAAAAAGGTAAAAATAATGAATTACTACTGGTACTTAAAAGTGCCCATCTATGGTATAAAGCCGTTGACTTAACGAAATTAATGGCGTTTTCTTTTCTGACAAAAAATGTTGCCCTTTAATATCTCAATTATCGAATTACGTAACATGACTTTCTATAAAATGGCTGAATTTGTAGTTAATGATGCCCTCTTACTTAGTCAGAGGACAACATTCGTTGAAATCACCACACAAGCTTACAAAATGGCTAAGAAAATCAAACAGGGCAACATTTTTTCGAGAAAAGAAAACGGCATAAGTTTTCTGAGAGTCAGCGCGCTTTCCTTTTGAAATACAGAAATCACTTGCGATTAATACAGCAGCCACAGCGGTAAGTTCTTATACATATGTACATCCATTTCCATACATTAGCTGTACTAGTACACAGAGTATTATAGTTTTAATCACATAACGGTGGATTGTAACAGAATGAAATAATCGAGATAGATATGGACTTATATATATCAAAATGATCAGGGTGAAAAGAGAAATCGATTGAGCCATGTCCGTCCGTCCGTACGCACGATAACTCGCGTAAAAATTGAGATATTTTGATGAAATTTGAAATGCAAGTTGGTATCGAGACTGGGACGGTTGGTATTGAAAATGGGCGAAATCGGACCATGACCACGCCCACTTTTCCTATATAGAAAAAATCGGAAATTTGGTATCTCAGCCACTAATATGGCTAGAGTGATAAAATTTTACCCACGTATTGAGCTCAGGCCCTTATGAAGAAATTTGATGAAGTTTTGGAAAATGGGCGGTGCCACGCCCACTTATTAAGGGTCAAATATTGAAAGTTTTATATGTCATAACTCAGAAACCGTTGAAGATATATCGATGAAATTTGGTATGCGTAATTTGCTTACTTAGACAAATGTTTTGACGAAAAATTATCAAAATCGGTTGACGGCCACGCCCACTTTTATATATGGGTATTATAAAGTGAGCTAATAAAATCATTTTAAGCGATATCTCTGTCAAATATAAAGATCTATCACTGAAATTTTGTGGCAGGAGTCCAACTAGGGACATAAAACAAAAAGTACAAAAATTTTGGAAAATGGGCGGTGCCACGCCCACTTATTAAGGGGCAAACATTGAAAGTTTTATATGTCATAACTCAGAAACCGTTTAAGATATATCGATGAAATTTGGTATGCGTAATTTTCTTACTTAGACAAATGTTTTGGCGAAAAATTATCAAAATCGGTTGACGGCCACGCCCACTTTTATATATGGGAACTATAAAGGGGCCTAATAAAAACATTTTAAGCGATATCTCTGTCAAATATAAAGATCTATCACTGAAATTTTGTGGCAGGAGTCCAACTACGGACATAAAACAAAAAATACAAAAATTTTTTAAAATAGGCGGTGCCACGCCCACTTATTAAGGGGCAAATATTGAAAGTTTTATAAGCCATAACTCAGAAACCGTTAAAGATATATCGATGAAATTTGGTACGCGTGATATATTTACTTAGCCAAATGTGTGGAAGAAAAATTACCAAAATCGGTTGACGACCACGCCCACTTTTATATATAATAATATAATACAATGGCGCTATTATAACTCTGACGAGTTTTATGGCCGAGCTTCTCTCCCAATTCGAGGTGTGCTCCTTTTTGTTTTTCCCTACTAATTGGGTGGACCTACAGTTTTATGCCGGCTCCGAACGGCGAAAGCATTTTTTGTGAGAAGCTTTTTCATGGCAGAAATACTCTCGGAGGGTATGCCGCCCACTGCCGAAAGGTGACCGCTGCTCTTAAAAAAACCCAATAATTGGATTTTTACTAATTAGAAAATTGTTTTGGTGTTTTGCTCGGACCGTGGTTTGAACCCGAGACCTCTGGTATAGCAGGCGAGCACTCTACCCACTGCACCACAGCGGTGCATTTGGTATGCGTAATTTTCTTACTTAGACAAATGTTTTGGCGAAAAATTATCAAAATCGGTTGACGGCCACGCCCACTTTTATATATGGGTATTATAAAGTGACCTAATAAAAACATTTTAAGCGATATCTTTGTCAAATATAAAGACAATTCATTGAAATTTTGTGACATGAGTTCTACAATACACCGGAAACAAAAAATAAAAAAAAGTTTATAAAATGGGCGTGGCACCGCCTCTTTTTATACAAAGAAATCTACGAGCTTATTACTCGACAAATAACTGAGATATTATGACGAAACTTGGTTTATGCACTTTTATAACATGTGTTAATAGACACGCAAAAATGTATTGAAATCGGTTTATGACCACGCCTACTTTTTAACAAAGATATTTCTGGAACACCCGTTAGGAATTTGTAACGTGGCATCTTTGTAACTAGAAGTCATAAAGGAATGAAATTTTGCACAAAGAATAATATTCATATGCTTAGTTGGATTATTTATAAATATTTTGAAAATGGGCGTGGCTGCGCCCTGTTTATGCAGCACTCGTTTCGTATAAAATACACCATGTTTCCATCAAACGCAAACAAACAATGAAAGCATACAGCTGAGTATCTAATGTTCGATTCCACTCGAACTTAGGCTTCCTTACTTGTTATTCTTATTTTTCTCGGCAATAATCATTTTATATTTTCCTGAGTGCCGTGGCATCCGGAAAATATTCATACATAATTAAAAGTCGTTTAAGTAACAATGAAAAATAATGTAAAGAGATAAAGTTAAAACCACTGGTTGAATTTAAAAGAATATGGGTTACTATACTTAAAACAATTCTACATAGTAAACTTCAATCGAAAATGGGCAAGCTCGAAATTGATTTTAGAGGCAAGCTCTAGAAGACATTTTTCATAGAATTTAATGCAGAATCCGATTTTTGTACGAACAGTATGGCTTAGAAAATTGACCCAGCCTAGTGTATGTACATACATATTTACATATCGAAACCATTCTTTTGTATGCATACACTCAACCATAATTCATTCATTTATTCGTTATATACCTACATATATGTATATAAGTATATACATACATATGTATGCGTAAATACTTGGCTAAGGCAACTGCGAAAATGTGCTTGCATTTCCTCCCATACAACGTAGACGTTTGTTGAAATTTTGATCCCACCACCCCCGCGAGTTGAAATGCAAAAAATCTAAAATTTCAACAAACTTTATTTCAAATAAATAATACTTTAGTACGTGATCCCACCACCCCCGCGAGTTGAAATGCAAAAAATCTAAAATTTCAACAAACGTCTACGTTGTATGGGAGGAAATGCAAGCACATTTTCGCAGTTGCCTTAGCCAAGTATTTACGCATACATATGTATTTATATACTTACATACATATATGTAGGTATATAACGAATAAATGAATGAAAGGAAAAATTTTATTCGAATCAAAAATTTATTAAGAATCGATTCGAAATCAAGTTTGAATCAAGAATCAAACAAGATTTTTGATTCTTTTAAGAAATGAATCACAAATCAATTTTATCTTTCATTTGAAAATAGTTTGAATCACGAATCAAAGGGTATTTCTGATTCTTTTGTGAAACGAATCACAAATAAAATTTATCTTTGATTTGAAAATATTTTAAATCAAGAATCAGAAAATATTTTTGATTAGTGATTCAGTCAAATCAAAATCACGCAACCCTGCTCTTGAAATCATTTATTTCAGCCTTTTGGTGACAAAAAATTTCGATTTGTAAAAAAGGGCGTTTTCTGGCGTCATGTGTGGCTAGTATAAATCACAAAAAAAATGGCAGGTACATACAGAATTTTTTTTCTATCACCAATTTTTTTTTTTGTTATAAATAATACTAAGTAGAACACGGAAAAAATTAAAATTACTCACTGTCAAAAAAAAAGTTTTAATCAGAGACGAAAAATAACTCTTATTGAATTTTTTGAAATCGTTTCGTGAAATCGTTTATTTTGAAATATTTATTTTTTCCGTTGCCTCATAACAGTTATTCATGAAAATAAATTTTTTCTGTTGCTTATAGCTAATTTCTATTTCAGATTTTTGATTTTTACGTTGTATTGTGAGTATTATTTTGTGGAATTGGTTCCTTTTTTGCTCATAGGACTTCATCTTTCGGTATCTAGTGTATGTAATTGGATGGTGCTATGTAATACAGTATATTTATTTTATTCCCAAACCCGAAGCTAGAATGTTTCAATTGGTACTAGCTGTAAATATATCCTAACTAAAATTAAAAAATGCTGATTAGAAATCGGTTTAGGCCCATGGTTTCATATACAAAGTTACTTAGAATAATCCGTAGGATTTTTTCCGCGCAAACGATTATTCGAAAATAAAATAATCGATCTCGTGATAAAAATCGATAGCAATAAGAAAACAAATCATTGTGGTAGTCAGACTTAGCATGATATTGTCCGGAAGCGTCGATATGTATGTACATTAGAGTGCGTTTAAAATTCAAATTAACGATATTTTACTGTATCGCCCCCTCAACATGGTTAAAGAAATCACGGATAAATTTTGGTCCAGATTGGTGGTGGTTAAGGCGCGGTGCATTGTGGTTAAAAATCTATGAAGGTTAAAAAAACCAAAATATTTTTGTAAATTATCTAATACCCAAAATCAATACTTCTATACCCAAGGATAACAAATATAAATTTTGGTCCCGATTGATAAAAGTTTAGTGGTCTTTCACGGGGGTGAAATTTCAGATGGCCATAGAACTTACATTTTTTTACCCCTGTGACACTCCACTAAACCATGATCAATCAAGACCAAAATTTATGTGTGATATATTTGACCATGCTACTACCGATTGAGGGGCGATACAGTCTTTTTATGAACTTTTAATTTTTTCATACAAATTAAACGCACTCTAATGTACATACATATAACTTTCTATTATATTTATTGACTAATCCATACCCGCGAAGTCTTCCGCGGAAGAAAATTAAAATGTTGATTTTTTTAATTATAAAATATTTAAAGTAAAATTGGCAATATACCAAAATAGAAATTCAAGCGAAATCCATTCGAAACCTAAATTAAAATCGAATTAATTTATGATCTTCCATCTTCCACCAAGCTTAAGTTCTCCCTCTTTACCTTTCCTATTCCCTCTCTCTCCCCTTCAATCTTTAACTATCCATATCTCAATCTTTTTTCACTTTCCTTAGCTAAAAAGCCAGATGGGCTAAGAAGGATGCGTGACAACGCACACTTTTCCAAAGTTGTCTAAGCTCGATGTAGTGGCCCATATACCAAATATCATTGATTTACGCAAATAGACTCCGAGTTATAAGGATTTTAAGTACTTCTACTGAAGGGGAAGGAAAGTAGGGGGACTTTTCTGTGTTCCATATATGATTTACACGAACGCTTATCTAAAAATCACTTGCGAGGAGTGTAAAGTGTTAGAAGAAAACACATCCGTTCACTTACGAGTAAAGAATTCAAGTGCTTCAGTTTATTTCAATCAATTATCAATTCATTTGACAATTCGATTCTGTCATTTTACATACATAACATCTCTGTATTAGCATAATACATTACATCTTCCCCTTCTTATTTCTAAAATCTTCTGCTTGGTAACAATCAATTGGCTTCGGACGTCGTTCGCTTCTGCGAAGGGAATCGATGTTCGCCATCTGATTGTCACCATGCAAAATTACAGCTTCTTCTTTAGTAATTTTCTTTTCGTTATTATCATCTTGAACACTTTGCGAATGCTCAATGTCCTTCAAATTTACAAATTTATTTGAATACTTCTTTTTACGTATTTGGTTTACATGAACATAACGTATGTGACAATTTACTTTTATTAGGTACCTCAAATTAGATATCTTTTTTTCTATAACAGCCGGTATCCATTTAACAAATTCTTTGAAATGATTTAAATAATATACTATCTCCCCCACTTTATAATGACTATTTTTGTTCTCACGAACGCTGGCATTAGTAGTAATCTTTTCTTTTGGTTTTGAATTTGTATTATTCTTTTTGATATTTACATTATTTTCGCTTCTTAACAAATCTAATACAATTCTAGGCTTGTATGCGAATAACATTGATGAAGGTGACTGACCGGTTGCTGTAGATGGTGTGTTGCGATAGTAAAGTAAGAATTTTTTAACCTTTTATTCCATGGATAAAGAATTTTCTTTACTTAAGCAATATTTTTTGAAAACTGCTTTGATCGTCCGAACACAACGTTCCGCTAACCCGTTAGACTCTGGATGATACGGCGGACTTTTGCATACATTTATACCATTATTATTACAAAAGCGAATAAATTCTATACTTCGAAATGGTGGACCATTATCACTAACTATATTCTTAGGATAACCGAAATATTCGAATACATTGATTAATTGCTCTATTACGCGTGACGCTATAGTGGAACTCATTATTTTTATTTCACAGAATTTTGTATAAGAGTCTACCATTAATAGGAATTTTTTTCCTGCGAAATCGAAAAAGTCAATATGGATTCTCTCAAATGGAAAATTAGATTTCTTCCAAACAGTCTCTGTTTTGTGTTTGTTTGGCGTTCTCGTTTGTTGACATACTTCGCAACTATTAACATAATTTTCTATGTCCTTATCGCAATTATTCCACCAAACGTACGACCGTGCTACCATTTTCATGCGAATAATGCCCATATGACTCTCATGAAGCAATTTCAAAATGCGACTTTGCAAACTGACAGGAACCACAACTCTTGAAAGGTAGAAAAGGCAATTGTCCTCAATTGACAATCTAACTCTATTATAAAAATATTTTTTAAATCTTTCTTCAACTTTGCTAGGCCATTTATTTTTGGTGAAATTATAAACATGCGACAAAACTGGATCAACCTTTGTCTCCCTCGCGATTTCTCTTAAATTTAAAGGTAGTTCATTGGAAACATTTAGAAAGTTAATAGATATGTTTTTTATTTCAGTTTTCTCATTTGCCAATGGCAAACGAGACAACGCATCAACATGAGACATTTGGTTAGCGCTTTTATGTTTAATTTCATATTGATACATAGATAATTCGACAGACCAACGTTGCAAACGTGCTGCTGCCACCGCGTTATTAGACTTTTTTAGATTGAAAATTTCTTTAATGACTGAATTATCTGTAAAAATGGTGAACGGTTGTCCAAACAAATACTTATGAAATTTTCTTACAGCAAAAATAATTGCTAACCCTTCGCGGTGCACTTGCGAATAATTTTGCTCAGCCGGTGATAGCGTAGATGAGGCAAATAAAACCGGCCTCTCCTCACTATTTACAATATGCGAGAGAACTGCTCCCACACCATAAGGACTTGCGTCAGTTGATACGATAATTGGTTTTTTAGGGTCATAGAGTTCCAAAATGTTATCTTCAACAATGAACCGTTTACTTTTTTCAAATACTTTTTGACATTCATCAGTCCATTTGAAGGAAACTTCTTTTTGTAGAAGTCGGTACAGAACGTTAAGTTCAGAGGACATATTTGGGACAAATTTTCGATAATAATTTAAAAGACCTAAGTATGATTGTAATTGCTGTAAATTACTTGGCGCTGGTGCACTCATAATCGCTCTAATTCTATTGGGATTTGGTTTGACCCCTTTATCTGTTAAACAATGACCTAAATACTCAACAGACTTTTTCAAGAATCGACTCTTACTTATATTAATTTTAACATTGAATTTTGATAGACGATCGCAGACTTTGTAAACATTATCAATGGCTTGTTGCTGATCTAAGCCACCAATAATTATATCATCTTGGAAGGCTCTAATGAAGTACATACCATTTAAGATTTGGTCCATTATAGACTGAAATATCGACGCCGCACAGTTTACACCAAGTGTTAATCGGTTGTATGCATATAGACCATTTTGCGTGTTGATAACAAGAATTTTTTTAGCATCATTGGATAACTTCAGCTGTTGGTATTCGCCTTTCAAATCAATTACTGAAAAGTACTGGCAGTTAGCAAAGTCTGCGAATATATCCTCAACCAAGGGCAAAGGGTAATGAGCAAACTCTAGACATTTATTCAACGACGCTTTTCCAAATCCTCAAATCTCCGTTCGATTTCGCAACAACTACAATGGGGCTTGCCCACTGGCTATATTTAATGGGTTCCAAAATATTTTCTTTACACAAACGATCAAGTTCCTGACTGACTTTATCGCGTAATTTGAATGGAACCGTATAGGCGGCATGAAATACTGGCGTTTTATTTTCTTTCAAAACTAAATCCACCTCAAAGTCCTTAATAACTTCATTCATTTTTTCATCAACAATGTTATAATATCTACTTCGAATATTTTCAAATATATCACTATGCTCGATCGAATTAATTACATTACCATTAAAATTGTGACGCCAATTAATAAACAGCTTGTCCAGCCATGGTCTACCCATTAACGGTTTGAATTTCTTACCAATGTTAACGACAGCCATTTCCAGATTCACTACAACACCTCGATGAGTCACCTCAGCAACGAAGTATCCACATTCTAATATTTTCTGCCCTGAAAAGGTTATTAAATTACTGCTAGCCTTAATTAGTTTAACATTTTTAAATTTCTCATCAAACTCATCCTTTGAGATAATTGAGGCGCAAGCTCCACTGTCGACTTCCATTTCAATCATGGTGTCGTTTATTTTAACACAAACGCAGCAAGCTTCATTGGGACCATGGATGTTGTTGATAACCTTTACCGTTTCTGACGATGTGCACACTGAAGAAGTGTGACCCTTACGTTTGCATTTAAAACACTCCCGGTTGACCGCAGGACATTTCTTTTCATCATGTTTTCTACCACATCGTTTGCATTTATTGAATTTTTGTTTTTGATTATCATCAGATGATTTTTTCGATTTCTGTGTAATTTTTTGACTTTTATTTTTCCCATCATATTTTTTTATTGATGAGTACTTGTCTCTATTAGTATTGCCGTTGTCACTTTTAACAATACTTACTGTATTCGCACGCATTTCGTTTTGACCTTGTTTGGTTAACTCTAATTGTAGTGCAATTTCACATGCTTTATCAAAATTTGAGGTTAGGTCGTCCATTAGTTTTTGTTGTATTCTCTCACTTCTAAGACCTCTTATTAGCTGATCCAATAATTCCTCATTTAGGTGCTTTTGTCGTAAGTAAGAAACGTCTTTGGCATGTTCAGTCGTGATAAAATCACCAAACTCACACTCTTGAGACAAAAATTTTAACCTCACAATATAATCAGAAATGGTCTCACCTTCTTCCTTCATAGCATTGAAGAATTTATACCTCTCCGAACGCTTATTCCTTTTAGGTTGATAATATTCGTTTAATATCTTCATTAATTCTTCGTACTTTTTTTGACTTGGCAATAGAGGTGTGGTTAGCTTTTTGCATAGCTCATAAACTTCGGCTCCGCACATGGTGATAAATAACGGCGCCTTTAATTCTTCAGAAACCTTATTGCAGATAAAAAATTGATCCATTCTGTCCTTGTATCCAGAAAAATCACCACCTGGAACAAATGGTTCTACAAGACCAATAAAATTGTTGGACATTTTGACTGTGTTATTTTTTTCGCCCACTTTTTCTGTAACACGTGTTTCGGCGTTTTTCTTTGACAAGTGACTTGATTCTTGTGTCTCTTCTTCGCTATTATCAATTGCTGATAATTCCGCTTTTTCCGTTTTAGCTAGATCTATACTTATTTCACTGTCATCCTCGTCGCCATGTAAAGTGTTAGAAGAAAACACATCCGTTCACTTACGAGTAAAGAATTCAAGTGCTTCAGTTTATTTCAATCAATTACACTGGATCACAAAATGAAATTTTTTGTCTGTACTTTGGACGTGACTATCCTATCTATATGTAAAATCGGTCTCTGATTCCGAAAATCGGGTTCATTTTTAATTCTATGGGAAGGTTTTTGAGATATCGGCAATTTACCGTTATTTGGCCAATGGGTCCACTTAATCCAGTATATCTCTTTAACACAGTGAGTTATCTTCCTTAGGGTGACACCAAACGAAAGAAAATTAAATTTCCTTTTTACGGTTCCTATAACATTTTTCTCTAACTCGTATAGTTTCTGAAATATTGACGATTAAATTTGAATTTTTTCGATTTTTTACGATTTTTTGAAGAAAAAATTGACTTTGTCAGACAATATCTTTAAAACCAATGTCTTCACCTATTGGGAAAAAGATAAGCTATCAACGAAGAAAATCCATGGTAAAATGGAAAAGTTATAGGCGATCAAGTAAATACAGCCAAGTCGCGCAGTGCCTCTGCACGGGTATATTCTATGCATGTTATACCCGTAAATGCGCTTGTATCTACTGCGCTGCCAATGTGCTGCTACTGCAGATGTGTAGGTATTGGTATAACATGCATAGAATATACCCGTCCAGAGGCATTGCGCGACTTGGCTGTATTTACTTGATCGCCTATAACTTTTCCATTTTACCATGGATTTTCTTCGTTGATAGCGTAATAGAACGGAGCTTCACACAGAGGAGTAAAACCGAAGGTGAAAACATTGGTTTTAAAGATATTGCCTAACAAATTCAATTTTTTCTTCAAAAAATCGTAAAAAATCGAAAAAATTCAATTTTAATCGTCAATATTTCAGAAACTATAAGAGTTAGAGAAAAATGTTATAGGAGCGATGAAAAGGAAATTTAATTTTCTTTCGTTCGGTGTTACTTCAAGGTTGAGCTACTTAGCTCACTGCGTTAAAGAGACATTTAGGATTAAGTGGAGCCATTGGCCAAATAACGGTAAATTGCCGATATCTCAAAAATCTTCCCATAGAAATAAAAATGAACCCTAAAACTATTTCCAGCGAATGTTGAGTGTATAGCTGTTTCACGAAAATGAATAAAGCAAAAGTGGGAAAAATCAACAGCTTTCACAGTCTCGGTGGGCGAGCGTGTAAAAGCGTTCGCACATTGCGGCTGAAGATGGAATGTATCACGGGTTCGATCCCCGTGAGGAGCATCCACTTCCGAAAAGAATGCTAATGATCGAAAATGGTTTTTCGTGAAATAGCTATACTCAAACTTCGCTGGAAATAGTTGTTGAAATTTTTCCATTTACCCCCAACAATAAACAATTAAATTAAATAATTTTCGTGCTGAGCACTAAAAAGCTTTTAAGTCCAAATAATTTATTTGACAGGAGCCAGCGACCACATTAGAAATAAATCTATTCTGGCGAATTTTCGTCGGGCGATTTTCGTCAGCTTTTTGGTTCTGTTCATTCCCATATCTCGCCGCGTTTTTAAATGTTAATAGAACGCTACGACTCACACTGGGGCCGAGCGTGCTCAAATTCAGTTTTTAAATAATGAGTTTTTCAAAAAAATAAAAAAGCAGTATTTTTCCCTATAAAATTCTACACTTCTGGCCCAATTTTCAGCTTTCTACCGTTTTTCAGTTGGGAGTTATCCATACACAAACATGGTAAATTTTCCAAAAAATATTTTTTTTTCAAAGTCAGAAATTTTAAGGTTTGAAATAGTTGGTGTAAGAGAAGGATATACAATTTTATTATTCTGCTTTTTCCATAACATTAAGTGAAGCTTATATACTAATCGATGAGTATTTTTTTTGGAACTAGATGTTTTAAAAAATTAATTTTTAGTATAAAACTAAACGTACCTCTTTTTTTAAATATTTTTTTTCAAAATGGATTTTTTTTAATTTGCGCAAAAATGTAGTAAATGTAAAAATGCAGCAATAAAATATGGTCCTTTGTGACAAAGAATCCGAGTTCAGATCCAAAAGCAAAGTGCGCATTTAAAAAAAAGTGAGTTTAAAAATTGCATTCCAATTTTAGTAAAAAAAAAACACCTATATCTGGTTGAATTTGATTCTGTTCTATCTTAAATTTAGTTGATCCATTATTTACTGGTTACTTTAATTACAAATTGTGGTTAATGTTACTTGTCAAGCCAGGTTTCTTTAATTTAGACTTGTAAGTTGGATTATAATATGAGTTCTTTGAAGCACAAGTTGTGTTACTCCAATTTTGTTTTTTTTTATGTTAGGCATGAAATGTGTGGGAAATACGTGTTCTGCTTAAAACGCTAACGGTGAAACTCCTAATTCCCATATAAACATACTTGTGACAACAGAAAACTTTTAATATCTCGAAACAAAAAATTGGAGAAAACCATTTTTGTATACATATGTACATACCTGCACCTGCATATTTCATCATTGGGTTAATACATAGCCGCTAATGGGTTAATATAATAAACATTGGCTATTTTTGTACAGACATACTAATATAATAATAATATAATAAAATGGCGCTATTATAACTCTGACAAGGTGTGCTCCTTTTGTTTTTCCTACAAATTGGGTGGACCTACAGTTTTATGCCGTCTCCGAACGGCGAAAGCATTTCTTGTGAGAAGTTTTTTCATGGCAGAAATACACTCGGAGGGTATGCCGCCCACTGCCGAGAGGTGACCGCTGCTCTTAAAAAAACCCAATAATTGGATTTTTACTAATTAGAAAATTTTTTTTTGGTGTTTGCTCGGACTGGGGTTTGAACCCGAGATCTCTGGCATACAGAGGCGGATTATCCCTAGGGAAAACTAGGCACTTGCCTATGGGCGCGTAGTTACAAGGGGCGCGCGAGCTCAGCATTTTTAAACAAATAAAGAAAATAACATATCGACGATTAAGAATTAAAGCTGATCTATAATAGATCGATAATAGATGAATCGATTATATTGCACAAGCATCGATATATTGTGCAATATTGCGCGTTTGTTGCGTCGTCAGGCTTGCCAGTACTGGCGATTTGTCGCCAAATTGGCGATTTTTTACAAACTTTGGCGACCAATTTATGAAAATTGGCGATGGCGACTTTTTTGGCGATTATCAAAATATTAAATTATATTAATAAAAAAGCAATTACTTGTTCAAGCCTTTTTCTCAAATTTTGAAAGTTTCTTCATACAAATTTCTGTCAAATTACAAAAAATTTGAGAAATGGCAATTGCTTTTTGTTTATTAATACGACCCATTATCTCCACTTTGCCAATAAATCTTACGATATGTAGAGATCTATTGAGAAAATAAATATATACTACATACTCTGGCAACCATTTTCTGCACACTTGAGTGCAAACCAAAATTTTGGTCTGCACACTCGCCTATCCACGATACGACGGAGGAGAATTTATCGCTCCATAACATAAGTACACTCTGTACGTCGGTTAACAGGTAGCCATTATTTTATTTCTTATAACAAAATAGCCATATTAAGCATTTTAAGATTAAGAATGTTCACATTTTATGAGATATCTCCGAAGCCAGTTTAGGTATTGAAATTAATCAAATGGTTTATGGCAGCATTCATAAACACCTTTCGTTTGATACCCATATTGTACTAACACATTTTGGTGCACATATTGGCCGATAACTCCGAAACAAATAATACCTTAAACTTTAAGTTGAGCGTCTAGCAATCCAATAAAAAAAAGTTTCGTCCAATTCCATTCAGAACTTTTTGAGTGATAGGGCCATAAACATACGGACAGAGAGACAGACAGACAGACAGACAAAAATTCTAAAAATGGTTGATTTGGATTCTACTGGCTTAATAATGCTTCTCCCAATCATTTTTTTCTCGATATCTGCAATGTACAGACATCGACCTGTTACAATTTTATTATATGTAGAGATAAACAAATTACACTGGATCACAAAATGAAATTTTTTGTCTGTACTTTGGACGTGACTATCCTATCTATATGTAAAATCGGTCGCTGATTCCGAAAATCGGGTTCATTTTTAATTCTATGGGAAGGTTTTTGAGATATCGGCAATTTACCGTTATTTGGCCAATGGGTACACTTAATCCAGTATAGCTCTTTAACACAGTGAGTTATCTTCTTTGGGGTGACACCATACGAAAGAAAATTAAATTTCCTTTTCACGGCTCCTATAACATTTTTCTCTAACTCTTATAGTTTCTGAAATATTGACGATTAAATTTTAATTTTTTCGATTTTTTACGATTTTTTGAAGAAAAAATTGACTTTGTCAGACAATATCTTTAAAACCAATGTCTTCACCTTCGGTTTTAATCTTTTACGTGAAGCATCATTCAATTGGGAAAAAGATAAGCTATCAACGAAGAAAATCCATGGTAAAATGGAAAAGTTATAGGCGATCAAGTAAATACAGCCAAGTCGCGCAGTGCCTCTGCACGGGTATATTCTATGCAGGAAGATAACTCACTGTGTTAAAGAGATATACAGGATTAAGTGGACTCATTGGCCAAATAACGGTAAATTGCCGATATTTCAAAAACCTTCTCATAGAATTAAAAATGAACCCGATTTTCGGAATCAGCGACCGATTTTACATATAGAAAGGATGGTCGCGTTCAGAGTATTTTTTGGCTGTAGAGCAGTGTTATCAATTCATTTGACAATTCGATTCTGTCATTTTACATACATAACATCTCTGTATTAGCATAATACATTACAAGGAGTAAACGCTGTTTTTAAAAATCATAACCGAAGATCTTTAGCATGGATAAATAATTCCTACCACACTAAGCCATCTAATCGTACATTCACGTACATATGTATCTCATATTATTCACCGAAAAATATAGTCCTATAACCAAAAAAAGAAATATATTCTGCAAAATAATATTCAAAATATAACGAAAAAATTTTAAATGTAGAAGTTATGAGGCAACGGAAAAAATAAAAATTTTAAAATAAAAGTTACGAGCGACGGAAAATTTTTTTTCTCATGAATAACAGTTATGAGGCAATTGAAAAAATAAAAATCTGAACATAATCGTTATGAGCAACAGAAAAAAATATTTTTCAAAGATAATAGTTACGACTGTAAAATATTTTTTTTCGGTATGAAATAACTCTTAAGAAATGAAAAAAAAAAAGGTTTTTGAATTTTTTAATTGTTATTAGGCAATTTTTTTGAATATTTCTTATAACAGTTATGTCTCTGGTTTTAATATACATTTTTCAATGAGTGTTTGGATTTTTGTTTCCAATTACCTAATTGCTATTTTAAAAACTTTAAATTTTCGATATGTGGTTTTTCAGTATCTTTTGAGGATAGCAAGCAAAAAATTATTACTGGGGTTCATTGGCAAACTTTTCTCAGAAATAATTGTATTATGAATATTATAAGTTTTTTGACCCATTGCAAATTGATAAATATTTGTGCCGTTTTAAATTACATACATACATTTTTGAAGTGGAGTTATTCACCCTTGCAAATAAATTGTGTACAATCAAGCGGCAGTACATGTTTGATCTCTGATCGGCGCACATTGGGGTATTTAATCAATCTGGGCGGCCAAAACTCTTTTTTGGCTTTAAATTGTTAATTATGTTACCCACGGTGATTTCAATTCGATTTAACATAGAAAATAATGTGGCTTTACATTTTTAAAAAGTGATGTAGTGAGACCAAACCGACCTCAGATTTGGATTCAGAACGTCGAAATACATGTTAGTAGGTTAGGTTGATGAAATGTGCCATTTGGGGCTTTTTTTAGCTTTTCGCAATTTTCTCGAAGTTTTGGGGGTATATTGGACAAGCGGACTTTGGATTCGGAGCACGTCGATTTATATATTCCTAGATGGGTGTTCTCGAATCCACAAACAACTAATTTTTTTTGTGTGGTGGGGTAATTTTTCCCAACTTGAAAAATCGACTGTTTTTCTTAAAACCGGAAAAAACCGGAACCGATCTTTCTTGAACTCAAAATAACAGGGAACAGACTATCTAGAAAAAAAAGAGTCAGTGCCGGACAATGCCGGGCACCTAAACAAAAACCCTTTTGAAAACAAAAAATTGGGAAATTTTTTTTTTAATACATCATTTTTTAAAAGCGTAATTAAGAAGACGCTGACAACTAACTAAATCTGAATAAACATGAATTTTGTACTCGATTACCTGTATTATAAGAATCCATAACAGTATTCTAAAAAACTTCACTTAAAACCGTAAAAATATTAATTGGAAATGTTTAAACTTTAAGAACGTTATAAAATGCCGCGAGAAATACACGAATGACCAAACTTTCATTGACTGTAAAAACTTTGTGTTTGAGTTTTGAGAATAAAATTTTATTGAAAATGATGCGGACCCTAGTCCTGGCCTACTAAAAAATTTTATTTTTTGGAAATCGGGCCAGTTTTAGGAAATGAGGTTTTGGCCGCCCAGATTGATAAAATATCCCTATGTGCGGCGTTCGAATTTTTTATTAATTATACATTTGTAGATTTTTTCAAAATAAAACTAATATATACATGACCCAGATATGACCCAATCAGTATTTTTGATTAAAAAAAAAATATATATATTGTGGCGAATATAATCGGTTCCACTCTCACATCACTAAATGACTGAACACATCTCTAAAGAAACTGCCAGATCTAGAAGAAGAGACCAGATAATTTCCAGTGTTGCCAGAATTTTCCAGATTGCGTTTGACAGACTATATAAGGCGGCGAGCAGGCGCTCCGCAGTCAGTCGTAACTTAACCGTATAAGTGTTAACATCAAGTCAAGTAAAACAAGTGTAGACTTTTTAGTCGTGAAATAAAGCGGTGTGAACTAAGAAGTAAATAAAGACTTTTATTTAACAATTCAGCGATACGAACCCGATAGAAATAATCGAGCTATCGAAAAATACGTAACAATTAGTGTCAGAATTGGAATTGTTAAATAAATTCCAGGATCAAGGATAACGAAGCAAGGATAACGAAATAAGGATAATGGCAAAGCTAAACGAACTTAAAATCCAAGAGCTTAAAAGGGAGTTAGAAAAGAGAAAACTGAGCACAACCGGCAATAAAATTGAACTACAGGCAAGGTTACAAGAAGCTATGGAAGCCAATAACATTGATGTAGATGAGTTTGATTTCAACGATGATGTAGAAGAGGTCCACAAGGAAGAAACTCAGAAGGAAGAGGCTCCACAGTCAGTTGCAAACGTAGACATGAACTCGATATTGGCTGTACTGACACAAATGTCGGCAAAAATGGAAGAACAACAGGCACAGATAACGTCCAAAATGGAATTGCAACAGTCAGTACTTTCATCACAGGTATCCGGCATTGCGGCTCAGTTGGAGGCACAAGAAGAACGCATGTCCTTACAATTCAAGGCGCAGGATGCAAAAATTATACAAGTTAAGGAAGTCCTTGAAGAAAGACAAGAAAAATTAGAGGACGATGTAAAAGCATTGAAAGCCCGTCTTCAGGATATTCAACTAAGTCGTCCAGTCGCTTCAACTGCTACACAGAAGATAAAACCTCCGTCGTTTGATGGAAGTGGTCCATTTCAAGTATTCAAGCTACAATTTGAGAAAACGGCAGTTGTAAATAATTGGAGTGCGGAGGACAAAGTCGCTGCCCTGTTCGTAGCATTGAAAGGACCTGCTGCAGAAATATTACAGACTGTTAGCGAGGGCGAAAGAAACAGCTATAACCCAATTATGGGTGCCGCTGAAAGACGTTATGGTAGCGAGCACAGGAAGCAGATATATCAAATGGAGTTGCAGAATCGCTTCCAGAAACCAAATGAGACGTTACAAGAATTTTCTTCTGAGATTGAGAGGCTAGCTCATTTGGCAAACGCAGGAGCACCTCAAGAATTCATAGAGAGGATGAAAATTCAAAGCTTCATCAATGGAATACGAGATATTGAAACGAAGCGGGCTACCTATGCAAATCCAAAAGGAACTTTTGCTGAAACGGTATCATATGCCTTGACGCAGGAAACAGCATCTCTATTGAGCAAGCCCACCTACAAGGCTCATCGTGTGGAAGTGGAAACGCCAGACTTACTAAGCAAAATATGGGAGGCGTTGAATGAAATGCAGAAAAAGAAAAGTAATGCTGTGAAATGCTTCAGATGTGGAAAAATAGGACATATAGCACGTCACTGCAGCAATAATTCCAGTAAGTTCAGCACTGCAGATGGGCGCAAGCGCAAGGCAGAGGGGTATGAACAAGCGCCCAAATCAACTCAGTCGTTAAACTAAAGCGGGCCAGCCAAAAGGGGCGTGGGCTGGTCCCCACAATGGAATGCCCCATAATCTCTGTCTCTCAGTTGGGAAGAAGCACGAGTAATGTTAATATTGGTGGTTTCGTGGACGGAATAGAGCGCATGTTGACTGTGGATACGGGAGCATCTCATTCCATCATTCGATCTGACTTGGTAAAGAAGGAAATAAGGCCATTGCATGGAGCAAAATTGCGTACGACAACAGGCGAGGATACCCAAGTCCTAGGGGAAGTTACATGCGAAGTTGTAATTGGAAATGTTGTCGTATTACACACCTTCATAATGGCGGAAATTGTTGATGAAGTCATAATTGGTGTGGACTTCCTAATCGACCAAGGCATTAAGATTGACATGAAAAACAAGGTTATGAGTTACAAAAACTTGGAGGTGCCGCTAAATTTTGGCTACGATAAGAGATACAGCAGTAAGAAAGTGCTCGTGGAAAAGAATCAGCAGATACCGCCAAAGTCCGAGGCAATTATTTGGGCAAAGATTGATGGAGATTGTGGGACAAACAAATTGTGGGTAGTCGAAGCAGAAACAGAAACTAAATCCGATGTACTTGTTGGAAAAACCCTGGCTATGACAAAAGAAGATGGACAAATACCAGTAAGAGTACTTAATGAGTTCAAGTCACCAATCAAACTCTCCAAAGGTGCTATATTGGGAAAATGCGAAGAGGTTGACATCATCATGAATTGCGAACAATCCCAAGGAGAAGTTTCTACTGGAAATACAGATCTTTCAGATAAAATAAATGCTTGGACAGAAGAACTGCAGGAAAATCACAAAAGGAAGGCGAAAGAATTACTTGCCAAGTACTCCAGCATTTTTGACAAGGATGGTACAAAACCAGGCAGGACAAATATTGTGAAGCATCAGATTGACACCGGTGATGCAAGGCCAATCCGTCAGGCTCCTCGCAGCGTTCCATTAGCTAAACGTCAAATGGTGAGCCAGATTATACAAGAAATGAGCGACAGTGGGGTAATTGAACCATCAGTCAGTCCATGGAGTTCTCCGGTAGTACTTGTTAAAAAGAAAGATGGCAAGATGAGATTCTGCGTTGACTACCGGAAACTGAATGATGTAACGAAAAAGGATAGTTACCCATTGCCAAGAATTGACGACACTCTGGACTCGCTATCTGGAACGGAATGGTTTTCAACACTGGACTTGAAAAGCGGCTATTGGCAAGTTGAAGTAAAAGAGGAAGACAAGGAGAAAACAGCCTTCAGTGTTGGCGATGGTCTTTGGCAATTTACGGTGATGCCATTTGGATTATGTAATGCCCCAGCTACCTTTGAGAGACTTATGGATCAGGTACTGAAAGGATTACACTGGAAAACATGTCTTGTGTACCTGGACGATATCATTGTATTGGGAAAAAGCTTTGATGAACATCTCAAAAATTTGGAGGAAGTTTTCCGAAGAATAGCTGGCGCTGGTCTCAAGTTAAGTCCTAAGAAATGTGCATTATTCAAGAAAGAAGTAAAATACCTGGGACATAAAGTGACTACAAAGGGCATCTGCACTGATAACGAAAAAATAGAAGCAGTAAAAGATTGGCCAATACCTCGGAATCTACATGAATTGCGAAGCTTTCTTGGGCTGTGCACTTACTATCGCCGATTTGTACCAAATTTTGCCAGCGTAGCAAATAGTCTCACGGAGCTTATGAGGAAAAATAACACTTTTGAGTGGAGGAAGGAACAAGAAATGGCTTTCCAAACGTTAAAAGATCGGCTTTGTACTGCCCCAATGCTAGCATACCCGGTTCCAGGAGCGAGGTTTATCTTGGATACTGATGCGAGTGGTTATGCTATAGGAGGTGTTTTGTCACAAGAAATCGACGGACAGGAGAAGGTTATCGCATACTACAGCCGATCAATTGGGAAACCGGAAAGAAATTACTGTGTAACACGAAGAGAATTGTTGACATTGGTAGAATGCATCAAACACTTCCATAAGTACCTCTATGGTCAACGATTCCACGTCAGGACTGATCATGCAGCGTTAAAATGGCTTTTGAAATTCCGAAATCCGGAGGGTCAGTTAGCAAGGTGGATTGAGCGACTACAAAATTATGACTTTTCTATAGACCATCGCAAAGGCAGTACCCATGGAAATGCTGATGCAATGTCGCGGCGACCATGTAATCTTGAATGCAAGCATTGCTCTAAAGCTGAGGAGAAGGAAGACATCATAGATGTTCGGTTAATGACAATAACATCTACAGACGAATGGAATGCGGAACAATTAAGGAAGTGTCAGCTAGAAGATCCAGATCTGGCACGTGTAATGATCGGTTTGGAGCAAAATGAACGACCATCAAAAGAAGAGATGTCAGCAGAGAGTCCTGTTGCCAAATCATATTGGGCACAGTGGAATAGTTTGCAATTGGTAAATGGTTGCCTACATCGTGTTTGGGAGAGTGAAGATGGCCAAAGTTCTAAAACATTGATAGTTGTTCCAAGGAAAAGAATACCGGATGTGCTAAATGAACTACACAATGGTCCAAGTGGAGGTCATCTTGGAGTAACAAAGACGGTAGAGAAAATCAAGAAGAGGTTTTATTGGGTCGGATGCCGTCAGACAGTTGTTGAGTGGATTGCGAACTGCGATGTATGCATAAAGGCTAAGGGTCCCAAATCCAGGAGTCATGGGTCGATGAAACAATACAATTCAGGAGCACCATTTGAGAGAATTGCCATGGATGTAGCTGGTCCATTTCCTACTAGCAAACTTGGAAACAAATATGTTCTGGTGGTCATGGATTACTTCAGCAAATGGCCGGAAGTGTACCCGATTCCAAATCAAGAAGCAGAAACTATAGCCGAAGTATTCACCAACAATTGGGTGGCGAGATATGGTGCACCTATAGAGCTACATTCTGACCAAGGTAGGAACTTCGAATCAGTAGTGTTTCAGGAGATGTGCAAGACACTGGGTATTAGGAAAACCCGAACAACTGCGTTGCATCCACAATCAGACGGCATGGTAGAAAGATTTAACAGAACATTAGAGGAACATTTACGAAAGGTGGTGGACAAGTTCCAGAGAGATTGGGACACTCATATTCCTCTGTTCCTGATGGCATATCGATCGGCCGTACACGATACAACAGGTCAGACTCCTGCAAAAGTAATCTTTGGTACCATCTTCGACTGCCAGCTGACTTGAAATTTGGGATAAGTGCTGATGCGGGAATAAATGCCAGACAATCTAACAATGTTCTGGAAGAGGAAATGAGAGAAATACATGAACTTGTGAGACAGCGAACAAAGATCATGAGTGACAAAATGAAGGCCAGATACGACAAGGCGATGAACTCAGAAGGTTTTCTTGAGGGAGATTTAGTTTTGCTATACAACCCGCAGCGAAAGAAAGGTTTGTACCCGAAATTGCAGTGTACTTGGGAAGGGCCCTACAAAGTGATTAAGCGGCTCAACGATGTTGTGTATCGCATACAAACGATTGGAAGACCGAGGAATAAAATGAAGGTGGTTCATCTGGAAAGGCTAGCAGCATTTGGAACGAGTAATGTGTCAGATCGGGACGATCAGACTTAGGTGGAGGGCAGTGTGGCGAATATAATCGGTTCCACTCTCACATCACTAAATGACTGAACACATCTCTAAAGAAACTGCCAGAACTAGAAGAAGAGACCAGATAATTTCCAGTGTTGCCAGAATTTTCCAGATTGCGTTTGGCAGACTATATAAGGCGGCGAGCAGGCGCTCCGCAGTCAGTCGTAACTTAACCGTATAAGTGTTAACATCAAGTCAAGTAAAACAAGTGTAGACTTTTTAGTCGTGAAATAAAGCGATGTGAACTAAGAAGTAAATAAAGACTTTTATTTAACAATTCAGCGATACGAACCCGATAGAAATAATCGAGCTATCGACAAATACGTAACAATTGGTGTCAGAATTGGAATTGTTAAATAAATTCCAGGATCAAGGATAACGAAGCAAGGATAACGAAATAAGGATAATGGCAAAGCTAAACGAACTTAAAATCCAAGAGCTTAAAAGGGAGTTAGAAAAGAGAAAACTGAGCACAACCGGCAATAAAATTGAACTACAGGCAAGGTTACAAGAAGCTATGGAAGCCAATAACATTGATGTAGATGAGTTTGATTTCAACGATGATGTAGAAGAGGTCCACAAGGAAGAAACTCAGAAGGAAGAGGCTCCACAGTCAGTTGCAAACGTAGACATGAACTCGATATTGGCTGTACTGACACAAATGTCGGCAAAAATGGAAGAACAACAGGCACAGATAACGTCCAAAATGGAATTGCAACAGTCAGTACTTTCATCACAGGTATCCGGCATTGCGGCTCAGTTGGAGGCACAAGAAGAACGCATGTCTTTACAATTCAAGGCGCAGGATGCAAAAATTATACAAGTTAAGGAAGTCCTTGAAGAAAGACAAGAAAAATTAGAGGACGATGTAAAAGCATTGAAAGCCCGTCTTCAGGATATTCAACTAAGTCGTCCAGTCGCTTCAACTGCTACACAGAAGATAAAACCTCCGTCGTTTGATGGAAGTGGTCCATTTCAAGTATTCAAGCTACAATTTGAGAAAACGGCAGTTGTAAATAATTGGAGTGCGGAGGACAAAGTCGCTGCCCTGTTCGTAGCATTGAAAGGACCTGCTGCAGAAATATTACAGACTGTTAGCGAGGGCGAAAGAAACAGCTATAACGCAATTATGGGTGCCGTTGAAAGACGTTATGGTAGCGAGCACAGGAAGCAGATATATCAAATGGAGTTGCAGAATCGCTTCCAGAAACCAAATGAGACGTTACAAGAATTTTCTTCTGAGATTGAGAGGCTAGCTCATTTGCCAAACGCAGGAGCACCTCAAGAATTCATAGAGAGGATGAAAATTCAAAGCTTCATCAATGGAATACGAGATATTGAAACGAAGCGGGCTACCTATGCAAATCCAAAAGGAACTTTTGCTGAAACGGTATCATATGCCTTGACGCAGGAAACAGCATCTCTATTGAGCAAGCCCACCTACAAGGCTCATCGTGTGGAAGTGGAAACGCCAGACTTACTAAGCAAAATATGGGAGGCGTTGAATGAAATGCAGAAAAAGAAAAGTAATGCTGTGAAATGCTTCAGATGTGGAAAAATAGGACATATAGCACGTCACTGCAGCAATAATTCCAGTAAGTTCAGCACTGCAGATGGGCGCAAGCGCAAGGCAGAGGGGTATGAACAAGCGCCCAAATCAACTCAGTCGTTAAACTAAAGCGGGCCAGCCAAAAGGGGCGTGGGCTGGTCCCCACAATGGAATGCCCCATAATCTCTGTCTCTCAGTTGGGAAGAAGCACGAGTAATGTTACTATTGGTGGTTTCGTGGACGGAATAGAGCGCATGTTGACTGTGGATACGGGAGCATCTCATTCCATCATTCGATCTGACTTGGTAAAGAAGGAAATAAGGCCATTGCATGGAGCAAAATTGCGTACGGCAACAGGCGAGGATACCCAAGTCCTAGGGGAAGTTACATGCGAAGTTGTAATTGGAAATGTTGTCGTATTACACACCTTCATAATGGCGGAAATTGTTGATGAAGTCATAATTGGTGTGGACTTCCTAATCGACCAAGGCATTAAGATTGACATGAAAAACAAGGTTATGAGTTACAAAAACTTGGAGGTGCCGCTAAATTTTGGCTACGATAAGAGATACAGCAGTAAGAAAGTGCTCGTGGAAAAGAATCAGCAGATACCGCCAAAGTCCGAGGCAATTATTTGGGCAAAGATTGATGGAGATTGTGGGACAAACAAATTGTGGGTTGTCGAAGCAGAAACAGAAACTAAATCCGATGTACTTGTTGGAAAAACCCTGGCTATGACAAAAGAAGATGGACGAATACCAGTAAGAGTACTTAATGAGTTCAAGTCACCAATCAAACTCTCCAAAGGTGCTATATTGGGAAAATGCGAAGAGGTTGACATCATCATGAATTGCGAACAATCCCAAGGAGAAGTTTCTACTGGAAATACAGATCTTTCAGATGAAATAAATGCTTGGACAGAAGAACTGCAGGAAAATCACAAAAGGAAGGCGAAAGAATTACTTGCCAAGTACTCCAGCATTTTTGACAAGGATGGTACAAAACCAGGCAGGACAAATATTGTGAAGCATCAGATTGACACCGGTGATGCAAGGCCAATCCGTCAGGCTCCTCGCAGCGTTCCATTAGCTAAACGTCAAATGGTGAGCCAGATTATACAAGAAATGAGCGACAGTGGGGTAATTGAACCATCAGTCAGTCCATGGAGTTCTCCGGTAGTACTTGTTAAAAAGAAAGATGGCAAGATGAGATTCTGCGTTGACTACCGGAAACTGAATGATGTAACGAAAAAGGATAGTTACCCATTGCCAAGAATTGACGACACTCTGGACTCGCTATCTGGAACGGAATGGTTTTCAACACTGGACTTGAAAAGCGGCTATTGGCAAGTTGAAGTAAAAGAGGAAGACAAGGAGAAAACAGCCTTCAGTGTTGGCGATGGTCTTTGGCAATTTACGGTGATGCCATTTGGATTATGTAATGCCCCAGCTACCTTTGAGATACTTATGGATCAGGCACTGAAAGGATTACACTGGAAAACATGTCTTGTGTACCTGGACGATATCATTGTATTGGGAAAAAGCTTTGATGAACATCTCAAAAATTTGGAGGAAGTTTTCCGAAGAATAGCTGGCGCTGGTCTCAAGTTAAGTCCTAAGAAATGTGCATTATTCAAGAAAGAAGTAAAATACCTGGGACATAAAGTGACTACAAAGGGCATCTGCACTGATAACGAAAAAATAGAAGCAGTAAAAGATTGGCCAAGACCTCGGAATCTACATGAATTGCGAAGCTTTCTTGGGCTGTGCACTTACTATCGCCGATTTGTACCAAATTTTGCCAGCGTAGCAAATAGTCTCACGGAGCTTATGAGGAAAAATAAGACTTTTGAGTGGAGGAAGGAACAAGAAATGGCTTTCCAAACGTTAAAAGATCGGCTTTGTACTGCCCCAATGCTAGCATACCCGGTTCCAGGAGCGAGGTTTATCTTGGATACTGATGCGAGTGGTTATGCTATAGGAGGTGTTTTGTCACAAGAAATCGACGGACAGGAGAAGGTTATCGCATACTACAGCCGATCAATTGGGAAACCGGAAAGAAATTACTGTGTAACACGAAGAGAATTGTTGGCATTGGTAGAATGCATCAAACACTTCCATAAGTACCTCTATGGTCAACGATTCCACGTCAGGACTGATCATGCAGCGTTAAAATGGCTTTTGAAATTCCGAAATCCGGAGGGTCAGTTAGCAAGGTGGATTGAGCGACTACAAAATTATGAATTTTCTATAGACCATCGTAAAGGCAGTACCCATGGAAATGCTGATGCAATGTCGCGGCGACCATGTAATCTTGAATGCAAGCATTGCTCTAAAGCTGAGGAGAAGGAAGACATCATAGATGTTCGGTTAATGACAATAACATCTACAGACGAATGGAATGCGGAACAATTAAGGAAGTGTCAGCTAGAAGATCCAGATCTGGCACATGTAATGATCGGTTTGGAGCAAAATGAACGACCATCAAAAGAAGAGATGTCAGCAGAGAGTCCTGTTGCCAAATCATATTGGGCACAGTGGAATAGTTTGCAATTGGTAAATGGTTGCCTACATCGTGTTTGGGAGAGTGAAGATGGCCAAAGTTTTAAAACATTGATAGTTGTTCCAAGGAAAAGAATACCGGATGTGCTAAATGAACTACACAATGGTCCAAGTGGAGGTCATCTTGGAGTAACAAAGACGGTAGAGAAAATCAAGAAGAGGTTTTATTGGGTCGCATGCCGTCAGACAGTTGTTGAGTGGATTGCGAACTGCGATGTATGCATAAAGGCTAAGGGTCCCAAATCCAGGAGTCATGGGTCGATGAAACAATAAATTCAGGAGCACCATTTGAGAGAATTGCCATGGATGTAGCTGGGCCATTTCCTACTAGCAAACTTGGAAACAAATATGTTCTGGTGGTCATGGATTACTTCAGCAAATGACCGGAAGTGTACCCGATTCCAAATCAAGAAGCAGAAACTATAGCCGAAGTATTCACCAACAATTGGGTGGCGAGATATGGTGCACCTATAGAGCTACATTCTGACCAAGGTAGGAACTTCGAATCAGTAGTGTTTCAGGAGATGTGCAAGACACTGGGTATTAGGAAAACCCGAACAACTGCGTTGCATCCACAATCAGACGGCATGGTAGAAAGATTTAACAGAACATTAGAGGAACATCTACGAAAAAAGGTGGACAAGTTCCAGAGAGATTGGGACACTCATATTCCTCTGTTCCTGTTGGCATATCGATCGGCCGTACACGATACAACAGGTCAGACTCCTGCAAAAGTAATCTTTGGTAGTGATCTTCGACTGCCAGCTGACTTGAAATTTGGGATAAGTGCTGATGCGGGAATAAATGCCAGACAATCTAACAATGTTCTGGAAGAGGAAATGAGAGAAATACATGAACTTGTGAGACAGCGAACAAAGATCATGAGTGACAAAATGAAGGCCAGATACGACAAGGCGATGAACTCAGAAGGTTTTCTTGAGGGAGATTTAGTTTTGCTATACAACCCGCAGCGAAAGAAAGGTTTGTCCCCGAAATTGCAGTGTACTTGGGAAGGACCCTACAAAGTGATTAAGCGGCTCAACGATGTTGTGTATCGCATACAAACGATTGGAAGACCGAGGAATAAAATGAAGGTGGTTCATCTGGAAAGGCTAGCAGCATTTGGAACGAGTAATGTGTCAGATCGGGACGATCAGACTTAGGTGCAGGGCAGTGTGGCGAATATAATCGGTTCCACTCTCACATCACTAAATGACTGAACACATCTCTAAAGAAACTGCCAGAACTAGAAGAAGAGACCAGATAATTTCCAGTGTTGCCAGAATTTTCCAGATTGCGTTTGACAGACTATATAAGGCGGCGAGCAGGCGCTCCGCAGTCAGTCGTAACTTAACCGTATAAGTGTTAACATCAAGTCAAGTAAAACAAGTGTAGACTTTTTAGTCGTGAAATAAAGCGGTGTGAACTAAGAAGTAAATAAAGACTTTTATTTAACAATTCAGCGATACGAACCCGATAGAAATAATCGAGCTATCGACAAATACGTAACAATATAGTATGAATATCTACTAGAGCTTACGATTTCTCGAGTTCGAGCGAGACTCGAGTTCTCGCGAGATTCTCGAATCTCGAAAATCTCATGAAGCTCGCGAGCTTCTCGACATTCAACTACATTACAGAAATAGCGGTATAAGCATACTATGCTGTTTCGTAGCTTGTTCTGCTTGTATGTACTTACATGTGTATGAATATGTGCCCGAGTTTCGGGTTTCTCGATCCTCGAATTTCTCGACACTGCTCGAGATCGAATCGTAAGCCCTATTTCATGATTAAAATAAAGATTTAAAATAATTTTCTATTTCTGTGTGAGGAAATTCAAATATGTAAAAAGTATCAAATACTACCCATGTATGCAGATTTATGTACATACATATATACATATATTTTATTTTTATAATATAATACAATATGCCGCTGTGGTGCAGTGGGTAGAGTGCTCGCCTGCTATGCCAGAGGTCTCGGGTTCAAACCACGTTCCGAGCCAAACAAATTTTTCTAATTAGTAAAAATCCAATTATTGGGTTTTTTAAGAGCAGCGGTCACCTCTCGGCAGTGGGCGGCATACCCTCCGAGAGTATTTCTGCCATGAAAAAGCTTCTCACAAAAAATGCATTCGCCGTTCGGAGCCGGCACAAAACTGTAGGTCCACCCAATTAGTAGGAAAAACAAAAAGGAGCACACCTCGAATTGGGAGAGAAGCTCGGCCATAAAACTTGTCAGAGTTATAATAGCGCCATTGTATTATATATTAATACAATATAATACAATATAATACAATGACGCTATTATAACTCTGACGAGTTTTATGGCCGAGCTTCTCTCCCAATTTGAGGTGTGCTCCTTTTTGTTTTTCCTACTCTGAAAAAAATACCCGTAGTTAAACCAAAAACTTTCGGCTGTTGAATCTTCGTCTTTGATTCAACAGCAAAAGTATTTGTTTTTACAGCAAAGTTTTTGATCCAACAATTTATTCAAAAACGGGCGTTGTTGTCTCAAAAACTTGCTTGCTTTTATAAAATTTTTTGTGAGAAAATATTTTTTTGTGAGAAAACCAAGAAAAAAAAATAATGATGGAGAGAAGATGAAGAGAAAAATCCAAACAAAAGTTTATTTTTAGCAACAATTTTCTCCCCGTTGTTGATTTAAAGGCAAAAGTATTTGACCCAACAGTTTCCGTTGTAAACAAAACAAATGAGAACAAATTTTTTTTAGTTTTGTTTTTACAATGATTCAAATAATTCATGGATTCCTTTTTAGGAAATGGAAGTATAAATACACTCACGGAAAAAAGTATTGGCACAGCAGACAAAGTTGGTTTCGACCTTAAAAAACGCTTTCAAAGAAATACAATTTTTTTTATACTCAGCTGTACTAGTACACAGAGTATTATAGTTTTAATCACATAACGGTGGATTGTAACAGAATGAAATAATCGAGATAGATATAGACTTATATATATTAAAATGATCAGGGTGAAAAGAGAAATCGATTGAGCCATCTCCGTCCGTCCGTCCGTCCGTCCGTCTGTCTGTCTGTCCGTCTGTCCGTCCGTCCATCTCTAAACACTCTAACTCGCGCAAAAATTGAGATATTTTGATGAAATTTGAAAAGCAAGTTGGTATCGAGACTGGGACGGTTGGTATTGAAAATAGGCGAAATCGGACCATGACCACGCCCACTTTTCCTATATAGAAAAAATCGGAAATTTGGTATCTCAGTCACTAATATAGCTGGAGCGATGAAATTTTACCCGTGCTGAGTTCAGGCCCCTATGAAGAAATTTGATGAAATTTTGGAAAATGGGCGGTGCCACGCCCACTTATTAAGGGTCAAACATGGAAAGTTGTATATGTCATAACTCAGAAACCATTGAAGATATATCGATGAAAATTGGTATGCGTGATTTACTTACTTAGCCAAACATTTGGACGGAAAATAGTTAAAATCGGTTGACGGCCACGCCCACTTTTATATATGTGTATTATAAAGTGGTCCAATAAAAAAATTTTAAGCTATATCTCTGTCAAATATAAAGATATATCATTGAAATTTTATGGCAGGAGTCCAACTATGGACATAAAACGAAAAACATAAAAATTTTGGAAAACGGGCGTGGCACCGCCTCTTTTTAGAAGCTGGAATATACTAGATTTCTGGGCCCATAACTCGACAAATAATTGATATATAATGACGAAACTTGGTGCGTACACTTTTATTACTTGTGGTAATACATGTTCAAAATTTTAGCGAAATCTGTTGACGACCACGCCCACTTTTATATATGTATATTATAAAGTGACCTAATAGAAACATTTTAAGCGATATCTCTGTCAAATATAAATGTATATCATTGAAATTTTATAGCAGGAGTCCAACTGCGGACATTAAACGAAAAACACAAAAATTTTGGAAAATGGGCGTGGCACCGCCTCTTTTTAGAAACAGGAATATACGAGATTTCTGAGCCTATAACTCGACAAATTAGTAGGAAAAACAAAAAGGAGCACACCTCGAATTGGGAGAGAAGCTCGGCCATAAAACTCGTCAGAGTTATAATAGCGCCATTGTATTATATTAGATATTATATTATTATTATAACTCGACAAATAATTGAGATATTATGACGAAACTTGGTTTATACACTTTTATAACTTGTGTTAATAGACATGCGAAAATTTATTCAAATCGGTTTATGACCACGCCTACTTTTTAACAAAGATATTTCTGGAATACCCTTTGGGAATTTGTAACGTGACATCTTTGTAACTAGAAGTCATAAAGCAATGAAATATTGAGCAAAGAATAATATTCATATGCTTAGTTGGATGACTGATAAAAATGTTGAAAATAGGCGTGGTTACGCCCACTTTATGCAGCGTGAAGTGAAGTGTGCCAATACTTTTTTCCACATAAAAATAGGACTTTTTTAATTCTACGAATTAATGTGGTTAAACCATTCCATGAATTAATTTAATTTTTTCTGTAACGTATTCTTAATACTTGTACTAACGTAACAAAAATAGGAAATAATAAAAACTTTATTTCTTTGGAAGCGTTTTTTGAGGTCGAAACCAACTTTGTCTGCTGTGCCAATACTTTTTTCCGTGAGTGTAGGTTACTACAATTCAATATAATGTTGAATGTTCCACTATGAGATGATTGGATAGAATTTCAGGTTGATGTCATGGTTCGAATCCGGAGGAGAATATAAAATAAAGAAGAACAAGTAAGGAAGCCTAAGTTCGAGTGGAATCGAACATTAGATACTCAGCTGTATGCTTTCATTGTTTGTTTGCGTTTGATGAAAACACGTTGTATTTTATATAAAGCGAGTGCTGCATAAAGTGGGCGTAGCCACGCCCATTTTCAACATTTTTATCAGTCATCCAACTAAGCATATGAATATTATTCTTTGTGCAAAATTTCATTCCTTTATGACTTCTAGTTACAAAGAAGTCTTGTTACAAATTCCCAAAGGGTGTTCCAGAAATATCTTTGTTAAAAAGTAGGCGTGGTCATAAACCGATTTCAATAAATTTTTGCGTGTCTATTAACACAAGTTATAAAAGTGTATAAACCAAGTTTCGTCATAATATCTCAATTATTTGTCGAGTTGTGGGCTCTGAAATCTCGTTGATTCCTTTGTCTGAAAAGAGGCGGTGCCACGCCCATTTTCCGAAATTTTTCTATTTTTTGTTTCCGATCTATTGTAGAACTCATGCCACAAAATTTCAATGAATTATCTTTATATTTGACAAAGATATCGCTTAAAATGTTTTTATTAGGCCACTTTATGATACCCATATATAAAAGTGGGCGTGGTCGTCAACCGATTTCGCTAAAATTTCGAACATGTATTACTACAAGTAGTGAAAGTGTATAGACCAAGTTTCGTCATAATATATCGATTATTTGTCGAGTTATGGGCTCAGAAATCTCGTATATTCCTGCTTCTAAAAGGAGGCGGTGCCACGCCCATTTTCTAAAATTTTTGTATTTTTTGTTTTATGTCCATAATTGGACACCTTCCATAAAATTTCAATGATATATCTTTATATTTGACAGAGATATCGCTTAAAATGCTTTTATTAGGTCACTTTATAATACCCATATATAAAAGTGGGCGTGGTCGTCAACCGATTTTGGCAATTTTTCGTCCAAACATTTGCCTAAGTAAGTATATCACGCCTATCAAATTTCATCGATATATCTTCAACGGTTTCTGAGTTATGACTCATAAAACTTTCAATGTTTGCCCCTTAATAAGTGGGCGTGGCACCGCCCATTTTCCAAAATTTCACCATATTTCTTCATAAGGGCCTGAGCTCAATACGTGTGTGAAATTTTATCACTCTAGCTCTATTAGTGACCGAGATAAAAAATTTCCGATTTTTACTATATAGGGGAGGTGGGCGTGGTCATGGTCCGATTTCACCCATTTTCAATACCATCCGTTCCTGTCTTGATACCAACTTACATTTCAAATTTCATCAAAATATCTCAATTTTTGCGCGAGTTATCGTGCTCACAGACGGACAGACGGACAGACGGACAGACGGACAGACGGACAGACGGACAGACGGACAGACGGACGGACATGGCTCAATCGATTTCTCTTTTCACCCTGATCATTTTGATATATATAAGTCTATATCTATCTCGATTATTTCATTCTGTTACAATCCACCGTTAGGAAATCAAAACTATAATACTCTGTGTACTAGTACAGCTGAGTATAAAAATCAGAATAAGAAATAAAGATAGCAACCAGTGAATGATAAGAAGGAGAGAAGAATAGGAGAACAAGCGGAGGCTACATATTTGCATTTGGGACCCGGGCGGAGAGAAGATGAAAAGTAAAATGCAAAAATAATTTATTTTTAGGTGAAAATTTTTTCCAACAATCTCCGTTATTGACTTAAATCAACAACGCTCGCACCTTTGAAACAACAACGGAGCGCTGTTGGGCGTTTCAACTGCGGAAAGTAGTTGTTTTAACAGCGAAAGTCTTTACATTTACAACGTTTTTTTTCTTCAGAGTACCAATTGGGTGGACCTACAGTTTTATGCCGGCTCCGAACGGCGAATGCATTTTTTGTAAGAAGCTTATTCATGGCAGAAGTAGTCTCGGAGGGTATGCCGTCCACTGCCGAGAGGTGAACGCTGCTCTTAAAAAACCCAATAATTGGATTTTTTTATTAATTAGAAAAACTTTTTGGTGTTTTTGCTCGTACCGTGGTTTGAACCCGAGGCCTCTGGCATAGCAGGCGAGGGTGCAGTGAAATAACGCCCGTGGAATTAACGCCCGCGGGCGTTATTTCCCAAAAAAGGAAATAACACCCGCGGGCATTTTTTCCTTTCTTGAAAAAGAAATAATTCCCGCGGGCGTTATGACGTTTGATCCACGGGCTTTATTTCTCTTTCGGAAGGGCAATTAAGCCCGCAGACGGGCTTTTTTTAAAAATGGTGTATTAGGGAAAAAAGCGCCGCAGTCGAAAAATTGGAATAAAAAATCGCGCGATTTTTAATTCCAATTTTTGGTTTTTTTTTTTTTAAATATGGTGTATTATTGGAAAAAGCGCCGCAGGCGAAAAATTGGAATTAAAAATCGCGCGATTTTTAATTCCAATTTTTCGATTCTTTAAATTTTTTTTAAATCCCCTTCTAAATATTCAAATACTCAATCAAAATAAACAAAGCTTCAGTAAATATTTAAATACGCAATCAAAATAAACAAAACTTCATTACATACATATTTGCACTTTCAGACCACAATCTAAACAAATACTCATATAGAGTTTTCAACAATTTGACGACAAACCGGGCACAAAATATTTCTATTGCCATTTACGATTGCAACCTTACTGTGCTCTCCAAAGCAATCCGCACACAATTTAAAGTGATTGCATGGGCTTAAGAGAACATCGCGTGGCTTGGTAAAACAAATAACACACAACAACATGCTTTGACTCTCGCAAAAATTGTCCGCCGTTTCTTCATAGTCAGAACAATCCATTTCGGATACATCAATGTCTTCTGTGTCACATGTCTTATTTTCGGGATTACTCATTTGATTCGCCTGCGGCGCTTTTTCCAATACTAATACACCATATTAAAAAAAAAACGAAAAATTGGAATTAAAAATCGCGCGATTTTTTATTCCAATTTTTCGCCTGCGGCGCTTTTCCCACTAATACACCATATGTAAAAAAAAACCCCGTCTGCGGGCTTAATTGCCCTTTCGAAAGGGAAATAAAGCCCACATCGCCGAATAGGGCGCGCGGGCGTTCTTTCCCTTTCTGAGTGGAAATAATACCCACGGGTTTAATTTCGTTTTATTCGCAGGCGCTATTTCTTTTTTAAGAAAAGAAAAAACGCCCGCGGGCGTTATTTCACTGCACAGCAGGCGAGCACTCTACCCACTGCAACACAGGGGCCACTATTATTTTTATACATACCGGAAATTTTAAAATAAAAACAAGAAAAATAAAAGAACATAATCCATTTATTAAATCACAAATAAAATTAATATTAAATTATAAAATTATTATTTACGTATTTGTATGTAAAAACATTATTTTGCCTACTGAAAGAGGCTTAGACCCAATAATACATCGCTTTTCACAAAGTAAATTTTTAGCATTTGAAAATATTCTCTAAATCTAAGTTTATTTAATTCCCACCATTTTAAAACATCAAATTCGTCGTGCATTACTTCATTAACATTCCCGTATAAAACATTTCATTTTCAGCTTGATCAAGATTATTTGCTGAATTTGTGGGCTGAATAAATCCTGAAAACAGTCTGTATTATTTGAGAGAGGATTTGGTGAACTAATTTCATTATTGCTTTGATCCTGTTCAGTAATTATTTCTTCTAACCTATTTTTGCAATAGAGTTTTATCTCGATCTTTTTTCGCTTGTATAGCATTTTCAGGTCAAATGAAACCTTTTTCAAGTCAAGCGAAACTTTTTTCAAGTCAAGTGAAACCTTTTTCAAATTAAGTGAAACCTTTTTCTAATAAAATGAAACCTTTTTCAATTTAAGTGAAACTTTTTTCATTTAAAATGAAACTTTTTTCATTTCAAATGAAACTTTTTTCATTTCAAATGAAACCTTTTTCAAATTAAATGAAACCTTGTTTAGTTAATACTATTAACTTAATACAATAATATTCTTATATGAATTTTTTGAACACGGCTTTTACACATCGAAAGTTAACAATTCAAAATATTTTACACAATTTGATTCTAAGTTAGCGATATGTATAAAAGTTCGACATCACCTCAGAACTTTTTGCATTTCAATGTTTTTGTTATTTTATTGTTGGTTGAATTAACAATGAATTGATTATTGGTAATTTTTTCTCTTGAGAAATGTTAGAAACGTTGAATTGCAAGCTCAGTTAACCACCCAACTTTCTTCAGGACTTAAAGGCGGATTCATCGTTCGATTTCAGAACTTTTTTGCTATGTGGTTGTTGTTGTGTTTTCGGAGTGTGAGAGTAATTCCGAAAAGTTCTGAACTATTTTTATTAGTTAACTCAAATTCAACTTTAGTTCAGAACTCGAACGATGAATCCGCCTTAACGGAGCTCCTCTCACACTCCGAATTAGGAGAGCTTAATATCCCAGCAAACATTCGGACTCATATAAGCGTCAGTAAACATTTCTTAAGCTTATATACCACATAAGCCGCTGTGGTGCTGTGGGTAGAGTGCTCGCCTGCTGGCAAACCACAGTCCGAGCAAACACCAAAAAAATGTTTCTAATTAGTAAAAATCCAATTATTGGGTTTTTAAGAGTAGCAGTCACCTCTCGGCAGTGGGCGGCATACCCTCCAAATGTGTTTCTGCCATGAAAAAGCTTCTTACAAAAAATGCATTCGCCGTTCGGAGCCGGCGTAAAACTGTAGGTCCACCCAATTGGTAGGAAAAACAAAAGGTGCACACCTCGAATTGGGAGAGAAGCTCGGCCATAAAACTCGTCAGAGTTATAATAGCGACATTTTATTATATTATTATTATTTTATACCACATATGTCACACCTATATATTTCGGACTCATATCGAGACTCCAAATTATGAGAATTTCAAGAATGTTTGCTGGGCTGAAAGAGCTTGATCTACTTAATTTTAGTACATATATAAATATATCATGTACATATCGTCGTACCATACGAAAACTAACGTACGTTTTTTTGTTACTGACGAAAAGTAACAAGTTCGACTTTTGGCTGACGAAAACTATCAATTTTGTTAACACAACAACAATTTTAATGTAAAAACAGTATATAATTACTGATACTTTTCGTCAGCCAAAAGTCGATTTTGTTATTTTTCGTCGGCCAAAAGTCGAACTTGTTATTTTTCGTCAGCCAAAAGTCGAACTTGTTACTTTTCGTCAGGCAAAAGTCGAACTTGTTACTTTTCGTACAGAATTTTTTTATTGATAGCTTTCGCCAGAAATTTTAAATATGCTAGTTTTCGTATGGTACGACGATATATAAAAATAATGAAACCAATAACAAATTAAACAATTAAATTGTTTTTGAGATTACTTTGCAAATATCTATATATAGGTACATATATATTGTTGTACATAGTTGCCATTACTAACATTCAAAGTGCAATAACTTTCGATGTGTAAAAGCCGCGTACAAAAAATTTATATAAAAATGTTATTGTACTAACTAAACAAGGTTTCATTTAATTTGAAAAAAGTTTCATTTTAAATAAAAAAAGTTTCATTTGAAATGAAAAAGGTTTCATTTGAAATGAAAAAAGTTTCACTTAAATTGAAAAAGGTTTCATTTTATTTAAAAAAGGTTTCATTTTATTTAAAAAAGGTTTCACTTAATTTGAAAAAGGTTTCACTTGACTTGGAAAAAGTTTCACTTGACTTGAAAAAGGTTTCATTTGACCTGAAAATGCTATATATTCAGCAATCTCTTGGTTGGTGGAAACAAAAACAAAGCAAGTTTGTGAAAAATGTATAAGTTTTTAATTACGACATCATCTATCAATTTGCTGAGGTGAAGTTTAAATGATTTTATACATTCTAACTCATCATTACTATTTCCGTCACACTTTCGTTTTAAAAAGTAAACGTGCACAATCACTACATTTAAAGTCGGGTACTTATCTCCTTCTAGTTCTTTAGATGATTTTTTTACATCCATTATTTTTATAAAAAATCCAAAGTCTGGTTAAAAAATTTAAGCGATCTATATACGTGGTAGTATCTCTGTTTTCACAATATAAATGAAATATTTAAATGTTTGCTAACTTTATACATATGTATATGTACATACGTATATGCATTTACATACATACATATGTATGTATATACATTTATAAATACATAACTATCGGTGAATCATCAACGGCCGGTACAGTACAAGCAAACATACAGGCGGAAAAACCCTGCATTTTTCTTTGTTTGCCTAGCTGAAAAAAATGAATGCACCCAATGAATGCACCCAAACTTTGAGTTCACATAACATTGAGTGATTATAACTCGCTGTTCAAGTTCTAAGTGGTTAACGCCTTAACGCCTTGCATTCATGTCTGGTTTATGGTGTTATTGCGAGTCGTGTTTATGTATGCGACGAATGAATTGAGTTCGGCGCCAGCGAATAACAATAACACACAACATCGTCTTTCTGTTTGCAGTCTATTTATTCGCACACATCGTCGCCGCTGAACACGAGTTAAGAGAACGATGAATGAATTCTGCTGTGCATTCATAGCGTATGCTAACTCTTGCAACCCTTTAGTTTACACTAGGGATGGGACTATTCGAATAAAAATTATTCGAATAAAAAATCCTTTTATTCGAAAGGTATTCGTAATTCGAATAATATTTATTCGAATAATTTATTCGTATATTCGAATAAATACTATTCGAATAGTACTATTCGAATATCACTATTCGAATACCACTTTTCGCGAATAGCTGTTGAATGTATGTATGTATGCTTTTGCTTTTGTTATTACATACATATATATGTACATATATATATACGAACTGGGTTTGCGCGGAGGCAAGTGGAATTCCCAAATTATGCATGTACATACATACTACTATTCGAATAGTATTATTCGAATAGTGTTATTCGAATATTATTATTCGAATAGTACTATTCGAATTTTTTCCTTCGAATATTATTATTCGTTTATTCGAATAATATTTATTCGAATATTATTCGAAAAAAGTCCCACTACTAGTTTACACATCAAAAAGAGGTGCAAAGTAAGTCCACGTGGCGCACCTTGGAAATGTTTAAAACCGGCTAAAAACTTACGTAAAATGATATTCTAATCTACTGCATAAACACACAGAAAACGTGAATGACATGTCCAACACTTTTTTTACTCGAAAATTAATACTAGCGCACAGCTAGGCACATATTCGTTCGGCCATCGTTTTTTCGATATTTTCATGCAACCCATTTTTGCTTACCGCGTGAAAAAAGATTTGCTATAAGTACCTATATGGCTTGTAGTTTTACCCGCAAGCGATATGCTTTTATTGAAGGTTATGAAAATACACGAGGAATACCAAAGTATTAAAAACGTAACCTACAAATTATATATTCATTACGAACGTCAAGAGGCGGCGAATAGCCAGAAAAGACAAACTGTCAAAAACGGGCGACGCAGAGTCGCAATCGGTGCTGCCAGTTAATTTAGTGCTGCCACACCTACTTCATACATACATATTTAATTTCACTATTAAACTGTTGAATTAAAGCAAAGTATTTGACGCAATAACTTTTTTTGTATTATTTTCCAGAGAAATGCTGTACCTATGCTGGTATAAATGAAATGTTTCGTACCTTTACATATTTTCATGCCTACGTGAACCTATATATACATATATATGTTACATACAAAGTATTAATACATATATTTTTGTATTATAATAAATGTTCAAAACATTAAATCACCAGTATTTTTTTGTAAGTGTTTTTCGATTTCTTTAAGAGCCAGTGTATTATTTAGTATAACCTCAAACTTAAAAACTGGGACAGTTAAGAATCAGGTCCTTTCGTAAATCCTCCTGAAGATTTCATCATATAATAATAAATATCCCTTGTAGAAATATAAGGTATGTAAATATTTGCAGTAGAACAGCTGATTTGCATTATTTATAAAAGAAAAAAAACGTAATCTACTGCCGAGAATTTACTTCATTGTTATAACATGGATATAACAAAAAAAAAGTGTAGGGAATTTCGTGGAGAAAATTTGAATCCAGCGTAGGGAAAAGTAGGGATTTTTTTCTTGCTACTTTGGACTAAGTAGGCAATTAAAAAGTAAAGTCCTCTCTCGACGAACCAAAATCACGCTCTACAGGACACTCATCGTTCCAGTCCTCATGTATGGCTCAGAAGCTTGGACTATATCAAAAGCAGATGAGATGGCGCTTGGAATATTCGAGAGGAAAGTTCTTCGGAGGATTTATGGACCTTTGCGCGTTAGCGAGGGCGAGTATCGACGGAGATTTAACGACGAGCTGTACGCAGACATCGACATTGATCAGCGAATAAAGATCCAGCGGCTGCGCTGGGCAGGTCATGTCGTGAGAATGGACGAAGGTGCTCCAGCCAAGAAAGTATTTTTATCGAAACCCGCTGAACGCAGAAGAAAGGGGAGGCCTCCACTGCGTTGGGAAGATCAGGTGGACAGTGATGCTGACTCCCTACCAAATGGCGCCATGCTGCACGAAACAGAAATGGCTGGCGAGCTTTATTGAACTCGGCCAGAATCGTCTAGACGGTTACGTGCCAATTAAGTAAGTAAGTAAGTAAGTAGGGAATTTCCAAAAAAAAGTATCTACCTTCACTGCACTGGGGTCACCATAATGTTAAATTTAATGTAGAGCTTGCTTGAGCTTGAACAATACTCCATTTATTGCTATAAAATGTTTGCCTTTTATACAAACGAAACGTCCACTTATAAAAATGAAAGCACAATTCCCATAACGCACAAACATATACATCTATCTATATATATAAAAATGGTGTAAAAAATGTTACTAACCTCATCAAATGAGAACAGCTGGGCCGATTTCTGTAAAGTTTTTTGTAAGTTGTTCTTATTTTCGAGGAGAAGGTTCCTACGGGAGAAAATTATGTAAAATCGCTCCGGAAAAGTACGAAAATTGCTAAAATCCGTGCGTACCTGTGTATGTAAGTATGTGTGCATGTATGTCCTTTATAGACTCCCAAAGTAATAAACCGATCTTTATTAAATTTTCACAGTAGATTCATGTGGTGTTAGCGCACATAATAGGGTATATAGAATTTCGAAAAAGTGGGAGCTTCCCGGAATACAGGCTTAAATGTGGACCCAGATCGACCCAGCAAGTCTTCGAGCAATATTGGTATCAAATGAGAGGTGTTGAACAGGCCTTCAACATAAAGTTATTTTCATTGTGATGCTTAGGACGGGTCCGCAGATATGGGTCAAAACGTAGGACCGAATGACCCTGGATAGTTTCTGAGCGATATTGGTATCAAATGAAAGCTGTTGAGGAGGACTTCAACAAAGAGCTCTTTAAATAGTGACGCCTAGACCGGGTTCCAAGATATGTGTCAAAGCGTGGATCCGGATAATCCCTGAATGTTTTCGAGCGATATTGGTAGCAAATGAAAGACGTTGAGCAGGGCTTCAACATACAGCTATTTTCATTGTGATTTCTAAAGCTGTTTCCCAGAGATGGCTCAAGTAGTGGGCCCGGATGGTGATGGACGGTCCCGGTAAGGTAAAGGTAAAGGTAAAGGTAAAGGTAAAGGTAAAGGTAAAGGTAAAGCTAAAGGTAAAGGTAAAGGTAAAGGTAAAGGTAAAGGTAAAGGTAAAGGTAAAGGTAAAGGTAAAGGTAAAGGTAAAGGTAAAGGTAAAGGTAAAGGTAAAGGTAAAGGTAAAGGTAAAGGTAAAGGTAAAGGTAAAGGTAAAGGTAAAGGTAAAGGTAAAGGTAAAGGTAAAGGTAAAGGTAAAGGTAAAGGTAAAGGTAAAGGTAAAGGTAAAGGTAAAGGTAAAGGTAAAGGTAAAGGTAAAGGTAAAGGTAAAGGTAAAGGTAAAGGTAAAGGTAAAGGTAAAGGTAAAGGTAAAGGTAAAGGTAAAGGTAAAGGTAAAGGTAAAGGTAAAGGTAAAGGTAAAGGTAAAGGTAAAGGTAAAGGTAAAGGTAAAGGTAAAGGTAAAGGTAAAGGTAAAAGTAAAGGTAAAGGTAAAGGTAAAGGTAAAGGTAAAGGTAACTTTAAGGGTAAAGGTACACTGATGGAAAAAACAAGGTATATCCAACAAAAACGACGTCAACTCAACAAAAAACAGTCATGAAAGTCAGCCTACCTTGAAAATTGTTGCATCGACTATAATAATTGCTATTTTCCGATTTTACAAATATTACAATGAAAACAACCGCATTTATATTTTATATGACTGTGACGATTGTCAATTTTACATATCATGTGAGTGGATCAGGACATTGACAATTTAAACACATTCCATTATGAAAGAACAAATAACATTTTAATTCAACGTTTTCTTGGTTGATGCAACGTGGGAATCGTAGTTATTTCAAAGTGAAGATTATTTGAAACAACATTAAAATGTCAATTTGAAACTGTTGTGATGTTAGGTAACAGCGCTTTTATTGTTGGGTTAAAAATGATACGTTGATGTAACGTAGCTATCGTAGTTATTTCAAAGTGAAGATTATTTGAAACAACATTAAAATGTCAATTTGAAATTGTTGTGATGTTAGGTAAAAGCGCTTTTATTGTTGGGTTAACAATGATACGTTGATGTAACGTAGCTATCGTAGTTATTTCAAAGTGAATATTATTTGAAACAACATTAAAATGTCAATTTGAAATTGTTGTGATATTAGGTAAAAGCGCTTTTATTGTTGGGTTAACAATAATACGTTGATGTAAAGTAAGTATCGTTGTTAGTTTAAAGCAGAGATCCCCAAAACTCTAACTGCAGCAGTGTTAGTAACTGCAGCAGTATTAGTGAAAAACGACTAGTTGAGTGCCCAGCTACTACCGTCGCATCGTTCAGTAGCTTGCGGGCAAGCAAAAAGACAACAACGTGCACGCATATATTTTTCGCTTTTATGCGCTGCTATACCACGTCGCACAATGCTATACGAAAAATACTTTATGATGCCCAATGCTTGCGCGACGTCGTATAAAAGCGTATGAAAACGAAGTATGCGTGTACGTTGTTATCTTTTTGCTTGCCCGCAAGCAACTGAATCGTCGCACGGTCGTAGATGGTCACCTAACTTTTGCGCTCTTACTACGACAAAACGAGAGAGTATAACAATCTGTGTGAGTTGAGCGTTGCACCTCAGTGCTATGAAACGAAGACCCCTGGTTTAAAGGGGGGATTATTTGAACCAAAATTGAAATGTCAATTTGAAATTGTTTGAATGTTAAGTAAAACCGCTTTTATTGATGGGCTAACAATGATACGTTGATGCAACGTAGGAATCGTAGTTATTTTAAAGTGAAGATTATTTGAATCAAAATTGAAATGTCAATTTGAAATTGTTGTGATGTTAGGTAGAAGCACTTTTATTGATGGGCTAACAATGATACGTTGATGCAACGTAGGAATCATAGTCATTTTAAAGTGAAGATTATTTGAATACAAATTGAAATTTCAATTTAAACTTGTTTGAATTTTAAGTAAACGCGCTTTTATTGATGGGTTAACAATGACACTTTCAATTTAAAAACGCAGAATATTTGTTGTAGAATTTATTTTTTATTTATTGAAATAAACACATATGTAACATATGTAAATTTATATTATATAAATTAATAACAAATATGTAAATATGTACATTGGGTTATTTTAATAGATTACACACGCCAACAAATTTACAAAAATTTCACTTAACACGAACAAACGCTAGTAATTTATAATATTTTGGCTGAGATTTCCATCTGCCTACCAAAATGATCGGTTTTACATGAAGGAACCACGGTCCGATAAAAACAAAAGTCGCACCTCCCGGACGCTTATAGTTCAGGAGATATTCCTTCCTAAAGTAATTTGCGTGTAGAATACGAATACGAAAAAGTAATTTTTCTCGGGCCGTGGTTCCTTAATATAAAGCCGACCCAAACCACCCAATAACATGCCACCAATCTGTATTAATATGCCTTTCAGTTTGCCATTAGCATCCGCCGCATAATTCTCCACATCACCCATTGCCGGAACAAGATCCGCCAACGCAATGTACAAAAACGAACCCGTTGTAGTGGCATAACTCCATTTCGTCATATTTTCATGCGCACCCGCAATAAATAAGCCAATGGACACGCCCAGAGGACTCAACACCGAACTGACAATATTCAAGTAGATATCGCGTCGCAATGAAACGCCCGTTTACAGCAGCAAGGCGAAATATTAAAAAGCGAATTAAATATGTATGTGATTTGAAGCGCGATAAATGCCCATAGCTGCACAATTAACAACATTCGAGTTTTTAAAAACCGCAATTCTTTCTTTTTGTCCCGATCCAAATTTAATTGTATTTCTAATTTTGCGTACTTTCCCACTTAGATGTTTGTTTACATTTGAAATTTGTCAGATCAACAATGCCCACTTTAAATTGAAAATGTATTCATACCGAGTTAAAATTTCTGAATGTTAGATCAATAATGCTCACTTTACGCTGACAATGTAGCCATGCCAAATTAGAAATGTTGATGTTGTAATGAAATTGCTTATATTGTTAAGTTATTTTTAACCACGACATATTGTTAAATTGACCATTTTACCTTTAAACCAACTGAAAAATACTTAATTTAACTATAAAAAAAGTGTGATTCAACAAGAAATTAGGCGACATTGAAAAATGTAGCACTGTCACCGTTGGTAGCTATTTTTACAATTGCCTTTTTCCCTCAGTGTAGAGGTAAAGGTAAAGGTAAAGGTAAAGTTTAAGGCAAAGGTAAAGCTAAAGGTAAAGGTAAAGGTAAAGGTAAAGGTAAAGGTAAAGGTAAAGGTAAAGGTAAAGGTAAAGGTAAAGGTAAAGGTAAAGGTAAAGGTAAAGGTAAAGGTAAAGGTAAAGGTAAAGGTAAAGGTAAAGGTAAAGGTAAAGGTAAATGTAAGGATAGGGATATGGATAGGGATCGGAGGAAGTAGGTTTGTCGCGGCGAATATAACTATATAACTTTTATTCAGAGAATAGACAATTTTTTTTATTATTCGCAGTCATTAAGATGGACTCTAAGATAATGGTGAGCAATACGGTAATCAAAGACTTTTCTTTAGGCTTCATAGGAATAAGGGCCATATTATACAAAACGCGGTGACTCGTTGCGTCGCAGTCACTCACACTCACTCACTTTCACCTTCGCCCAAAAGTTGGTATTTTATAAGCTTTTACACTGAGGGAAAAAGGCAATTGTAAAAATAACTCCCAACGGAGACAATGTTACATTTTTCAATGTCGACTAATTTCTTGTTGAATCACACTTTTTTATAGTTAAAGTAAATATTTTTCTGTTAGTTTAAATGTAAAATAGTTAATTTAGCAATAATTCGTAGTTAAAAATAATCTAACAATATAAGCAATTTCATTTCAACATCAACATTTCCAATTTGGCATGGCTACATTGTCAACTTAAAGTTGGCATTGTTGATCTGACGTTCAGAAATTTTACTCTGGTGTGGCTACATTGTCAGCTTAAAGTGGGCATTCTCGATTTGACGTTGAGAAATTTTAATTCGATATGGCTACATTTTCAACTTAAAGTGGGCACTGTTGATCTGACAAATTTCAAATACAAACGTGTATACAATTTGTAGCCGAAATTGAACGGCGTGCGTAAAAACCAAACTCGACTCCAAATTTTTGTTTTGCGTGACAGTGGAATTTAGATTGTTTACAAAAAATTAAGCACTTCCTTTCGATATCGTGTGTGTTATATATTCTACAAAATAACAAAGTTTCCTCGGATTTTCTATCTTGTTCCGGCAATGAGTGAGGTGGAGAATCATGCGGCGGATGCCAAGGGAAAACTGAGAGGCATATTAATGCAGATTGGTGGCATATTATTGGGTGGATTTAAAGTGTTGGCGATTACTGTGAATGAGCATGCGTTGGTGGAGCTTTTTAAATGAATTCTAGAAGGCCTAACAAAAGGGTCGGCCTTCCATTAAAGAACCACGATCCGAGAAAAATGAGTTTTTCAGGGGGCTCTCACAGATATCAAAACCCGAAATCAAAATTTGCTGGAGGCTTATAGTTCACGAGATATTTTTTGGTAATTTGTTGGTAGTTACCGCCTGAGGGTTATTTTTTAAAGCGCAGCCAAAGGCCGCCAGCGGGAAAATTACAACACACAAATTACTTTATCAAGGAATATCTCCGCAACTATAAGCGTCCGGCAGGTAAGACTTTTGTTTTTCTCGAACCGTGGTTCCTTAATGTAAAGCCGACCTTTTTGGTAAGCAGATTGAAATCTGAGCCAAACTATTATGTATTACTATCGGTTTGTTCGTGTTGAGTGAATTTTTCTAAATATTTTGACTGTGTAACCTAAATGTACATTACATTTGTGTTTATCTAAATAAAAAAAGCAATGAATTCTACAACAAACACTCTGCGTTTTTAAATTGAAAATATATTTATATTTCATATTAACCTAGTCAACAATGCCGTTTGTTAACCCATCAATAAAAGAGCTTTCACCTAACATTATAACAATTTCAAATTGACAAATTTTGCTCAAAGAATCTTCACTTTAAAATAACTACGATAGCTACGTTACATCAACGTATCATTGTTAACCCAACAATAAAAGCGCTTTTACCTAACATCACAACAATTTCAAATTGACATTTCAATGTTGTTTCAAATAATATTCACTTTGAAATAACTACGATAGCTACGTTACATCAACGTATCATTGTTAACCCAACAATAAAAGCGCTTTTACCTAACATCACAACAATTTCAAATTGACATTTTAATGTTGTTTCAAATAATATTCACTTTGAAATAACTACGATAGCTACGTTACATCAACGTATCATTGTTATCCCAACAATAAAAGCGCTTTTACCTAACATCACAACAATTGCAAATTGACATTTTAATGTTGTTTCAAATAATCTTCACTTTGAAATAACTACGATAGCTACGTTACATCAACGTATCATTGTTAACCCAACAATAAAAGCGCTTTTACCTAACATCACAACAGTTTCAAATTGACATTTTAATGTTGTTTCAAATAATCTTCACTTTGAAATAACTACGATACCTACTTTGCATCGACCAATAAAACTTTGAATTAAAATTTTAGTTGTTCTTTCATAATGGAATGTGTTTAAATTGTCAATGTCCTGATGCATTATCCACTCACATGATATGTTAAATTGGCTATCGTCACAGTCATATTAAATATAAATGCGGTTGTTTTCATTGTAATATTTGTAAACTCGGAAAATAACAATTATTATAGTCGATGCAACAATTTTCAAGGTAGGCTGACTATCATGACTGTTTTTTGTTGAGTTGACGTCGTTTTTGTTGGATATACGTTGTTTTTTCCCTCAGTGTACGTTTTCGCGTTCACCCTGTTGCGTAGTCACTTCGATTGTCAAATGATTTACGTAGCCTATTTACAACTTTTCTGGTTTTGTTTATGTCCTTAATAATTTTTAGTGTTTTTTTTTTTTTTAATTTAACTGTTTCATTTAGTGGTTAACCCTGGAAAGTTGGCAGCTGATATGGCCAAACTATAAAGGTTGTAGCATTACGCAACCAACAATAATTCCCGTTTATTTTGTTATTGCTTTTTAGAAAACAGTTGTCAAAATTAGGCAAGAAAATTGCGAAGAAAACAAAAATCAGCTCATGTGATGGCTTGCTCCAGCCACTGTTAGTGAGCCGTGGCAGCTGGCAAGTCAACAAAAATAAAAAAGGATTTGTTGTGTAAATACATACATACATACGTGTTTTGTTAAGTTTAGTTTAGTTTATTTGAATAAAATATATTATTTATATGCAACATATTAAAAAAATTTGTGTGTAATGCAGTTAATATACATGTACGTGTTATCCAATGTGAACAAATAAGATGCATTTGTGTTCGTGTGTGTGCAAGAAGCAAGACAAAAGTTAAAACATTTTTATTAATAAATTTTTATTTATATAAAAGCAAAAATTAGTTCCGTCAACATATTCGGGTTCGCGAGATCGAAATGCGTCTATTGATACCCCGTTTTTTTTTTTTAATTGGCTAATTTTAGCCGTTGCAAATTAACCTATATCGAATGCTCACTCGAAGAGGAAGTGACTCTTTTGACAGTTAAAGTGACCGTTTTCGTCACTTTGCGTTTTATAAAATACCAAAAAAATGCAACATACTCACCAAAAAACGTAACACATTCACTTCGAGTCACTTACAGTCACCTAAAGAGATACAAAATAGGAACACAATAAAAAGTGCCTCTGGTTGACTCGTCGCGTCGCGTTGCGTTTTGCAAAATAAGGCCCTAAATTTTAGCAGAACAACGTTTGCTGGGTCAGCTAGTATATAAATAAGTATCATTTGGACAAAATATGCATATACCTACATATTTATAACCAGGGATAGGATTTTAAGGCATTTGCCGATTTTGTCTGCTTCGTCGTATCTATAAATAAATTAAAGAATCGCGCGTTTTATGTCTTTCTACACTAAAACTATGATTTTTAAATTGCCTTTTTTGATTATATTGCCTTTTTCTGCCTTTTTGTAATATTTTGCCTTTTTTTTGCCTATTTATATCTTTGTGAAGTTTTACACTGTTTAAGTCTTGAAAGTAAGTCTGCTACGTGTAAACGGCACTATCTATTCATTACCACGAGTTTATGTTGTACAACACTGGAATTCGTCTTATCAGCTGATTGTGAATTCCTTGCCGCAGTGAACACCGACATGAAAAGTCGGTTGTTGTCATGAAGGAACTAGGAAGGAGTGATCAGCTGACTTCTTCTTCCATCTTCAAAAACACACGAACACTAGCATTTTGTTTTTGTTAACATATGCCACACACACACGCAGACTAGCATTTCAGTGGGTTAAAGTTCTGTCAAATTATTTTACATTCCTGTTTCCATGACATTTCAGTTGACTTGCAATCTCCTTTTAATTGCTTCATGGTTGTTGTTTTCAATTTCAAATTTGTGTGTGTATATCAAAGTCGAGTGTGTATTTTACGAACATTTATACTAGTATTCTGTAAGCTGTCTCAAGTCACTAATAGAGACTTTTAGAGACTTTTTCGTGGTGAGATTGCTATTCTGTAAGTCTCAAAAAATACGTCACTAATTAGTGACCTGGTGGCGAGGAGGTCACAAAATAAAGAAAACATTGAGGTGAGCTAAATAAAGCGTCAAAATTTATAAAAACTTACAATTTGTTTGCTCTTTGCTTGTTCGCTTGCTATTTTCTGCAATAAAACAAGTTTATTTGTATGAAATTAGCACAATAATAAAATTTTGCTGGTTTTGCCAACTCACTAATTAGTGACCTGGTGGCGAGGAGGTCACAAAATAAAGAAAACATTGAGGTGAGCTAAATAAAGCGTCAAAATTTATAAAAACTTACAGTTTGTTTGCTCTTTGCTTGTTCGCTTGCTATTTTGTGCAATAAAACAAGTTTATTTGTATGAAATGAGCAAAATAATAAAATTTTGCTGGTTTTGCCAACTTACTTTTTTCCGCCATTTCGATCAAGTGTAAATAGTGATACTATATTTATATTTATCGATATTTCAATGTTTTGCGTTACATGCTTTTTTTGCGAATCGGTTCAGATAAAACGCTCATAAAACATTATATTCATAACTATTTTTATAAGCGATAAGTAGTAATGATACGCTTTTTTTTAATGCAATATATTGGTCATGAATTCATTTCCAAAACGTATTTTCGTATGTAATCGATTAGTGAGTATTCGTAAAATTATTTTGTTATCTCAAACAGTCTCAGTACATTTTCACCACAGTCTTTGGTGAAATTTTTAGTGACTGCCGGTTACTGAATACCAAAAATGGCTCAAGTCACTAAAAATGTCTCATGTCTCAAATCTCAAATTTAGTGACTTGAGATGGGACGGAGTTACAGAATTCGCCTATTAAAATGCCTAAGGCAATTTGTTATAATTCCGTAAAAATGAACGGTTATATAAAGGAATTCGGGTCAAATATACTTACGACTGACGGAAAAATATTAATTTGTGTTTACTGTGGAATTAAAGTAAATCACGACAAGAAGCACCACATTCAACAACACCTACAAACGGAAAAGCACAAAACAGCTGTATCATTGAAACTTTCTACGAAGGTGTAACCTGTTACCTCATTTTTAAATACACCGGATTCAAACGAATTTTTCCGAGATATCACCAAAATGATGGTAGCCTGCGATATATGTACCATCATTCAAAGCTAACCACACGGAATTCAAATCGTGTATGGCAAAATATGCAAAGAAGAAGGTTCCTGATCAATCAACTATACGAAAACATTATTTAAAGGAAGTTTACGAAAATGTTTTGGAAGAAATTCGGTCGAATATTGGAGATAGCAGTATTTTCGTATCAATAGATAGAGTCTACTGACAAAGCCGGCAGATATGTCTGCAATGTTGTTGTTGGTCCTTTGCATCAAGGTGGTCGAGGATATCTCCTAACCTCCGAAGTAATTCCAAAAGTAAATACTTCAGAAATTGCTAAGCTTTTGATAATTCCTTGAAGCTTCTATGGCTAGAAGAAGTTCAACGAGACAAAGTGCTGATATTTGTAACAGATGCCGCACTGTATATGAAAAAAAGCGTAGTAGGGATTCAGTTATTTTACCCACGAATAATCCATATTACATGTATTGCTCACGGAGTTCACAGGATATGCGAAAAACTTCGAAGCCAATACGCAAACGCGATTCCTTCATCGCTAATATAAAAAAAAGCATTTTCAATAAGCCCCTCAAGAATTCGTTTTTTAAAGAAAAGCAACCGGATCTCCCTCTACCTCCACAACCTGTAAGTTGTAAATATTTAAAATATATGCATATAGAGTGATAAAAAAAATTTTGCTTTCAAAGGTTTTAACGCGCTGGGGCTTGAGGCAGCATCATATTTTGCAAAAAACTTCAACGATATCAAAGAAATAGTTGAAGGTATTGATGACGATGCGGCTTGCATTATTTTTGCGAAGAAATTGTTTGCAAATAAGGGCATCCGAGAGGAGTTGGCTTATATCCAGGCAAATTTTGGTTTCGTATTAAGCGAGGGAAATGCTTTCAAAATGCTTCAGAAAAGAGGTATTCTGTTATTCTTATACCTGTATTTACTCGTACATATAAAATTTCTAATTTTTTGTATTTACATAGGTGAACCTATTAGCAATCCATTGGCAGTTCTCGACAACATAGAAAACAATTTAAAGCAGGCCAAGGGACCAGTAGCTAAAATTATATTGGAAAAATTTTATAAAGTATTCCAATCGAATCAAGGCCTGCAAGTTATCAAAAAAGTTGCCGCCATTGTGAATGATGAAAAGTTTGTGGAATTGCCAGAAAATATAGCCATAAATGAAGTTGAGTTTTTGAATTGGGCACCACTGGTTTCTGTAGATGTTGAAAGGACATTTAGTTCCTTCAAAGCTTTGCTTCGGGATAATCGCATGAGATTACTGCCCGAAAATTCAAAATTCATTTAGTGGCATTGTGCTACTATGAAAGCACCAGCGGGTAATGCAATCAACCAGTATACATAAATTTTTGAATATATGTACATATATGCATACATGTATTTACAATGTACATTGTACATATCGAGTATTGCCGCATTGTACACCCATACTTAAATATGTACCAAACAAGACTAAAAACTAAACGCCTTTTTAACACGCTTTTATTAGTTTCACCTGTATGTATGTATGTATGTATGTATGTAATTTCTAGTTGCTGTCTAAATATATGCAACACATTTACTAATAAGATTAGGTTATAACCACCGCTATGTTCCAACAGATGGCGCGCGTGTATTTATATTTTTAAAATATTCACTTATTTAATTTAATTTGCCTATTTCTCAGGTTTAAGCGCCTATAAATCCTATCCCTGTTTATAACTAATCACACAATGCTTATTTGGCAAAATGATGGTCCCACAGGTTGGATAATTAGAGCAATGAACGTGAGTACGCGTTTAGAGTAAGAAGATGATATGGCTGATGCACGCGAATTAGAGCACAGGTGATTTAAAGAATGCAGATGAAATATGATAGAGCTCATATTCAACAACACATATGTATATCTCACCTTTAGATCTCTATGGACAACCCCTTGCTCATGCATATAATCAACTGCTTCTAAAATCTGCCGTATTAAATCTGCAGCATCTTTCTCGGTATATGAGCCTTTTTCAACAATCCTATCAAATAACTCTCCACCAGTAACTCTGAAAAAAAAAAACATATTTATTATTTACATACATATGTACATATATATATATATATATACATACATATATATTAGATGTGTATTGTAGGGTAAGTAAACTGAAAAAAAATTTCAAGTACTTAACAAGTTTTCTTTTCTTTATTTTTGCATAATTCTCACGGAATTATTTACCGACGGTTATGGTGAGGTTAAAAACTCAAGGTCAATGATTCGGTCCTTTGTTGGATAATGTGGCGCAACTAAGTTTTATTGCACCCAGCTTACAAAATACATATGCTCTAAGCACATTCGAACCGGCGAGCTACAAGCAGCCAGCTGTCAAAATTAAAATGCACACGTTCTTATAGGCGCATACATTTTAACGCCAGCACGATTTCACGGCAGAAGGGTTGCATTTGTCGCTGCCGCCAATATAGAGCTACATATTTCTAATTTGACAAGCGACAATGCACATATACAGGCAGAAACGTGTGTATGTGTACATTTTAAATGCGTGGCCATGTTCAACGCCGTCGTCTTTAAAATATTTCAGATGTTTACTTCAGACGACGTTTCATGTCATGAAGTTGGTCGACAGATGCTGCTCTGCAGTTGCCGGTTCGAATGTGCTTAAACTAATACAATTTGTCTTGTTTGCCTCCCGTATGATGATAGGAATTGAGGAAAAATCTAATAAAGTAAGTCGCCGTGTATTTTTGAAAGTTAGGCCGTGGTTTGATGAAAACAGGCGAGCTAGCTTGATTGTGTGTTTGTGCCAAACACAGCGGTTGGAGCTGATGGCGAGTGCAAATTATACCTCAGAAGGTATGGATCGCTGAATTCGTATTCCTAAAAACAAGAGCCGTTCATTTGGATATAATAACTGATCTTACAACTATAGCCTTCATTGCTTGCTATGTAAGGTTAATTGCTTGTCGTGGAAAATGTGAAATAATCTACAGCGATAACGGTACAGAGTGGTGGGTAAGAAGTTCCAAGCGCGTACAATTGAGTCAGTTGGTACCGACAAGCAGTGAGACTTTTCCTGCTACACAGTGGGCTTTAGGGCGAGTGATCGAACTTCATCCAAGTGCAGATAACCAAATATGAACGGTTACAATTCAGACCAGTGAAGAAAATTCTTATTCTGCCTATTGGTACATGTATCCTATGATTGGAAAACCGTTGGTTTTCAGGGGGACTGTTCAGTATTAAATAGATGGCAACCTGCGTATTGCAAGAAAGGAAAAATAATAAAAAAAAGCAAATCGGTCCAATTGTGAGGAACGAACGTGAGTGAGTGTTGTTTTATTTTCTTGTCGGGATAAATTTATGGTTTACTTTTGCTGCTTGTGTTAACTTCATATTTCGGAATCCATGACCAAGATGAAGAATAAGTGGTCTTCACAGTAAACAGGTAGCCCGTTTCGTTTCAATATCCCGTATTCCATTGATGAAGCTTTGCATTTTTATTCTCTCTATGAATTCTTGAGGTGCTCCTACGTTTGCCAAATGAGCTAGCCTCTCAATCTCAGAAGAAAATTCTTGTAACGTCTCATTTGGTTTCTGGAAGCGATTCTTTCCTTTTAATGCTACAAATAATAAATACATATAGCATATCAGAAACATTCTTACACACAAAATATGAAATGCACTAAAAATGCATTTCACTCATTGCAGTAAGTAAAAATATAAATAGACAAATGACAGCCCAAAGATTATGCTAAGGCTGAATGTCTCTGATTGCAACACCTGACTCTTGTTAAACATGTGTACGTATGTATGTGCATGCATGGGAACTAAGTGTATGGAAATTTCAATGCACGATAAATGTATAGCCGTACGTACATATGTACATATATGCATACATATCTACATACGTAAGTCAGAATTAGAGTAAATATGTATTTTAGTAAATAAGTGGTACATAAGAAACGAATTTTAAGAATAAAGACATTGAAAATTCAGCGGTTGAAGAAACCACAACAAAACTACTTTTTTTATATTTTGGCTTTGTTCAGAAACTCAGGTTGAAGCTCATCCTGATTTTGTAGTACAAGCAGAGCGTTCATAAAGGTCAATTTTGCATGAAGCGTCGCTCATCACAATCATCAAAAAAATTATTACTGCCGCTGTTGCATTTCATGCTGCGTTTCTGAACATACCCTTACAAAGGGGACAACATGGCGAACCTGCCTTGATAATCGCGGCAATACACTTGTCTTTAATCAAAGCGGCAAGAAAACTATCAATAAAATATCCTGCCTAGACTATTGTGGCAGTGAGGCGAGCCTTGAATTTTGAGGAACTAAGCAAAAATTTTGCAAAAAAATATTGATGCCAAACGCATTTTAAATAAACGTATGTCCCTTCCTCTGCTTGATCCTCAAAATCTCTTAATTGGATTTAAATTATGCCAGCAGGAAGTATTAAAATACGAAAATGACATTATCCCAATTGGGATTATGTCACTACGCCTAGGGTGACATAAGCCCAAGTAAACAAGTTGGGCTTATGTCACCCTAGGGGGAGTGACATAAACCCAAATTAAAAATTTGCCCCTTGGGATTATGTCAGGGTACCATAATAAATGTATTCATAAGTATTTATTTTATATCAAATAAAATTTCTTTCCATCCAAATGTTATTTGAAGCAGTGGTGTCTTGAATTGCATTGATGTCCTGAATCATCCATGATGTCCTTGATATTAACAAATAGTATTGGTATCCTGACTATTATTACATCGTCATTGGTATCCTGAACGTCATCCGTGGTGTCCTCTGAATCGCATAGATGCACTTAATTATCCATGACATTATGAAATCGCATTGGTCATTGGTATCCTCAATCATCCGTGGAGTCCTGAATCGGCATTGGTCCCGAATATCAGATTAAGTTAAACTTTTCTTCAATTACGCAGGGTGAATCGATAAAGCAGTAATCCGACGGTTATGGTAATAGCGTGAAATTTGACCAGCGAGGGGAGTGCGATTCGGATGCCATTCGCGGGAGTGGCATCCGTCGGATACCGTAATAGGCATGATTACACTACTCTACAGCCAAAAAATACTCTGAACGCGACCATCCTTTCTATATGTAAAATCGGTCGCTGATTCCGAAAATCGGGTTCATTTTTAATTCTATGGGAAGGTTTTTGAAATATCGGCAATTTACCGTTATTTGGCCAATGAGTCCACTTAATCCTGTATATCTCTTTAACACAGTGAGTTATCTTCCTTAGGGTCATACCTACACATCTGCAGTAGCAGCACATTGGCAGCGCAGTAGATACAAGCGCGTTTACGGGTATAACATGCATAGAATATACCCGTGCAGAGGCACTGCGCGACTTGGCTGTATTTACTTGATCGCCTATAACTTTTCCATTTTACTATGGATTTTCTTCGTTGATAGCTTATTCCCAATAGAATGGAGCTTCACGTAAAAGAGTAAAACCGAAGGTGAAGACATTGGTTTTAAAGATATTGTCTGACAAAGTCAATTTTTTCTTCAAAAAATCGTAAAAAATCGAAAAATTCAAATTTAATCGTCAATATTTCAGAAACTATACGAGTTAGAGAAAAATGTTATAGGAACCGTAAAAAGGAAATTTAATTTTCTTTCGTTTGGTGTCACCCTAAGGAAGATAACTCACTGTGTTAAAGAGATATACTGGATTAAGTGGACCCATTGGCCAAATAACGGTAAATTGCCGATATCTCAAAAACCTTCCCATAGAATTAAAAATGAACCCGATTTTCGGAATCAGAGACCGATTTTACATATAGATAGGATAGTCACGTCCAAAGTACAGACAAAAAATTTCATTTTGTGATCCAGTGTTATCAATATCGATAGAAATTAAGAATCTTGTGGGAACCTCACGGCTGCCTCTAACACTTATAAAAAAAAAATAATAATAATAAGTAATATCAATTAATTAGTTATGGTAAATCACGATTTTTTATTGAAAGAGATCAACAACCACCAGAGAATATTAGACAGGGTAATTTGCCGATAACAATTGAGGAATATCGGCGAAGGCAAAGAAATAATTGTAAAGTGGTGGAACCAAAAGTTCCGAAACCTATAGCATTTAAGAGGAAAAGGGTGGCAAGAAATATAACAGAAGAAAAGAAGTCGCAAAAACACACGAAAAAAATCTTGCCACCAACGTAGAAGATAAGAAAAAATTAAAAGAAATCAGAAGTACATATGTTTAAGTAAATAAATAAATAAAAAAAGGAAAATCTTTTATTTTTTTTAATGCCTCGGTCAAAAAACCCGATAGTCTGGTTAACAAATGAGATTGAAAAAATTAATTATGAGAAGGAATTATGCCTAGGGAACTTACGATGAAAGGCATTTTAGAACCTAGCACTCAGGTAGAAGAAACCCAACGTACATTTGAATGGTTAAACAGGAATTTTAGACATTAAATTATTTAAAATAATGGGTGGAAAGACATCCAAAATAGAAAAGCCAAACGCTAACCTGAAATTTCATACAAGCGCATAAATAAAAATATATCAATAAAAACAGAAACAGTAAGAAAACACCTTAAACGATATTAGACTCATTAAATAAGTTAGGTGAAGCAATACGGAAAGTATACAACCAACTTACTAAGGCTTACCAATTAGAGGCATCTCAAATATACACTAGTGTTAGAGAAAAAATACTATTTTCATTGGACAGATATAATATCGACGTATAAATAGCAAACAGATTTGAAAATAACATATTGATTGATTTTAATACTTTATTGCCAGAACCCTCCTCCGAAAAGGACGAAGGTCAAAAAGAATTCGAAAATCAAAATTCTCAAACTTAAACCATCAAAATACCTCAAACAGCAGTGGAATTCATTAAGACGGCATCGTCAATTCTAACTGAGTTTGATGGCAAGCCAGAAAATTTACATAGTTTTTTGGATGCGCTCGACATACTAAATCAAATAAAAGACAGTCACGGAGCCTTAGCGGTCTCAATGATCAAGACCAAATTAAAAGGCACAGCACGAAATTATATAAATAACGAAAATTCAATACCGGCAATTAATCAAATCCATAAAAGGCGAATCAGTAGAAGTATTGACAGCAGAACTGTTGAACGTTCAACAACTTAATAAAACTGCTAATCGGTATACAACTGAAATAGAAAAAATTACTAAATCTTTAGAAGGAGCATATAATCAGATGGATTAAATCCAGATTTAGCAAATAAATACGCTACACAATCAGCAGTAAAAGCTATGTGTAAAAACAGCTCCAATGATAATGCAAGCCGGAACGTTCACCTCAATGAACGAGGCTATATCGAAATTCACAAATACTTGTACGAAAATTACGGGAAACCCTAGCTCAGTACTACATATACGCCAACAAAGCTACTATCGTAGAAACTTCCGAAGAAGTTATCAAAATCACAGCTACAGAAATAATGCAAGACGCACTTTTCCCAAGCGCTATAACAATAACAATAGACAAAACAAGTAAGGAAGCCTAAGCTCGAGTGGAATCGAACATTAGATACTCAGCTGTATGCTTCCACTGTTTGTTTGAGTTTGATGGAATCACGGTGGATTTTATTTAAAGCGAGTGCTGCATAAAATCCCCAAAGGGTGTTCCAGAAATATCTTTGTTAAGAAGTAGGCGTGGTCATAAACCGATTTCAATAAATTTCTGCGTGTCTATTAACACAAGTTATAAAAGTGTATAAACCAAGTTTCGTCATAATATCTCAATTATTGTCGAGCTATAGGCTAAGAAATCTCGTATATTCCTTTGTCTAAAAAGAGGCGGTGCCACGCCGATTTTCCAAAAATTTTTCTATTTTTTGTTTCCGGTCTATTGTGGAACTCAAGCCACAAAATTTCAATGATATATCTTTATATTTGACAGAGATATCGCTTAAAATATTTTTATTAGGCCACTTTATAATACCCATATATAAAAGTGGGCGTGGCCGTCAACCGATTTTAACTATTTTCCGTCCAAACATTTGCCTAAGTAAGCAAATTACGCGTACCAAATTTCATCGTTATATCTTCAATGGTTTCTTAGTTATGACATATAAAACTTTCAACGTTTGCCCCTTAATAAATGGGCGTGGCACCGCCCATTTTCCAAAATTTCATCAAATTTCTTCATAGGGACTTGAGCTCAACACGTGGGTAAAATTTCATCGCTCCAGCTATATTAGTGACTGAGATACCAAATTTCCGATTTTTTCTATATAGGAAAAGTGGGCGTGGTCATGGTCCGATTTCGCCCATTTTCAATACCAACCGTCCCAGTCTCGATACCAACTTGCATTTCAAATTTCATCAAAATATCTCAATTTTTGCGCGAGTTAGTGTTTACAGACGGACGGACAGACGGACGGACATGCCTCAATCGATTTCTCTTTTCACCCTGATCATTTTGATAAATCGCCCGTTTTATGGAATAGGGATTTTACTCGAAATTTTCGATTTCTGGGATTTTGCCATATATTTCAATAACTGGGTAGTGCCTTTGAGTCTAGTCTTATAAAATACTCAAAAAGATGGCGGAAATAAAAGTAATTTTGTAGTTAGCCGTAGAAGGAAACTATTTGAAATTATAAAACTTTATTTGCGTTTTCCCAAAAAAAAAATTTTTTTGAGTTAAATCCCTATTGCATAAAACGTGCGATATATAAGTCTATATCTATCTCGATTATTTCATTCTGTTACAATCTACCGTTATGTGATTAAAACTATAATACTCTGTGTACTAGTACAGCTGAGTATAATAACTATCAAAATAGGAATTTTGGCAATCAATCGCGATCAAATAATCGCATTAATACCAACAATATCCGTAATATTCGTAACTGCGCCCAGCAGGAAAACCAACAAACTCCACTTCAACCATAGATAGAAAAATTTGTGTATTTAATCTAAACCTAAACAGCTACATAACTTCCAAAACAACCTTAAATAATTCAACTTCAACTCTCCTAATAGACACAGGAGCAGATATTTCATTAATAATTAAATAATAGCTTAAAAAGCGTCGGTTGCTCAGTATGTCAAAAATTTTTTAAAATCGGTGTTTTTTTTACTAATATTTTTATTTTGACTTTTTTGAGATTTCATATATCGTACTCTTTCATTTCGCAACTAGGTATATTTTTCTACTAGTTGTACGAATCAAATATTTTCATGTTCAAATATTATTGAGCACCCCACGCTTTTCCTTAAATATTTATATTTTCGTTCATCATTTTGTTTCTAATTAAATTATTTCTCAATTTTTAGTACGATTTTTAAGATTAAAGCGTGTTTTTTAGTTTTTTTAAGCTATTATTTATTTTTAACTTTTTAGTTAAATTTTTCATTAATGGATGTTTTATGCGGACGCAAAAATAAATGTAAAAGAAGTCTGATGAAGGGATGTGGTGATCTCCGAAATAGATCCACATACATATGTATTTATGACTTCTACGAAAAATATTAATTTTTCACATACATTTTTTCCTTATAAAAAAACATTGGTCATAAGAGCTCAAAAATGAAGCCTAAACGAAAAAATATAAACTAATATGTACTATGTGTATCGAAGCAAACCTATTTCGGGTTTTAATCGGAGATATGCTCTTCTTTATTTGCCTGTGCATATTCACAATGAACATTCAGTGCTCCAAAATATTCTCATTGTCCTATAATCACTTCCATATTTTCTTGTATACAAAAAATAGTAAACAATTTCTTGAAAATAAAAATAGCCAAACACATGTGAAAGTTACCAAGAAACCAACAGCGAAAAAATAACCTATTTTGGTAATTAATTACCAAGTTCAGCAACCATGCTATAAATAGAATTTGTACAAACGAAAATACAAAACCAGTTCTTGCTTTGCATACGTATGTATGTACATGCGGTTGTTTTCATTATATTTGCAAATGCAACAACAAAACAGAAATATATGTAGAACTTGTTACTTATACCATGTCTCCACATAACGTGTTTCGCTCTTTTTTTCTGCATTTTCTCTCTCAATCTTGTTTCGACACGGAAACCAGTGCCGAAACTCGCCAATTTCTATACAAATTTTTGAGAGCGAGTGAAGATTGAAACACTGTTTCATTCTGAATCATCTTGCCAACCTCGATGATATCGATGTCTTCTCTAATTTTGTATCGAAAATCTATCGAAATCTCACACAGACCAAAACAAAGACGCAAAAATAAGCAAACATACAAACATCTAAAAAGAACGAGAAAGAGAAATGTCAAACTGAATCACGATTAGCCACGTGGAGACGGGTTATTGACCGAGATGTTTTGCTACATGTTTCTCTGGTGAATCAAGTTATGTGGAGACGGGCTTTTATTGGCTTGCATACGTGAGTGAATTGAAATTGTTAGAGGCTATTTCGAAGAAAGGTAAGTGTGTAGCCACCGAGCTTTTTCGGAGGCTAATCCTGAACAAAATAAAAACCGACACCGAATTTATTAAATAGTTCACAACTTTGTTTCACAATGTTCATTAATTGCAGGCGGGTTCGACTTATCCCGTGCGTTCGATTAGGTGAGTGAAAAACTACTACCAAAATTATAAATTATGTATATCCAAATAGGCGGCCTCACAGCAGCCAACCAAAATAAAAGAGATTGATAGGCACATATAGTATGAAGTTTGTACTCATAAATATTCGTATTGCTTCGCAGAGCAATTTGCTAGTTTTCAACTCTACGTATTTAAATAGTTATGTATGTATATTAATTAGTATACATATGTATGCAGGTGAGAGCTGAGCAGAAGTTTTTATGCAAGTGAGAACTGTGTCAGTCGCGTCGACTGCATTGCTTACGGCTGCTTCGCTGTCGGCGCTGGCTGCGTAACCAGACAGTAAGTATAAAAGCCTCAATGAAGCATGTAATATAATGTTGAATGTCCCACTATATGATGCCGTTGGGCTGAATCTCATGTTGATGTCATGTTTCGAATCCGGAGTAGAATAAAAATAAAGAGGAGAAACACCACAATAAAAGTGAATGTTTGAAAAATACAATAATTTAGTTAAACGTTGCAACTTTTAGGATAGGATGAAGTTACATACATACATACATACATACATACATACATACATACATACATAATAATAATAATAATAAACAATGGCGCTATTATAACTCTGACGAGTTTTATGGCCGAGCTTCTCTCCCAATTCGAGGTGTACTCCTTTTTGTTTTTCCTACTAATTGGGTGGACTTACAGTTTTATGCCGGCTCCGAACGGCGAATGCATTTTTTGTGAGAAGCCTTTTCATGGCAGAAATACACTCGGAGGGTATGCCGCCCACTGCCGAGAGGTGACCGCTGCTCTTAAAAAACCAATAATTGGATTTTTTACTAATTAGAAAAAATGTTTTGGTGTTTTGCCCGGACCGTGGTTTGAACCCGAGACCTCTGGTATAGCGACCGAGCACGCTACCCACTGCACCACAGTGGTCACGATACATACAGGTGAAGCTAATAAAAGCGTGTTAAAAAGGGTCAGATTCATAATAATGTTACAATCAAAGATTAACAAAAAACAGATTTAAAAGGTATTGGTCAAGGTATAACAAGTACTCTAGGAACAATTAAAGCAGATTTGACGGACGATTCTCTTTTGATTCGACATAAATAGTAGAAGACAATTTACCAATCCCTTGTGATGGAGTCTTAGGGCTGGATTTCATTAAAAAATATAATTGCATTTTAGATTACCAAAAAGATGAGGATAGGCTAATATTGCGACCATATGATTATCCAGAAAATATAATAATTCAAATGACAAATAAACCAACTATCAATTGCATATCAGTACCCGCTAAATCAGAAGTTATTCGACAAATTTATATAAAAAATAACAATACCGAATTATTCATTCCCCATCAACAATTAGCAGAAGGAATTTTCATTGCAAACACTATAGTAAACCCATATAATACATTTGTTAGAATTATTCATACAACGGATAAAAACCCAACTATACAAGACTACGACATAAATACAGAAAATTTAGATGACTACATAATTATCAAAGATAAACCCGATACTGAAGCTAATAACAAAGAAAAATTAGAAAAGTTAAATAAAACTGTCCCATTTGTTAGCATTCAACTTAATACATTATGTTCAGAATACATAGATATATTTGCATTAGAATCAGAACCTATAACTACCAACAATTTTTACAAACAAAAACTATATGAAAGATGACAGTTCAGTTTATGTGAAAAATTATAGAATACCAGAAGCACACAAACAGGAAATTAATAAACACGTAAATAAATTAATCCAAGATGACTTAATAGAACCATCAGTGTCAGAATACAATAGTCCTATTTTACTAGTACCGAAAAAATCACTTTCGGGTAGTAATGATTAACCCTAATTAGATAATGCACGTCGAAATGACGTATTCATTTTTACTTTTACTCTCTCAGACTTTCATTTATTTCCGAAGCAACTTCATACGCTCAGTTTTCTCAGTCGGTGGTTGTAGGTCATTACTGGTGCTCGATTTTTTGCCATAAGTTTTTTTTTTATCTGAGTTATGATCACAACGTACGTCAAAACGACGTAGCTTTATCTTTAGTGTGACATTTTGGTTTTTCCTTTGCATGAATTTTTTATCACTTTTGTTTTTCAATTTATTAGATTAATATGTTGTTTTTGTTTTTTTTTTAGTTTTAATTTGTTAACAAATCTACGGATGAAAACAAGACTTAAAATATCTTCTTTGCAAAGAATTTTGCGCAACACCATACAAGTTGCCCTACAAAATTCAGATGGAGTTAGTGATACCCAAGAAGGCTACAAAAAATAACACCAGCAATGATCTCGAAGGCAGTAGAAATCAGGCTCTTCCCAGAAAATAAAATACTGTTGGTGCTGTCCTAAAATAAGACGCATGTCAAAAAAATAATGTTTCAAGTGTAACACACCTCTGTGTGGACAACACCAAAACCAAGTTTGTAACACATGCATATAATCTTGCTTGATTTTATTTTTTTTGTTTTAAAATATTATTTAAAGGGTTGTTTTGTTAAGTAAACAAAAAAACCTCTATGAATTTAGAATTAAGAATGAAATTTGCACCTTTTTGTGAAGGCTGTCTAATTTTTGTAGCTTTTTGTCAAAAAAATGAATTTCTTTATTAATCTCATATTATCTTTAATTTTATGTTTAAATGTTCCACATATGACTGGAAATAAATGAAATAAATTATCTCAGTCAAAAAACAAATAAGTTTTATATTTTTCACCTCCTTAAAAGTCGTTAAATGAAGATACGTCATTATGACGTATGTTTATCTTTGCAGGGGTATAAAATAGCGTTATCTATCTAGCGTTAAAGATGGAAATTGGTTATCGATTATAGACAGATAAGTAAAAAGTTAACTGCGGATAAATTTCCATTACCAAGAATCGATGATATCCTAGATCAATTAGGAAGAGCAAAATATTTTTCATGTTTGGACCTAATGTCAGGTTTTCATCAAATAGAACTAAGCCCAGAATCAAGAAATATAACATCATTTACCGCAGACATTGGTACTTACCGTTTCAAAAGATTACCTTATGGCCTTATACTGATTTCAGACAGAAAATTAATGTAGTACATTACATTTATAATTTAACAATAAATTTTTGTGTTTCACACACACTCAATTAACAAGGAGATGTCAAATTTCATAAAATAATTTGTTGTTATTGACAACATTTTTTGAATAAATAATCCCAGTAAACATTCGGGTCATAAAAGAGTCCGAAAGAAATCCTAAACTGGAGCATTCACACTTATTGTGAGCTCACTTTGGAGTCCGAAATGTATGTATTTCTGTTCTTAAGGTGGTCCCCTGATATGAGCCTAATTTCATACATTTTATGAGTCTGAATATGTAGTACCTAAAACCAAAAAAAATTATTATTTTTTTTTCATTTTCCTTCCCCTGACCCAATTCTCTTCATCCTCTGTCTCCCTTCATCCCAGATTATTCTCCTCTTCTATCATTGGTTGCGTTCAGAAGTCACAACTGTTAAGCGAAACACCGAGCGGAAAGTGATATAATTTGCGCCTTCTGAACGAGCTGATACAGACAAAAAAGAAATTATTATTATAATTACCTATCCCCAACATAATCGGCAATAGTTTCGCTGCTTTGAAACATTTTTATTACATTCAAAAATTCATAAATATATGTAGGTACATATTTATATTTTTGTACATATGTCAAAATCGTAAGCACAACATGTTGTCCGAAGTGAGCATAAACAATTTATGATGGAAAAAAGTGTCTAAACTCAAATCATGTTGTGAATATCAGAAATACTCATCCTTGCGTTCAAAAGATAAAAACAAAACTGTTGCACAACCGTTGGGATTCTGAACGCAACCATTGTGGAACCTTCATTGCTTGCTTTATAGTATTGTCTATTGGTATTTTCCTCCGAATTCGAACCTGAAATTCAATACAACGCCATAATATAATGGAACATTCAACATTATATTGAACTTTAGTGATACTTTTATACCTACTTTCCATATTTCGAATTACAATTATCATATAAAAAAAAAAAACAAGAAAAAAAAAAATTATAAAAATTTTTCCTTACGCCGCGGCGTTCTGTCAAACGATTAAAATACACGGCAGTATATGAGAATGAACAGAGCGAAAACGCTGGCGAAAATCGTCCGGCGAAAATTCGTGAGAATAGACTTATTTCTAATTTGGACGCTATCGCCTGTCAAATAAATTAGTTAGAACTTGATAAAAACATGTAATAAAACAAAAATATGTATATGTTTTTTGATGTGGAAAAAATTGAAAATGTGTACAGAAGAGAAAAGTCAATTGAAGAAGTAAGGAAACATCGTAATTATAAAAATATGCATATGGCAATTTCGCATTGATTCTGTTTTACTGGGCGATATTCGCAAACAAATGTCATCGCCGCACCGCACGAAAATATGTCCGGCGATCGGTTCTATTTAAAGCTTAAGCTCACACATAATTCACACATGTTTGTGATTCATATCCGACTCCAAATTATGAGTGCTCTGAGAATGTTTGCTGGGATAATAAATGCATGCCAAAACTAATTGACGGTTGACACTGAAAATTTCAAAATTAAAAAAACGAACTTACCTCCCAGAGTTGTATTGGATTTTTATTCGATTAAAAATTCAACTAATTAGTAATGGATCCATTAAGAATTGAACTTCTGTATGGAAAATCGAGCTTCATTATTGACTTAATGAAGAAAATGTGGATAATTACTCCATTAACCGCCTGTGTGAAATCAGTATTAAAGTAGCTCCAAACTCATTTCAAAGAATGATGACTTTGGCATTCGCAGGTCTAAAGCCATCACAAGCATTTGTATATATGGATGACTTAGTAGTATTAGGATGTTGATTAAAAATCTAAAAGACGTATTCGCAACTTGCAGAAAATATTATTTAAAATTACATTCAGATAAATGTTTATTTTTCAGCCAAGAAGTTACTTACCTTGGACAAAAATGTACAAGTAAAGGAATTTTACCCGACACAAATAAATTAAAAATTGTTCAGAATTACCCAACTCCCAAGAATGCCGACGAAGCAAAAAAATTCGTCGCATTTTGCAATTATTACAGAAGATTTATACCCAATTTCGCTGAATTATCTAGAATATTAACAAGACTTTGTAAAAAGAACATAGTTTTATTTGGGTAAGTGGAAAATTATCTGAAAACTATTAAAAGCGAAGCTGGGGTATATAGCTATTTCGAAAAGGGCTTAAAATTTTCTCATCAGTACCCCTTTCGGGAGTGGAAGTTTGAACCAAGCGCGATTTGAACTTGTGACCTCACAACTCCCACCCTTGTGATCGAGTAATTTACACACTTAAAATTGACACAAAATAAATTTCGTGCTAGCCACTAAAAAATTGCATTTATAAGAATGTATGTAATAATTAGGGAAGCTAAAAATATGCACGAAAAATTTCAAAATATGCATGCTAGTATGCCCGAAAAATAACTGAAATATGCTCGTAAATATGCACGAAAAATCTCATTATATGCATATATGCATAAAGAATACCCCTGCAGTTAAAATCCGCAATGAATCCTTAATGAATCACTGATGCAATTCACCTATGACGAGGAGGCATCAGTGAACACTTTCATATAAAGACTGATGAATTTTTCATATAAATGGTTTGCTTTCCTCAGAAAAAACAACAAGAACAAATAAAAATATACTGAGTTATGACGACAGTGATGAATATTCAACAAAGAATCATCACTGATCCTTCAGCAGTGAAACAAATTTACTGCAGGGACCTGAAATATACTCAAAAAATGTATGTATTTTATTTCAATCTTACATTTTTATTTAACGAATTTTGCAAAATAATAATATAAGAAGTGAAACTTACATCATTATAAAATTCACATTTTCCCCATGAGATCTTTTTACAAAGCAAACGAAACCATTCCTTTAATATTGCGCAGGGTTGCATTGAACTATCGTATGTTTTAATATATTTTCCGATGTGAATTTTTGGCGGTTTTCCGAAAAAAGCTCTTGTATGGGAAAACGATTAATATTGACCGTGTAGCATCGAGTATTGATGGATCGCGATTCTGGATCGCAAAATATTTAGAAATTTTGAAATCCGGGATCCGGATCACAATATTGACAATACGGATTGACTGTGTATGAAAATTTTGCGACCCATCAAAATGCGTGTGTATTTAGAAATTTTGAAATCCGTGATCTGGATCGCAATATTGGTAATAAACGAATTGAAAGTGAAAGTGTTAAAAGGACGGAAGTAAAATATTTTAAACCTCAGAGCGAGAAAAATATCGCAATATTCATATTGAACGTGTAGCACTAGTCTGCGATTCATCACACCATTAATATTCATATTGACATTGTAGCGTATGCCTATGTATGTCGATACATATTGCATATTATTGTTCCCTTCAAATTTTAACAGTACAGCTGTTTTCTATCAATAACAGCGCATCGGAGCAAAGTATTTTTTTTAACACGGTTTTATTAGTTTCACCTGTATGTATGTAAACATTGCATACTTTTAGGCGAAAGCGTGTGTATTCATACACTGAAGTTTTTCAGTGTGAGATGTGCTTATTACTCTGGATTTGCTTCGAGGCTCTGATCAGCATACAAGAACTTAGTGTTTGTCGTGGTGAATTTTTATATATTTTTTGTATGTATACGCAACTATCTGAATTAACCACAGATAAGATGTTGCCAGCTTAATATTTTTCGATATTGCTCAATTAAGTGCCAAAATAAGCACGAAATGCATTTTGACCGTAAATATGCATTTTAGGTCTAAATATGCATTTGCATATGAGTTGAATTTTTTGAAGTGAGCCACCTAAAATTTTTTCGACGGCCATGTATTTTAATGAAAGTGGGTAGTATCGCTCACAACGCTTAAACAAAAATACGTATTTAACAATTTTTCGAAATTCGAATTATTTTCAAAGTTATAGCTATCAACACTTTTCGAAGTTCCTCAGTTTTTGCCGATTTTTTCACGATAGGTGTAACCGATTTTGCTAAATTTTGATATATATATAAAAGATGGTATCTTCTGCCAAAATGCATTTCTTATTTTTGCAAATAATTTTTTTTGCAAACATTATTCGCAATTTTTATGTTCTGGACATATTCTCCTTTTAAAACTCTATATTTCTTTAAAACCCACATGCTTATAACTTAATTCAATCAAAAGATATAAATAAAAATATTTAGGCTTAACTTACAATAGAGGTATATTAAACTTGCTATAACAGCCAAAGTAGATGTATATACTTAATCAAATTTCTTCATGACTTTTTGTTTTATTTACAAAATTTGATCGCAACATTGTGAATGGCTCACTGATTTTGCGCCCATAGTTTTTAATCGACTTTTATGATCTGCTAAGAAACGCCTTCGAATATAAAAATCAATTTATCTCGAAATCATATTTTTCGACTTAAGCGATTATTGCAAATTGCCACAGATATGTACATATGTATGTACGTGTGTAAAGGCAAAAGTGGAAATTGGCTGCCAACTGATACAGCACTCTTGTGGCCGAGTGTGAAAATCACTCGATCACAAGGGTGGGAGTTGTGAGGTCCCAAGTTCAAATCTCGCTTGGCTCAAACTTCCACTCCCGAAAGGGTACTGATGAGAAAAGTTTAAGCCATTTTCGAAATAGCTATATACTCTAGCTTCGCTGTTAATAGATTTCAGCTAATTTTTCACTTACCCAAATAAAATTAAAATTGATAAAAAAAATAAATTTCGTGCTAGCCACTAAAAAATTGCATAGTTTTTAATTGGACAGAAGAATGTGAAAAATCATTTAACTATTTCAAAAACGCATTAATTAGCCCAAATATTTTACAATACCCCGATTTTAATAAAGAATTTTGTATAACAACAGATGCTAGTGGATATGCATGCGGAGCAGTATTAATGCCACTATCACGAATACCGTCGGCGGTACCGAAATGACGTTTTCGGCAAATCGGCATTATGACAACCGACGGCGTGCCGAATCTTTCGAAGTTCGGTAAATCGGCATTATGAACACCGAATGAACGAACATTTTGACAGTTTTTCGTGCCGAAATTTGCCGCAAGTATTTGGTTGCGGCGATATTAACAAAATATCAAAAATTGCAATAAAAGTTTAAGTAAATTATGTAAATGCATGTATGAAGTTGTAATAACTGTTAGTGAGTGTGAATATATGTAAATACATTAATCAACCGGTCGCGAGAAGACACAAACATGGCGTGGGTCCATTGCATTTTCCACCGCGATTGAATTGCTGTTATATGCAAAGAAAAACTTCAAAGAAAAAATTGTGAAATGATAAGAAGAGTGATTTACGTGCGTATGTAGGTTTTGGAAATTAAAATATATTTTCACCCAAGAATAATAATGCATTTTCTGAAGTTGATAATTATTGTTTGACTACTATAAAAAAGCAACTAACGAATTATGAATGTGTATTACCAACAATTTACGATTTTAGTAAAAATTTTCGTCTCAATAAAGACGCGTTCAAATAAATATTGCAAGTGGTGGAAGGTCGGCTTCAGTATAATGCGCCCGCAGTATTTTTTTTTCAAACCTCTAAGAATGTTTCAATGAATCCTTCAGGAAAAGTTCTGTGAATGATAATTTTACTAGTTATAACACTCCCGACTACGCAAAATTACTATAAATCTCTCCAGATCTAACTCCAGAAAGGGAGTTCTGTCGGCTGATGGTTACTTTTCAAAGCGCGGCAGCCTTCGCAATGCATAAGGGTGCTCTACGCCAAAATACCGTGTTATTAATGAACTATAAGTTTCCGCAAGATTTCGTTTGCATTTTAGTGATCTATCAGAAACGAAAATTCCAGTGCCGGGTACATTGTTATTGAAATTTTCCTCTGTTTTTGTATACAATTTGCTTTTCTGTACATAGTTCAAAATAATTCTATGAAAAGCAGAAAAAAGGACAAGGTAAAGATTTATTTCACGCAAAATTAAGACTATTTTTTTACCTTCAGCCTGTAATTAAATTTACGCTTGTTTACTTAAAGTAAAAGGATTGCTATGATCTCTCAAAAACTTTCTTTCGTTCAGAGAAATCCTTTGCTCCTCTTCCTCTACTAATAAAGCTGCTATCGCAATAGAATCCATTATTTTATTATTTAAATAAATTATTTTAGTAAAATAAAGTAAAAATGTTTTTAGTTTTATCAAAAAGATAAGAAACCTGAGAAAAACCCGCTCAATTTCGCATCAGCACTTGGTAACGCTGATTCGAACATAGTTAATATAAATGGCAACACTTAACTTCGAACCGACGGGGTAGCTGATACGATTTTCGAGGAGTTCGGCACCGTGGCTCTCGGCGTTTCGGTAGTTCGTTCGGTGTTCGTGATACTGGCATAAGTCAAGAATACGAAGGAAAACAACTACCAGTTGCTTATGCCTCAAGATCATTTTAAATTTTTAATTTTTTTTTCGCAAGTTAAGTAAATTAAAAAACAATATCATATATCGCATCACTTTTACTCTACTAAACAGAAAAAAAAAAAAACTAAAAAAATGAAAAACACCGTATATTTAATCTTGAAATCATATCAGCGAGGCGAATGTTTCACAAAAAAGTTAAATGTGCCAGATTCTATATACCTTCATTAATATTTTCCTTTATTTAGGTCATTATATTTGTAATCTTGAACTTTTTATCACACCTTGAGACATTCGTGTAATTTGAGAAAAAAAGTTCTACGAATACAGGAATAGAAACAAGAAATTTGGAAGCTTTTTTGGCAAACAAGCGGTTGCCTTCTGACATTACTTTTTTTTTAGCTACTACATATATATATATATTTAAACGCAATAACTAGTTTTGCGAAAAGCAAGTCGAAAATTCGATTAAATTCCTCAATATTTCGATTTTGAACCAATGTGCCGTGTTCGAGCCACTGAACCGAACCGCATAAATTTTTGGAGTTGTTTGCAGCCCTAACATTAGCCTTGTTTAAAATAAAGATTAAATAAATTATTATAAAATGTTTATGCAGTGTTTTTTTTAAGATTTGGTAAATGTTTAGACTTATTAGCTTAGAAAACCTTTCCTTGTAAAATTTACAGTAAGCTTAAATTCGAACGCTTAAAAATGGTTTCCTTCGAACATTTACAATAAGTTAATATTCGCACGCTTATAAAAAACTTTCTTTTAAATATTTGTTGTAAGTTTATATACATTTACAACCATGGTCTAATTTCAATTATGATATGATTACTTTCAAACCTTTTGTAAACTAAAAATCAACATTTTGTAAGATTAATGTTTATAATAGTAAGCTTCTAAAACCTTTATGTAAGCTAGTTTTGCTTGCTGGGTATACATACGTGTAAGTACTGGTGGAGGGACTATTTGCGAATAAATATTTTCGAATAAACGAATAATAACATTCGCTTCACAAAAAATTCGAATAGTATTATTCGAATAGTACCATTCGCTAATACTAATTATTCGAATACCATTATTCGTAAATAGTTGTTATTATTCGAATAGAAGTATTTTTATACCTTTCATGAAAGTTAAATGGTATTACTTAATAGTATTTTTATTAATATTACTAAAATTACTTACAATTCCATAATCAAATACACTTTCGATTTGTCTTCGAAAGTCTCCAATAATTTTACAATGTTGGGATGTGACAACCTGTAATTATAATAAATTGGTCTGATCAGATAGATATATGTACATAGATTAGTAAAGTTATCTATATTTTTGTATACCTTCCATGAATGGGAAAATAAAAAGACATAGTCTGATTTAAATGCAGAACTTATGCCCAAAATTTCTATATCTGAACAATCAGTTGTATACGAGCTATATGTTATAGTGGTCCGATTTTGACAATTTTCGGTAACATTATTTGGATCGATATTAGTACAAATACTGCAGAGTTTCATGCACTTAGCTGTTTAAATGGAGAAGTTATACCCAAAATGGCTATATCTGAACAATCTATGGCAGCTATATCTTCTAGTGATCCTATTTCACCGATTCAGGCAACTGATCAGCTTCTCATAAAAATATACCCACATACCGATTTTGTATATTTGTAAAATTTTTCTAGAAATAATAAACTTCATACAGCAAATGGGCAAATTAAGAATGTATAACTAGGATAGTAAATCATTATTGTTAGAAATAAATTTATATTTTGTGGAAGCTAAATCCACGTATGAAGAATTTGATAGACAATTAAATTCTTTTAGTGCTCTATATATCGCATAATTAGTTTTAACTAGCTCCAAGAAAAAAACATCATGATTCCTTAAACTCCTTTGTGGGATATTAAAATAAATGCGTTCTAACAAGAATACATAGCGCCTCTTATTAAATCAAAAAAAAATTTGCCGAGATCAATGTCATTCTAGATTCAAGAGATTTGAGCCTAATGAACAAATTGTGAATATTCAAGCAGATATCTCACACACTGAGGGACTAGTTTGCGTTCAAACAGACAGACAGCCGCACATGGCTTAAACGACTCAGCTCATGATTCTAATCATATCGGCGTATATTTTTCAAGAAAGTTTTAATGAATGTGTGCAAAGTTAATAAACTTAAAATAACAATATCTCAAAAACTACCGGTAGCATCGAAAATCTAACTTCAGATTCAGATTCAGCGTATCGAAAACCTTTAGAAAAGTTAAGTTTTATCTCTATTTGAAATT